>CM059304.1:5407916-6020833 GCA_030340665.1 Neosalanx taihuensis | reverse complement strand
GGGGATAACTGACAAAATCAGCACTATTGGAACAGACAGCGCTCCTAATATGGTGGCAGCAGGGAGGATACTGCCATTCGAGCATTTGCCCTGTGTTGCGCATGTTGTACAGAGAGCTATTGTAATGTCACTTCGGGAAGGTGGTTTTGATGGTGCACTGGCCAAGTGCCGTAAAGTGGTCAGACATTTCAAACACAGTCCGGCCAACTCCGACGAGCTGAATGCCCAGCAAGCCTCCCTTGGACAATATCAGGAGCAACTCGTCCAAGATGTTCCAACACGGTGGAATTCCACCCTTGATATGATCAAGCGCATGAGGCGCAACAGAGATGCACTGCACACAACGCTGTCTCAGCAGAAGCACAACCTGGCCCTCCCAACAAATGCTGAATATGAGAAGTTGGCAAAGCTAGAGATACTGCTGGAGCCATGCAGGTATGGTCTACAAAGATAGCGTGTTCATTAAATTAAATTAATTAAATTAAGCCTTTATTAGTCCCTCTTGGGGGAAATTCTTTCTCTGCATTTTTTCATGAATCTGTGTGTGTGTGTGTGTGTGTGTGTGTGCTGTCTGTCTGTGTGTCTGTCTGTCTGTGTAGGTACATCACTGAGCTCCTTGGTGGGGATAAGTATATATCCTGCTCTGTGGTTCTACCTGCCCTGTGCCACCTCCAGCACGCGATGAAGATCTCAGATGATGATCCTGCCTATATTATGCGATTCAAGGCTGCCTTCACCAAGGACCTCAACCAGCGGAGGGAGAAAATAAACCTGGAATGGCTTAAGGTATGTCAGACTGACCAGAAGATAACTGCATTGTTTGACCATTATAGAGTGTTAAGACAGTAGATCGGTCAATGAATAGATGAATGAGTCATGAAGAAAGATGGAGGTTGGATTTGGGAAGTGAAATTTTCATCAATCAATAATAATTATTTTTTATTCATCGACTGCTCTAGATCCACGATTTAAGGACCTCAAGTGCTTGCCCAGAGCAGAGAGGGAGTCAGTGTGGGCAAAGCTAAGTGAGTTGGTGAAGGAAGAAGAACCTGCTCTGCAGGCAGTCAGAGAGGAGAACCCTGAGCCACCCAAGAAGAAAACAGCCCTGCTACTGATGGGATCAGACTCCGAATCAGATGAGGGGACACCAGAAGACAATACTGTGGAGAGGTACAAGGGAGAGCCCAATGCCAGCTTAGATCAGTGTCCACTGAAGTGGTGGTCGGAGCACACTGCTGTCCATGAAAATATAGCCCACATTGCCCGTAAATACTTGGGGACTCCTGCCACAACTGTCCCATGCGAGAGACTTTTTTCTTTAGCAGGCCATATTGTGCAGAAGAGGAGATCTAGTTTGTCACCAGAACATGTGAACCAGCTGGTCTGCCTGAGTGACTGGTGAAAGAAGGAGAAATTGAGCTTGGACTGATGGACCCAAAGCTACTGACTAAACATTTCATTGTTACCTCTTTATGGCCTACAGTTCAAAGTTCATGTTTAACTGAATAAACAGTTTGTAAACACAAGTACATCTTGTTGAACATTATTTATTTTCATCACCAATTATCATAGTAGAACAGCTTCCTCAAGCAGTTTGTGATGCATGTTGGAAACAGGAGATGAGCCCCTGGTCTGATGCGCCACCTGGCTTGAGAAACACGTTCTCAAAGACTTACTTTGAGTCATTATTTAGGGAGCATACACATATTATGAATGAATTCAAATGAGCCAAAAATTAATCTATGCCCACCTCTAATTAAAACATACCTTATCTTAAAGAAAACAACCTAACCTTTCGTTTAAGATATATATGTATATTTTCAGTATATTCTGATTATACTGTTTATACTGTGTATATTCTGAGTATACTGTTATATTCTGTTGTGATAATTATAGTGCAATGTTTTGCACTTCTGGTTGGATGCTAACTGTATTTGGTTACCCTGTACTTGTACCTGTGTAATTACAATACATTTTAATGTAATCTAATCTAAGATCTAAGGTCTCCCGGCCTTCTATAAAAGGTAGCCAAAGCTGCAGAAACTATAAGCAGTAATTCTATACACTTTCTCAATGTTTATTGTAACTGACGTTTGATAGCATTAAGGTGTAAGTGTCTACATGCTAACTGGCATATTTGTTTTTCATTTATTGCACACCATTTATAAAACGTGAGCGTATAGTGGAGTGAATAGTGGTTCTATTGTAACAAGTTACAAAAAAAATGCTTACTCAGCAGGAATTATGATTATAGTCACCAGATAATGGGACTACTTCAACATCATGTTTTTCTTCCTTGATGTCTAAAACCAATGTAAAGACATTGAATGGTTAAAGTCGGTAAACACCAGACCTTTATGGGCAGATGAGCAGCCACAAGCAGACCCTCACAACTTCTCCAGAAATGGTATACTCTCAAGTTATATAAAATTTTACGATTTGACAAAGGTGCCCCTATATTTGCTACTGTACAGACTGTAGACGCAACAAGGATAAACACGTAATTTAGCGCAAACAAATTTCTTTGAATAGCCGTACTGTACCTGTTGAAGATCTTGCACATATTTGTCATGGCGTGTGTTGCCTCCCCTTCTTGTCTTGGTGAGATTGGAAACTGTGTCGTTGCCAGTAATCTCCGTAGTGTAAACATCCTCAAAGATGCTTGCTAATAGATGAGAAATATCCTTTTGGGACAACATGGAAGAAAAAGTTATATCTAGTCTACTGTTTGATAGCTAGAGCTAACTAGTAATGTAGCTAGTACTGTAGTTTCTTTATATATTTTTAAACAATAGCCACAGTAGAGCCTGCCTGTACCTTGGTGAGATACAATTAAATTACTGGGTTTAATCTAACAGGAAGATATGACAATTATAACAACACGATCAAATTTACTTTCATACCTGTGTTTTTTCTGATGCGGGTCTATGGCGGTTCATAGACGGATCAAACCCATCGGGCTTGTCCTCAAGCCTTTCTTGGGACTCCAGTATGACGGTTGCAGACGGTATGCTTAGAATTTAGACGCGTGAGTACGCATTAGAACAGCTCTAAATCAAGTTGGTAAATTCACAAATACATCTTACTATGTAATGTCGTACTAACGTGAAAATCAATTTGCAAGCAATCCTTCCAGATAGCAAAAAACTGTTTCGTCCGACAGTTTGTGTATTGTAGTAACTATGGATACCACAAATCTGCTTTTTTCTCTAAGCTCTCTGACGTCATTACATTATTTTTTTTCTGGCAAATTAAAAAGTTAATAACAGGTTCGTTCTTCAGTTTATTTAACTAGATCACCAAACGTATTTTTTTAGATTAATATCAAATGTCCACGTTTGATATTAGTTCACATTGATTTTATTGCTAATATTTCACTATGTACAAAATTATTATGTCTCAGAATCAGAGTCTTTTTTAATCGCTAAACTTAAACTTAGTTAATTAGTTAGTTAGTTATATACTATAAGTTATACAAACACAGAATTTACATTGGCAGGGAAGAGCAACATAGAACATATATGTAACATGATAAGAACAGGATATATTACAAAAAAAAATAAAAATACAAATATGGTGTAAAAATGTCAGGGGGGGTATATACGGGGGGGGGGGGGGGGGACAGTGGTGCAAACACGGCAGTAAGCTATTTTTTTAAGGTGTCAAAAGGGGTTTTGAGGTGTTGTATACTTATTTATGGAGATTGCATGGATTAACAAAACATACAACATATGCCTACTGTATTTATTAATAATGAAAATATTTCTTGTTTAGGTAATACACCCTTATCAATACATAGATATTCCTTTAGAAGATCCTTTTATCCAAAGTGACTAACAGCATGTACAGGTGTCATGGACCAGACAGAGGAGGACCACAAATGCGTCACGTGACACCAGTTTATTAAAGGGTTGGTGGGAGTGAGTGTGCGTGTGTGTGTGTCCCAGTGGCAGAGTGGCGTCTTTTGTTGGGGATGGGAAAGGTCCAGGCTCACTCGCCACAAGTCTGGAAGTCCTGGGGGAACACACACACACACAATAGCAGGGCAGGTGAAAACAGGGCAGCGGTACAGTTCTGGGCTAGACAAAGACAAAGATCAAAGCAGACAAGCAGGTCATAATCAGGCAAGTCCGAGTTCTTAACAGGAGTCAGAGTGGAGTGCTTGGCAGGCAGGTTCAGATACAAGCTTTGCAGGGTGCAAGCATATGGTCTGACGGAGTGCTACTGAAAACAGGAAAGTTAATTACCAGGGGGGAGGGGGGCAGGGTGGCAGAGCGGTTAGTGCTCTCGCCTCCCAGCAAGAAGATCATGAGTTTGAATCTCGGGTTTGACCATGATCTGTCTGGGTGGAGTCTGCATGGCGTTACCGTGGGTTCTCTCCGGGCACTCCGGCTTCCTCCCACTGTTAAATACATGCACGTGGTAGGTTAATTGGACACTGTGACAACAGAATTTTCCCTAGTATACAGAAAAAGTAGGGGAACATTTTTTTAATTACCTGGGGAGAATACTGGCAGACCAGTGAGGAGGTAGATAGATAACAGGTGGAGATAATTAACAGAGCAAAGTTTCACAAGGTAGTTAATTGACAGAGCAGAGGGAATAAATTGGAAACCAATTAGTGCTAGTGTTCAGGAACAGGGAGAGACCATGGCAACAGGGATAATCCCCCTGAGGCAAGTAGGGTGAAGTGCCTTGCCCAAGGACACAACATCACATACCCACAGCCGGAAATCAAACTCACAACCTTCCAATCATGAGGCCAGTGCTGAGCCAACTGACTCCCTTTATGAATTATAATCGTGAATACTAAACATTACAGTATTCCTAGTCAAAAAGTACTATCGGAAAAATGCAATAAAGATACTTGAAGATGGTAAGGTCTACGCCAGGGTACTGGAGAGGAGAATCCGGCCAATAGTCGAACCTCGGATTCAGGAGGAACAGTGTGGTTTTCGTCCTGGCCGTTGTTGAAGAAAGTGTTTTGTCCGTCTCTTCATAAACGGAGTGACAGTTCAGTTGAGTTCTGGATTGAATAAGTATTTAACAACCTGCAGATTGGGAGAGTAATGACCAGACCTCTGGCAACAAAAGAAAAAAGTACAAAGCTTAGGTCTCAATCATGGCTCTCCCGGACAAAGGTAAGAGAGCATTCTTTTATAGGGCACAAGAATGTAAACATAGATAGTGATAGTCAGGCGGTAATGACGTTACAACAGTCTTCATAGAAGGTGTGTTCAGTAGTGATTAATATAAGTACACAGGAAATCTAATTTCTTCCACAGTTCCCCCCTTTTGACGTTTAACGTCAACAAAACAAGTATTTATCACTCATTATCTGGGGCCTGCTCTAGTACCTTATATTTCACAAGTTACATAAGAGTAAAATTTACCAATCCAACAATACACGATCTGTTACTACTCAGTACAGCATACCTTATTATAGGATCATCAATCACATTACAAAGAAACCATTTTCTATGAAAAAATCAGGTCAATGAAGTGAATTGCTTTTGTTTAGCTCTCTTGATAGGACTCTCAGAAATGGCCTTGACGCTCCTTCTATTTTCCTTGTTCAAAGTTGCATGGCATTATTCACTTTGGGGATATTGGAACCATTGTTCCATTCTAGTGTCATAGGCATTTCCTAGTCGGACCTTACAGAGAACTATCAAATAGCCATTCACATCATGAGCAAACATCATGACAGTTTATCAATGACACAACAAACATGAGCATATCTCTCTACCGGACATAACTAAAAGTCATGTTCACGTGAACTCAAAACAACAGTGTATATCAAAACACCATTCATACATTTCAGATTATTTCAGACAGATTTTATCTTCAGATTTACATACAGCATTGTATTTCAGTTGGAAATTAGAAGGAGGCATATCGCCATCTTTATTACGTACATTGGCAAAGTAGTCACTTGGTACTTGACATCATATATCAGGCATGTCAATCATTCTCAGGGCAATACAATAATCATCAATATTGCTTGCTTCTGTCTGTGCTTTATTTGGGCTGCCACAATCTTACTGGCAGCCTTCCGAGAGCCTACTGCACTGCACTCTACACAACACGCAGTAGACAATTTCCAAGCACAAAACCACAATCAGCAGAACACTTCTTAAAATGCCCTATTCAGTGATTCCCTGTTGACTGGTAATTCAAAAGAAAACCCCCCTTAGAGGTCAGTCAATCAGCAAAATTCCATGCTTCAGGTTCTTCCAAAGCTAAAATTATCTCTTTAATGTGAGCAGCCATATGTGTAATATTAGCAGATTCATCTGGGATGAAAGTACAACAGTCATGACCTAACAGCACATGTAACTCCCTGACGACAGATAATCCAGTGCCATACGGTTCTGTAGCACTACCTACCTCATGGCCTTCATCTCAGAAGCAACCGCAGTTAACGTGTTGGCTGTCTCATTACCAATGGACTCCAACTCTACTGCTGAGCTCCTAATATCGTTAAAGGCAGAGATAACACCATACACAGGGAGAATTTCATATAAACATAACGTCATTGTGTACTATAGACTCCAAGATATGCAGATCCCAGCTTCTTAGCATCTGCATTAATGCTACTTCTCTTGTGGCTGCACAACTAATGTTTGGGCAAGGATGCAGGGGCAACCTATCTACAGGTCTGAGGGCTCCCTACAATAAACCCAGAGTAACATGTTGCTGACCAGTTGGCTGGCAGGACATATTAAGCGCTTGAGGGCTCCATGGCCACCAGTCCTTAGTGCCATGGTTACCTGCATGATGAACTCAAAATGGTGATGCCCTTGTACTTACAAGGCTGTTGGCATGAGCACACCTCTTGCATGGTTCTTCACCTTCCCCTAAATATTGGAAACATTTAATCAATAACATACTACATATTCTGTAGTATACTGTTGGATACTACAGGAACTGCATTGTCAGCAACATCAGGAATTTACGTTACCTACCGGAATGATATGCAGAACAAGTAACACTGAACTCATATAGCTGAACTTACAGATCATCCAGTAGAGTGTGAGCATACCTCGAAACAGTATCATTACTTGTATTATTTTCAACGCTCTCACTGTACCACTGTTCTATACACATAAACCATCCAGATGGGACATATTCAAGAGATGACTGACTCGTCCAATAAAAACGGTTAGTCACATTCTTTGCATCCAACCCTACTCAAGGCCACTTCTTGACCTTTCACCTATCAGCCATTGATGGAGGGACAGCAATTCCTGGATAAGCTCCAGAATGCTTGGAAACCCCAACCCTGCAAGGTCTGTCTTCTTTAATGCTGAGAAACATCAAAATCATTAAAATCAGGCAAACATCAAAATCACATTTTCCCGTCCTCGGGAAGGTGTTGTTCTTAATGTTGTTGTTCTTCATGTGTGCTTCTTTTCACAATGTTCAGATCAGTATAAATGGGAGCTGAAATAGTGACTCTGGTAGTGGCTCGTGTGTTCGAGGTCTGTGGACTCGTGCGTCCGGTATCAGTTAAGCCTAGTTTATGCTCCCGCGTCACTCCCTACGCCGGGGGCGTGGCGCGGTTGTTGAGCATTCGAAGTTCCGCGTCGAGGGTCCGCGTTTACTCTGCAATTCACTGGCATGCCGCCAGGGGGGTGTGGCTGTGTGGTTTCAATCCTTGCTCTTTCTTCCGGTCATTTCCTTTATAATGTCTATGCCATATGGTACCAACCATAGACATTTCACTTTATAATTTATTTATAACATTTAACTTTATAATGTCTAAGGTACCAACAATAAACAACTGCAAGCAATGGAGACCGAGCAGGAGCTGCTGTTTTTGGAGTGGGAGCTCATCGGTTAACTGTGAACTATACATGGTGTGCAAACTGTGTTGTTCTGAAAATAAATATCAAAACAACTCTTTGAAAACAAACTTGTGTGTTTTATTCTTCTGTATTAAATAATTAACACATTTAAGCACGCACATGACTGATGATGTAGCACTCGGCTTCTGATATTGCTACTCATGCACTCGGCGACCTCCAGCCCCATGTTTTGCGCAATCTCCCTCCATGAGTTCGTACTCATTTGGTAGTCTTTGTAATATTTCATAGAGGAGTTGTATAGATGGTCATATTTTCTGACCTCCTCGATTAACCGCTCGTCTCCTTGGTCCATCGATTTTACCGGTCCAGAAGTACTTTAAAAATGGCGCGGTAGAACGAAAGACCAAAACAGAAAAAGCAGCTGCCGGAAATGACGTTCTGAGCGGACCAATCACAGCGCTTGTGCCGCCGACAACGCAACGCGGAGTCAGGATTTTTTGGAGGTGCGCGGAGGGGCAGTGCGGGAGGAGCGGCGCATGCGGCGCATGCGGCGGGCGACGCATCGCGGGAGCATAAACTAGGCTTAAGTGGTTGTCGGGTGTGTGCGTCAGTTTATGTGTAGATCTCATCTCTCGTCGCAGCTCAGGCAACGGCCTCGGTTTCCTTGAAACCGCCTCGGTATCCTCTCGTCCCCGTTCTGGGCGCTGTCCTCTGCTTCATGTAGAGGCTGGAGGAAGACCGAAAGTGTCTCCCCCTCTCCAAGCACCTCTCTCTGGTTCCCCGTCTGGGTGCTGTCGTCTGCTTCATGTAGAGGCTGGAGGAAGACCGAAAGTGTCTTCCCCTCTCCTTGCGCCTCTTTCTGGTTCCCTGTCTGGGTGCTGTCGTCTGCTTCATGAATCACACATGGGGGAGAGAGGCATGGTAGCAACAGCAGCCCCTCTCTGGCTTCCTCCACATGTGACTCACCTTTCGATGTCTTCAGCACCTCCGCATGGGTGCTCTTTGGGACCTCCTTCTCCGCGCCCCTGGATTGGAGTGCTGGATGGAGGTCTGGTTCTGGCTCAAATCGGTCCGCTGGACTGGAAACTGCTCCCTGTTCAGCCACTGCGAATGGGTCTCCACCCCCCTTTGGTGCACTCTCTCCCTTGGAGGGAGAAGTACCCCAATGGGGATGAGACAAAAAGCAATTTGGAGGAGGCACCATCTGAAGGTGCCCCTGCTCCTCTTTTGGCCCCTGGCTCTCCGTTGAGACCCTCCACCGTGTCTTCCGGTGGAGTGGCCCTTTTGCAGTGTGCTGCATGGATCCAGGTGGGACGAACCCCCACCTTCACTACCGTGTGAGTCACCAAGAGGACCAGGTATGGCCTGGTCCATCTCGGTGAGAGGGAAGTCCTCCGTTTGTGCATGTCACATACACGTAGTCTCTCCGTTGACACAAATCACTTGGCTCCCCAATAGGTTCAGGCAGGGAAGCTTTCACCTGTGAATGCACAGCCCTAGCTGCTCTAGCTAGGGCATAACAAAAGTTTAACATTGTATCATCCGTCTGGTGGATATTCATCTGTTTCATTGATAGCGGGGAAGAGACAATCTCATTGGCCTCCCCAAAACTCTTGTGTGGAGAAAGCCCATTCCTCCTCTGGGGAGTGGACCTCATGGCCATAAGAGCTAGTGGGAGCGCATCAGGCCATTTAGGCCTGTCTCTTCACATATCTTGTCTAGTTTGTTTTTCAAAGTTCCAATCTGCCTCTCCACTGCACTCGCAGGTGGTATGGGCAGTGAAACTGCTGGTTGATCTGGAGTGCTTTACAAAGTTCTTGAACAATTTGACCCGTAAAATGGGAACCTTTATCACTGGACAGTCTTGTGGGGATCCCATATCTACAGATCACATCTCTCATGAGAATCTTGGCTTCCGTGGTAGCATCAACTTTCTGACATGGGTAGGCTTCCACCCATTTCGAGAACATGTCAACAATTACAAATACATACTTAAAATTACAACACTTGTTCATCTGAATGAAATCAATTTGTAAATGCATAAAAGGACCACTTGGTGGCGGGTGGGCTATGTCTCTTGTCTTAGGTCCCTTACCGGGACATTTCAAGTATGACCCTGAGCACAATGTTGCTTAGCCTTGGTGGAAAGATTAGGTGCAAACAAATCAGTATTTATTATTGAGACCATACCCCCCTTGCTCGTATGGGCACAGCCGTGCGCCATGCGCGCAAACCAAGGGACCAATGCACGTGGCACCACCACGCGGCCGTCAGGGTGGCTCCACACTGCTGAAGTTGGATCTTTAGCACAGCCGATGGATAACCAACCGTCCCTTTCAGAGTTATCAGCAGCGGCGTGAAGGTCCGTCCCAAGAGAGGGAGTGTGTGTTTTCGACTGCTTGGGACAAAGACAAAAACAGAAGACCTAGCACACGAGACACATTTCGACTGCAGCCTTTGTTGCTCTAAATCAGGTTCAGCATTTCCTCTTGAAACACCATCTGTATCGTTAGTATGAGCCTCACACTTAACAATAGCTAGTTTTCTCAGTAGTAGTATTGCATACAACAAACGATCAATTAACTTCCATTCTTTCTTGCTCCATCTGAGGAGTTAATGAAAACTCTTTCTGGCCATATGGCACTAAAAATTGTAACTTCAAATCTATACCTTGTGTCAGTGTAGATATTTACGGCCTTGCCTTCTAAAAACGACATGCCCCTGTAAAAGCAAACAACCAACAACCTGCTCTACAGTGCATTGTGTAGACAGGTTACCAGATTCGAACGTCTTACTGTTGGTACAGACCGCATATCCACCGTCTAAGTAGTCATCCCATGTTCAGGACAAAGATCCATCTATGTACAACACAAATTCAGCATTGTCAATAGGTTTGTCAAACAACCAGGTCTGGCTGTCACTTCATCAACAACCATCTCAAGGTCATGCGGTTTGCCAACCTCAAGGGTGGACAACTATGGTTCTGGATTCAACAGGGAGCACCTATGGATCATACTGTTACTTTGAGTCAACAAACCAGTTCATACTTTGGTGCGTAACAGACGAACACTTACTGCTTGAGGAACCATCACAGCCATGGGCGACCCCAACACTATATCTGCAGTTGCTTTCACACATGTTGCCACAGAACAGACTTCTCGTAAACACGGGGGTGGGGGGGGGACCTGCTGCCACATTGTCTAAAGAAAAACTCACATAAGCGATAGGCCTCCTAAGATTACCATGTTGCTGGGTCACTACGCCCTGGGCAAACCCTTTGGCCTCGTGGCAGTACAGTGTGACTGGCTTGGTGTAGTCTGGCAGACCAAGAGCAGGCGCCTGGGCCAAGGCCTGCTTCAAAGATACAAAAGATTTATCAGCTTCTGTATTCCACAACAAATGACAATCAGTTTGACCCTTCATTAAATCAAGGAGAGGTCGAGCTAACACAGCATAATGAAGGATCCACTGACGATAAAACCCAGCTGAACCTAGAAAAGACTTCAGTTGTTTTGGCATTCTAGGCTTCGGTATCAATCGGATGGCCTCCAACATATCAGGAGTCAGAAGACGCTCTGTACTTTTTAGTGTATGGCACAGATACTTGACCTCCTCAGACCATAACTGGAGTTTTGCTTTTGAAGCCTTGTGGCCCTTCTCAGCCAGTGCTTGTGGCACTGCAATAGTGTCCTGTTGGCAGAAGGCAAGATCCTTAGAACATATCAATAGGTCATCAATATACTGCACCAAAGTAGAGCCAGCTGGTAAGGTGACATCATTGATGTCCTCTTGTAAGCCTTGACTAAACGTAGGTGATTCGGTGTACCCCTGTGGTACAACCACATGTATACTGGATCTGGCAAAACGGGAATGCAAACAGATACTGGCTCTCCTCTGCAATGGGAACAGAGAAGAAAGCTCAACAAATAGTCATTCACAGTGCAAGAAAGTAACAGGGTTACTCGCTAAGTATCGTAACAGGTTTAGGCACAGCAGAAATGTACAACGTAGGCATTACCTGCTCAGAAACCCTAATAAACAAAGTGTGTATTTGTCTTAAAGGATCTTAACAATGACTCCTTGTTTCAACAAAGCATCAATAACTGGGAAAGTACCTTTCCCCACTGCTCTAATACTAGCATGCTTAGGTTTGCTTGTCAAGGGTCGTACTACAGTCAATGATGACCACTGAAGTAGCATTCTCAATGCACCCACTATGGTTAGTCATGTGTGGACCACAGCAGCTCAGGCCCCATTTCTAGGCCAGTGTTCCTTCTCCTGAGGAATAGATAAGAACAGTCAGTAGTGCATTTCACTAGTCACATTCAGTTTGTACAACAACCTTTCCAAACAGGTTTACTTGACACCCCATACTTGAAAGAAATATATGTTTATCCTTCAAATATCCATCGACCCACTAATAACAGCTAACTTGTGTCCACAGAAACCCCATCAACTACTAATCTCATTGATGTGAGTTAAACAACCTAACCTAGAAGCTCTGTGTTTTACTTGAAAAAGGGAAGCTCTCTGTCTCCCCTGTTCTTGATTTGTTATTATTCTGATTGTGGCTGTTTACTGTCTTAGTGGCCTTGAGCAGGCCACAGCAAAGCTCCTCGTTCTGGAGTTCAGGGAGAAATCCACTAGGTTTTCTGTGATCTATAGTGACTACAACTGGAAGGGCATTCTTAATGCATCCTACGTCGTTTGCATGTTTGGACCACAACTGCTTGGGCACAGTCTCTAGCAAGGCTGCATCTGTGCTGGAAAAATCTGACAACTCATTGCAGTCCACCACTGGATCTGTATGGGAATACAGGACGTGATAGGCCAAGTGCTCATTCTCCTGAGGAATGAATAAGAATACTCCATCAGTGGTGCATTTAATGTCACAATTCAGTTTGCACAGCAAATCTCTACCCAACAGATTTACTTCACACCCAGTAGTCAAAAGGAACACGTGCTCATCGCTCAATGGGCCAATATCAATTCTTAATGGTTTGCTAACCACTGTTTCAACAGGAATCCCTGCTACTCCTACTGAGTTCACTGTGTGTCTGGATTTAGGGAAGTTTGGATAATTTCGTGTTGCAATAACAGATGTAGTTGCTCCTGTGTCTATCAGGAAAGGAAGGTCTCTGCCTTCCACTCTTACTGTTATCATAGTTTCCTTATCACTAAACATAGTTACTACCGGCATACATGTTGATATTTCGATTCCTAGGCCTCCCTATCTTTGTGGTTGGCTCTGACCTTGATGCTGCTCAGTTGGCCCAGCATCATGCCAGGTCAGCCGTCTCTGTTCTGGGCGATGGTTGTCAGACTGTGGAGACCTACTGTGCTCGGGCCGATACTGTTGGTTAGAGGGGCCCCAAGCATCATGCTCAGGGCGATACGGGTAGTTTGTGGGGGGTGGGTTCCCATGTGTCAGCTGGGGGTAGTTCGAAGGTTGTGGGTTATTACTGTTCTGTCCTTGTGCCTGAGGGCAATCCTGCGCCCAGTGACCTTTCTTCTTACAGTAAAACAAGTAACCCGGTCAACCTCCTCCTCTTTTCCCCTCCATTTTGGTTTTCCCCCTCTACCTCTACCTCTGCCTCGGCCCCTCACCCTGGTTCCTTGGTCATGTTGTTCCAACGCCCGTATTTGCAGAGCCATTAGTTTCTCAACCTTCTTTCCTGCATTTGTCTGCATTAGGGTGAAATTATGTTTTACATACTCCATAATTACGTCAACAGGTTTGCTCTCCCAATGCAGAACTTGTTTCTTAACTTCTGCCTGGAGCTCAGGAAGCAGTCCACTCATAAACACATGACAAAGTGCTACAGGGGAAGCATCCACTGTAAACTCAGAGTGTTTGTTAAACATCCTAGTAAGCCTTTCCAAACAATCTGTAGGCTCCTAATCTTCTGTTTGCAGCTATACGCTTTGCTCCAGTCTAGCATGCCAACTCCGATTTTTGTTGTTGTTGGTATCACTGCTATCGATGAGCATTTAAGTGCATCATAAGGTCCTTGTTGCAGTGGATAACTATGGACTGGGGTCACTAGTTTCTCTGGTGGTTTCTGTGCTGGCTGCACCTGACCAGATTCTCTCCTTAACAGTTACTTTTCTCTGTCTATGGCTCTCCTGCATAGCCACAGCCATAGTAACAACATCATATTCATCAACAGTAAAACAGGCTACCAATCTTTGGTAGTCTTTCTTGTTTCTCTACAGAAATATTACTACTCTGCCTGTTTCACAACTTATGACTTTTCTAAGAGCTCTTCTAAACTCTTAGTTTTGGCACTGGCAGTCTGTACAAGCAATGCCATGTTAACATGTTCAAACAAAGAAAGAGTTCTCTCTCTCTGTAACTTTGTTCAGTTTTATCACGTTTTAACCAAGAGTCCCGGACAGAACCTCTCTGTCTCTCAGGACACTCTTGATCATTCTTAGCTTCTCTATCAGAATCACTTTTAGCTTGCTCACACCGTATCTTCACAAGATATCTGGCACCATGACGTCTCGTAGCTTCAGTTGCCCAGAGCAACAAAGAACAGCCAGATTACATATTGTTTGCAAGTACGACTTGTTTCCTTTTCTGTCAAGACCGCATTTAACTCTCCAGTATTTTTTTTTTCACATCAAACGTTCACTCCAGTGGGAAACAATGCATCGGGTCATATTGAGTCCACTCATGCCATTTCTCAATGCTTGAAACTGCGTGAATTTCATATAAATCAAACATATTATGTCTCTATTGCTCCCGTGCTGGAACCCTGATTACCCATACTGAATTAAAATGTATCTGTAACAACTCAGAACAACATGTGGCCAACTCTTAGAACTTTAGCTTTCTGTAGCAAGGATCATACGGCACTTTACAATAGTTACAAAACCACATAGCACTCTAGACCAAGCACATAGCAACATTGAAGAATCACACATTTACACAAGCATATGATGGTGAACTACAATATCGTGTGGTAGTGGACTACAAATATGGCCTATTCTCGCTTTCCAGGCGCTTGATTATGGAACGCGCATACAACGACTCACTCCTTGGGAACGCGCATACAATAATTAACACAACTCCGTTACCTCATAGTTAACAAAGAAAGGACCACAATACGTACTTAAAAGAGACAAGTTCGTCAATAAACTGCCAGTCTGTCATTCCCTTAGTATTTGATTGTGTCCCTCGCTGATTGTTCAATGCCACATAACACACCTAATAACCTCCTAACAGTCCCTTGACATTGTCAAAGTATCCCTCACTTGTTTAAAACCCACTTTACCCTTAAAAGTTGGTCTCCCGCATAAAGCCTTTGACCCTAGTACATTACGACCGCACACCTACAGTGCTTGGTCTAAATGAAAAAAACAACCCAACACCAAAACGTAATAAAACTTACATTTATAGGTAAAAACAAAAAACAAAAAGAAAACAAAAAGAAATCTCACTAAAGATCTCTGCTCAACTAAGGTTTTTAAACACATTATCATTTACACACGCTCTGTCGACGATCCTTTTCCTCAGATCAAGAATATGGGTCATGTCCAACATAATATTACATCCTTCCCAATACTTTCCAGTGACCAGGGTTCTTGTACGCTATCAGTGTCGTAGATCCCTGACCAAGACAAAGTAAAGAATGTGAGTCATCTAATGACCCCAACTTTACTAAACCAATGTCTAATTTAAGTGTCCTCCTGTTGAGGCCTAGCAGACCCTAGTTTGCTAAGACCAGGCTGTCAACTGAACATCATAATAAAAGTTCTTTAAAGGATTTACGTTACCATTATCGCAGAGGGACAGCAGGCACACCAAGAATAAAGCAGTCCATGAATGGGGTTTTAGAAAAAGGATCCCCTTACCTTTTAGTTTTGTGCACCACGGGTTCTGCTTCACACTGGTGCTGCCGTAGGTCCCTCCTGGACCCAGTGCCGAAATCCTGCCGCCGACAACGCCAAATGTTGAAGAAAGTGTTTTGTCCGTCTCTTCATAAACGGAGTGACAGTTCTGGATTAAATAAGTATTTAACAACCTGCAGATTGGGAGAGTAATGACCAGACCTCTGGCAACAAAATTAAGACAGTACAAAGCTTAGGTCTCAATCATGGCTCTCTCCCGGACAAAGGCAAGAGAGCATTCTTTTATAGGGCACAAGAATGTAAACATAGATAGTGACAGTCAGGCGGTAATGACGTTACAACAGTCTTCATAGAAGGTGTGTTCAGTAGTGATTAATATAAGTACACAGGAAATCTAATTTCTTCCACACCGTGGAACACTGGACCAGCTCTACACCCTCTACCGGGTGCTCGAGGGTTCATGGGAGTTTGCCCAACCAGTCTACATGTGTTTTGTGGATCTGGAGAAGGCATTCGACTGTGTCCCTCGTGGTGTCCTGTGAGGGGTACTTTGGGAGTACGGGGTCGGGGGCCCTGTTATGACCCGGCTCAAGGAAGCAACAAATAACCGTCAAAACAAGTTAAAGGTGTAAGAAGAGTGGGTTTATTGTAACCAAGGCTTTAACCAAAAGGTGAATGGGAGCCATGCTGCTGGCCCTGGCTGGAGAGAGGGAGTCCATTAAGCTTCCAGCTTACATAGGCAGCTCAGGTGGCAGTCAACGAGGTGAGGGAGGGGCTGAAGGAGCACTGCAAAAAAAGGCACAGATCTGGCACATAACACCTCCCCCCTTAAAACGGTTGCTAGGCAACCTAACAATCCCCAGAATAGACTGTAACTGAAATGGTGCTACTACATGTGACATTTACAACCTTGAGAATGGGGGGTCTGCCGGCACATCGACATCAATCCAGATGTGGATGGCAAGAGAGGCAGGGATGTCTTCCACTGGAGACCGAGGACACAGGATGTCGTTCATGACCTTGAGAGAGCATCAGCAAGCATGTTGTCTCTTCCTCGGATGTGCTTAACGTCCAGGTTAAAGCCCTGCAGGAACAAACTCCATCGCATCAGCCGGTGATTGGAGTTCCTCATTCTGCTGATGAACACGAGTGGGTTATGGTCAGTGTAGACCACCAGGACCTGACTGGAAGAGACATACACATGAAAATGGTCGAGAGCAGAGATAAGGGCCAAGGCCTCTTTCTCGATGGTTGAATAATGCTTCTGATGAATGTCAAACTTCTTTGAAAAGTAGCAGACCGGATGCTCAACCCCTGACAGGTCATCCTGAAGCAGGGCAGCACCAACCCCAGCATCGCTAGCATCGACAGCTAGTTTAAATGGCCGGCCAAAGTCAGGGGCAGCCAGTACTGGAGCACTAGCCAAAAGGGCCTTCAGATTCTCAAATGCCAACTGACACAACTCTGTCCAAACAAAATGGACCTTTGGGCTAAGTAAGCTAGTCAAGGGGGCAGCCACGGTAGCAAAGTTCTTGCAAAAACTCAGATAATAACCTGCCATACCAGGAAAACGTTTCAGCTCACGCCGAGAAGTAGGAAAACTGAAACAGCGAATGGCCTCTACCTTAGCGCCGATAGGACAGACTTCCCCCCGCCCAACAACCTTCCCCAGGTAGGTCACAGTGGCCTGTCCAAACTCACACTTGGCAAGGTTCACAGTCAAATTGGCAGCAGCCAGCCTACCAAACACTTCCTCCACCTGAGCTCTGTGCCGAGCCCAGGTGGAGCTATAAATAACAATGTCGTCAAGGTAAGCTTCACAATCTGCAACCCCTTTCAACACCAGGTTAACAAGACGCTGGAATGTGGCAGGTGCATTTCGCATTCCGAAAGCCATAACTGTATACTGACAGAAGTCATCTGGAGTCACAAAAGCAGAGATTTCACGAGCTCTCTGAGTGAGAGGGACCTGCCAGTATCCTTTGAGGAGGTCTAGCTTGGTGACGAAAGCAGCAGACCCTACTCTGTCAATGCAATCATCTAGACGGGGAAGAGGATAGCAATCCGGCTTTGTGACAGAATTTACCTTGCGAAGATCAGTACAAAAACGAGGTGTGCGATCTGACTTATCAACCAGCAAACACGGGGAGCTCCATGGGCTAGCACTAGGCTCTGCAATGCCATGTTGTAACATGTAATCCACTTCTTTACTCATCAGCTGGCGTTTCTCAGGATTTGGGCAGGCCAAACACTGTAAAGAACTTAATAAGGGCCTTCGAAATGGCAGAAGCGGTGATCCTACGTAGAGGGATAGCTTCAGGAAACCGGGTAGCTGTACACATAATTGTCAATAAGTACTGGTTACCTGATTTGGTACGAGGAAGGGGACCAACACAATCAATCAAGATACGCTCAAAGGGCTCTCCTATGGCAGGGATGGGATGTAAAGGAGCTGGGGGAATCTTCTGATTGGGTTTACCAATAGTTGCACACATGGCATGTCCTACAATGCTCAGCAACATCAGATTTCACACCAGGCCAAAAGAAATGTCTTAACACTCTGTCCAAAGTTTTCCTAATCCCCATATGACCAGCAAGGCAATGATCATGAGCCAACTGCAAGACACCCTGACGATAGACACTTGGCACCACCACTTGAAACACACTACTCCAGTCATCATGACAGGACAGTTTAGGAGAAGTCCACTTTCTCATTAACACACCATTGTTTACAAAGTAGCAACCAGACACAGCCGTCATTTCATTATCAGAAACAACCTCGTCAAATAGAGAAGCTAAGGTTGTATCTCTTCCCTGCTCACACTTGAGCTCGTCACAGGAGGGGAACACTTTACCAAACCCCAACATGTCACCTTTAGCTAAAAAGGTGTCAAACAGGGCAATATCGTAATCAGCTTCTTTGTCTTGTGTCTTCTTCTTTGACATAGCACGGGTAGTAACACAAACAGGAAATGCTTCTGGGTACTGCTTCTCAAGTTCATCTGGGCTTTTGGACACTACAGGAACCGGAACAACCTCAGGAGCTGCCAGTACCCTACCACCGGCCAGGTCGTTACCCAAGATGAAAGACACCCCTTTAATTGGAATGCTTGGACACACAGCTACAGCTACCTCCCCAGACACAAGACCTGTTTCAAGTTTAAGGTTATGCATAGGCAGGGACAAATACCCACCCCCAAACCCTTGGACGAGGACATTAGAGCCCAACTCAGACTGGTCAGTAAACTGTAAACAGTCCTGTAGAATCAAAGACTGAAAAGCACCGGAATCTCTCCAAATCTTAATCGGTTGCTTGTTTAAAGGGTCAGCGACAAGAGAAACAAAACCATCCATGAGGAAGGCCGAAGAACCAGCCAGCTCATTCTTCTGAGCGGGTTGGTCCAGGTTTTTGGTGAGGGCACACTTTTTCACCGCTTTTAGTAAGGCAACAGGCTTAGGGTTAAACTCTTGTTTCATACTCAATACAGGACAATCGGCAACAAAGTGACCACTTTTCTTGCAATAAAAACAAGTCTTCTCCCAGGGAGTACTCCCAGTAGCCGACCTTCTAGTGAAAGTTGTAGAAACCGGGGGAGGAGATTTTGAAAACCGAGGTCTATTAAAATCAGCCCTTCCTTTTCTCTCACCTTGGCCGTCAAAGCTTACCTTGTTTGTCAATACAAACTCGTCTGCTAAAACAGCAGCTTGATCAAGAAAGGTTACTTTTTGCTGATTGAGATAATTACACACGGCACTAGGCAGACAATTTTTAAAGTCCTCCAGCAGCACTAATTGTCTAAGATCCTCCTTAGTTTCCACCCTCTGTGATTTGCACCAAGAACTAAAACTGATCTCCTTTTCTCTCGCAAACTCCACATAAGTCTGGTCACCCTGTTTAGGGTTTCCGGTTCGAGGAGCACGGGATGCAGTAATGCAGTCTCTGTACCGGACCGTCGTGGTGAAGAAGGAGCTGAGCCGCAAGGCAAAGCTCTCAATTTACCGGTCAATCTATATTCCTACTCTCACCTACGGTCATGAGCTTTGGGTAATGACCGAAAGGACAAGATCGCGGATACAAGCGGTCGAAATGGGTTTCCTCCGCAGGGTGGCCGGGTGCTACCTTAGAGATAGGGTTCATTTGCAAATCATGATGGAAAATAAGTATTTGGTCATCTACAAAAATCCCATATCCCATAATCAAGCACCTGGAAGGCGAGAATAGGCCATATTTGTAGTCCACTACCACACAATATTGTAGTTCTATTGTTCACCGTTATACGCTTGTGTACATTTACATTTATTCATTTAGCAGACGCTTTTATCCAAAGCGACTTACAAAAGAGAGCTTTTACAAAGAGCATCAGTCATTGAGCATAGCAACGTGATAGACCCCGAACACAGTGGGTTTTTTAGATTGTGAATCATACATCATGAGAACCAATAAGTACCAAGAGAAGAACTATAAATGCATAACACAAATCAACATTTATTTGTATAGCCCTTTTTACAAGCAATGTCACAGAGGGCTTCACATATGCCCCTAGAGCTGCCCCTCAACCAACCTAAACCCTCAAGGAAGACAAGGAAAAACTCCCTGAAAAACTCACTAGTAAGAAAAAATGGAAGAAACCTTGGAAGGAGCAATTCAGTGAGGGATCCCCTCCTCCAGGGACGGTTGGAGAAAGTGAAGAGCAGAACACAGGCTAAAACAGTCATAACTCTAGAGAGAGTTAAGAAGTTGCTGAAACATCAATACTCAATGCTCAACGTGGGTCTTAGGTTGCACAACGTCAATTTAGGCAGTCACTGGACTTGGGCCCATGATTGGCGCAGCATCACATGCAGGGGGATGAGGAAAAGGACCGGGAACTCTCTCCTTGTCCATCAGGGAGACTGACGTCCGACTGGCGACCAGATCCGGGGTTGGAAGACCATCTCAGATCGATGTCCACTGGCACCAGGTCCAACATTGGCCGATGACCACGCAAGTGCTGAGAGCTCAGTCCCCCCATACCAAAGGGAGGTATGGAGGGGAGGACAGTGAGACGGAGTAGAGGAGATGTTAGAGACTGCAAGGAACAGCTAACAGTTATAGCAATATTCAGAATGAGGTCCCCACCGGTCAATGTGGGCTAATGCAGCAATTTAAAAAAGGGGCTATTGACACAGCCTTATGGCGCTTTTCCACCGCAAATGTAGCACGACTATACTCGACTCGCCTCGGTTTGTCGTAAACACCGGTGGTTTTCCACCGCAATAGTACCCCAAATAGTACTTCTTGGTCGTCGGCGAAAGGGGCGTGACGTAGACCGTGACGTATTTTTGTACGCGACCAGAGTTAGTCTATCCTCGGCCACAAGACACAGAAACGTCTGCACCTCAGATGTGGTCCACGGCGAAGACTTAATTTTAGCCATGTTGACGAACTCTTTTGTAAATTATCTGATTTTTAAAAAGCTTGTAGACTGTTGGTTTAATGGACTGTATCTGATAGTAAAAAGCTGCGGCGCTGTTGCTTTAAGTCGCTCTCGTGACTCGTCACACTTTCTGGCCAATCAATGGCCGGCCGTCTGCCGACGTCACCTTTTAGCTCGACTAAGCTCGCTTGGTACCTAGAGCAAGAAGGTACCAAAAAAGTACCCGCTAGCAGGTACCAGGTACCATGGAACTGCGGTGGAAACGCCAAAAATGCGAGGCGAGGCGAGCTGATTTCATGCGGTGGAAAAGCGCCATTAGACATCAAGACAGCACCAGCCCCCCTCAATTGGAACATAAATCTGTTCCAAGAGAGAAAACTCTAAGATATACGTATATATATATATATGTATATATTATTATTATTATTTTTTTTTTGAAAGATAGTATCTTTTGAAAGCCAAGTCTCCTGTCGTCTCTAACTGTACGGTTTTAGAATCAGAATGGGGGTTTATTCGCTATGCAAGGGTTAACAAACATAGAATTCACTCTGGCAAGAATGTGCAAACATAGAACATATATGTGGCATACTAATAAAATATAAATAAATACAATGTAAAATACACTACAGATATGATACATATAAACAAATAATACAAATGATACAAATAATACAAGTGATGCAATAGTACAAATGATAAAGGTAACATGGAAGTACAAACAACATGGGTACAGACTGGAATGGATATATATAGTACGTGGGGGGGGGGGGGGGGTATATTCACAGTAGTGTAAACAATGATGCAGAATTCACAGTAGTAAGTTTTAAAGTTTGTTAAGCTAGCTACACTAGCCTAATAACTCCCGGAGTTCTTTCTACCACAAGAGATCGCTGTCATATTACAACAAATATTGAATAACTTCACAGTACAACAGATATCAAATAACTTCACACTAACTAACCCAGCATAACCACACACTTTAACAGTCGTAGTACTGACTGAATAAAAATGTTTTCAACCTAACTTTGAATGTCGAGACGGTATCAGCCTCCTTGACTGAAACAGGTAATTTGTTCCAGAGAAGAGGCGCTCTATATGAGAAAGCCCTACCTCCAGCAGTTTTTCTGTTAATTTTGGGAATCACCAAATAGCCAGCATCTTTGGATCTTAGTGTCCTTACAGGGTCATAAGGTACAAGAAGGCCAGAGAGGTACAGTGGTGCTAATCCATGTAAAGATTTGTAGGTTAGTAGTAGAACCTTAAAATCGGCCCTGGCTTGGATAGGGAGCCAGTGTAGAGAGACAAGAGTAGCTGTTATGTGATCATACTTTCTAGTTCTGCTCAGTAGCCTAGCAGCGGCATTTTGCACCCGCTGTAAGTTTAGTACGCAGGTATTTGGGAGGCCGGAGAATAATACATTGCAATAATCCAATTGGGATGTAACAAAGGCATGTATCAATTTTTCAGCATCATCCTTTGAGAGGAAGTTTCTTATTTTAGCTATGTTACGGAGATGGAAGAATGCAGTTCTGGTTATTTGCTTGATATGATGCTCAAATGAGAGATCAGGATCCATTGTGACACCTAGATTTTTTACCAGCTGGCTTTGAGAGACTTTGAAGCCATTTAAGTCTAGGGTAAAATCGGATAGATTGTTCCTGTACTTCTTTGGTCCAAAGATTTGAACCTGTTTTATCAGAATTCAGAAGTAACACAACTATTGTGAACATAAAGCAAGAGATACAACAACACTGGCAAGCAGGGGTGGACTGGCCATCTGGCATACCGGGCATCGTCCGTTGACCCAATGGCCGTGGGCCGCCTAAGAAATGCGATAATTAATAACAATCTTTTATTTCGAAAAATTACCGGATGCTCTTGGTTAAATGTCCGGCTAAATGCCCCCCCTCGACCAGCCCTGCTGGCAAGTCCACCCCTGCTGGCAAGTCACCATATGGGGACCAACAAATAGTTCTAAACAACATTAGATTATGTGAAGCGCCATACTATTCCTAAGTGACATTAAATTCTCTAAATAAGTGAGTTTTAAGCCTTATTTTGAAAGTGAGAAGGCAGTCTGTGCTTCTGATGGAGGTGGGGAGTTGATTCCACCATTGGGGAGCCAGGCAGTGGAAGAGTTTGTGTTGCGCTCGGGCGCTCTTGAGGTGGGGTACCACTAGACGGTTGTCAGCAGATGACCGTAGGTGACGGGTAGGGGTATAGGGCTGGAGGAGAGAGTTGATATAGGTTGGGGCAGTCCCGTTTACAGCCCGGAAGGTCAGCACCAGGGTCTTGATGCGGGCCATGATGGGAAGCCAGTGGAGGGCGATGAGGAGTGGGGTGACATGACAGCGTCTGGGTAGGTTGAAAACCAGACGAGCGGCTGCATTCTGTATCCTCTGTGTAGATGTGTGATTCTTCAATATTGCTATTGTGGAAGAAATTTGATTTCCTGCGTACTTATATTAATCACTACTGAACACCCTTTCTCTGAAGACTAGGTGGAAGAAATTAGATTTCCTGTGTACTTACAATCATATGAAAAAGTTTTGGAACCCCTCTCAGCCGGCATTATAATTGACTCTGCTTTCACGCAAAAAAAGATAAAAGTGGTATGTCTTTCATTAACCAGGAAGATCTAAGTACTGGGGTGTTTTCCAAACAAAGATTTTTAGCGAAGCAGTTTTTAGTTGTATGAAATTAAATAAATTCTGAAAAACTGGCTGTGCAAAAATATGGGTACCCTTATGATTTTGCTGATTTGAATGCATGTAACAGCATGTAAAACTGATGACTTGAAAAATCTAATTGGTTGGATTATCTCGTTAAGCCTTGAACCTCATAGAAAGGTGTGTTCAATCATGGGAAAAGGTATTTAAGGTGCCCAAATACAAGTTGCACTTCTCTTTGACTCTCTGCTGAAGTGAGACAGAATGGGATCATCAAAACAGCTCTCCACAGATCTGAAAACAAAGATTGTTCGTTTTCATGGTTTAGGGGAAGGCTACAAGATGCTTTCCAAAAGGTTTCAACTGTCAATTTCGACTGTAAGAAATGTTGTCAGGAAATGGAAGGACACAGGCACAGTTGCAGTTAAACCCAGGTCTGGAAGACCAAGAAAAGTACAGGAGCGGCATATGCGGCGGATTGTGAGAATGGTTGCAGACAACCCACAGATCACCTCCAAAGACCTGCAACAAAATCTGGCTGCAGATGGTGTATCTGTACATCGTTCAACAATTCAGCGCAATTTGCACAAAGCACATCTGTATGGCCGGGTGATGAGAAGGAAGCCCTTTCTGCGCCCACGCCACAGGTACAGTCGCATGGAGTATGCTAAAGCTCATTTAGACAAGCCAGATTCATATTGGAAGAAAGTGCTTTGGACAAAAATTGAGTTGTTTGGTCATAACAAAAAGCGCTTTGCATGGCGAAAGAAGAACACTGCATTCCAAGAAAAACACCTGCTACCTACTGTCAAATTTGGGGGAGGTTCCATCATGCTGTGGGGCTGTGTGGCTACTTCAGGGACTGGGGCCCTTGTTAAAGTCGAAGGTCGCATGAATTCAACCCAGTATCAACAGATTCTTCAGGATAATGTTCAAGCATCAGTCACAAAGTTGAAGTTACGCAGGGGTTGGATATTCCAACAAGACAATGACCCTAAACACTGTTCAAATTCTACAGAAGCATTCATGCAGAGGGAAATGTACAATGTTCTCAAATGGCCGTCACAGTCCCCTGACTTGAACATCATCGAAAATCTATGGGATGATTTGAAGCGGGCTGTCCATGCTCGACGGCCATCAAACTTAACTGAACTGGAGCGCTTTTGTATCGAAGAATGGTCAAAAATACCTCCATCCAGAATTCAGACACTCATCACAGGCTACAGGAGGCGTTTAGAGGCTGTTATTTTTGCAAAAGGAGGCTCAACTAAGTACTGATGTCATTTTTTTAGTTGGGGTGTCCAAATTTATGCACCGTCAAATTTTGTTATGATGCCTATTGTATATTTTCTGTTATTCTAATAAACAAAACGACACTGCTGAAATACTCCTGTTTCCCTAAAGTTTGTCATTTATGAAAAGGAATTTGCTTCTTTGAAATCCCAGTTAATTATGAACAAAAATCCAAAAAATTAAGAGGGGTTCCCAAACTTTTTCATATGACTGTATATTAATCACTACTGAACACACCTTCTCTGAAGACTGTTGTAACGTCATTACTGCCTGACTGTCACCAACTATTTTTACATTCTTGTGCCCTATAAAAGAATGCTCTCTTGCCTTCGTCCAGGAGAGAGAGCCATGATTGAGACCTAAGCTTTGTACTGTCTTAATTTTGTTGCCAGAGGTCTGGTCATTACTCTCCCAATCTGCAGGTTGTTAAATACTTATTTAATCCAGAACTCAACTGAACTGTCACTCCATTTATGAAGAGATGGACAAAACACTTTCTTCAACAATTGGCGTTGTCGGCAGCAGGATTTCGGCACCGTATGATGCACAAAATGGTGCACAAAACTAAAAGGTAAGAGATCCTTTTTCTAAAACCCCATTCACGGACTGCTTTATTCTTGGTGCGCCTGCGATACTGCTAATGTAAATCCTTTAAAGCAGTGGTTCTCAATCCTGGTCCTCAGGGCCCACTGTCCTGCATGTTTTAGATGTTTCCCCCTTCCAACACACCTGATTCAAATGAAGTGTAATTATCAGGCTTCTGCTGAGCTTCATAGTGACTCATTCAATTGAATCCGGTGTGTTGGAGCAGGGAAACATCTAAAACATGCAGGACAGTGGGCCCTGAGGAGCGGAATTGAGAACCACTGCTTTAAAGAACTTTTATTGTGACGTTCAGTTGACAGTCTGGTCTTAGCAAACTAGAGTGTGCTAGGCCCATGGACCTACTATAAACTGGATGCGGTATAGAAAAATTATGGCCGTTTATTTCAATGAAGTTGCTCACCTGGCGCATGTGCCAAAAATGTTTTTTGACTTCCTGGTTTACTTCCGCGGTATGGGGAATGGAATGATGGGAGGCTGATGACGCTCTGGGGCAATGAGAATGAGCAAATCGCGTTCTGGACGAGCGCTGCACGCTCATGAGTGCTTGTGGAAGAGTTAGACCGGTAATGACGGATCTACACAATCAAATGATGGATTTATAGGACACATCAACCGATTATGTTTTCATAGTCATGGTTATAGACTATACGAGGTTAATTCGTTTTGTTTATTTTTTAAGTTTAAGTAAGGATAAAACGAGTCATTTTTATTAAGGTTAATCTAAAAATATAGCTGCAAGCAGCAATGGTGGATTCCTCCTGGAACAGTTTATGGAATTGATATGTAATTCAAATGAACAAAAGAATGAAGAAAGGAAAACAAGGTAATGGTGTGAATACATCCAAGACTGTAGTGACCCCTGTGCTGCAAGGGACAAAGGATTTAATATGTGAATGAGAAATATTTGCATGGTCTAGTAAAAACTAGTAATCTGTTTGTCACTCTGTGGAAATACAACATTTATTACAATAGAAGAAATACAAAAATAAGGATGACTTTTGAAGTAATATGGTGCAAAGTCAAATGGCAGTGTAACAAGTTGCCAAGGTAAACTGGTAATCGGATGTTCACTTAATGAGAACACAACCTGTATCACAGTTGAATAAATACCCAAAGTAAGGTGGTTTGAAAGAAGGTGCAAAGAACAATGGCAAAATGAACACAAGAAAGAAGAGAGGAAAACAAGGCAATATTTTCAAAGAGTGAAGAAGTATTAACATTATAAGGCACAAATTAAAAGAACAGTAACATTCATTTGAAAAGTATTTGTAGTGCTGTCAACAGATAGTGCTAACAATTTCAATAAGACACATGATTACAAAAGTCTGGAGGGTACAAAATGCTTGTCCAACTTCAATTGAAAAATCAACATGATGCAGCACGTGATGCTGGCAAATCACTTACCAAAAGATGATGAGAGTATAGTTTACATGATTGCAATTCTGCACAGATGTGTAAAGCTTATTTCTGTTTAGTAGAATATTATCAAGGCCAGTACGTTCCCATGTGCATTTATCTTTAAGTTTGTTCATCAAAATTGCTGTCAAACTGTTCGTCACACATTGTGCACAAGCATTATATTTACACATCACATGTCCTTGATGGAAAGATCCAGAGGTGGGAAGAGGAGGAAAATCCTAGTAGTTCAAGCTTGTGGTTGGGTTTGAGTTCTTCTTTGGCATCTGAAAAACACAGAATAGTTATTTAGGAATTACAAATATACACATCAGCATGAAACTACATTAATGTTTTTCTCAAGTGTACATTATTGCTATTACAATTGACACTGGCCAAGCTAATCAACTGGCAAGTTACTAAAGAGTGCTTTTCAGAGCTCAATAACTGAACAATACAGAATATAAAACAGTACAGTTTGGTACACCTACACTGAACAATACAGATTATAAAATACTGTTCGCGCAAATAACTGTGAACTATATAATTGTGTTCAAGTTATCATACAATCTGTATCATACACACATGCTGTTGTACTTACAGTCAAATTCATATAAATCGTTTCACTCGACAGAGACATACAATGGCTACTTTTCTTCTAAGTTGAGATGAGACTGTTTTCAGCTCACAGCAGATTACGGAGAGAAAAACAAACACACGGCTTTGCCACTCTGTCATTCAAATAGAAAAATGTAACCTAGCAAAATCTCTCAAATTTTCGCCGTAATTACAACCAAGAGAACTCTTATAATAACTCTTATAATAATGCCATCAGCGATTCTACCTCAAAGCGTGGAAAATTAAATAAAGTTAAATATCTTACCGAACTGAAGCCATCCATCCGCAAGTCTTGAGTCACTCGTGAAGTGCTAATGCATGTACATTTCAAATATGAAGCGCAAATGCATGCACATTTCAAATATTAACCATTCATGTACTTTGCATTGTACATTAAACTGTTAATAGTGCACGTGTTGATGTAACCCAGATATAATTCCAGTTAGATGATGTTTTAATGTATTATTACTGTTTTTGGTGTGTGTCTCTAAGGGTTACGATCACTTTATTTTGCGGCAGCTTTACTACTGCTGTTTTTACGGTATGTGTATGTAACCCAAATGTCCCGCTGCCTCTCTATAAACCCTGGGACTCTGCGTTGTGTTTGATTGATGTGATGGGTAGAGAAGGACCGCAGGACACAGAAGATCTGATTGTGGAAGCGACTGGCAGTTTATTCCCCAACAGTGGCACTCTTCATATGACGTCCTTGTAACAGGCCTTGTATTCAAGAAACGGAACATATTGCAACAAGAGTTAAAACACACTCTTTTCAGCTGCTCAAATAAACTGACAAATAAAATACTCAAGTTACAGTAAAAAATGAACCATAAATAATTAAATAAATATCCTCTTTAGTAAAAAATATATTCTTGTGGAAATAAAGACACACAATACTAAATTAGCATTCGACATTAAACAGTGTAACTCAACGATCGCCATGCTTGCCAACATTAATCAACAAAATAATCATATAAAACGTCATATCACACATCCCAAATAACACTTAACATGTAGTTAAACATCTTATGTAATTTATAGACTAAACAAACCGACCAGATGGGTGGTTTTAAACATAAAAATGAACAAGATTGTGCAAGACAGGTAAACAACGCTCACCTTGTATTCAAGAAACGGAACATATTGTACAATTCGCACCAGCGCAGGGAACACGCCTAAACTACGGTGGCTCATAAGGGGCATATCATAAAACTTGCAGTAAGAAAGTGCCACACAGTGGCCTTTCTAGGTAACAACCTTACATCTACCCCTACTCTACTTGATGGCGTCCCAGCCATCAGGACAAGTAAAACAGAACAAATATCGCTATGCACAGAAACAAGACATTAAAAACTAATGTGATGACTATTTGTCTTGCATAGAGAATGTATGTGCACCAAGGGCCCTCTCTAGATATGGCTTTGCTATTTTACATAAGCCTTGCTGCTCTTCTCATTTTGGCCCTTTGCCACAACTCCCATCCCCTTTCTCTCCTTCTCCGGTCCTCTTCTGCCATCAAGACATGTGTCTCATAAGATAACTTTTTCGGGGGACGTCGGTTCCTCTGTGGGTTCCTCCTAGCACTGGGCTTGTCAGGCGATTTGACATCGCTAGTACTTGTATTTTCCCCCTCTCCTTGATCCATTTGTCCGTCATCCAAATCCTCTTCCTTGCCATTGTCTTCCTCCATGTGTGGGTGCTCACCCTGCCTGTCTGTTGTCCCAGGTAGAACTGTCTCCACAACATCCTCTGTATCGTCCATTTCCTCGTCCTCTGTTGTATCCAACTCAACCTCTTCTCCTGTCACTTCACCAGCCTGCTCCACTGGAAGGAACATACACTGTGTGAGGAGGTTGCGGTGTACCACTCTCTCCCTTTCACCATCTTCTGAACGCAACACATACACAGGTGTGCTGGGCAGTTTCTTCACCACAATGTATGGACGTGACTCCCATTTGTCTCCAAGCTTCTGCCGACCCTCCACATGACACACTTTGATGAGAACTCTATCCCCTGGTTTGAAATCTTGACCCTTAGTTTTCTTGTCAGTGCTTTTTCTGTTGTGCCTTAGCATGCCGAGAAGTCTGATTAGCCTGGGCATAGGCCTGTGACAGACTGTCATGCAGAGTTTGCACATATTCACTGTACTCGCATGGCTCATTGGGGATAGAAAGCCCGAAGACCAGGTCAACTGGGAGCCTGGGATGTCTACCGAACATCAGGTAGTATGGTGTGTACCCAGTGGAATCGTGCTGCGTGCAGTTATAGGCATGTGTCATTGCGTCGACATGCTCATGCCAGCTGGGCTTTAAGTGAGGCTCCAACGTCCCCAGCATGTTCATGAGGGTGCGATTGAACCTTTCGGTGGTCCCATTGCCCTGGGGGTGGTAAGGGGTTGTGTGGGTTTTAGTGATGCCCGTACACTTGCAAAGCTCCTTAACAATAGCACTTTCAAAGTTGCACCCTTGATCTGCATGAAGCTTTTGAGGGAAACCAAACCGGCAGAAGTAGTTTCTCCACAGAACTCTGGCCACTGTGCAGGCCTTTTGGTCTTTTGTCGGGTAGGCCTGTGTGTAGCGGGAAAAGTGGTCTGTAACCACGAGCATATTCTCAATGCCACCCTTTGACTTCTCCAGGGACAAAAAGTCCACACACACAAGTTCCATGGGGGTACTGCTGTGGATACTGACCAGGGGAGCCCTGAGGCCTGCAGTTGGAGTCTTCCTGAGACAGCACCTCTCACACTGCTCACACCAAGCCTTGATGTCCTGGAACATTCTTGGCCAGTAGAATCTCTCTCTTATCATCTGCAACGTCCTCTCAAATCCTAGATGCCCTGAGTCATCGTGGAAAGCAGTCTTGACTGTTGCGCGCAGCTTCTCTGGCAATACCAACTGCTCCACTACTCCCCTTTGGCCGTCTTGGATGCGGCGATACATGATACCGTCCCTTATTACCACTCTCCTCCACTCTTTTAAAAGAAGGCACACTTGCCCACCACCACTTATTCTCTCGCTGTGATTTGGTTTTTGGTTTAGGGCCTTAAAGTGCAAGACTGGGCCAATGACAGGGTCCTCTTTCTGACCCACACGGATCTCCTGTTTTGTCATGGCAGGCAGCGATTCTGTCCCCACCTCCTTATAGGGCTCATTAGACATGGGCGGTTGAGGGTTTGGTGGTTTAGGCTTCACTGTAGCAGCGTTCTTACTGGGAGAGCTGCCTGATTCTTGGGTGGGCTGGGCCTCTATGCGCTCCTTCTCTCTGGTTGTTACTCGCAGAGGGCAGGTTTGTAGGACCTGCGTGACCTCCTGGTTGGACATACGGGAGAGAGCGTCAGCATTTGCGTTACTCCGTCCCCTACGATACTGAATGTCAAAGTCGAACGCAGAAAGTCGAGACACCCACCGCTGGCCTGTTGCATCCAGCTTCGCCGAGGACATCACATATTTGAGTGGGTTGTTGTCTGTTTGGACAGAGAATGGACGCCCATATAGGTGGTCATAAAACTTGTCCGTCACGGCCCACTTCAGAGCAATAAACTCCAGTTTGTGCGCAGGATACCTCGACTCAGCTGGACTCAAGCCTCTGCTCGCATAGGCTATGACTCTCTCGGTTCCACCCTGGAATTGAGCCAAGACCGCACCAAGCCCTTCTCCCGAAGCATCAGTCTGAAGCACAAAAGGCTGGCTGTAATCTGGATAGGCCAGCACTGGAGCAGTTGTCAACCTTTGTCTTAGGGACTGAAAGGCTTCCTCACTCTCTGTAGTCCACAAAAAGGGTGGTTCAGGACCCAAACTTTTCTTGCCTCTTACTTTCTTTCTGGGGTCACCAGATGTGAGGCGGTATAAGGGAGCAGCAACACTTGAGTATCCTTCCACGTACCGTCTGTAATATCCGGCGAACCCCAAGAACTGCAGCACTTCTTTCCGGTTTGTGGGCCTCTCCCAGTCCTTAACCCTGTTGATCTTCTCTGGGTCTGTCTTGATCCCCTCCGCAGAGACCAAATGACCCAAGTACTGCACCTCTTTCCTCACAAGATGGCATTTGGAGGGCTTCAACTTCAGGCCATGTTCCTGAAGCCTGTCGAACACTAGCTGCAACCTCTCCAGGTGTTCGTCAAAGCTTTTGGAGAAAATGATGAGGTCATCAAGATAGATCAGGAGGTGGGTGAAGTTCAAATCCCCGAAGCAGCATGTCATAAGCCTCTGGAAGGTGGACGGGGCATTCTGCAGCCCAAAGGGCATTCTGTTGGCCTCAAACAGTCTCATGGGGGTGCTGAATGCAGTCTTGTGCTTGTCTTGCTCCGCCACTTCCACCTGCCAGTAACCAGATGTGAGGTCAAGTGTGGAGAAGTACTTTGCTTGGCCCAGGGCTTCCAGAGCCTCCTCTATTCTGGGCAAGGGGAAGGCATCTCTCGTGCTGTATGAGTTTAGCTTCCTGTAGTCAACGCACAACCTTAACGATCCATCTTTCTTTGTGACAATCACCACTGGGGAAGCATATGGACTCTTACTGGGCCTGATGACTCCTGTTGCCTCCATCTCCGTCAACAGCTTCCTCACGTCTTGCCACTGCGAAGGCGGAATCTTGCGGTATGGGAGTCGAAAGGGTTTAGGGTCAACCAGGGGTATGTCGTGCTGCACTGTTTTAGTGTGGCCATAGTCCAAGGGATGCTGGGAGAAAACACCTGCATTCCTCTCCACCAGATCATTAAGGAGTGAGCGCTGGTGCTCATTTTCGACTGCTGCTTCACTTAAGTCTACCTTACAACTTGCCACTACATGGTCCAGACTCTGGCATGCCTTCTTAGTACCATCACTGTGACCGCCACTCTCCTTGTTGTTTGGAAATTCCACAATATGGTCCACCAGGAATGCATTGGCCAGGTGTGTGAATGGCTTGATCACAATAGCATGCTGGGACAGGTTCATCACTCTGACAGGGGCACAGCCTCTCTTTACGTCAGCACACACTTTGGCAACCAGGAGGTTCTGGGGAAGCTGCAAGGAGGAGTTGCTTTCAATCAGGGCAGTATAAGTCTTTCGATATGGGCCAGCTCTTACCTCACACCTTAAGTCTCTTTCTTTTCCTGCGGGAATCCGTATCTTACGGCCAGTATACACAGCAGGGCCCACCATGTCATTCGTTGCACCACAGTCAGTGTTGTCTATCTCCAGTAGAGCGGTGTACCACTCGGGGTGGTTTTCCTTAGCCCTATGAAGAAACTGCTGGCCGTAGGCTGCTTTGAGGTGACTCCTGGAGGCACGGATGACATTTGTTCCCACAAGCAAAGGGACAGAGGAGCGAAACTCAGTATCAGGGACAACAAAGGCAGGCACAGTTTCGAACTCTTTCCCCAGTGCTTTCAAGTTAATGTGCAGGACACCATAGTAGGGGACACTCTGACCTGCTGCACCCTCTATAAGTACTTTAGAAGACTGCAGCTTTTGGTTCTTAAGGGTGGGGTGGTTGCACCAATATCTGTGAGTAATACTGGTTATCTGAGAGCCAGAGTCAATGAGAGCTTTGCACTTCATCCCATTGACCTCCACCTCCCCCTCGTTCCTCGGGCCCACTAATGGGGTGTCCTCACCGCCCGTTTCCTTCATCTGCTGTGGGGGGTCTTGCTCCTTGCCCATGGTTGCCCCGGCGACCACAGGCTCTAGGCGTTTAAATGCTGAGCTGAGTTGGATGTATTTTCCTCTGCAGGGGTCATAGGCTGTGGTTGGCGAGTCCAGGATGGATTTGGATTAGGGAGCACCGCTCTGCAGACACGGGCTGTGTGACCTTGCTTTCCACACCGGTAGCATTCAAAGCTCGAGTACTGGTTTGTAGTGCCAGTAGGTGGCTGGACTCTTAACGGGGGACCAGTGGGTGGGGCAGCCATTTTTGATTCCAGACGAGACAGTTTGGCCATCTGCTCTTCTTGGTTGAGAGCCAGTTTCTTGACCATCTCTGTCAACTCTGACCACTCCGCATTATGCTTGGTCTTTTCTGTCCTCAGATTATTGCCACCCTCTGGTGTAACATGCACTTGTGCATATGTTTTCTTTGCCTTTTGTTGTGAGGTTTCTGAGCTCATCTTGTAGCTCTCGGAAACTGAAAAGCCTGGGCTTCATTGGTGCAATCCTTGCATAGACTACCTCATCATTGAGCCCTCTTAAAAACTGTCGGGTGAGTTTACTACCACGGTCAGGGAAGGGTTTCCCCCCTCTTTGACTTTATTCCACAGCCTGCAGCTTTGCCTCCAGTGCAATAGCATAAGAGCAGGGGGACTCTCCTGTCTCCTGGCTACGCTCGTAGAAGTCAGCTAGTGGATCTCTGGATCCGTGTGTGTCCCCATACTCTGCCTTCAGTTCTTCAAACGCTTTCTCAGGGGTTTGGTCATTGGGATGTAGATTCAGAACCAGCTTTCTGGCCTCACCACTCAAGTGTCGCACAACAGTAGAGAATCGAAGGTGCATGGGGAGCTCCACTGCCTCCAGGAGATACTGCATGTCACGGACCCAGTCCTCTATGAGAATCTTGTTGTCTGCATGGCCAGTGAAGGCTTGGACATTTTTCACCTGGTGAGTTTGCATGAAGCCACCATAGGCAGCCAGTGGAAGGCTCGGGTTGGTGAGAGCTCTGCTAGGAGGTCTTTGTAGTGGCTCAGAACAACTGGGGTGTATATGTGGGGTGTAGGATGGATGTATGGGTTTGGGAAAGACATTTGGATATGTGCTGGCTTGAGGGTATGATGCAGGCGTTTGGTGATATGCAGGGGCAGGTGCATGGGTAGGGGCTATGTGGTCAAAAGATGCATAAGTTACATCCTGTGGAGGTGGCCTGGCTGTGTTGGGGCACCATGCACCGGTGGCAGGTTGGAACAAGGGGGCCCTTTCACTACGGGCCAGGTCCTGTGGAAATTGGACAGTAGCTTGTGGCGTATGCATTTGGGGGTTTGGTCCATAAACAGACTTTGGCAGGGTCTGCCAAGCAGCATGGGGTCCACTCGGAATGTCAACTGCTTGAGGCGTTTGAAAACCTGACACAGGCACCTGGGGTGCAGGGGTGGGGAATGCATAACTGGTGTAGGCCAGCGAGTTGGGCTGAACGGTTGTGGGTCCATGTATGCTGACTTGGAGCTGGGGGGCGGAGACCACCGTTGACTGGACCGCTGGCTGAGGCACTAGAGAAGTTACACTTGACAGGCTGTAATCTAACCTGTTCGTTTGGTAACTAGGTCTCACAGCAGAGCTGTTGTCAAGGCAAAATGGGGGTACCTGCATTGATGCTGGAGAGCCTGGTGGTGTGTACATATGAGCGGGAGTACTACAGTGGTCAGTATAGGGTGTTAGAATCGGGGGTTGTGGGATAGGCTGCGAGCCTGGATCTGTGGAGTTCCAGCTGGCCTGCTGGTCTGGAGTGTGAGACTGCAGCGGGACATTTGCAAACCTGATTGATCGGTTTGTAGTCTTTGGCCTCACTGATTGGTGATGGTTTGCTGGGTTCCAGTCAGCTGTTGCGCCCTGACTCAAAGGGGGGGTTGGAGGGCCATAGTCGTGGGGATGAGAGTTGTGGCTTGTTTCAGGCACAGTGGGAGTTTGGACACCTAATGCCATAGCAGAGGGGCCCTCTGGCCCTCTTGATAGGGAATCTACCCTAACACTTAACATATTATATGTTTGTCAAAATGCTGACTAAAAATGGTGCGACACAATTATCAACCCGTAACACACTTCAAGTTAATTCAATCAAAAACACAGCTCTATCACAGTAATAATGAAATAAATCACCAACAATTGCTCGACATCAGTCACAGAGAACTTTCACACAATATAAGCACTTACATGGTTTGGATACCATGAAAAAAGTCCTCAAATCAGAGCAGACCAAGGTTCTTTAGCCTTTAAAGGATATATTGCAGAAGGTTTGTATCCTGCCAACACAGCTTTGCAGGCGATAGTAGCTTGGTCCAACAGTGTCCACAGTGGCAAAACAGTTCAATTTTGTGGCAAAGTGGGGCCGTCAGTCACTTTCTTTGTAGGTTTGGAGCACCACAATCCGGGTCACGGCACCAAAGATGTAACCCAAATGTCCCGCTGCCTCTCTATAAACCCTGGGACTCTGCGTTGTGTTTGATTGATGTGATGGGTAGAGAAGGACCGCAGGACACAGAAGATCTGATTGTGGAAGCGACTGGCAGTTTATTCCCCAACAGTGGCACTCTTCATATGACGTCCTTGTAACAGGCCTTGTATTCAAGAAACGGAACATATTGCAACAAGAGTTAAAACACACTCTTTTCAGCTGCTCAAATAAACTGACAAATAAAATACTCAAGTTACAGTAAAAAATGAACCATAAATAATTAAATAAATATCCTCTTTAGTAAAAAATATATTCTTGTGGAAATAAAGACACACAATACTAAATTAGCATTCGACATTAAACAGTGTAACTCAACGATCGCCATGCTTGCCAACATTAATCAACAAAATAATCATATAAAACGTCATATCACACATCCCAAATAACACTTAACATGTAGTTAAACATCTTATGTAATTTATAGACTAAACAAACCGACCAGATGGGTGGTTTTAAACATAAAAATGAACAAGATTGTGCAAGACAGGTAAACAACGCTCACCTTGTATTCAAGAAACGAAACATATTGTACAATTCGCGCCAGCGCAGGGAACACGCCTAAACTACGGTGGCTCATAAGGGGCATATCATAAAACTTGCAGTAAGAAAGTGCCACACAGTGGCCTTTCTAGGTAACAACCTTACATGTACTGTTACCTTGGAGACGAAGTTTCGCGGGTTTGTCTTGAAAGCCTACAAGTAGCATGTGGTTAACCAGAGATTCTCCTGCAGTTTCATTTTAGGAGTTTAACTTGTTAAAAGTAGTTTTTAAGTTAAATAATTACCGTACATGATATTTAGTTCTCACTTTGGATACTACCCGGACGTCCTTCTGCAACGTTATTCAAAAGAAGACCATTTGTAAAGAACTCCGCCGAGGGAAGGAAGAGTGACGGGACGCTGCCGCGGTTTCCTGAGGGTTTACCTGTGGTTCGTGAGCTAATGAGGAGCCGTTCGTCGTCTTCTGAGCATCCTGAGGATTACAGGCAAAACGACTACCTCACCACACACATATAGAGCTCTATAATATTATTGCTGGCCATCACTTTAATTTCTTTGGTTAATTATTTTGTTGTGGTTGCCAAAGGCAATACAAAAAGACACTTCAAGAACTGTTCTGTTCTATGAGAAGACCGTTCGGTCTCCATTTTGTTTCATGGACTGCGAAAGAGACATTTAATTGGAGAGGACGAGTGCGCATCTTCATGTGTTTTGTGCTAAATGGCGGGGTGTTGGTAAGACATTTGAGTGTATGGTTAACTGCCTAAAGAAGAAAGGGAAATGTTCATTTTGTTATTTTAATTGATATAATTACCTTGCACTGTGATATATGTTTGGCATTGTTCTTGACATATAGTGTGACCAAGTCAGACACATTTCAATTCCGCAAATATTGAATAAAACTGGAACGATAGTAAATTGCTATCAACCCTAATAAAGTCTGTTTATTGGTTACAGACGAAAAGTGGCGCCCGAACAGGGACTCGAAGTGTGTCTACTTGATCCAAACTCTTTAAAGTTAATCATTTAAAAATTGTAAGGTTGGGTTAATTGAGAAAACAAAATGGAGTTTTGTGACATGTATGGTTTTGACCCAGAGTGCACAGTTATGCTTAAGGGTGTCCCAGCTAAGGTTAAACTGGAAGAGGTAAAAAGGGTTTTTGCATTACTAGATGATGTTGTTGGAGTGCATCACATTGACTGCCTTCCCAATACTATTCTGTGTCAGTTTAGCGAGCTTTTAACCCCAATGCTTTTAGAACGCGAGCATCCAGTTGATGACTCATGCTGGGAAGTTATGCAGTTAGATGAATACTGTCCACCTAAGTCAGTCAGTGAGCCACCCACAGAGGATGTAGTGCCTCTTGCTCGTGCTATTAATGACATGACAGTCAATTTCAGAGAGCAGTTAAATGAGTTAGCTCTAACATACAACATGAGCCCCATTACTTTGAATCAAGTAGCAGTGAATCATATTTCTGGGAAAGGGGATAGTGACAAGGGCTCAGTAAAGTCTACCCCTAATCCAAGACCGGTTGTCTTCAGTGCTGATAGCTATTCATCCAATCCAAGACAGGCCCCTAATGACACTTTGCTTGTGGACCCCCTCTCGGCAGATGTTCAGAGAGTAATCGTGGAGCATATTGTAAAACATGACTCCAATGTGTTCATTCCACCTGCAAGAGAACTGCGTCCATTCTCTGGAAATTCTCCTAAACCTTCCACAGAGGTGGATTATAAAGTGTGGCGGCTTAGAGCTAAGCAAGTAATAAATGACTCCAGCCTGTCAGAGGCACAGCAGCGACGTATGCTTCTTGATAGCCTTCATACTCCTGCTCTAAATGTGGCTTTTGCTATTGGAGCCCAAGCCCCACCAAGTGACTACCTCTATGAACTAGACAAGGCTTATGGTAACGTTACAGGAGGTGAGGAGCTGTATATTCCGTTCTTAGAGACCCATCAGGACAGTGGGGAGAAGGCATCTGACTACCTGCGTCGACTCCAAACTCTGTTACAGGAAGTAGTTGAAAACAAAGGTGTGGCTAAACAAGATGGTGATTCTCAACTCTTAAAGCAGTTCCTAAGAGGCTGCTGGGAAGACAGTATGATAACCACATTGCGTCTAAAGGAACAACTCAATGACCCCTCCCAGAGCTCGCCCGCTTTCTCAGAGCTGCTGTTCAAAATAAGAAATTATGAGAAAGAAAGTCAGCTAAAGGAAATAAGAAAAAAGCGACATACTGCTGGGAACACAACCAGAGCTCATACTAAGACACACCTAACTACGGATGAGTCTGAGCCCCCTAGCAGCAAAGTCCTAACGGTGTGCGATGCAAACATTAGGGAGCAGCTTGAGGAGAGAATCAGACGGTTAGAGGCTGAGCTAAGGCAAAGTGCCACTACTCAAAATGCCAATCCTCCCAGATACGATAGAGCAGGACGAAAGTTCTCATCGAAAGCAAAAGGCAGCAGCACAGCTCCACCACTCCAAGTCGTGCCCACAGAGAATCTCATTAAAGCAGGCAGGTTTTGTTACAATTGTGGAGAGGAGTCACATATGATGCCGCAATGCACAAACCAAACGAATGCTGTGCTTGTGCAGAAGAAACTTTGTGAGAGACACGAAACTAGACAAACCCAACGTACGCCAAGATATCAACAGACAAGCCCCCAGCCAAATCTGTCTTTAAACAGTTAAGGGCTCCTGCTGTGGGACAAGCAGGAGCTCAGTGTCAAACTAGTTCCCCTGTTTTGAGCCAGTGCATGCATGCACCCCCAAATGCATCAGCAGCCATTCAGATTCCAGCAGGACTTGTTGGAGAGCCATGTGATAGTAAAGCATGGTTAGATGGAGTCCAGTGCAATTGCATAATTGACACAGGCTCTCAAGTAACAATCATATCCCAGTCATTTTATTTCCGTTACCTTTCCCACCGACACTTATTCTCTATCAAAGATGCCCTAAACATTGAAGGTGCAGCGGGACAAAAGGTTCCATATTTGGGCTATGTCGAAGTGGATGTGCAGTTCCCTAAAGATAAATGTGGCACAAACCAATGTTTTCACATCCTAGCTTTAGTAAGCCCAGATCAGTCATACAATGACAAGCATTCTTTGCTCGTAGGTACTAATGTTCTGCGTCCAATGATCCAAGACTGCATAAAGCAAGGCGGAACTAAGTTCCCAGAGACCCTTCCTATCCAGGCCAGCTGGTTAATGGCTTATGCAGAGTGCGACAACCAAACTGACTCCCAAACACAAAATGCTGAAGTTCTGTGTGTAAGGCTCAGCAGTAAAGTACCCATACGCTTGAAGAATGGCGAGCTTTGTACTTTAAAGGGCATCTGTCACCTTAAACCTGGGGAAGGTGAAGTCCAAGCTCTTGTTGGTGGTACGGAGGAAATACCCACGCCAGGAGGTCTGATCGTCTATGACCAGATAGTGGATGTAAAGCCTAAATCCCACAATAAATTTAAGATTTCTGTCAAAAATATTTCTCAGCATGACATCACCTTACACCCAAAAACTGTCATTGCTGAGTGCTCTCCCATTGACTGGGCAGTGCCTGTTTCACACTTTGACCAGAATAGACAATCAGCTGTTGCTCTTCCACAGACACATGCTCTGTCGGTGTCACAAAATGAAAAGATCAATTCAGCAGCTGAAATCTTCTATCTTCTGATTTCAGCAACAGCCCCATAGCACCAGAACTAAGGGAGCACATACAGGCTAGAATAAACAAAGAAGTGCCAGATGCGTTTTCTAGACATGATCTAGATGTTGGTAACATTGCAGGAGTCACTCATCGCATAGAGCTTGACCCTCATGTACCATTCAAAGAGCGAACTCGACGTGTCTCACCTGCCGACTTCAATGACTTAAAGAGGCATCTCCAAGACCTTTTGGCCATAGGCATCATAGAGGAATCACATAGCCCCTACGCCTCTCCAATTGTTCTTGTCCGGAAAAAGAACGGAGATCTGCGGATGGTGGTCGATTACCACAGACTGAACAATTTGACTAAAAAAGATGCCTACCCATTACCCCGTATAGAGGAGACATTCTCCCTGCTGTCAGGATCAAAATGGTTCACTGTACTGTATCTAAAGAGTGGGTACTATCAGATGGAGGTTGAACCCTCTGATCGGCCGAAGACAGCATTCACAACACCCTTTGGAACATGGCAATTTCGGAGAATGCCCCAAGGCCTGACCAACTCTCCAGCTACCTTCCAGCGAACCATGGAGAAGGTGATGCAAGGTATCAACCTCCAAGAGGTTGTTGCTTTCCTTGACGATCTCATAATATTCTCTAGCTCTTTGGAGGAACATGAGGAGAGATTAATGAAGGTTCTCAAACGCGTCTCTGATTTTGGCCTCAAACTGTCCCCTTCCAAATGCAAATTCTTCCAGACCTCTGTGAAATACCTAGGGCATGTGATATCTGCTGAGGGAATCCAACCTGATCCTGACAAAGTTGCTGCGGTAAAAGAATGGCCCCGGCCTCAAACAGCCAAAGAGCGTCGGTCGTTTTTAGGTTTCACAGGGTATTATCGAAGATTTGTGAGAGAGTATGCCAGGGTTGTTAGGCCACTAAATGACTTGTTGAAAGGAGATCTAGCGCCCAGGCACAAAAGCCCTAACTCCTGGCCAAGAAAACAGTCACATCCACTTGGTGCATTATGGACCGCTGATTGCCAAGCAGCATTTGAGCTCATTATCGAGAAATTAACATCTGCCCCTGTGCTTGCGTTTTCCAACTGGCAGCTCCCATATGTGCTACACACTGACGCCAGTATGACTGGTTTAGGTGCAGCCCTGTATCAGGTCCAAGATGGCCAAACCCGAGTGGTGGCATACGCCAGTCGTGGTCTCTCTAAAAGTGAGAAAAACTACCCCGTGCACAAGTTGGAATTTCTCGCCCTTAAGTGGGCTGTTAGTGAAAAGTTTCATGACTATTTGTACGGGGCTAGCTTTAAAGTGCTAACGGATAATAATCCTCTGACATGCGTGTTGACAAGTGCAAAGTTAGATGCCACGAGCCACAGATGGCTTGCTTCCCTGTCATTGTTCAACTTTGACATCCATTACAAATCTGGTGTGCTGAATATCGATGCTGATGGGCTCTCGAGGAGGCCTCATGAACCATCTGAAGACGATGATGAGTCTCGAGAAATGGACCAGAGAATATCCGGAATGCTAGATCGCGCTAGCCTCTCACTCGAAGAGTTCCAGGTTTTGGATGGGGAGACAGCACTCTTTGTATGCGCCACGGTGTCAATGTTCATGCAGTTTCACAAGACAATCAGGATCTGGATAGTGTCATACCTGCAGTGGAAACTCTCTTGTGTCATGAAAGTGCGGTCCCTGATGATCTGGAAGATCCAGTCCCTGGGCCAGGACAATCATCTCTGCCAGAAATGTCTATGGAGGACTGGCTTCTGTTGCAGAGGGAAGACGCAGCATTGGCCCAAGTTATTTGTATACTGGAAGGGCAGCCTGACACTGAAGTATTTGAAAAAATGCCTATGGAGCCAGAGGTTGCTCAACTCTTACGGGAGAGATCAAAACTATTCTTGGAGGATGGAGTGTTATGCCGCAAGGTTCTCAACCAAAGAGGGGAGGCGTTTCATCAACTTGTCATACCCAGTAGTTACAGAGAACGAGCCTTCCAAGGTATTCATGATGACACAGGTCACATGGGTATTGAAAGAACTTTGGAATTAGCTAGAGCAAGGTTCTACTGGCCGAAGATGGCGAAATACATTGAGGCAAAGTGCAAAAGCTGTGAAAGATGTGTCAGACGAAAATCTAAGGTGCAAAAGGCATCCAAACTAGTTAACCTCAAAGTCAGTGGTCCCCTCGAGTTAGTCTGTATGGATTTTCTGACAATTGAACCTGACTCAAGAGACACTAGAAACATATTGGTCATAACTGATCACTTTACAAAATATGCACAGGCATATACGACTAGGGACCAGACAGCCAAGACTGTTGCCACAGTATTATGGGAAAACTTCATTTGTCACTATGGTTTTCCACGCAGGCTGCATAGTGATCAAGGAGCCTGTTTTGAGTCAGAAGTTGTAGCAGAACTTTGTAAGCATGCTGGAATCGCCAAGTCTCGTACAACACCCTACCACCCGAGAGGGAATCCGGTAGAAAGATTCAACAGGACTCTGCTTGACCTCTTGGGAACGCTGGAGGACAAAAAGAAGGAGGAATGGAGGAAATATGTCAAGCCCCTTGTTCATGCATATAATTGCACAAGGAATGATGTGACTGGCGAAGCCCCTTTTCTGCTCATGTTCGGCAGAGAGCCGCGTCTCCCCATCGACCTCTGTTTTGGAATCAGCCCTCAGGGTCACAACTCCAAAACGCACACACAATATGTGCGAGACTTAAAGAAAAGACTCAGACATGCATATGAGCTAGCGTCAAGAAATGCTGAAAAACGGCAGTTGTTGAACAAAAGGCGCTGGGATGCCAGGGTGACCGCCTTGCCTTTAGAGGTAGGGGATCGAGTCCTTGTGAGGAATCTGAGTCTCAGAAAGAAGCACAAAATCTCTGACAAATGGGAATCCACTGTTTATGTGGTTGTCAAACATCCGGATGAGAGGATCCCTGTGTATGTTGTCAGGCCCGATAATGGCGAGGGCAGAGAGAGGGCTTTGCATCGAGATATGCTTCTTCCCTGTGGGTTCTTACCTGCAACCTTAGAAGCGGATCCTGTGAGTACTGTTGTGCAGGCAACCCCGACTCAAGTTCCTGAGGTGACTGATGAGGGAGATGTTGAGGATGATCTGTCTTCAATGGAAGTGGATCAAGACTTGGAAACTCAGAACACGAGCCTTGAAACCCTTGAACAGAATATCTCTCAGTCCCAAAATCCTTTAAATCCTGATGCCCTTGAATTCATGTCAGATCAGCATGATTTGTCAGACACTGAGACTGTAATCAGTCCAGGCCCGTCCCAGGCTAGGCCTCAGAGAACAAGGGTACCACCAACTTATTTGAGTGACTACCAAGTGGGTCGCAAAGCCCATTGTAAACAGCACACCTTAAGTTCCCCTACACAGCAGACACTGTTTTATGGTTTCTTATTGTCCTTGCAGCAGCAAATTGCAGGGTTAATTCAGTCTCTAGCCGTAGGTAGTGACGGGGACGTCACATTTTAAGTGGGGGAGGATGTAACCCAGATATAATTCCAGTTAGCTGATGTTTTAATGTATTATTACTGTTTTTGGTGTGTGTCTCTTTAAGGGTTACGATCACTTTATTTTGCGGCAGCTTTACGACTGCTGTTTTTACGGTATGTGTACTTATACCTTGGAGACGAAGTTTCGCGGGTTTGTCTTGAAAGCCTACAAGTAGCATGTGGTTAACCAGAGATTCTCCTGCAGTTTCATTTTAGGAGTTTAACTTGTTAAAAGTAGTTTTTAAGTTAAATAATTACCGTACATGATATTTAGTTCTCACTTTGGATACTACCCGGACGTCCTTCTGCAACGTTATTCAAAAGAAGACCATTTGTAAAGAACTCCGCCGAGGGAAGGAAGAGTGACGGGACGCTGCCGCGGTTTCCTGAGGGTTTACCTGTGGTTCGTGAGCTAATGAGGAGCCGTTCGTCGTCTTCTGAGCATCCTGAGGATTACAGGCAAAACGACTACCTCACCACACACATATAGAGCTCTATAATATTATTGCTGGCCAGCACTTTAATTTCTTTTGTTAATTATTTTGTTGTGGTTGCCAAAGGCAATACAAAAAGACACTTCAAGAACTGTTCTGTTCTGTTATTACTAGCGTTTATTGTGTGCGTGCTGCAAGGCGCACACTATGTTATTACTAGCGTTTAATATTATTATTGTGTGCGTGCTGCAAGGCGCACACTATGTTATTACTAGCGTTTATTATTGTGTGCGTGCTGCAAGGCGCACACTATGTTATTACTAGCGTTTATTATTATTATTATTATTCTTACGCCGTTTTTTGGCTCAAAACATCTACCAGAGTTTTTGACGCATATACACAAAAGTTATATCAAAACGTGCGGCTCGGCCCCGACATGTGTGCTATGATTTATCTAAGACTTTTGGTGAACAATTTTGCCCAAAAATTGCCAAAAACCACACCAAAAAAATGAATAGGTGTCAATGGAGAGAATGTTTGAGAGGTAGAGTGGTGATGTCATCGCTAGAGTGTGGAGAAGAGAGAGAATTGTGTTTAAAAAATAAAACGTATTTGACTACCATGGCCTCAAATGCACCACTACAGACACAATTTATACATAGAAACGTAGGAAAATTTGTCCTCTAGCTCACACTTGCTTTACTTTATCTGTCAGATTTATTGTTTTAGCTTGACATGCGAAGATTCGGCCGCAGCACCCATGAACAGCCTCATAGACTCCTATGTTAAGAGAGGCGGGGCTGTAACTGAAAAGATAGAAAACGAACACTTTTTAGAATTGCTCCCAAGAGCACATTTCTTCACTTGTCAACACAAAATGCCTATGTAGACGTTCAGGAAGGGCTCAGCCGGCTTCACGTTAACCTGGTTTTATGATTGGAAACACGGTTTGGCCAGAAATCCTTCCTGTTCGAGGGGTGCTGTAAGCCTTTTCTCTCTGTCCAACTGCTATGACCGTTGCAACAGTTGCGAAGTTCGTCACTTAGCAACGTGCTTGAAAGAGGAGAGACGGTGGCCACGAATGACGGTGGCTATTTTACGAACATTAATTCATTTCACATTTAATAACTTTAATTGGAGGATATTTACTGGAGGAATCAAATTGGTTCTTTTTGTTTCGGGTGTATTTATAAACTGTACTCCAACTCAACTCTTCCTCTCTGGCTCTAAGTCTCTAAGGTAAGCAAACATCTTTTTCAACTCTTTCGCTAGCATCCTATCAAAAATGTCGGTTTTTGACTTCTTTAACATTTGGGCTCATAGGTATTCATGTGCTTATCAGTCAGGATTTACAACTGACATTCCAACTAGCTGTAAAGATATGCTGTTTGCTAACATTAGCAACCAATGCTGAAATTAGCGCCTAAGCTAATTGCTAGTGCATCAGCATATGTTTTGCTAGCATGCTATCTAAGATGTGGGTTTTTGACTTCTTTAACATTTGGGCTTATGTATTCATGTGCTTATCAGTCAGGACGGTGGTGAAGGGTTGTGGGGAGGGTTATTTGTGTGCATTTTGACCGTTTATGGTTGTTTTCGGAGGGGGGGGGGGGGCGATCGGCGTTCGCGGGGGGCGGGGGGGCTCGTGCGGGGAGGTTTGAGGGCAGGGTTCATGTGGTGGGGTCCATAGGAATCTAACAAGATATTGGGGAGGTGTGTGGGAGGTCGGGATCGGCAGTTAATGGAGTTGCCGCTCCATAGAGAAACAGTGGGGATTAAATACAGGTCTTTTAGGAATTGCTATTTAAATTGTTGGGGGGGCTTGCTGTAAAACGTTCATAATCGTCTGGATACTGGTTGACCTTGCAAACTATTGGCTAGTGTTGTATGGGGAGTCCTGTAGTTTATAGATGATTGAACCTGTGTGTCAGCTACTAAGTGATTCATTGCACTGAATGGTTTGATTGACAGTTCATCATTAAGTCATTAATGTACAGACTGCCTGTGTGTATGCACATATATCTATCTATATATATATATGTGTGTGTGTATGTGTGTGTGTGTGTGTGTGTGTGTGTGTATGTGTATGTGCGTGTGTGTTTTTCTCAATTAATGGTGGATAAAAAGCACTGTTTTTGTTAGTGTGATATCAGAACTGTGTGACCTAGTGCTATCTTATTGCTGAATCCTGATTTGTTACATGTTTGATTGCATGTGGATTGATTTGACATTTAACACAGCTGTATAACTTTATAATGTTATCTGATATTTATAATGCGGTATCATTTTGATAAAAGGTGTATTTCTAATACCAAAGTCATAGCCATTGATGGCCTAATTCTGGCATTGGATGTATTTGGGTCATTTTACACTCTAAGTTTTTGAAAGCATTTATCACTATTATCAAATTAGAACCAAACTATACCATGCCAAAAATCTCAAATTTTTACCGCTGTGATCCAAGGGCTGCCATCCAAACCCATGTTACAATGGGAATAATAATAATAATAATAATACCTGCAAAAACAATAGGTTTCCTCCTGACGGAGGAATCCTAATAAGGGATTCTCCGCAAGCTGTCATATTTATCAACCAAATGCCGGTTGGTTCAAATCTGTTTTGTCTATCAATGATCCCGTATGTGATATAGCCTATGACTTCTTGTCAGATTAAGTTTAAAGTTCTTATCGTTTTATAAGCTATATCGGCACATTCAAACAGGCAAGTCTTTAGTTAGCGTTATGCAGCTTCTCTGTTTCTTTTACAGCTACGTGATATAGTTTGGAGGAAGGAGCTCCTGGACATTAAGTGTAATTCCTAGCCTGATATATTTTTATAGTCCACCCTAAAACACAGTTTTCTCCTGTAATGAGATGTCAGAACCTATACTGAGCCACATGCTACTGAATAAATAAATACAAATTCCGTTCTGTGGTGTATTTAACATAATTAGGTGTTCCTATGCAAGGCTTAATAATGAAATAAGTTCAAACTTTTCAAAGTAATAATGTGATTTTACTGAACATTAACTATTTACAATATAACGAACATAACATAACAAAAACTACAGACTTGCGACAGAGTGGCTGAACAGTGTTACGTTCCCGAGACACAGCGGAACCGCGCTTGGGAGTGTAGGCGCACAGCTGTGACGTCACCATAAGAATAAGACTTTGCGGGGGCTTTTCTGGCCTTTAAATTTTTTTTGGACGGTTTAAAAGTCCATGACTTCAAAATATGGAATAAAAAGATTTGCAATTAATAGTGGTTACAGCTGTAGGTGTCCTGAGAACCTTTTTACAGGCTTCTCTTTTACTATTACGGTCTATGGGAAAAATGCTTTCTGGGCGCCATGGGGATTTTATGTTGCAATACCACGAGCGGCCGCCGGGGGAAATCGGCACGTCTGCTTCCTTTCTTCCTGACGGAGGAATCCTATTGTTATTGCAGGTATTATTAGGATTCCTCCGTCAGGAGAAAACCTATTGTTATTGTAGGTATTATTAGGATTCCTCCATCAGGAGGAAACCTATTGTTATTGCAGGTATTATTAGGATTCCTCCGTCAGGAGGAAACCTATTGTTTTTGCAGGTATTATTAGGATTCCTCCGTCAGGAGGAAACCTATTGTTTTTGCAGGTATTATTAGGATTCCTCCGTCAGGAGGAAACCTATTGTTTTTGCAGGTATTATTAGGATTCCTCCGTCAGGAGGAAACCTATTGTTTTTGCAGGTATTATTATTATTATTATTCCCATTGTAACATGGGTTTGGATGGCAGCCCTTGGATCACAGCGGTAAAAATTTGAGATTTTTGGCATGGTGAAACAATACCACATTATAAGATACCACACCCATTTTGGTTCCCTTGAGACCAAAGGGGGCGCTACAGGCCACGCCCCAATTTGACCAACCATTTGTGTCCTTTTTCAAAGTGATGTCATTTGTAGTCCTTTTGTCCTAAAGTCCTGAAATTCATTACAGGTTCCTTATTTGTCACAATGAACAAAAAAGTCTCAACAACTTATAATGGCAAGTCCTTAGATTTTTCTGTACATCATAAATTCATGAGACATGCTTTTTTTATCACTCCTCCTACAATTTTTGTCCAATCTTCTTAATCCTTGCCAGTTATCATCATCAGAAGAACCCTCACAAAAGTTATCAATACGATTTTTGATTTTCATAACTGTTTGTTCGCTAGAGTCAAAGGGGCGCAAAGGGCCACACTTCAATTTGTTCTTTTTAAAAGTGATGCCACTTGTATGTCTTTCGTCCTATAATCTTGAAATGTATTCCATGTGCCTCATTCCTCATGACAAACAAAAAAGCCTCAACAACTCTTAATGGCAAATCTTTTCTGTACAATATACAGTTATGAAATATGTCTTTTTGATACTATTCCTACAATGTTTGTCCGATCTTCCCCATGTTTCTATAGTAACATCTTCAGACCAAGCCTCACATACGTTATCAAAAGATTTTTTATATTTCAAACCGTTTGTTCGCTACAGCCATTTAAAACTAACTAAACCAGACGTTCGTCTTATAATATTATTAAAGTCAACACATCTTTGAGATATCAATATCAAACTGTATATGCACGAAGAACACACTACAAAATACAACCCAGTCTAACAGCTTAGTTCATAACTTCCAAAAATGATGTCAATAATGTTAATTTAATATATGGCTAAGATTCTTTTACTGCTGTAAAAAAGTAGCTTTTAGCTTCAAGCAATCGGGTGTGTTTGATTTGTTACACAGGCAGGCCACTCGGCAGGTTGACTTACAACAGCCAATGGCTGATCAAATGTTTAAGTCAGCGGTGGGAGGTGAGTCAAGTCATTAATCCATCCATCCATTTTCGGTTGGACGGGAGAGAGTGAAATACAGAAGCATGGCTGCCGAAACAACGTGACTTTGGACATGCGGATGGCTTTAGTTCGGTAAGTTATTTAACTTAATTTTCCACGCTTTGAGGTAGAATCGCCGATGGCATTATTAAGAGTACTCTTGGTTGTAATTACGGCGGAAATTTGAGAGATTTTGCTAGGTTACATTTTTCTATTTGAATGACAGAGTGGTAAAGCCGTGTGTTTGTTTTTCTCTCGGCAATCAGCTGTGGGCTGAAAACAGTCTCATCTCAACCGAGAAGTAAAGTAGCCGGCATTGTATGTCTCTGTCGAGTGAAACGATTCATATTAATTTGACTGTAAGTACAACAGTATGTTTGTATGATACAGATTGTATGATAACTTGAACACAATTATATCGTTCAAATATTGTTGTTAGCGTTGTTGCTATGCAAACAAAGTTCTTTGCGCGAACAGTATTTTATATTCTGTATTGTTCAAACTGTATTTCGTTACCCTGTACTTGTTAGGTTGATTAGCTTGGCCAGTGTGAGGTCAATTGTAATAGCAACTAGAAAAAAATTCCTAAAGAAATTTTGAGTGTGCGTGACTCTGGCCCGGGACTCTCCCCCATATATCAATGACACTGTTGAGTCATTTTCTGAATATGACTTCTACCATTGCTTGGGTATGTGACAGATCAAGCTTTCAACAGGTGTTCATATGCTGATGCACTAGTAGTAGCGTTAACACTAATTTCAGCAGGATTAAAGACAGCTCCACTTGAGCACACTGCCACAGTTTAGGTTTAAGTAGTAAGCAAGCAGTAAACAATTGGTCACTCTGTGTCAGGTAGCACTTTACATTACAGTTCAGTAGCATAGTAATAGTCAGGATTCAGCAATAAGCTAGCATCAAAATTCACAAAAAGCACTAGGTCACACAGTTGTGATATCACACTAACAAAAACAGTGCTTTTTATCCAACATTGAGAAAAACACACACGCACATACACATACACACACGCACATACACACATACACATATATATATATATATATATATGTGCATACACACAGGCAGTCTGTACATTAATGACTTAATGATGAACTGTCAATCAAACCATTCAGTGCAATGAATCACTTAGTAGCAGACACACAGGTTCAATCATCTATAAACTACAGGACTACAGGACTCCCCATACAACACTAGCCAATAGTTTGCAAGGTCAACCAGTATCCAGACGATTATGAATGTTTTACAGCAAGCCCCCCCCCAACAATTTAAATAGCAATTCCTAAAAGACCTGTATTTAATCCCCACTGTTTCTCTATGGAACTGCCGATCCCAACCACCCACACACCTCCCCAATACCTGGTTCGATTCGTCTGGACTCCACCACATTAACTCTGGCCTCAAACCCCTCCGAAATCGCCCCCCCCCCGAGCCCCCTGCAACGTCACAATCTCTGCTTGAAAGTGAAACTAAATCATTCGCGATTGTCAAACCTCTCCCCCAAATAGGCTCATAGCTCATCAACCCGACCTCCCACACACCTCCCCAATATCTCGTTAGATTCCTATGGACCCCACCACATGAACCCTGCCCTCAAACCCCCCCGCACAAGCCCCCCCGCCCCCCGCGAACGCCGAACGCCCCCCCCACCTCCGAAAACGACCCTAAACGGTCAAAATGCACACAAATAACCCCCCCCCCCCCACTACCCTCCTTACAACCCTCCACCACCGTCCTGACTGATAAGCACATGAATACATATAAGCCCAAATGTTAAAGAAGTCAAAAACCCACATCTTATATAGCATGCTAGCGAAACATATGCTGATGCACTAGCAATTAGCTTAAGCACTAATTTCAGCATTGGTCGCTAATGTTAGCAAACAGCATATCTTTACAGCTAGTTGGAATGTCAGTTGTAAATCCTGACTGATAAGCACATGAATACCTATGAGCCCAAATGTTAAAGAAGTTAAAAACCTACATTTTAGATAGCATGCTAGCGAAAGAGTTGAAAAAGATGTTCGCTTACCTTAGAGACTTAGAGAGGAAGAGTTGAGCTGGAGTACAGTTTATAAATACACCCGAAACAAAAAGAGCCAATTTGATTCCTCCAGTAAATATCCTCCAATTAAAGTTATTAAATGGGAAATGAATTACTGTTCATAAAATAGCCACCGTCATTCGTGGCCACCGTCGTGGCTCCTCTTTCAAGCACGTTGCTAAGTAACGAACTAATAAGTTGCAGCTGGAACTTTCATGGCAGTTGGACAGAGAGAAAAGGCTTACAGCACCCCTCGAACAGGAAGGATTTCTGGCCAAACCGTGTTTCCAATCATAAAACCAGGTTAACGTGAAGCCGGCTGAGCCCTTCCTGAACGTCTACATAGGCATGTTGTGTTGACAAGTGAAGAAATGTGCTCTTGGGAGCAATTCTAAAAAGTGTTCGTTTTCTATCTTTTCAGTTACAGCCCCGCCCCGTTTTGTTTTCCTCCTGAAATTTTCCTGACACTTTTAACATGGGAGTCTATGAGGGTGTTCATGGGTGCTGCGGCCGAATTTTCGCAAGTCAAGCTAAAACAATAAATCTGACAGATAAAGTAAAGCAAGTGTGAGTTAGAGGACACATTTTCCTACGTTTCTATGCATAAATTGTGTCTGTAGTGGTGCATTTGAGGCCATGGTAGTCAAATACGTTTTATTTTTTTTACACAATTCTCTCTCTTCTCCACACTCTAGCGATGACATCACCACTCTACCTCTCAAACGTTCTCTCCATTAACACCCATTCATTTTTTTGGTGTGGTTTTTGGCCATTTTTGGGCAAAATTGTTCGCCAAAAGTCTTAGAAAAATCATAGCACACATGTCGGGGCCGAGCCACACATTTTGATATAACTTTTGTGTATATGCGTCAAAAACTCTGGTAGGTGTTTTGAGCCAAAAAAACGGCATAAGAATAAGCAGAATAATAAACGCTAGTAATAACATAGTGTGCACCTTGCAGCACACACACAATAATGTACCCGGAGAAATAACATGAATTTTTTTGACCAGTACTGCTGATGTGTATATTTTTAATTCCTAAATAACTATTCTGTGTTTTTCAGATGCCAAAGAAGAACTCAAGCCCAGCCACAAGCTTGAACTACTAGAAATACTACTCTTCTATGTAGATGCATTGATACTTTTTGATACTTTTTTTATTGATACTCTACTATAGTAGATTCAATTATAACACTACTGATGGCTGAAAATCATTTTAAGGCAATTAAAAAAAGAACTTGCTACAATTTTGCACTGCTTAAACCCTTTTTATTTGTATAAACAAGTGAACATGTTAGAATAGTAAAAAATGATAAGAAATCGTTTATTAGAAGTTTAATACAAAACCCTGAACAAGCAATGAAAACACTACTGATGGCAGAAATTAATTTTAAGGCAATAAAAAAAATGAACTTGCTATAACTAACCGTTTAAGAAAGTTTAATGCAAAACATTAAAGATGCATTGAAAACAGTAGTGACGGCTGAAACTCACTTCAAAGTAAAAAAAAAAAAAAAAACTTACCTTGCCACAAGTACCTAACTACGGAGCCTCTAAAGGGACATGAAAAAAAGGTGAAACGTTTCTCGTGAGAACAAGATACTTTCTCGTGCTCACCAGAAAGTATCTCGTGCTCACGAGAAAGTAACTCGTGCTCACGAGAAAGTAACTCATGCTCACGAGAAAGTATCTCGTGCTCACGAGAAAGTATTGCATGCATGCGTGATGTCTGGGAGACCATCCACTGCCTTTCGGTTTGTGTTTCTGTGTGAAAATTACGGTAGAGGAGTTAGTTCGGCTATATTTTAACCTGGGACTTCATTATAAGGATATTGCTGCTTTACTTGCAAGTCGTCACAGTCATGTTGTCTCTGAACGACATTTAAAACGAATTTTGAAGTCATGTAGTCTGTTTCGGCGCAAGGGATACATCCATTTGGATCGCATAGTTAATTTCATTCATGAACAATTACAAACATCTGGCCAACTCTGTGGGTATAGGTGGATGTACACAAAATGCAAGGATAATGGATAAGAAGGAGACGGCTCCATCGCCGAAGCTATTTTGCAAAAGGGCCCAATTATATTTGGCACTTTGACTCTTATGACAAACTAAAGCCATTTGGTATCAGTATCAATGGCTGCATTGACGGCTTTTCCCGGAAAATTATCTGGATGAATGCAGTTACCACCAGCAGTGGTAAGAGTTTGAGAGTTTGATACTGGACGTGTCTGGCTTGACCCATTTGGAGAACAGATATTTCAGGCGCACATACAACTCTCGTGGAGTCTCTCCATCTTCAATCTTCGAGACCCGGAACCTTCTGCGGTACGTGTCAGTGGTGATCTCATACTTTGCCAAAATGGCTTCTTTGACCTTGATGTAGTCATCAGATTCACTAATGTCAGTGCTTTTTTTTTGTCTTCGTCAGATAAGCTTTCTTGGGTGTTTTGCACACTAACATGGCCATTTTTGGGGGTTTTCAGACTGTTCTGTGTGGTTATTTTAAATGTTTTCCTTATTTCCTCCATATAAATGCAGTTGTTTGCATAACTCACCTTACTGTTGGGACGGTCTGGTGTCCATGTGTGTGGAACAGTTTCGGGTCCCAGGTATTGGTCAATGGAGCGGAACTGTAAACAGGAAGGCCCTGGAATGACCCAACCCCTGATGTGGGTTTCCGTGGACCCCAGGGACACTTCGCATCACTCGTTCCAGCCCCATTCCTAGGGCTCCTCTGGAATGGAACATATAAAGGCCAATCAAAGTCCAAAATCCACCGAAGGTACATCTACGCCCGGACACTGCGCATCGCAGACTGACCTGGGGTCTCATTTGTAAAGGAGTGCGTAGAATTCTTACTAAAAGTGTGCGTACGCCCAAAAGCGTAAATTGGCGTACGCACCCAAAAATTCAGATTAATAAAACCGTGCGTACGCATACCTGTAGGCAATGTTCGCTTTATAAATCACAGCTTAACCACAAGTGTGCGTACGTAAAGTATCATTGTGTTACAGTTCTCTTCTGTCTGCGTTGTGTATTTCTTCATGTGATGAACTTTCCACACCAGGATTGCCGTCAATGCGCTTTTATTCTCTGGTAAACAAATTAACATCAGTACATCACTGGGGTTCTCGACTGCCCTCTCGCCCACTCCTCTTCCCAGCGTGGCACACCAAGAAAGGGGCACAAGCACAGGGCCATGTTCAAACCTCTTCTTACATATATTAAAATTATCAACACAAAATCCTCAATAACATGACATGAAAGTACAACTAAAAGCTACATTAGCATTTTATGCTAAGCAGAGATTCTTCGGATCTCGCCTGCTAGCTATTCATTGTTAACGAACTTTTGAAATGATAACAGAACACAATTACACACCTGGTAAACAAATTAACATCAGTACATCACTGGGGTTCTCGACTGCCCTCTCGCCCACTCCTTTTCCCAGCGTGGCACACCAAGAAAGGGAAGAGTTGAGGTGAGCATCAATATATAAACGCAAACACAAAATATGGGGAGACAAGAGGGTCAAAAGGCTACAGAATGGGAACACCCAAGATGTACATCAAAACCAAAATCCAAAACGTGTGTAATTATTAACAAACATAACCAGAACCAAACAAATACAATAATAGAAAATAAATCCAATTTATACAGGATTTAACCCACAAATAATTAACTCTGTTACATACACCCCCCTAAATCCTGCTAAATTGGGGACGTATCATGAAGACCTTCTATGTAAAAAAAATGAGAAGATAGAAAGACAAGAAACCGTACATTACCTACACTAAATAGTCAAGAGCTTTCGATTAAACAAATCCTCCATCTAGGGAGTACTTCAAGAATGGGAAGGCGCCACCCCCATACTAACAAGTAGATCACAGAGATGCCCGCTACACCTCAAATACTGCTAAGACTATGACTAATAATGACAACCACACTGTGAAGTCCAGCTACAAAACACATGCCACTAGAAAAAGAAAGATGATACTGAGCAGGTGTGAGAGTGCGTGCTACTACCACGAACTAGCTGGGCAGCAGTACAGTCAGCTTAAAACCAGCTGGTAACTAGAGATATAAAAGAACTAACTGTGGAAGTGTGTGAAGTGTCAAGGACTTGGTCATTCATTTCACATATGAGTCTTTTGGGCGGTTTGATGGCTCTGCCTCGTCTCGTCCATGAAACAGCATCATCAAAGCTCCGGAGCTGAGTGGAGACAACAGGACCATGTGATACAGTGTCATCATGGGTGCAGACTGGCTCCGATACACAACCCGATTCAGACACCTCAGACGCTTCAGCGAGGTCATCTCGATGCTCCACTCCCTCAAAGTCATCAGGGCTGCTGAACACCCAATGTGCAGTCCGATCCCCCATGCAACCAACAGCCGGAGAGTTGCCCTCAGGAACTGCTGAACAGGACAGAGGATCCTGGAGATCCGTGGGCAATTGTGGCTGGTTGTCTATGGGTTGAAGATCCTGCTCATGGTCAAGTGGAAGAAAGTTCACCGGGAGTAGCAGATTTCTGTGGACTACTTTCACTCTACCAGTGCGAACGTCCTTGATCTGGTACACGTTGATGTCCGAGTTCACAGCCACAACTTCATATGGAGTTGCTTCCCACTTGTCAGCTACCTTCCTTTTTCCTCTTTCACCTCTGTTAGCAACAAGCACACGGTCCCCTATGGCGAGAGGTGAGCCTTTGACCTTCCTGTTGTAGAGCTTTGCGTGACGAGTCTGCTCTTTCTGACTGTGTCTCTGTGCAAGCTGTATAGCCTCACGCATGTCTTTCTTCAGGCGGGACACAAACTCACTGTGATCCACCACCACTTCATCAGATAGGACGCATTGAAACAGTATGTCAACTGGGAGGCGAGGGACTCGGCCAAACATGAGATAAAAAGGTGCAAAACCAGTTGTCTCATGCTCTGTGCAGTTGTAACAGAAGGTGAGGAGCTGCAACATCTGAGGCCACTTGGCTTTAGACTTCGGAGGCAAAGTTCGAATCATGGACCCAAGGGTCCTGTTGAACCTCTCGACGACGCCGTTGCCCATGGGGTGATAAGGCGTGGTATGGGACTTGTCAACGCCCGCCAGAGACAACAGTTCCTTGATCAACTTGCTTTCAAAGTTTGCTCCTTGGTCAGAGTGAATTCTCTTTGGAAAGCCATACACAAGGAAGAATTCATCCCAGAGTTTTCGAGCCACCTGCTTGGCAGACTGATTCCTACAGGGAAATGCGTGAGCCATCTTGGAGAAGTGGTCTGTAACAACCAGAACATCCATGCACTTGCCATCGCTCACCTCAGCAGACCAGAAGTCGATGCAGACCAGCTCCATTGGCTCTGATGTGTGGATACTCTCCAGTGGAGCGCAGGCGTTGGGTTCAGGCGTCTTCCCGACAACACAGCGGTGGCAGTTCTTCACGTGCTCGTCAATGTCTCGCTTCATCCCAACCCAAAAGAATCTCTGCTTTGCAAGGGACAGTGTTCGGCCCTTCCCCTGGTGTCCAGCGGTATCATGGATCCCATTCAGTACTTGCTCAGTCAGGCACCACAAACAGGAAAAAACGTTTGTTCATGTTGCCATCTCTCCGCTCTTTGCACAGCACACCATCACGGACGGTCAGCTTGTCCCAGTACTTCAGGAGTCTGCGCACACTGGAAGGTTCATCTGCTCTCTCCCCTTTTGAGGGCTTTCGGCGCCTCCCGACGTAGTATAACACCCTGCTGATGGTCCCATCTTGATCTTGCTGGTTCACCAAGCTGCTGTGAGGGATAGGGGCATGAGCCTGCCGCAATTGAGGGACAGCTAGGTCAACACCCGTCACCTCACTCAGCCCACCAGTGGCGTGCGCACTGAGAACGGCTGCAATCTCAGATGCTTCGACTGAACCACTGCAGCTGCTGGATGTAGTGTCGCATGGATGTTTGCCTGACCGTAGGACCATCTGGTGGTTGTTGCTGCACTTGAATGTGTGCTGCACAGTGTCATCACCGACTCCACTGACATTCTTCAGTAGTGATACGTAAGGCTCCGTGATAAGTCGGTGGCTCACACAGGACTGAACAAACGGCTCTCTGCTCAAAGCATCAGCGACAACATTTCTGGGGCCTGGGACATATTTCAGATCGAAGCTGTACGACGCAAGCTTAGCCACCCAACGTTGTTCACAAGCATCCAGTCTGGGCTTCGTCAGGATGTACGTCTGGGGGTTATTGTCAGTCCAGGCTGTGAAGTGACGTCCCTTAAACCAGTGGCTGAACTTCTCGCAGACAGCCCACTTTAATGCGAAGAATTCCAGTCTGTGCGCCGGGTAGTTCATTTGAGAGCGACTGGTCTTGCTACCTCCTCTCCAGGAGGGATTTGAGAGAGGACTGCTCCAACTCCGTCAAAGGACGCGTCAACGGCCAAGATGAAAGGCTGGTCAAAGGACGGATGGGACAAGACCACACTCTGTAGCAGCTCAGACTTCAGGATCTCAAATGCACTCTGACATGCAGGTGTCCAATCAGCAGGAGCGAGTTTAGCATAGCAAATTCTCTTTCGAGGTTTCCTCCCTTTTCTCATAGGCGTTTGCTTGCTGCACCCTGATGTTAACTGGAAGAGTGGCTTGGCCTTAGCAGAGCAACCCTCAATGAAGTGTTGGTAGTACAGCACCATTCCGAGGAACGACCTTATCTTCTTCGGACACGGTGTCTGTCCGTCAGCTTCCATCAGATCGCCTTGCTGTACTTTGCAGATGGCCTCAACTTTGTCCGGGTCTGTCCTAATGCCTCCCTCACAGACGACGTGGCCCAGGAACTTGACAGACCGTCTGAGGAAGAAGCACTTTTTGGGAGCCAGCTTTAGGTTGTGCCTGGACAGACGTGAGAAGACCATTTCAAGACGCTGGAGAGCCACCGACTCAGAAGGGGCAAACACCATCAAGTCGTCCAAGTAGCAGAGCACACTACTGAAGTTTTCATCACCAAAGATGGACATCATCATTCTCATGAACGTGGCTGGGCTATTGCACAGACCCTGAGGAAGCCTGTTGTACTCGTGCAGGCCAAACGGTGAGGAGAAGGCAGTGTATTTTCTGTCATCTTCATGCAAAGGCACATTGTAGTACCCCGACGTGAGGTCCATGGTGGAGAAAAATGCATTGCCACCTAAAGCTGCAAGGACATCGGCCTGGTGTGGGAGAGGGTGAGCGTCTTTGACAGTGCGTGCATTAAGCCACCTGAAGTCAGTGCATATTCTCAAGTCGCCGTTCTTCTTCCAGACTAAGACGAGGGGCGAGGCAAACGAAAGGGTCTGTCGTCAGTGAGACGAATGCGATGGACAAAGCTTCTAGCGTCACCACAGTCCATTTTGTCTCTGGAGAAGATTCGCTCATGACTCTCGATTAACTGCAGCAGCCTGTCTTTCCCTTGTGGTGACACTTCACAGGACTCTAAATCGATGTCAGAGAGATTCAAGTTGCACAGGACACGTCTCATCTCCTCTGTAGATCTGTAAGATGAAGGGAAGCCGCTCCCTGCACACTGCACATTGGACTTGAACTCTGTGGGTTGTGTTAGGTCTTCCACAGCAACACAAGGTGACACGTCTGCCACTTTGGTGTTCCGTCTCAGTATGACTCTGTGGTTGGTTGGATTGATGACTTTCAGAGGGACAGAACCATCACCCCACAGAGGCGTGATCACCCTGCCAACCATTATCTGCTTGGGCCTTGACCTCGACTTTGTCGGCTCAACAACAACTGTGCTGCCCACGGATAGGACTGAAGACTTAACTTCCCCCACACCAGGTGCTCCGTTTGCGGCTCTAGCGTCACCCTTCTCTGAAGCTTTACAGTACCCACTCTCTCAGGCACAGACTCGCCCCTCCACCTCACGGTATTGGAGAACAGGGACAGGAACTCGCGGCACTCATCACTCTGGTTATGGCTGGGCTTGGACATAAGTCCCCAGTAGCCACTCGTCTCTTTCAGTTGCACCAACAGCTCTTTGATTACGTTAGTGCCCAGGATGAACTCCTCTGTTTGACCTGGCACCACTAAAGTAGGTACAGACATGGGACAGCCGTACACAGTGACATCAATTTCGTAGACCGCCGTAGGCGTAATCCGGTGGCCTCCACACCCAATGATCACAACATCATGGGCAGGCTGCTTAGCAACACTGGGGAAACTCTGCACCAGCCTGGCTTCAGCCGACTCACTCATGGTGCATGCCATGGAACCACTATCAATCAGGGCTTTAAGAGTGAGTCTATCTCCTATTGAAACTGATGTGTGAAATAAACTGTCTGACTTAGGGACTGCTTGAAAACTCTGGAATATAACTGTTTTGTCTGATGAAATGTCACTACTGACATTTGACTTAAAGCATCATAATCCAAAGAAGCTTCAAAGCTAGAGGTGGGAGTCTCACTCTGAAGATCTACGTGGTCCTCCCTCACACGCAGATCATTCAGTTTGACGGCTGGGTTGCTGGAGTTGCGCCCCCCTCTCTGTTTGGACATCTGTTCCTGGCAAGGTCAGGTGAAAAGCACTGGAAGCACAACCTGTTTTGTGTGCAGTGCGACAGTGCAGAGTGACTGGCATCACCACAGACCAAGCACGGCACATCGTTAAGACCACGAATCCGAGGCAAGCCGCTAGGCCTTCTACTCGCTGATCTGCGATCTGCATGAGCATTACTCATGAGGAGTTTCTCCAGTATACTGAGCATTCTCTCCATGGTAGGGCTGTCAGCAGAGGTAGACGGTGTCGGAGGCTGAGCATTACCAAGGGGTTGTGATAAGAGCTGTGCAGTGTGTGCTGGTTGCAATGGAGGCTGTACACCGCATGGAGACTCTGAGCTGATATTCACCCCCATCTTATTCACACCTACTGCTCTAATTCCAGTATTACTCATGCTAGCTGCTTTCATGAATTTCTCTAAGTGGTACTCAGACAGTACCTCCTGCACCTCTGCAGCGGTCCATTTTTCTATGGTTCTAGAGCGGAAGGTGAGAGCAAGATCAGCGCTCGGGCAGTTCCTAATAAACATCCTCGTCACCTCAACAGACAGGCCATTCTGCTGCTTCACCTGTTCCTCAAGACACGCCACTGCAACGTCTGCAGCACGGTTGAGGCGCAGCCAATAGTCATAAGGGTCCTCCTGTGAATGAGGGAGAGTTGTATAGAAGTCCTGCAGAGGGAGAGATGAAAACTGTGCACAACTGAAGTGCTTCCTCAGAAGACTGTAAATGGACTCAGGACTACTGCTCACATCAATTCAACTAGACTTAATGCCCACTTTGACAACGTCTTTGGCTTTGCCTCGTAAGTGAATGAGGATCTCTTCACCTTGCTCCTCAGTAGGCAGGCCTCCCTTCCTCATGAAGGTCCGCATGAGCTCAATCCATTCCTCCAGTGTAACAGTATCCGACGAGTCTCCTCTGAACGTGGGAGGGTCCTTCACTTTTCTCTGACTCACTACATGGAGCTAAGATGAGCTTGACAAGTCCTGAGCTGGAGTGTGACTGTTACCATGCACACCAGAGGCATGCGAAGGGCTAGACCTACCTAAATGCGCAACAAGACTATCAGCTAGTTGCTGACCAATGTGCTGCACAATGTTACTCATCTGACCTAAAACGTCATGTGAAACGTCTGGAGTAGAAGTGCAGGGGTCCTGAGAAACAGGGACGCCATCACATTGAGTGTGAGTGTTGCGAACTGCTGTACTAGGAGCTGCCATCCCCACACCTCTACCCATAGTGGCGCTAATGCTGGGAAAAGGAATAGGTGTTCCCAGTAATCCTCTACCCCGTCCTATACTAACCGGTGACTGAAAACCATTAGGCTGTGGGCTAGCCATGGTTTAAAAGAGGAATGAAAAACAAAAAAGGACAGTATGAAAAAGAAAACCCCTACACACAAGGTACTATACCATAAACTACAGCACCCTAAACCTACTCACTTCAGCTCCATACACATACTACACTACATATACTGAACAACAATTAAATGCACTATATCAAATACACTGTAAAACTGCAAATGTAATGATTCAAACGACAAAACTGCGTAAAACTCTAAATAGAACTCTTTAAACTGGGAATAAAATGTCTACACACTGTATATTTATGATAAATAAATACGCTCAGCTGACACATGGAGAACCGGATGGCGGGAGGATGACGACAAATCCACCGGTCCGAGGACGTTGATCTTCGACCAACCGAAGCACGGGATTCACGGCACCAATGTTACAGTTCTCTTCTGTCTGCGTTGTGTATTTCTTCATGTGATGAACTTTCCACACCAGGATTGCCGTCAATGCACTTTTATTCTCTGGTAAACAAATTAACATCAGTACATCACTGGGGTTCTCGACTGCCCTCTCGCCCACTCCTCTTCCCAGCGTGGCACACCAAGAAAGGGGCACAAGCACAGGGCCATGTTCAAACCTCTTGAGAGACACCTGGCTGCAGTCCACCACCGTGGGGCGGGAGCGTTGCAGGCACCACAGAGGGGCGACGGCACCGCCGTGGGGCGATGAGTTTCCGGAGTTGTTTTTTTTTGTCGGGGGGCGGGGGGAAGTGAGGACATTTAAACCTGGATTTCAGTGCGTCCACATCCGTTCCGTGTTCCGGTAAGTTGCTTATTTTTATCCACAGAAAGTAAATGCATGATTTCTTGTCAATATAAGTGCCGTAAAATAATAACGTTATAGAAGTCATTAATGATTTACCGAATATTTATGAATGTTACAAGTCTACTTGGGTAGTTGTTATGAAGCTAAATTTGATAACGTCAAAGTTTACTTTCACCGATGGCGGTTAGCATCAACAAAATATCAGGGATTATTAAATGTATAGTGCATAACGTAAACTAATTGATCGCATTTGTTTGTATGTAACGTTACAAAACATTTTTGTAAACTATCCTTGCAATAGCTGTTATCACGGATAATTAAATGTTTAGTGCATAACGTAAAGTAACTTTTCGCATTTGTTTGTATGTAACGTTACAAAACATTTTTGTAAACTATCCTTGCAATAGCTGTTATCACGGATAATTAAATGTATAGTGCATAACGTAAAGTAACTGTTCGCATTTGTTTGTATGTAACGTTATAATACATTTTTGTAAACTCCTTGCATTAGCTGGGTATCGTCACAAAATTAGATTAGATTCAATTTTAATGTCATTACACAGGTACAAGTACAGGGTAACGAAATACAGTTAGCATCCAACCAGAAGTGCAAAACAGTTATTACAACAGAGTATAATAAATATAAGTATACTCAGAATATACACAGTATGAACAGTATAATCAGAATATACAGGGTACAGAATGTGGCAGAGTACATTTACTTTTTTATTTTTCTACCTATGTTGTATACTACAGTATATAAACGAAACAAATATGAATAGCTTTTGCATCATCAGTACTTTTACTTTTGGATACTGAGGAAGGAATTTCACGTTTAGAAGGGCCCTCTGACCTCCAGATGTAAATGTTGATTCCTGTCTGTCTCCTAAATCCTGTAGATACTGTGTGCCCCCTCCTCCTGCAGATCACAATCTTCTAACAGTGCTTTGACCACTAAAAGGTGTGCCCCCACCCCCTGAAGACCACACTCTTCAAAGGGTGGGCCTTCATCCTGCCCATGAGCAGCTGGTATGTATTCTTAAAGGAAAGATATATAAGACAGACATATGTGCTTCTCATCTTGAAGCTCTACCACCCATGTACCTATATCATAATTAATAATATTATGCTTGTTATGATTGTATTTACTTCTCTTCAACAATAATCAGCTCAGATACATATTGGACACTGACAACCCAGCGGGCGAGCTCATTGTCAGAACAGGAAAAAGTTGCCTGACGCTCTGACTTGAGGGGGCTTGGATTGAACCAAGAAATGGAATCAACCGTGAGTTAACATTTGAACCTATGTTATTGTGAGCCTATTATGTTTATATGTAATTTACAACTTTTTGCTTTGAGGAAATGCGTGCTTTAAGCTATTGAGCAAAATCCGCAATCACAGGTCATCTCTCATCTAAAGCCCTCTTGCGAGGTGAAGTGCCGCCAGTGTTTAGGCTGATGAAAAGGAAGGTGGATAACATTAATGAGGTAAAATTGTACATTTGTTTGGGTTCCATCCGTTTCAGGTCAGAAACCAGCATTTTCATTTCCTTATTTATTTAATTTTAACAATGTCTAGATGGACATATTAAAGGAGGGCACTGATGAGATCTTTTCTTTTTGGAGCCTGTTATGTATATTACAACTAACCATTTTGCTTATCTATATATGTTTTGTCTCAGTCAGACTTGCCTCCCACCCAGAACACCCTCTGCTTCAGCTGCTCCCCTCGCGGTCCACCAGAACCAGAACCGCTCGCCATAAGAACAGCTTCTACCCTCGGCCATTGCACTCTTCAATAGGGCCAAGGACTCGGAATGACTTTGCCACAAACACCTCCATCCAGCATCCCACTGCACAAGCCACTTTTGCACTCAAAACCCCTTTTGACACCTTAAAATTACTTACTTCTGTACCACTGTTTTGCAATGCTGTATATATACCCCCCTGATCTTTTTACACCATATTTTTATTGTATTATATTATGTTCTTATCATGTTACAAATATGTTCTATGTTGCTCTTCCCTGCTAATGTAAATTCTGTGTTTGTTAAACTTGCATAGCCATTAAAACAGATTCTGATTCTGATCATGAGTGGGTTGATTTTAAGAACTGTTCTCTGCCAAAGTGGACTTGCCTGAAATCCTGGGCATGGGGGAAGAGAACCAGGCTAAGGTAAGGGAAGGTGTGGAATGACCTTGAAAAGGAAACAATCCCTTCAAGTTCACATTTCACAACACAGAAGATGTGGGAATTCTGTGCAGAAATAATGGACTGAATGTCAAACAGCTAAAAGTCAAATCATTTTGTGACTTGGTGTGTTTTACATGTTGTCATTGATCATGTAATAATTCACTTGGATTATACTGTACATATCAGCACAAAAACATAATTGGCATAGATATAGAGCCAAACATGAAAAACAGCAGTGCAATAAGGTTCAATGACAATTTATTATTATTATAACGAAAAGGCAGTAAAGTAGTGTTTAGTACACAATAAAATGTATAGGCCTATGACATCTTACGAAATGTAAGCTTATGAATAACAATAATAACTTTATTGTTATTCCTAATCTCCATTATTTTCAGTTATCAGCATTTTGACCTTCTCTTTTCAAGATCCTCAGCTTTGTAGTAGGCTAAAAATACACTATTGAGCCCCGACTCATATCACCCACCGTTTGTTTTTCGTTATGCCTAAATTGTACAATTACGCAGTGCAGTGTATATTAGTCTCGCTTCTATCGCATTTTTTCGGAAAAAAACAACTCCGGAAACTCATCGGCCCACGGCGGTGCCGTCGCCTCTCTGTGGTGCCTGCAACGCTCCCGCCCCACGGTGGTGGACTGCAGCCAGGTACTCTTGAACCTCTTCTTACATATATTACAATTATCAACACAAAATCCTCAATAACATGACATGAAAGTACAACTAAAAGCTACATTAGCATTTTATGCTAAGCGGAGATTCTTCGGATCTCGCCTGCTAGCTATTCATTGTTAACGAACTTTTGAAATGATAACAGAACACAATTACACACCTGGTAAACAAATTAACATCAGTACATCACTGGGGTTCTCGACTGCCCTCTCGCCCACTCCTCTTCCCAGCGTGGCACACCCATGGATGTATTAATTAATGGATACCGGACAGAAAAATGGCGGCCGTTGATTTCAATGAAGTTGCTCACCTAGCGCATGTGCCGAAAAAGTTTTTTGACTTCCTGGTTTACTTCCGCGTTATGGGGAATGGAATGATGGGAGGCTGATGACGCTCTGGGGCAATGAGAACGAGCAAGTCGCGTTCTGGACTAGCGCTGCGCGCTCATGAGTGCTTGTGGAAGAGTTTGACCGATAATGACGAATCTACTCACTCAAATGATGGATTTATAGGACACATAAACCGATTATGTTTTCATAGTCATGGTTATAGAATATACGAGGTTAATTCATTTTGTTTTGTTTTTTTTTAAGTTTAAGTAAGGATAAAACAAGTTATTTTTATTAAGGTTAATCTAAAATTAAAAATAAGGGATTCTCCACAATACAAGCTGTCATATTTATCAACCAAATGCCGGTAGTCAAATCTGTTTTGTCTATCAATGATCCCGTATGTGATATAGCCTACGAATTCTTGTCAGATTAAGTTCTTATCGTTTCATAGGCTATATCGGCACATTCAAACAGGCAAGTCTTTCGTTAGCGTTATGCAGCTTCTCTGTTTCTTTTACAGCTACGTGATATAGTTTGGAGGAAGGACCTCCTGGACATTAAGTGTAATTCCTAGCCTGATATATTTTTATAGTCCACCCTAAAACACTGTTTTCTCCTGTAGTGAGATGTCAGAACCTATACTGAGCCACATGTTACTGAATAAATAAATACAAATTCCGTTGTGTGGTGTATTTAACATAATTTGGTGTTCATATGCAAGGCTTTATAATTAAATAGTTCAACACTTTTCAAAGTAATAATTTGATTTTACTGAACATTAACTATTTTCAATATAACGAACATAACAAAACAAAAAGAACAGACTTGTGATGAAAAAAGGCACAAAAAAAGAGAGGCCAGCTTCACTTTGCCTGGTCTATTCGTGGGCTTAAATATATTTAGACCAAAACAATAAAAAGGATATTGAACTTCAGTCAAGGTGAGACCGAGACCCTGGTGACACATCACCTAAAGTATCACATGCATGGTAAATAACTCAAGTGCAATAACTGTATATGTCCACTTAACTTACCTATTTTGTATTTGTTATACTGGACTTTATCGTGCCCCCCTATTGTTATTATTGTTATATTACACTGCAACTCTGTGTGCTGTACTTTACCCTGCTTCTGTTGTGAACTGCAATTTCCACCCCTGGAGGACAAATAAAGGTTTATCTAATCTAATCGAATCTAATTTTAGATTTTTACACAGCAGTGACACTGGCAGTAAGTGAAAATTTCATTATGCGTGTAATTTAACGCCAATATACATTTAAAATAGCATTTAGAAAGACATGCCGTTCAAATATGAAACTTGTATCACAACTCTGTCTCGAAAAAAACTCACCCTGGAGTCGTTTAATTCACTTTTCTGACCACGTTTAGCCCCGTTCAGAGCTGTCATTAAGCCAACAGGCATCCTCGTTCCCGAGACACTGCGAGACCGCGCTTGGGAGTGCATGCACACAGCTGTGACGTCACCATTAGAATAAGACTTTACGGGGGCTTTTCTGGTCTTTAGAACAATTTTTGACGTTTTAAAAGTCCATGACTTAAAAATATGGAATAAAAAGATTTGCAATTAATAGTGGTTACAGCTGTATGTGTCCTGAGAACCTTTTTACAGGCTTCTCTTTTACTATTACGGTCTATGGGAAAAATGCTTTCTGGGCCCCATGGGGATTTTATGTTGCAATATCACGAGTGGCCACTGGGAAAAATCGGCACAGCTGCTGAGAGGCAGACCCGGGGCTTGGGCACACCAAGAAAGGGAAGAGTTGAGGTGAGCATCAATATATAAACGCAAACACAAAATATGGGGAGACAAGAGGGTCAAAAGGCTACAGAATGGGAACACCCGAGATGTACATCAAAACCAAAATCCAAAACGTGTGTAATTATTAACAAACATAACCAGAACCAAACAAATACAATAATAGAAAATGAATCCAATTTATACAGGATTTAACCCACAAATAATTAACTCTGTTACAATTGCACCCCGCCCTGAACATGCCCATTTTTTACCATAAATGGTCAATGCAAAGGACCTCATGAATGCTAATCTAGTATCATTCTCATGAACCTGGCAGGTGATTCTTCACGGTGAATCAAGGCAAACAAAAAACAACACAATAGTGCGACAGCGCCAAGTGGCAGAACCGGAGAAGAAGCGGTAACACCTAGTAGTAGTAGTAGTAAATTCCGTGTTTATGTATCTTGCATGGCGATTAAAAACGAATTCTGATTCTGAAGTGTAATGAATGTAGTGATTGCGCGGGAGCTTAACAACTGTATTTCCAGTTTTTTACATATGATGATATATGCACAGTATTAAAGAAATATATTTAGTTATACTTTGTGTTCTGTAGTTACATGCATTTCAGCCTCCTACACTGCGGTAAAAGGACAATCTGATTGTGAGACAGACAGCGCTGAATATTGATTAAAAATTTTAGTTCAAGCTCAAATAACACTGATGTATTTAATCTTCATTATAATCATAAATTGAGTCAGTGTGTGTGAGGACAACAAAACACATAAACATTCCGAGTAATCGCTTCTCCGACTTTTACTTTTTGCAGTATGCGTCTCCAATTCCCACTGTCTCCAAAAAGTGCGTAGGTTTACGGGAGGGTCATAGTTTGCGTGGAGGACCGCACATTCTACCGCCAAGTTAGTTTTTTATAAATCACTGACTTTGCGTGAAAACTGGCGTACGCACGTTTTCAGCCCCGTTTTGTGCGTACGCAAGCTTTATAGATGAGACCCCTGATGAGGTGCATCTGTCATCTATCGCCCGTCGGGAACTGATATACCAGCTGAAGGTGGCTCAGGCCAAAATGTGAGGCTGGTGTACATCACACCAATCAGGGTTAGCCCAATTTGTTTTTTGATCAGCATAAATTATGTTTTAACAATTATTCATTTATCACAATCATTCCATCCAAAGTTTTGGGTGACTTTCGGATCATTTTATAGTCTTCTTACGTCTGAATGATTTTGTCACAACGCAAAGCAAATAGTTACACGGGCTAAACTCATGAGTTTATGCAATTTCGTACTGTTACGTACCCACTAGTCAACATAAGGCTCCAACCATGTAGAGTAGACACAAAGGTGGCTGGTATAACTGCTCACCATTCTGCTTTGCATATTCGTCAGTGCACTACCTACAATATATCAGCTCTATGTAGCAGACAGATTGATATCTCTGTATGCCCCTAATACCTATTCTTATTACTCAGAGGGTCGATGTGGAGAAATGAACCAGTGCTTCAATCAACGCATGGATACTGTCCCAAATTATGATTGTAAAAAGACAGTAAAAAGACATTACTTACCTGATATTACTGGTTTAATACCCGATTGCTGTCATCTCTTAGACGGTAGTGTACAATACATCCAATTATATGAACTGAGCAGTTTAAGAACTTCTATGAAATGTTATACTGTAAATTCAGAGTATTTGTACAAAATACCTGTTAATAAATATCACTTTCCAATACAATTTGCACGTCACAACCTAATCTCGTGAAGAAACCATATTCACCTTCTCAAACACCAGATTATTATGAATCCTTTTAATGGGAACTACAAAAAAAGAAATTAGACAGCATGAAAATAAGACTACGTCATTGTCACACTCAGTATGGGTGTGGTCTACCACGAGGATAAATCCCATTGGGTGATAGGGGACGAGGGGGGGTAGACACACACACAATCTTATTTGTACAATATAAAACAAAAAACAGTGGCCCCACTGCCCAATTGGCAACACGTGCATAACCAATTTTCCTCATCATCTGTACAACAGCATTCAGGCAGGCAGAGAACATCCCAACTGCCACTCCCAGTCCTTTTATACATCACAGCAGGGGGGGGGATGGGGTCTGTGTCAGTGTTTGCTTTTCTTGGACTTCTTGTGGGAGCGGTGCGGGGAGCGGGACTTGGAGCGAGACTTCTTGGCCGACTTCTTGGGCGTCCGAGAGCGGGACCGCCGGGAGCGTTTGGGCGTCCGGGGTAATGAGGGAGACCTGAGAGCCAGTGAGAGAGGATAGTTCAGCATTCAGCACTTGCAGCAGGCTTGCTGACTACATGTTATTCTGTACTGGCTAGCAAGGGTTAACATGCTGCAATGACATTCAATCAACTTGATCCAAAAATAAACATCAAAAACTTTTCCCCTGCAGAAAGGAATAAGCTTTTCATAAAAAACATTTTGAGAGACGAGGAAGGCAAAATTTGTGACCTTTTGGATGATTTCTTGGCAGTAGAGCGAGGAGAGTCTTTGTGGGAGGAGCGTGAGCGTGACACGTCCTTGGAGTACGATCGATCCGACCTCTCGGAGCGTGGTGATGGAGAGCGTGCTCGTCGACTGCTGCTCCGTGCCGGGCTCGGCGAGCCACTGTGGCGCCGTTTCTTGGCAACCACGGGCGACGGACGCCTATCAGAGACGCCAGAGCACAACTTAAGCGATGCGTGACAGCAACCTGACGACCTTTCATTACAGCTTCAACCACAAGTACCTCTCTTTCCTGGTAGGCGTAGATTCCTCCTTCTCCTTCTTCACCTCTTTAGTGCGGGCCTCGACTTTTTCCTTTTCTTTTCTCTCTCGCTCTTTCTCCCGTTCAAGTTTTTCCTTTTCCTTCTCCTACAAAAGTCAATTGAGTCTTATGGTTGTCATTTTTTACTGTAGCACCCTGAGCCCTTGGAAGGTCCATTAATTATTATTATTATTGTTATTATTATACCTTCTGCAGCAGCTTGTCTCTGTAATGCTCCACCTGCTCCTGGAGACTCTGGCCAGACTTCTTAGGCCTCTTTCCCGACTCAAGCTCATCCTGGAACTTCATCACCTTCACCTGCCGAGGATAAAAACAACATTATTACTGAATGAAATAAACATATGGTCATGACCGAAAGGACAAGATCGCGGATACAAGCGGTCGAAATGAGTTTCCTCCGCAGGGTGGCCGGGCGCTCCCTTAGAGATAGGGTGAGGAGCTCGGTCACACGGGAGGAGCTCAGAGTAGAACCGCTACTCCTCCACGTCGAGAGGAGCCAGTTGAGGTGGCTCGGGCATCTGTTTCGGATGCCTCCTGGACGGCTCCCTCGGGAGGTGTTCCAGGCATGTCCCACCGGGAGGCGGCTCCGGGGAAGACCTAGGACACGCTGGAGGGAATATGTCTCTCGGCTGGCCTGGGAACACCTCGGGATCCCCCCGGAGGAGCTGGAGGAGGTGTGTGCGGTGAGGGAAGTCTGGGCTTCCCTGCTCAGAGTGCTGCCCCCGCGACCCGGCTCCGGATAAGCGGAAGATAATGGATGGATGGATGGATGAACATATGGAACCAATACGTGATTTAAGCAGATGTTTTAGGGCTACTGTGTCTCTCTCACACCAACCACATAAAAACAGCATCTCAAAAAAGGTTAAATGTTTTTCGGGCTGCTGTGTGTGTACTTTGTCTTCCTGAGAACACAACGGCCTCATCGAAATGTTCAGTGAATGTCACGACTGAGCCAGCGTTGAAGGTGGGGTGACGCGAGGACAGTCACCTCGATCTCCCTGAGCTTGGAGCGTTTCTCTTCGTTCAGGCCGGACGGCTTGACTTTGCTGTCCGGCTCCTCCCTGACGGGGTTGGAGTAGCTGTGACGATCATCGGAGCACGGACTCCTGTCGTCATCATCGCTGTCCACCTCATCCCTATCGGGAAACATACCAGGGTTCCTATATGAGCATTCATGGGCATTAAAAAAAAAAATCTGAAATGCTGTGATGTGCAGTAAATCCCTTTACATCCAAAACTCTAAATCAAGTATTTTTCCAAAGTCCAGTAAGGTCTATTTGAAATTTGACAGTGTGGTTCTTGGTTGGTAGGGTTCACAGGTTGACTGAACTGTCATATTAATCTATTGCTGGGCATTAAGCACTTATAAACATTTTCAGTTTGATAAAAAGGTATGTAGATGGTTAGGAGAATCCCAACTAACTTGTTCTCTTCCGGCTGCTCGAATATCTCCCATTTCGAGGTGGTCACAGCTGAACAGGAAACGGACAAACAAACACCATGTCAGTGAAGCCTAGACCTGGACAGTGTCTCAGCAGAGATGAGTAAAGAGTGATGAGAACAGAGGTTACTGCTCCCCTGCTCCTACCTTGGGCCTGCAGCTCTGCCTCGTCCACGGCTTCCCACTTGGAAGGAGCCACTTTGAAGGCGGCCGCTTTCGCCACGGCCTGTTCCACTGTAGGACAAGGACGCCGTTATCACACCAAATCCCCAACAGTCCCCTTCACTCCTTCTCAAGTCCTTTTTCAATGTTTAAGTTTGTTGTGTCACATTTTTTTTAAGATTTATCTAATAGTTAAGTGTGACAGGAAAAAATGAAAAGAAAGAAAGATGATGACATGCAACAAAGAGCCCAGGCTGGATTCAAACCCATGCCCAATCAATCTGTTTTATCCATACAGACAAAAAGTGTACTTCTTTTTTGTGATAACGAGTAAGTAATCTCTCTCTGGCCTTGTAGCTAAGCTGGACTACTCACAGGGCACCCCGTCCAGGTCCTCCTCCGGGGCCTTGATGGGAACTCCGTCCAGGTCCTCCAGTGGGGCCCCATCTAGGGGGGCTCCGTCTATCACGCCTGTGTCGATGGGCATGCCGTCCACGTCCTCCAGGGGAGCCCCGTCCATGTCCTCTCCGATAGGCGCCCCGTCAATGTCTTCAGCTTGTTCAGGCAGGGTCGGGGCCAGAGCCAGGGCCGGGGAGCGTTCCAGAGCAGCAGTCTGGGGGGAAAAATTGGTTTTAGTTGGGCGGTGAGAAGAGGGCATCAACAACGGTGGAATACATTTCCCCTGATGCTCTACGATGCTGCGCCAAAAAACAACTTAGGAGGATAAATTACATTTGTTACGCATGCAAGCAAACTCTAAAACCCTGCTATAAATATGCCCTGATAGAGGCATGTCCTGAAGCATGATAACGAGTGCTATCGTGCTTGGTCTCAGAGTCCCCTGCATGAATCGGCTCTGCTTGTTTTGGCTTACATTTAGGTGCGATATATAGGTGTATATTAAAATACATAATTTCACGTGTTATTTTGGTGTGACTCATACCCCGAGAAACGTATAGTCTGCAAAACACAGTAGAATTCCCCTGTGTCTGTGTACATCTCAAAATGTACTACATTGCCCATTTTGTTATCTTACATGTAGAACTACACCTGTATTCAACTATCGCTCAGTGAGTGATGCCCTCCTCCAGAGACGATTGGTTGAATTAATAGTATGAATATTGTGAGCAGGAGGGGGCTGGGAGGGATGGGAGCAAAGCCGCACCTCTATGACAGCAGCCAGAGAAAGGGGAGCCACCTCCTTGTCCTCCTTGGACAAGTTGACCAGGCCAAGGAAGATGTTCTGCAGCTTGATAAGGAAAGGATCTGGGTACACGGCCCAGTCCTCCCACGCCCGGAAACACGCCATCACCCGTTGCTGGGGGAAAAGGAAGATGGAAGGGAAATATAATTCAAGATTAAACGTTTTTTTTTTTTTTTTTTAAGATAATTGTGTTGGAGTCAGGTGGGGTGGAAGGTTATGAAAAAAATGACAAAATCCCAACCAGTACCTTGAAGTTTTCTGATTGGAGGTGACCCTGTATCGTTCGGTATGTGGCATTGAGGTCCGAGAAGATCTGGCAGAGCTTGGTTTCAAAGCTGGAAAACAAAAGAAGACTGGCTCAAAGCCTGCTGCGCCGTGACACAGGACACCCACGGACAGCCCTACTTCTGTAAACAACTTACTACTTCCTGTAGTACGAAGCGTTGGCTACTTTGGCAGACGAGTTGTACAGCACGTCGGAGACGAGGTACAAGCGAGCGATCTGAAATGTGAGGGAGAACATGGTAAACACTATGCCCCAGCAGAATTTCCTATAAAACTACAGGGGTAATGGTGGCCGGGGGTGGGGGTTCTCTTGCCTTTTTGGGGAGCGGGGTTTTGAGGATGGAGAGAGACTCGGCAATGCACTCCACGATCTCCTCTGCCGCTTCGGCGTGGCTGAGGCAGAACAGCATGGCCTCGGCCACGTCCCCTTTCCGGGGGCTCAGGCCTCGTAGCAGTTCCTCCAGTTTGTCTCGCTCCCTGGATGTGGGGGAGGAGGGAGGGAGTGGGGGGTGAAGAGATGAGTGGTCAAAACTTGGCTACCGCACTGAGCCACAGCAAAACGACTTGATCAAAACTGTTGTATTGTTGGACTGTAAAAAATGGACAAACAATTCCAAACGATGACCTTTCCGCATATACTCTAAACAGCATCGTAAAATCTAACAAGCTGTTAGCCGACAAACAGACATTCCCACATGAAAGTAGGCCTGAGTGTAAACTTAGTCCAGTTTCACAAAATGTTCCCGCCTGTTCCCTAAATCCCAAGAGCTTTCCATGATGTAACAAAAGAAGACAGTAAAGAAGCATACTCTTCCTTCAGGCAGCCCTTCTTGCCCGACTCCTCCTCTTCCTCCTCCTCCACTCCCTCCTCGAAGTTGCCATGAAGGTAGGGGTTGAGGGGAGGGGGCCGCCACAGTGAGCCATTCTTGAACATGCGGAACTCATCCGTCCTCCATTTTGTTGGTGCTTCACCCTGAAGAGGCGAGGTTTTGTTTACAGAATCGGCAAAAGCATTGTTTTCAGATTTGAATGGTATGTTTGTTGTGTAGCATATTTCTATGAGGCTATGACGTATGTAAGTTAATCCGGCGTATACCCATCTATCATTGAAGTAGTATTATGGTATGTCTTGGTATGGTATGAGGGAGTCAAGTGGCTGAGCTGTTACGGAATCAGGCTAGTAATCAGAAGGTTGCCAGTTCGATTCCCGGCCATGCTAAATTACATTCTGTCCTTGAGAAAGGCACTTCACCCTACTTGCCTCGGGAGAATGTCCCTGTACTTGGTGTAGGTTGCTCTGGATAAGAGCGTATGCTAAATGACTAAATGTCTTATATGTCTGACCTGAAGTATGGAGTAGAGTTTCCACCGGTAGTACACATGTGCTGGACTCTGGTTCTCAAAAAGAAACCTAGTTGAGAGAACAAAACCGTTAGTCTAATATGTCAAAGGCAAAGTGGAACTTAGCCGTTGAATAAAAATGGTTGGGGAGAAGGCGCACACACCTGTACATGGGGTTGTTGAGCTCCCGATTCATTATCATGGCTTCGAACATGGGACCTTCACGCACCACAAACTCGATCATTCGGTGGATGAGAGAGAGCAAATTCCTATAAGAAAAACACAGTTAAAGCACACAGATTCAGAGTGGCCGACCCTTCTTCCAAATTCTGTGTGTGTGCTAGCCTTCCCTACAGCTGCAGGCCTTAACACCTTTCACAATCAACAGTAATGTGTAATAAGAGCAAATAACCACTTTTTGGACAGTGGAAGGGCTACTAAATAACACACAACTGAGCACTTTAATGCAGAGGCATCGACAATGGACTTGCCTAAAATATTGCAATATTGCAATATTATCCCTGCTTTAGTTACACAACTAAGTTGAGATATTATGGAATACGAAGGACAGCAGAACTGAACAAGATGGGCTGTAACAGGAGAGGTGATTGGATAGACACTAGATTGGCAGACAAAAATCGACCAATACAGTGCCAATACTTGTTAGCCTCTGTAATGCCCCATCCAACTCCCGACTTAAGTGAAGAACCAAAGCAGTATAGGATTGTTGGCCTAAATAGGCTAAATGCCCAGAAGCACTTCTAACCACACTGGAAGGGATTCAATGTAAATTGGTTGTCAAATGAAAATTTGTGCTAAGGGGAAGGATGGGGGGGCGGGGGGCATCATCTAGTTGACTGATAGTATTAACCTGAACAGTTTGTCTTTCATTGGACAACACAGATCACATTTACTTGGTAGGACTGGAGCTGATCGTACCAATGGCAGGGGTAAAATTCTGTATACTTTCCCAATCCATCCCATGATGCTTTGCAGGGTCCCTCGCTGCCGTAGACAGTTCAACTTGTGCTGCTCACCAAGGCCAATGTCAAAGGTCATAGAGACTAATATTTGGGGGGAGTGGGGTGGGGGGCAAGGTTTGTTGTCAGCCCGGAGAAGCCAGGGTTTACCTGAACCCCTGACTGGATGACAGAGGCCCGGGGGGGGGGGGGGGGGGGGGGAGGGGGGCAGGGCAGTCTAGATGAGCAATAGTCAGGGGGAGGCAGGACGGGAACTGCGAAGGACCTATTGAAAACCTGCGCTGTGTGCATATGGGCATATTCAGCATGTCACTTTATCAGCAAAAAATGTAGCGTGATGGTATGGTGAGGTAATATGTACGCTATGTGGTAAGGCTAGGTCAATCACTGGCCATGATGACGCCTAAACTACAAGAAACGGCTATTACGTAAGGTGGCTGGACATATTTGGATTAAGTGTGAAAATGACCCAACGTACTTCTAAAGCCTACGGGATATGAGTTAGTTCTAGGAATGGCGTGGGAATATACAGTGCACCTGCCTCGACTATTGCTCACCCAAACTGAACGCCCACCCTCGTAGCATGAGGTGATCCAATTGGTCAAGACGTTTTGGGTTCATTCTAATGGGATGTTTTTCTACGTTTTTTAATACCAATTAAAAAAAGGAAAACATGTACCTTTCTGTTGGGATAACCACTTTGACTATGGCTTGCGACAGAGTCTGTATATGAAGTCACATCAGATAATAAACATAGAATATGTGAGTATTGTTAAAAGGCAACAGGTGCAAATATATATATATATATTGATATAGAAAAAGCATTTTGTTTTGAAAATTGTATAGAAAAAGAACAACTTTCCTTTACTGCTACCAGTTGTGACTAAAACGGCACGCTTGCATTACATTTAGACATGTCTAACTGCCAAACACTTACCATTTTAATACTCTAAAACACCTTGCTTCTACCAACATTTAATTTTCTCCTTCCAATCCCCCTCCTCTGAAAATGCCACTCTATTCTACCACAAAGCCTAGGAAAGCAGGGCTACAAACTAGGACCAGCTAGGTCCAGGACAGTGCTAGGCCTACATCCCCCATCCCCCCCCGCCCCACCCAGCTGAACGAAAACACGAGGAGAGCTGACAAAAAGGCAGTTACCTTGTCGAACTCCTCCTTGTTTTTGGGTGGGGGGAGGAGGGCGGCGTTGGGATTCTTCAGCCTTTCGCGGGGCTGGGCATTGAAGGGCAGGCCGGAGGGGGGCGGGGGCAGCGTGTGCTCCATCATGGAAGGGGGGATGTAGATGGGGTGGGGGGGGATGGGCACGCCCTTGCCCCAGCCCAGCTTCATTTCAAAGTTCATAATCATCTTGCCTGGGGAGGGGGGAAAGCCAGGTGACCAACCGTCAGGGACAATTTATTTATGCCTATCGTTACTGCTACAGTTCTGATGCATGATGCCTGGGCCTGGCTACAGGACGGTAGACTGTTTGGAGCATTTCTCCACCTGACCCCCCTCTCTCCAAAGAACAGCAGACAGACTAAGTAATGATGCACTGATCCACGATTTTTCATTTCCGATCCGAAATCACTGATACTAATTTCAATACATCGCTGTATTTGTGATATATTAACCAACCGGCACTTTAAACAGCGAAATAATTTGGGATTAACACCATCAGTCAGATCTCCGATGACAAAAAAGGCAAATTAGGATTCCCAAAGGGGATTGGTCCCATCTCCTTTTTTATGTAGTTAAACTATTATGTAGTTTTAAAGCAGTGGCTGGTCCTCAAGGACCCACTGTCCTGAATGTCTCCCTCCAACACACCTATTTCCAATGACTGGGCCGTTATCCAACTCAGCAGACTCCTGGTTATGAACCCCTTTGTTTGAGTCAGGGATGTGGGAGCAGGGAAACATCCAGAATAACTGTTTTGCACTTCTGGTTGGATGCTAACTGTATTTCGTTACCCTGTACTTGTACCTGTGTAATGACATTAAAGTTGAATCTAATCTAAAAGTGAAAACCTGCACCTCTTGGCCCTTGATGGCATGTGTTTGACACTAATATTCAACCAAACACTACTTCAGCTAAAATTCACAAAGGAGAGAAACTTTGGGCCTCTTGGCCTACCGTTCAGGTTTTTCAGAGCCCTCTCAGCATCTCGTCGACTCATGAAGGCCACAAAGCCGCAGTTCCTCTCGCGGGCCCTCTCCTCGTCCGTCCGGGGCCACATGATCTTCACGCTGGCCAGAGGGCCATAGCGTCCAAACTCCTGGCACAGCATCTCCTCGTTCATCTGCGACAGACAGCATTGTGTCAGAACAGTAATAGGTTAATGTATTTAAGGCCTATTTTATTCCTTGGCTTGCAATTTATAAAAAAAAAATAATAATTCTGTCGGCGTTTAAGGTTACTAGTTTATTTAGCAAGTTTTACACAAAATACTCAGGCACATATCTGGATTAGCTCAGGACTAAAAATCAATGTTATAGCATTTGTGTGATTTTTGGCCCGATCTTGCATAAAGGGGCCTTACCTGCGGGTTGATATTCCCCAGGTAAAGGTTGGTTGTGGAGGGGTCTCCTACGTCGTGTGAGCCAGGGGCTGACTCATCCAGAACTGTGGAGCAGAAGGGGGAGAAAAAGGGGCCTTTTCTACACTGTCTGCAGGGAGTCACGCACGCGCTTAGCCAGATGAAGACATTAACAATCTCTCTTGTAAGTCGCTTTGGATAAAAGCGTCTGCTAAATGAATAAATGTAAATGTAACAAAGCATGCCACTGTAGTAAGTCAAAATTACCACTGGACGGACGGTTTCTTCGTGAAGAACCATCCGCTAAAAGAAGCAGAAAAGCAGTGTGAACGTTGTTTTCTAAGCCAAGGAGGGTACGTAGGGGTTGGGGCTGTGTGAGAGTGCGCGTGGGTACAGAGGAGGCAGAATCTAGACGCAGGAAGATTTGAGATCCGGGAGAGTTTTCATGGAGGGTTCGGCAGCCCAGCTAAACTTTAAGCTGCAGAGGACTTACATGAGCGTCTGCCATCAGCGCCGGACAGGGGTTCAAAACGGCTGACTCGCCCTTTGTTCTTGTGCCTCTCGTCCCTCTCCTCCTGAATCCTGCGAGACAAACAAGGGGCGTTAAAGACAAGGGACGACCCGCTGAGAAGGATGCTAGGCTGGGCGGAGGGGAGCGTTAGGGGAAAACGACGCTTACTGTTTAAGCTCTTCCTTAAAGAGCTCCAGGTTACTTTTTTTCTTTTCCTTATCAGTTGGTTTCTTTGCACTCTAAAAAAACGACAACCACAGACGAGGGGGGGGGGGTGGGTGTTAACAACTGTTTAAAGAACAAAAAGAAAACGTTAAAACCAGTAAAACGCTCACCCCACTGATACATACATGTCTTTTGTCTATCGCTAAAAACTGGGGAGGCGTCTCTAAAGGCAAGAAGCTTTTCGCTTCAAAGCGGGACTTGGGTTTGTACAATTTGCCCTTCTTATCGTCTGCGGCAGCTTCTTCTGTGAAAGAAAGGTCATATATGGGGGAAGACACAGGTTAGGTTAAAGACATGGGTATAGGGGGTCCTTGAAGTCATGCATGCAAGAAGTAGTATCAAGTATTGCCTAGCCTTGCATGTGCAAAACTGTTCAAGCTTTGTATAGATTCACCTTTAGAGGCATTGGCAATTCCACCGCGAACAAAGGCTTTGACCTTTCCGTCGCCTCCTTCAAATGCAGCGAGAAACTCCTCGTAAATCTCTGCTGCCGCTCGTTCGTCCTCCTGCATAGAAACAGAAAAGTTTACCACACATACAGTCATGCCCAAAATTGTTGGCATCCCTAACATTTTTCCAGAAAAGGAAGCATTTCTAACAGAAAAGTATTGTAATTACACGTTTTGCTATATTATAATTTCCTCTGTGTACTGGAACAACACCAAAAATCTAAATAGATGGATAAAAAAATAACTTTGTTTCAAACATCTTCAAATACTGTCATTGTATGGTCAGACTTTACCTTCTTTTTTATCTCATCCTGCTCTTTTTTGCTCAGGGTCCTCTTGGCCACAGCCATTTTCCCGATGCTGAAAGATTTCAGCTTGCTCTCAAGCAGCGCCTAGAAATGTGAACAGAGCAAGTTAAGGAATCTGATACTGTAATGTATTGTACACCATCCTGAACTACACAAGATCTAACCAGGTGCAGGAGATCCACTTTTCTTTTGAATAAGTGATAACTAACAAGTTACCGTTGCAATTTTATACAGCTTCTGAACACAGCTAAAGAGCAAAATAACTTAGAATGACTCAAAAACGCCTATCAGTTTATCTAGCTTTCTAGTGATACTGTCTCCGTGATAACTTCACAATTAGCTAGTTTGCCAGCTGTCATTTTAGTACAGTTAGGTTAGCTAGTAATGTGACAGAACATCGGGAGCACTCCACCCCGCAAGTTCCCTGTCTAGCAGGCCTGAGCCAGAAGACTTTACTACACATTCATGGCGGTTAAAAGACTTATGATTGTGGAAGGCTGAGGTTGGCAACATCGCCAGTGACCATGGACAAGGTGACACCGAGTTCCTAAAATGTTTTAGCACATGTTGATGATAATAATGAACGCTAGTCAACCAGTGCCATTCCCGTCTAATTGTATACGCCATGGTCGTCTGCTTGTTTAACTAACTAGCAAGGCCTAACTAAGGCAAGCGGGTTGGCTTACGTCGTCGGGTAGCTAGCCTTGTTAGCCTAGCCTAGCTAAATGTTTAGGCTGCACTACACTCTGTAATCTTGCACGTGCAGAGCAATATAAACGCGATCTTTGAGCTATCAAGATTGTTAAAATGCAACGGTATTTATCACGCGTAACAACATTGAACTTTAAATATATCATACAGGTTTAGTACAAATAAATGTACCTTTGCGCTGGCTTTTTGAGATCCACCAGGCGTTCCGTCCGCCATCTCCGTTCCTTTAAAAGTCTATTTCTTCTTGTTTTTGTTTTACGGCGGTTGGCAACCAATTTAAATGAGCATTACCGCCACCTACTGTTCCGGAGTATAGATCCGACTCAAGGCTTACAATCTATTGTAAAAAAAATACAAATAAATAATAATAATTATTATTATTATATTCTGTAATAAACACCAGTGTCCTTTAAAAATCCCACAACTGCTCCCGCTTGAGCTTTGCCCTTGCAACCCAAAACACTCTTCATAGTGAACTCTCCAACCCCCAGTTCCTCAAGTCTCCCTTTCAAGGTGGCCCTTTCCACATCATAGCACCTACACCTCAGCAGCACATGCTCCACTGTCTCCTCCTCCTCCTCAAACACATCACACCTCCCTGTCCCATGCTTCCCTATCATATGCAGCGTCTTGTTTAAAGCACAGTGTCCAATCCGGAGTCGCGAAAAAATGACTTCTTCCCTCCTACGCCTCCCCCGCACACTGCATCCTCCTGTCACCTCTTTTGAAATTGAATGAAGATGCCTTCCTTTAGACTTGTCATCCCACTGTCTCTGCCACTCCTTAATCAATTTCTGCCAAATCAAACTCTTAGCCTCACACTTGCTGCTTTTAATGCTCATTTCAATGTTCCTTTTATTTAACGCTTCCTTTGCCAGTCTGTCCACTTTTTCGTTCCCACTAATACCAACATGGGCTGGTACCCAAAGAAATCGCACTTGACTTCCACACTGACACAACCTAGTCACAGTCATAACAATGTCATACATGATATCTTCCCTCGTCTTTGACCGAAAAAATTGAATACTTGTTAGAACTGATGCAGAATCAGAACATAACAGCGCCTGCTTCACTTTTGCGACCTCTGCCCATTTTAATGCCACCAACAGTGCCACCATCTCAACAGTGTACACTGCCAAAGCATCCGAGGTCCTTCTATTTATGCCAATATTCTTTGCAGGGACAGCTACCCCAAAGCCTGTCACACCTGATTCCGGGTTTTTTGCTCCATCAGTGAATATGTGGGTGAAATCAGAATACTCTTGCTGAACATGGGAATGAAACGCTGCCACAAGATCTACTTTCCCTTTTCTCTATCTCTTTAGGTCCAGCAGGTACCAGTCAATATCTGGTGACACACGTAACCAGGGTGGTACTGCAGGGAACACAATAGCAGGACAGAATCGCAGGTCAAACACTTGAATCTTTAGCTAACTGGTTTCCCACCTTACCAAAGTGCCCCCTCTGGCTTTTCCCATACTCCCAGCAATCTAGCAGAATTTCCTTACTAGGGTGCGACTCATCATGACAACTGAGATGGACCCAATAGTTGACAGCCATTTGCATCCTCCTCAAAGCCAGAGGCATCTCCCATCTCCACCTGCAAAGCATTTATTGCAGACGTTTTAAAAGCTCCACAGCAAATCCTCAGGGCCTGTGCCTGTAACACATCCAAACGTTTTAAGATGGAAGGTGCAGCTGAACCAAACGCCACACACCCATAATCAAAAACAGATTTTATTAATCACATACACCCACTTTAGTGCTTGGCAACTAGCTCCCCACTCTCTTCCAGCAACACATCTCATAACATTAATCCCATTTTTACATTTTTTATCAACCTTATCCATGTGAGCCTTTCACGTCAGGCGTGCATCAAACACAACCCCCAAGAACTTGAAAGAACTCACTCTCTCAATTTCTTCACCATAAAGCGTCAACTTTAAACCCTCACTCACTTTCCTGTTGTTAAAGAACATCAATTTAGTCTTTTCCACTGAAAACCGGAAACCCCAATCAAATCCCAACTCCACCACATCATTTATCGCATCTTGCACTTTATACACTAGATGGCCAATGTTCCTTCCCCTGCTCCACAGTGCACCATCATCAGCAAAAAGTGACCTGCCAGTCCCACCAGGGACTGCAGTAAAAACATCATTTATCATAATTATGAACAGCAAAGGACTAATTGCACTGCCTTGCGGTGTTCCATTGTCTACTGTATACTGGGTAGAGAACGTAGAACCAACTAGTACCTGGATTCTTCTGCCACACAGAATATCCCTGATCCAATTAAAAACTCTGGCACCAACCCCAGTCTGTGTAGCTTGATTAACAGACCCTCTCTCCACATCATGTCAGCGCCCCTCCAACCAATAGCGCTCTAGGCGACCGCCTATGTCGCCTATGCCAAGAGTCGGCCCTGATCTCATAAAAAGCATGCGCAATGTGAGACACAAGAGGGAAATCTCAGGTCCAGGGCCTATTTACATTAATTTGCATATTTAAATGGGGGCGTGGACAGGGAGGAGTTCGGCACCTCTGCATGTGCGCTCAATTCCACGGTGATTGTGATGTACAAAAGAAACGTGCTTGGATTCATGCCTACGCACACTTTGATACATCTGAATTTATTTGTGCGTACGACAGTTTCTGGGTTTTGGCGTACGCCAAGTTTCAGTAGGAAATCCACGCAAGTCTTTGTACATGAGGCCCCTGATCTTTACCTGGTGCAGTTGATTTTGCGTTTTTTAGCGCCCTCATCATTTCCTCACTAGTAAAAACAGCTTCCAGACTGTGACCTGTCAAGCTCTTCCTCCCTAATGCTTCATGGTACTGTGCCTTAGTTCGTCCAATCCTCAATTTTCCCATATCTGATAAATTATCAGAGCTGTGGACCGTAGCAAAATGTCTGGCCATAATTTCAGCTTTTTCTTGGTCTGAAACAGCAGTCTCCTGCCCTGAAACTAAGACTGGGCAGTCCCATTGGCGCCTGTCTCATCCCATTCTCTTTACCATTCTTAGAACATACATTTTTCCAGTTTTCCCTCTTTGCACGTTTTATTACTTTTCTGGCCAATGCCTGGGCCTTCTTGTACTGGATGAGATTTTGCATAGTTAGTGTTCTTTTATGTAATCTTTGGGCTCTCTTCTGCTCCTTTATTGCCTGCTGACACTCTTCTGTCCACCAGGGTACTAATACTTTGCACTGTTTGTTTTTGCTTATTGGTATGGAGGACTGAGCTGCCACCAGCATTACTTCAATTAATTGAGTATTCATTTGATCAATGCTGCTTAATTCATCAATGCAGTCCACAGCCTCTTCACATAATTTCTGAAACCTGTCCCAGTCAGCTTTGTGAAAAACCCATTTTTTGATACCCACCCTGGATACTATCGGTGCCTTACCCCCGACTGAGCAGAAGACAGGATAGTGATCACTCCCCAAGGTAGTGTCCGTTCTGATCGTCCATTGTGCAATTCCTGCAAGAATATTGGATACCAAGGTTAGGTCCAGTACTGATTCTGTTCCGTTCACAATGTTCCACCTGGTTCCTCTTCCATCATTCATACACACAAGCCCTCTCTCGTCCATCAGTTCCTCAATAACACTACCACTGGGATCTGTATGTGTCCCTCCCCATACTGTACTATGGGCATTGAAATCCCCACACCAAACAACTCTGCGCTGCCCTTGACCCTCAACACAGAACAGTTTGTAGATCCAATCTATTGCATTGGTTATAGAAATTAATAATTACAACAGGGTCTTTTTGGTCCCAGACCTTCACTGCTACATACTCCAGCTCATTACCCTTCCCTATGAGCCTGTACGGGATGTCTTGTTTAACAAATGTAGCACATCCCCCACCTCCTCCATGTTCCCTGTCCGTTCTAATCACCGAATAACCATAGATCAAAAATTCTAAAGAAGGCTTTAGCCAGGTCTCCTGTATACAGATAACATCAGGCTTAATAGAAAGTTCTTTAATGAAATGCTTTAACCCCTGTCCATTCGCCAGTAAACTTCTTGCATTCCACTGAAGAAGAAAGACCATGATTAAGAAAATAAACATTATGTGTCCTGACTCGACTGATGATTGAGGTTATCCCTCACTTCTTCCCACGTCAGTCCTTCTAGTCCTAGATGATTAACAGCTGCCTTTACAATCAATTGAATCTTCTCATTTTTTGACTGGATGCCAGCTGTATTTATCACCCCTGCAATGAAAGTAACCAATGCCATTTTGTCAACAACAAGAACATTTGTATTTGTCTGGGGAGGTCTCTGAGCCTCATTCACCGCCTGTGCTTTCACCACCTCCTGTACCCTCGCTCTTGTAACACTCACTGCTTCAGCATATGAGATTTTCCTTTCCACTCTTACCTTCTGAATGATACGCTCTCTTGCTTCATTCGTTCACACCCCACATATGCGACACTATGGGCTCCCCCACAACTACAAAATTTTGGTTGCACCGCTGAGCCACATTTCCCATACTCATGGTCCCCACCACACCGAGCACATCTTCTCTTCTCATTGCAGTTTTTTGCCAAGTGTCCAAAACGTTGACAGTTGTAGCACCTCAGTGGCTTTGGCACATACGCTCTAACAGAGAAACTAATAAATCCAAGAAAAACTTTTCTCTGAAAAAATCAATCAGAACGCATTCACTGTCAACTTTAACTCAATTTCTTGTGCATTTCATCCTTTCCGCTGCTGTAACTTTGCCTCCTTTAATATTCTTTTTAAGATCCTCCATTTTCACAATTACTGGCACCCCTGTAATGACACCCCTGCACCCTCCTCGCTGTGCACCCACTTGCCCCACACTGTCAATCTTCAACTTTCCAAACTCCTTTAGGCTCAACGCTTTTGTAAATTGTTCTTCATTTGCGCAACGCACAAGCAGATTCCCATCCGCAAGGACCTTTGCTGACAGAATGTCTCCCAGTTTATTACTCAGCTCCATGGTCAAAATAAACAGGCTAAGTTTCTTAACACTAACCTGTGTTTTCCCATTAAATCTCAGCACAACAATCAAAGACTTTACTCTCTGCCTCTCTACTGGTGACAATACAATCAAATCAATTTCATTTCTGCTGCTGTCATTCCTCACTCTTTTGTTGCGCCCATGCGTTTTGCTATTTTACATTTACATTTACATTTATTCATTTAGCAGACGCTTTTATCCAAAGCGACTTACAAGAGAGAGCTTTTACAAAGAGCATCAGTCATTGAGCATAGCAACGTGATAGACATTTCGTGATAGATCACGAAATGATTTACCTCACAAAAGGTATCAAAAGATTTTTGATTTTCCAAACCTTATGTCCGCTACAGCCATTTAAAATCGGCAGTAACACAATTATCCGTCCTATTATTCCTATGAAAGTCAACGAATCTTTGAGATAGCAACATCAAACTATATATGCCACGTAGATTAGATTAGATTAGATTCAACTTTATTGTCATTACATAGGTACAAGTCCAGGGCAATGAAATACAGTTAGCATCCAACCAGAAGTGCAAAACAGTTATTAACAAAAGAATATAATAAGAATGGGTATACTCAGAATATACATATTATGAACAGTATAGTCAGAATAGAACGTAGAATACACTACACAACCCAGTTCAACAGCTAAATTCATAACGTAAAAAAATTATTTAAATAAAGGAAATCTAATTTATGGCTAGGCTAATTTAATACGTTATACAAGTGCCAAGACAAAAACTGATAGTCCGAATCAATCACAAGTTCATATGTAGACTCTTGACAATGTGTTGTATACAAATCTGAGAAAAAGTTGAATTTAAGATGACAAGTAGATTAATGATGAATATTTGAAATATGACTGCTTGGCTAAAGGCTAAGGCTGTCTTGCAAGTCCTCTCTCTGTCATGCCAGATCCAGTGGCTCCAAAAAAACTCACACGCACAAGACTGTTGACACAGTAGGCTGACTAAGCCCCCACCTTCACTCTGCTATTGGCTGCTGGATGGATCATGACACTGGTAGTCTTGTCTTGTATATCAGCAAATCTTTGACTTAATCACACCAAACTTGCACGGTGCACTTTGCATTACAAGACAATTAAATTATTCTTGTAAAGTGGAAGTAAATGGCAGCCCTTAGACCAAAAGAGTAAAAAGTTGAGATTTTTGGCAACATTATTAACTACCACACCCAATTTGGTTAATGTGAGACCAATTTGTATCCCTTTTGTTGTAGAGTCCTGAATTTAATTACAGATCCCCTTCGTCACGATGAAGAATAAAGTCTCAATAACTCATAATGGCAAGCCCTTAGATTTTTCTGTACAATATACTGTGGATTTAGGAAACTTTTTTCTTCGCTACTACTCCTACAACTTTTGTCCAATCTTCCCCAGGATTGGCAGTTATCATTGTCAGATGATCAACCCTTACAAAAGTTATCAATAGGATTTTTGATGTTCACAATCCTTTGTCCGTTACAGCACAGGGGGCACTACAGTCTTGGATGTATTCACAACAAACTTGCAGATTGCAAGTGAATTCTATTTTATTTTTGCTTCCTTCATATTATAAAATATAAAGCATATACATACACAAAATATATAACGTGTTAACCAATAATGTCATAACATTTATTGGTGTATGTCTTGAAGATGGTGATTATTATATTTCAATAATAGATAAATAAAAAATATTCAATTAGCAGACGGTTTTATCCAAAGCGACTTACATCAAGTACAGGGACATTCCCCCTGAGGCAAGTAGGGTGAAGTGCCTTGCCCAAGGACACAATATCACATAGCCACAGCCAGAAATCAAACTCACGACCTTCCAATCATAAGGCCAACGCCTTAACCCGCTGAGCCACCTGACACCCAATAATCATATGGTATTTCAATATTTTTCTATATAACGAATATGATTGAAACAGAGTAGATTGATTCAGGAGTAGGGTAAATAATGAATATATTTATTGTCATTATGCATTTTACAACGGAATTGTATGCCATGTTTCAGGTGCATTAAATAAATGAAATCAGATCAAAAGGAAGCAAATTAACAAAAAAAAGAATTCAAGCGCACAAATAAGTCGCACAAATATAGTCTGTGACTTCATGCCTCTATGTTGACGCCCTGTCTGTGAGTTTATTTCTGTTTTTGTCCACCAGAAGGTGCCATTCTCTATCAGTGTGTCTATAGATTTTTACTAAACCATTCTGTGTAGATATTTTACTTGGGTATGGATACATTTTTTTATAATAGAAGCAAGCACATATTTCCTTTTTACTCAAAATGATTGGAAACTATGGTGTGACAGTCATGATCAAAAGTCCCCGAACATATATTCTAAAAAGTCAAAAATGTTTTTTATCATGACATTTCACAATATGACGTTTCAAAGGAAATTACTATCATTTGACTAGTGTTCCGATTTTCACACGAATCTAGGCGCCCTGGCAACACATTTTGCTGGCGTGGTTTATGTTTATTTAATCGTCCATCATTTAGCAACCAATCAAAGCGGCTCTTTCTCAAAACATTATTCCAAGGGAAAAATGTATACAATATAAGTGTGAGCCTGAGTTCAAGAAACTTGTTCTATAATTATAAGTATCCTATGTAACTAATGAACTGTTATTGTCTATAAGAAATAGCCTTTCAAAAAGTAGGCCATATCATTAGGCTAATACCAACTACTGTGTCTTTAGAGGAAGTATTATCATTTACAATTAAATTCATTCATTTTTCTACCGCTTATTCCCGTTAGAGGTGACAGGTGACTGGAGCCAATCCCAGTTGCTTCCGGGCTGTAGGTAGGGACATTATATAATGTCTATGACTCTATAACCATGACTTTGAGAACATCATCGGTTGATGTGCCCTATAAATCCATCATTTGATTGTGTAGATTTGTCATTAACGGTCTAACTCTTCCACAAGCACTCATGAGCGCATAGACATTAGAAATTATTTATACATGTCTATGCATGAGCGCGCAGCACTTGTCCAGAACGTAATTTGCTCATTCTCATTGCCGCAGAGCATCATGGGGCCTCCCATCATTCCATTCCCCATACCGCAGAAGTAAACTAGGAAGTCAGAAAACGTTTTCGGCGTATGCGCCAAGTGAGCAACTTCACTGAAATAAACGACCGCCAACGACCGCCAACGACCGCCATTTTTCTACCCGCCATCCAGTTTTATTAATACATCCATGGAACAACTCCATTGGCCGCCATTTCTAGTCTGGTATCCAGTTAATATAATACAGGTGAAACTCAAAAAATTAGAATATCGTGCAAAGGTTCATTTATTCCAGCAATTAGATTTACAAGGTGAAACTAATGTATGACATAGGTTCATAACATAAATAATTTCAAGCTTTCATTTGATATAATTTTGATGATTATGGCTTACAATTTATGAAAACCTCAAATTGAAAATCTCAAAAAATTAGAATATCACATACAATTAATAGAAGGGGGATTTTAAACAGAGAAATATTGGCCCTCTAAAAGGTTTAATCTTGCATATGTACTTAGTACTTGGTTTGGGCCCCTTTTGCATGAATTACTGCCTCAATGCGGCGTGGCATGGATGCTATCAGCCTGTGGCACTGTTCAGGTGTTATGGAGGACCAGGATGCTTTGATAGCGGCCTTCAGCTCTGCTGCATTGTTCGGTCTCATGTCTCTCATCATTCTCTTGGCAATGCCCCATAAATTCTCTATGGGGTTCAGGTCTGGCGAGTTTGCTGGCCAATCAAGCACCGTTATCTGATGGTTATTTAACCAGGTTTTGGTACTTTTGGCAGTGTGGGCAGGTGCCAAGTCCTGCTGGAAAATGAAGTCAGCATCTCCATAAAGCTTGTCTGCTGAAGGAACCATGAAGTGTTCTAAAATCTCCTGATAGACAGCTGCGTTGACTCTGGACTCAATAAAGCACAGTAGACCAACACCAGCGGATGACATGGCTCCCCAAACCAACACAGACTGAGGAAACTTCACACTGGACTTCATGTATCTTGGATTGTGTGCATCTTCAGTCTTCCTACAGACTCTGGGACCTTGGTTTCGAAATGAGATACAAAATGTGTATTTATTTTTGTCCTTAGCCCAGGTAAGACGCTTCTGACGTTGTTGACTGTCAGGATCCGTCTGTGTGTGGTGGCTCTTGATGTACTAACTCCAGCCTCGGTCCACTCCTTGTGAAGTTCCCCCACACTGTTGAATGACTTTTTCCTGACAATCCTTTCCAGACTCCTGTCATCCCTGCAGCTTGTGCACCTTTTTCTTCCACACTTTTCCCTTCCAGCTAACTTTCTAGTAATGTGCTTTGATAGAGCACTTTGACAACATCCAACTTCCTTTGCAATTACCTTTTGAGGCTTTCCCTCCTTATGGAGGGTGTCAATGATGGTTTTCTGCACAACTGTCAGGTCAGCAGTCTTCCCCATGATTGTGAATTCTACTGAACCAGACTGAGAGACAATTTAAAGACTCAGGAACCCTTCACAGGTGTTTTGGATTAATTAGCTGATGAGCATGTGACACTTTGAGCCTATAGTATTGAACCTTTTCCAAATATTCAAATTTTCTGAGATTTGAAATTTTGGATTCTGGAAGCCATGATCATCAAGATTATAACAAATAAAGCCTTGACATATCTCACTTTGCATGTACTGAGTTTATATCACGTGTTAGTTTTAAACTGATTTTTACTGTATTTTTTTTCTGCAAACGTCATACATGTAGGCATGATACTGGACACAAGATTTGGCGTATTTTAATGTTCATAGTAGGCATAACCGTAATAAATATTCTGGTATGTGATATATGTATGATAGGTATTTTGCATTAGACACACAATATATAACACACAAAAACTAATATATGATAGAGAAGCAGATTGTGTACTACTCAGCTATTTTAATAAGTTGAAAAATCATTGAAACATTAAAACATTATTAGTGCTGTCAGGCGATTAAAAAAAATAATCTAATTAATTACAGGATTTGTAATTAATTAATCTAATTAATCACATTTTACTCACGTATGCTAAAGGTCCTCAAATAAAGAATTTGAATTCTAGGACATTACAGAATTGTAGTGCTTAACTAATCAATTGAATACACCAAGAAGAGAAGATTTGAAATCCACATTTTTATTATTGTGTGTGTGGTGTTTGTTTTGTGAGTCTGAAATAGGCACTTAAGCAGACCTTTGATTCAAAATGAATAGCTGACTCAATGTAGTAATTCAAAATGACTAACAGTTTAACATGCCTGTAAATAAGGCAACAACAAGCCAATAGGCATTTCTTTTAGGCCTATCACATCGGCCACATTCGCTGCTAACAGTAGGGAAGTCAGGAGAACATCACATTGTTTACTAGCCCATAATAACTCAAACCAGGATCTCTCAGGATCAACTCCAATACATTTGAAACTAACCTAAGCTTTAAGTCTCCTTGAGCCAGTTGCTCAGACAAACAAGCTTGTTTACATTATCTGAGTGTAAGGCTACCCTCCGTGAGCTTACGGAGGCACTATCACCACTACCAGTGGTAGGGTGGACAGACCAAAAATTTCTTAAATGTTTTGAAAATATTTTTTTTGCTATTCGTATGCAACATAAGCCAACTTAAACTAATCCGAAGTCAGATTTTATTTATCTTTTGCCGTTTTCTCACAAAAACACTTTTTATGCGAGATTTTTGAAAAATTCCACCGCTTTAATCTTGGATTTTGTGGCACCGAGAATCTGTCAGGTTCTGATCAGGCTCTGCATTGTTCTACATCACATCTCTGCTTCTATCCAGCGCGCGAGCTGCTCAGACACTCCAATCCTGATGTTACAGGCTGGTAAAAAGTCTTATTCAAGAGGCCAAAACATAAAATGTATATCTTTCAATTTTTTTCAAAATTTGATAGATTGCGTATCATTGCAGGACCCAGCTATACAAAAAGTAAAAAAAGTTGTGCTGATATGCTAAAATAGGTTACAAGGGAGAAAACCAACTTTTGTCATCATAGAACGTTCAGATTTCCATGCATTCCTATGGGATTTTCATCAACATGACTTCAACTTGATTTTTCTCAAAATGTATATTTTTTAAAATTGATTAAACATACCTTATTTTGAAGAAAACAACCTAAGCTTTCGTTTAAGATATGTCTCCCGGTTGTGCTGACCCTCTATGAAAGGTAGCCAAAGCTTCAAAAACTATAAGCAATATTTTCATATACTTTCTCAATGTTGATCGCAACCAACATTTGATAGAATTAAGGTGTAAGTGTCTACATGCTAACTGTCATATTTGTTTTTAATTTATTGCAAGTAGTCGCTAGTTATTGAGCTCTAAAAAGGACTTGGACCTGAAAATTCCGGTGCCATTTTCATAGGATTCGCTTTTAGCCACATTCAGGCTAAAGATGACGTCAGAGACGTTCGATTCAATGTGTTTTCTACCTGCGCTCTAGAATCACTTGACAGTTGGTTAGCTTGGCAAGGAAAAACGCGTTCTATTGTCCACCCTACCAGTGGAACTTGTCCCGACGTGTTTAGCGTTCAAATGATACGTTAGACTGGAGCAGCTTCGGTGATAGGAAAACTCTTTTTTACAAAAACTACAAATGACTGTGTTCTTGTTGATAGTTCCGTCTCCATTCCTTTTATAAATAAATTTGCCGTTCAACGGCCCTAGCAATGATTTGCTCGCCTCGCAGCCCCGAGTAGCGTCCATGTCAGCTGTCAGCATGCTTTGTTTGACTGGCAACGCAGGTGGGAAGTGACGTACCATTGCCAAGTAGTCTACAGGTCATTCATTGGGCCAAATTTAAAATGCTGCACGCATTGAATTGCCACTGAATTAATCGTGTTATTTTTTTTAACGCGTTAATTTGCAGTGTAATTAATTAATCTAATTAACGCGTTAAACTGACAGCCCTATACATTATACATCCATATGTAAATTACAATAGTTTATGGCATGCCGTTCAGGAAATTAATCCTTTGAATATATATACAGAAACCTTGAATATATATAAAGAAACCTTGAATATACTGTATATATAAAGAAATCTTGAATATATATATATATATATATATAAAAAGAAACCTTGAATATATATATATATATATATATATATATATAAAGAAACCTTGAATATATAAAGAAACCTTGAATATATGGAATGAAACTTCACTGACGACAGACGTCGCGGCAGTGCCTGCGGCCATCTTGTGTGCAACAGTGTGTAAAGAGACAATGAGTCAGGCTGCCCGCAATCTAATTGCAGCAATTTTAAATAATGAGCAAATGATAAATACACTGGCGAATGCCTGTCAAAATCCTCCCGATACCCCTGCCCAATACCCTGCCCGTTCTTCTGACGAAGAAGTTTGCTCAGTTTTTAACCGTGGCAGACCAACAACAGCCCAGGCAGCTGCCTATTGGGCCAACTTGAGCATGCCCTCCATTTCTTCTGAGAAGTGTCGCGTCACAGTGCAGTGCCACTACGCACGGACATTCACTGTGTTTCACCTTTATTAAATCACCTCAAAACTATATCAAGTTAACGGGTGGAAATTGTACACAGGGTGTTGTGGGGCTCTGAGGTTGGCCTGATAAACAGGTGCCTGTTGCAGTAGATCTGCCACGATTAAAAACGGAGCGAACTTCCTTGTCAATTGAACTGTATTGGGCAGGCTATCGGGGTGATTTTGGGCCGTACACGCTTTTGCCAGTGTTACTGATGTCCTCAGTTTAATATTGCTGTATCGAGATTGTAATCAGACTAACTCATTGTCATTCACTTTTTGCTGTAGCATCCATACGTTACACAACAGCGCAGACACTGCGGTGAAGTCTGACATTAGTCAGAATGAAATTGCATTCCTTATATTCATCGTTTATTTATATATATTCAAGGTTTCTGTTTATATATATATTCAAGATTTCTTTATATATATTCAAGGTTTCGGTATATTGTAATGACCAGCCTTGGTCGAAAAGTAACAGGCACGCGATGTTTATTGATCTTTTAATAAGAGTTAAACAGGCTACTGTGTGGCCGTAGCCTACGCCAAATTAACAAACACAATTGTATCTCTGCACCGAACATACGTGACTAGCTCTCTCAAAAACCCAGACATAAGAGAGCGCCAAAACGGCAAAACTTGTTTTTTAACAGTCAAACCCCTTCCGTCCAACCCCCCTCCCAAGACCCTCCACCAACCAACAGGATGCCCTGCAAATGAACATCAGTGCATGCCTGTGATTGGCAGATGAACCCAGACCCAGACCCAGACAAACCCAACAGCCCAACATGCGGGTCGCTACACAGCCCCTCCACCACAAAGTCCCTCATCCCCGAGGTAACAAACAAAGTCTCTGAAGCGACCTGGAGGTCTCTTTCGCCTGCGTGACCGTGAAGGTTGCAGAGTGTCCAGATGTGGAACAGGAGGCTCCACCCGTGGCAGAGGGCTGACCCTCTGAGAACCAGGGGACAAGGGTGGGGATATGGGGGGCAAGGGAGCAGGAACGGGGAAAACAGTCAATGGGTCCGGGGAACCACAAGGGGGCCCAGGGGGGGAGACAGGGGGCGTGGGCCGTCTGGAGCCTGGTCGGTGGCGCTTGGGGGTGGGGGCCTGGGGAGTGTCATGGCCAAAGAGGGGGATTGTGGGGGTTTGGGGGGAAGAGGCCCCTCTGTATGGGGCTAACCTGTCCCGGTGTAGTGTCACCTTTCTCCCCCTAAGAGGAAGCAAGAAGGAAGGAAGGAAGAAACCACCTCCCCTACCCTCTCCAGGACGCTGCAGGGTCCCACCCAGTGACTGTCCAACTTGGGGCATCTGCCCCTTTTCCTAAGGGGACTGTAAACCCAGACCAGCTCCCCAGACACAAAGTGCCTACCCCGGGTGTGCACGTCGTAGTTCCTCTTCTGCCTCACGCCTGCAGTAGTCACCAGTTGCTCCCTGGCGAAGGTGTGGACTATCTCCAGCCTGTCCTGAAGTCTCCGGGCATATTCCAGTCCCGGGGGAACAGGAGGGCTATCCAGGGGCTGACCAAATGCCATCTCCGCAGGGGTGCGGATCTCTCTCCCCAGCATGAGGAGGGCAGGCGTGCAGGAGGTGGAGTCTTGGTCAGCAGAGCGGCATGCCATGAGGACCATAGGCAGGTGCTTTTCCCAGTCACGCTGGTGTTTGGCAGAGACGATGGCCAGTTGCTGTCCCAACGTTTTGTTGAACCGTTCCACGAGGCCATCACTTTGAGGATGTAGAGGAGTAGTGCGGGTCTTGCGCATACCCAGCCTCTCACACATGGTGGCGAACACACGGGACTCAAAGTTTCTGCCTTGGTCGCTGTGAATCGCCTCTGTAGCTCCAAACCTGCTGAACATCCCCTCTGTCAGGGCGTCGACGATGGTCTCTGCCTCCTGGTTAGGCAGAGCATAGGCCTCGGGCCATTTTGTGAAATAGTCCATGGCCGTGAGCACCCAGCGGTTTCCACTGTCTGTGGTGGGGAACGACCCAACTACATCCACTCCCACCCTCTCCATGGGAGCCCCCACTGGGAACTGTTGGAGCTGAGCGTGAGAACGGCCTGTGGGGCCCTTTCTCGCTGTGCAGTTATCACAGCGGCGGCAAAAGTCCTCAACATCCCTCTTGTGCTGCCCCCAGTAAAAGCCCTGACGGAGGCGGCGGAGTGTTTTTGTGACTCCAAAGTGTCCAGTCCCCACCCCTCCATGAGTACTCTGGAGCACAGCCTCCCGCAATGCTTTTGGGACCACCACCTGCCACCTCTCCTCCCCTGTAGCTGACTCCTTCCATGCCCGCTGGAGCACGCCATCCGCCAGCCGCAGTCTCTCAAACTTGGACCACAACCCCTTGGTTGCAAGTGAGAGCGCTGTTACCTCTTCCCATGGTGGCCTCACCTGTGCCTCTACCCACTGTAGCACCGGCTGTAAGTCTGCATCCCATCCCTGCTGTTCCCCCCATGCAGCCACATCGACCGTCCGCAGCTCACAGCTGACAGGCCCGCTCACCCGACACTCTTTGGAGAGACCCCCTCCTCTGCACACAGCTCCCTCTCCCGTTCCTCCCTCCGCTCACAGTGGCGGCAACCGTCGGCAGTACAGGGCCGGCGGGACATGGCGTCGGTGTTGGAGTGGCGTGCCCCTGCCCTGTGCACCACGGTAAAGTCATACGGCTGAAGCTCTTCCAACCAGCGAGCCACCTGACCCTCTGGCTCTCTGAAAGACATGAGCCACTGGAGAGCAGAGTGATCCGTCCTAACAGTAAAGGGCAGGCCACCCAGGTAGTACTTGAAGTGTCTGACAGAAGCCACAACAGCCAAGAACTTCTCCGGGTGACACAGTAGCGGCGCTCATGTTTGTCAAAAGTTGTACTAAAGTACGCCACCACTCTCTCCCCCTCTGGTCCCACCTGGGCCAGCAGCCCACCCATCCCCACATTGCTCGCATCTGTGTCCAGGATAAAGGGCAAGGAGAGGTCAAGGGGGGCGAGCACGGGGGATGCGATGGTTGAGAAGCCCTGTACAAACCTCCTGTAGTAAGAGGCCAGGCCCAAGAAGCTCTTCAGCTGTCGCTGGTCAGTGGGGATGGGCCAGTCTCGGACAGCCCCCACCTTGTCTTCCATGGTGCTGATCCCCTCTTTCCCCACTCGATGACCCAAGAAGCTCACCTCCCTCCTCAAGAAGTGGCACTTCTCGGGGTGGAGCTTCAGACCTGCGCCAGCCTCCCACTCCAACACGCACCGTAGTGCCCCCAGGGCTGACTGGAAAGAGCTGCCATGGGCCAGGATGCCATCCAGGTAAACTAGACACTGCTGTCGGGGAATGCCATCCAGCACCCTGTACATCAAACGCTCAAATGTAGCTGGCGCGTTGCACAGGCTGAAACACAGGACTGTGAACTGCCAGTGTCCTCTGTTGGTGGAGAACGCAGTTTTGGCTCTGGCCTCTGGGGCCAGAGGCACCTGCCAGTAGCCACTGCGGAGGTCCAGTGAGGAGAACCAGGAAGACCCCCTAACCAGGTCCAGTGACTCATCGATACGAGGTAAGGGATATGAATCCTTCCTGGTTACCTCATTCAGCCGCCTGTAGTCCGCACAGAACCTCAGCTTGCCTCCCTTCTTAGGGACCATGACAACTGGTGCCGCCCAGGGGCTGTCATAGGGCTCAATGAAACCCGCCCGCTGCATCTCTAAGCCTTGTCTGCCACCTCCTGGCGTGCCAGCGGAATACAGCGAGGTTGCATCTTGATGGGTCGAGCATCACCAGTGTCGATATCATGCTGCACCAGATGAGTCTGACCCACCTCATCCTCACTCAGTGCAAAGCTGTCCCTGTAACACACAGACGTGGGCGCCAGGGGAGTAGGGGAACAGTCACACACAGAAGTGGGGGGGCGGGGGCAGCCACAGGTCTCTGCTGCTTTAACTGTCGGAGTAAAGGGTTCAATGGATTGAGTGAATGTAACATTAGGGGGAGCCATGGTGACTTCTGGCCCTCCCTGAAAGCTAAGTGTGCCCCCATGTAGGTCTAACTGGCAGCCTGTAGCCCTAAGAAAGTCCAATCCCAGGATACAAGGGTCCTGCACAGGTGCCACCCACACAGGATGACGCACAGACCTGCCCCCTACTGTCACAGTCATCACTCCCTTCCCTTTCATGGGTGCCAGCTCACCTGTGACTGTGCGGAGCTGCACAGTTGTGGGCTCAAACTAAGTCCAACCTGGCACAATGTCTGGCCTCACCAGGGTAACCGTAGATCCAGTGTCCACCAAGGAAGAGCAGGGCACCCCCTCCACCATAACAGGGACATGACAAAAGTCCCCAACACAGGTCCGGCCCACCACAACAACAAGCTCCATCCGTTCGCCCTCGTCTGCTTCTGGGGAAAGTGAAGCCTTGCTTCCCTTGAGGGCCTCTCCCGAAGATGATGGTGGTCGGGAAAGGAAGCCAGGGGCCCGCACAACCCGGTTTATGAGGACCCCAAGCCGTTTCCCGGAGCTCTGGGGGACATGGGGCAATCCCGCCACAGGTGACCTGGCTGGCCACAACCCTAGCAGACCCTGGGACCTGGGCGTGCATTTTGCACCGCCTGAAGTGACACAGCCCGTATCAGTTCTGTCATCTCAGCCACCCATGCAGGCTTTTCTGGCTCTGGGCTGCTCTGACCCCCAGCCTGCACAGTGGGTCTCTCCCCCTGCAACCCCATCACAGCCCCAGCTGAAGCCCCAGCCCACACCAGTTCCCTCTCCAAAGCCACCTCCAAGGCTACCTGCAGTGACTCAGGATGAGCCAGCTGGGTCTGTATGTGCAGCTCCGTAGGAGAGAGCACCTGTATGAACTGGTCGCGTGCCAGCTCGTTCTGCACGGAGGGGGGCATGTGAGTATATGCCCGACGAGAGAGGCTCTCAATGTCATTAGCCAGCACCCGCAGAGACTCTCCAGGCTGCCTGCGTCTACCACTTAGTTCGGAGCGCAGCAGCCCAGGCTGTACACACTTTCCATAGCGCCTTCTCAGGGCTCCAACTAAAGCGCCATAGTCATGTCTGTCCTCGGGGCTTAGCAATAGCAAACAGGACAGAGCATCATTACATTACATTTACATGTATTCATTTAGCAGACGCTTTTATCCAAAGCGACTTACAAGAGAGAGCTTTTACAAAGAGCATCAGTCATTGAGCATAGCAACGTGATAGACCCCGAACAGAGATCGTGAATCATACACCATGAGAACCAATAAGTGCCAAGGGAAGAACTATAAATGCATAAGACAACAATTTGTGAACATAAAGCAAGAGATACAACAAACAACACTGGAAAGTCACCATATGGGGACCAACAGATTGTTCTAAAGCACATTAGATTATGTGAAGTGCCATACTATTCCTAAGTGCCATTAAATTCTTGCGTGAGGCATAGAGCCAACTGCAGTGCCCTATCTTCATTTGACCACCCCCGAAAATAAGCCAAAAGTTCAAACTGCGCATGAAAAGCTTCCCAAGCCGCTTTACCGGAATACTTGTTTGTTTACCATCCGAGCCCCAGAATCCTCGTCCCGTGACGTCACCACTTCGGTCTGCCCACCAGAATCCGCGCGAAGCACAGTTGAAGAACCCATGCCCGCCTCAGCAGCCATCGTCCTAACGTCTTCCCTCAAGCGGCCTCTGATTCCCGACGCCCCGGCGATCTTCTCAGCCATCCCCTCCGACGTCCATGCACACGCACTTCCTTGGCCGTAATCATCCTCCACTTTCACCTTCTGAGTCCCCCGAAGCATGATCACCTCCTGTTTGGCCACTGCAGCTAACCACATAAATCAGCTAGCTAGCTGACTACTCTCCCTGTTTTTACTTGACACCAATGTAATGACCAGCCTTGATCGGAAAGTAACAGGCACGCAATGTTTATTGATCTTTTAATAGCAGTTAAACAGGCCACTGTGTGGCCGTAGCCTACGCCAAATTAACAAACACAATTGTATCTCTGCACCGAACATACGCGACTAGCTCTCTCAAAAACCCAGACATAAGAGAGCGCCAAAACGGCAAAACTTGGTTTTTAACAGTCCAACCCCTTCCGTCCAACCCCCCTCCCAAGACCCTCCACCAACCAACAGGATGCCCTGCAAATGAACATCAGTTCATGCCTGTGATTGGCAGATGAACCCAGACCCAGACCAAGACAAACCCAACAGCCCAACATGCGGGTCGCTACAATATATTCAAAGGATTAATTTCCTGAACGGCATGCCATAATAGTTATATATCTATATCAAAATTGATTCAAATTGGCTTTATTGGCATGAATGAAGAATAAATGAAGACAGATAGATGATTCTATCAAATGCACATTTTCAAGTTAAACACACACTAACAAGTCCTTCCTTCCCTCTGTTGTCAGACTGTTTAATAATCATTAACACTGCTGTCCATAGCCACTATCATGGGCTACACCATTATCATTATTATAACTATTACCATCACTACCTCACCACCATGCAGTATTACTTTTATTACCTCTCTTACGTGCAATACTCAAGTGTTACACTCATATTCCGTATTAAGTTTAATATTTTTCAAGGGTCTGTTGTTCAATATTCCCCCATGGTGGTCTTGTTGCTCTTATGTACAACGTGCAATATTCCCTGTGTTGGTCTTGTTGTTCATATGTACATTACTGTAATTCTGTAATTCTCCTCAAGTGCAATAACTGTCTATATGTCTACTTAACTTATTTTTTGCAATACTGTAATTCTGTAACTCTTAAGTGCAATAACTGTATACATGTCTGAAGCTTGGTGAATCACCCTCTCTGCAGCTCTCAGCACCTTAACTGTGCCTTGTGATGGAATCACTAGGCCACCATTGTTTTTCAGGGCTAGAATGTGGTATCTCTCATCAAATGATGAAGGTACAGCATCTCTGACCAAGCTTGCACGGCACACATCACAGGACAGCTTTCGCAGAATCTGCCAGACTACAAACCCTGCGATGTACACCGGAGCATTTTCAACCAGACCACCAAACCGAGTGGGAAGATAGCTGTGGTCACTCAAAACGGCCGAAATGTTGGCGAATGGAGATGGATGCTCTTCGGCAGTTTCAGCAGAGGACATCTCTACCGCAGACAGGGACACAGTGTTATCTTGGGCTGCAACATTGCCTGTCTCACTAGTCGAGACACCACACCGAACCATCAGACGGTGGAAGATGGCCTGGAACTGGCGTGCAGATGGATTGTTATTCCAGCCACCTTGGATGGAAAACAGGCATACAATAAATACATTACTCATAAGTCATTTTCAGAATTTATTGCAATTTAAAGAACATCAACCCTACCTGATACTCTGATGGAATTAAACAGGAGCTCCAAGTGATCCTGGCTGACCCTGTAGGTGAGGACATACCGCTGAACTAGGAGCAGTTCAAGAATCATCAGCATCAACGTGTCCATGTTAATGACAAATCCGATGACCAACAAGTACCTGCAAAAGAAAAACGTTTTATTACTCTGATCATGATAAGTTTCTTGTTTAACTTATACAGTATACTTGTAGGACACTTACCCAACAAGGAACAATGTAGTTGCAGAACTGGGATAACTTGAGAACAAGAACACATTTTGACACCTACCTGTGCTTGATGTTGTGTAATACATACCATTTAGAAACATCCAGGATCTGAAACACACTGAATACAAGATAATTCCGACAAACAAAACTAAACACAGAAAAACATTGAAATAAAAGAGCATCATGTTACCAAACAAAACTAAAGGAAAATATAGCTGCGAGCAGCGATGGTGGATTCCTCCTGGAACACTTTATGGAATTGATATGTAATTCAAATTAACAAAAGAATGAAGAAAGGAAAACAAGGCAATGGTGTGAATACATCCAAGACTGTAGTGACCCCTATGCTGCAAGGGACAAAGGATTTAATATGTGAATGAGAAATATTTGCATGGTCTAGTAAAAACTAGTAATCTGTTTGTCACTCTGTAGAAATACAACATTTATTACAATAGAAGAAATACAAAAATAAGGATGACTTTTGAAGTAATATGGTGCAAAGTCAAATGGCAGTGTAACAAGTTGCCAAGGTAAACTGGTAATCGGTTGTTCACTTAATGAAAACACAACCTGTATCACAGTTGAATAAATACCCAAAGTAAGGTGGTTTGAAAAAAGGTGCAAAGAACAATGGCAAAATGAACACAAGAAAGAAGAGAGGAAAACAAGGCAATATTTTCGAATAGTGAAGAAGTATGATCATTATAAGGCACAAATTAAAAGAACAGTAATACTCATTTGAAAATCATTTGTAGTGCTGTCAACAGATTGTGCCAACAATTTCAATAAGACACATGATTACAAAAGTCTGGAGGGTACAAAATGCTTGTCCAACTTCAACTGAAAAATCAACATGATGCAAATCACTTACTAAAAGATGATGGGAGTATAGTTTACATGATTGCAATTCTGCACGGATGTGTAAAGCTCATTTCTGTTTAGTAGAATATTACCAAGGCCACTACTTTCCCATGTGCATACATCTTTAAGTTTGTTTATCAATATTGCTGTCAAACTGTTTGTCACACATTGTGCACAAGCATTATATTTACACATCACATGTCCTTGATGGAAAGATCCAGAGGTGGGAAGAGGAGGAAAATCCTAGTAGTTCAAGCTTGTGGTTGGGTTTGAGTTCTTCTTTGGTATCTGAAAAACACAGAATAGTTATTTAGGAATTAAAAATGTACACATCAGCAGTACTGGTCATGAGACTACATTAATGTTTTTCTCAAGTGTACATTATTGTGTGCGTGCTGCAAGGCGCACACTACGTTATTACTAGCGTTTATTGTGTGCGTGCTGCAAGGCGCACACTATGTTATTACTAGCGTTTATTGTGTGCGTGCTGCAAGGCGCACACTATGTTATTACTAGCGTTTATTATACTTATTCTTACGCCGTTTTTGCCTCAAAACACCTACCAGAGTTTTTGACGCATATACACAAAAGTTATATCAAAACGTGCGGCTCGGCCCCAACATGTGTGCTCTGATTTTTCTAAGACTTTTGGCGAACAATTTTTCCAAAAATTGCCAAAAACCACACCAAAAAAATTAATGGGTGTCAATGGAGAGAATGTTTGAGAACTAGAGTGAGTGATGTCATTGCTAGAGTGTAGAGGAGACAGAAAAATCAGTGAAAAAATAAAACTTATTCGACTACCATGGCCTCAAATGCACCACTACAGACACAATTTATACATAGAAACGTAGGACAATGTGTCCTCTAGCTCACACTTGCTTTACTTTATCTGTCAGATTTATTGTTTTAGCTTGACATGCGAAGATTCGGCCGCAGCACCCATGAACAGCCTCATAGACTCCCATGTTAAGAGTGGTGGGATAGTAACTAATAAGAAAGAAAACGAACACTTTTTGGAATTGCTCCCAAGAGAACATGTCTTCACTTGTCAACACAAAATGCCTATGTAGACGTTCAGGAAGGGCTCAGCCTGCTTCACGTTAACCTGGTTTTATGATTGGAAACACGGTTTGGCCAGAAATCCTTCCTGTTCGAGGGGTGCTGTAAGCCTTTTCTCTCTGTCCAACTGCCATGACAGTTGCAACTGTCAGCTGCAACTCATTAGTTCGTTACTTAGCAATGTGCTTGAAAGAGGAGAGACGGTGGCCACGAATGATGGTGGCTATTTTACGAACAGTAATTCATTTCACATTTAATAACTTTAATTGGAAGATATTTACTGGAGGAATCAAATTGGCTCTTTTTGTTTCGGGTGTATTTATAAACTGCACTCTAACTCAACTCTTCCTCTCTGGCTCTAAGTCTCTAAGGTAAGCGAACATCTTTTTCAACTCTTTCGCTAGCATGCTATCAAAAATGTAGGTTTTTGAATTCTTTAACATTTGGGCTCATAGGTATTCATGTGCTTATCAGTCAGGATTTACAACTGACATTCCAACTAGCTGTAAAGATATGCTGTTTGCTAACATTAGCGACCAATGCTGAAATTAGCCCTTAAGCTAATTGCTAGTGCATCAGCATATGTTTCACTAGCATGATATCTAAGATGTGGGTTTTTGACTTCTTTAACATTTGGGCTTATATGTATACAGTATGTATACAGCTTATCAGTCAGGACGGTCGTGGAGGGTTGTAGGGAGGGTAGTGGGGGGGGTTATTTGTGTGCATTTTGACCGTTAAGGGTCGTTTTTGGAGGGGGGGGGGTGATCGGCGTTCGCGGGGGGCGGGGGGGCTCGTGCGGGGGGGTTTGAGGGCAGGGTTCATGTGGTGGGGTCCATAGGAATATAACAACATATTGGGGAGGTGTGTGGGAGGTCGGGTTGATGAGCTATGAGCCTATTTGGGGGAGAGGTTTGGGAATTGCGATTGATTTACTTGCACTTTCAAGCGGAGATTGTGACGTTGCGGGGGGCTCGGGGGGGGCGATTTCGGAGGGGTTTGAGGCCAGAGTTAATGTGGTGGGGTCCAGACGAATCGAACCAGGTATTGGGGAGGTGTGTGGGTGGTTGGGATCGGCAGTTCCATAGAGAAACAGTGGGGATTAAATACAGGTCTTTTAGGAATTGCTATTGAAATTGTTGGGGGGGGGGGGGGGCTTGCTGTAAAACATTACTGGTTGACCTTGCAAACTATTGGCTAGTGTTGTATGGGGAGTCCTGTAGTCCTGTAGTTTATAGATGATTGAACCTGTGTGTCTGCTACTAAGTGATTCATTGCACTGAATGGTTTGATTGACAGTTCATCATTAAGTAATTAATGTACAGACTGTCTGTGTGTATGCACATATATGTATCTATCTATCTATCTATCTATCTATATATATATATATATATATATGTGTGTGTGTATGTGCGTGTGTGTATGTGTATGTGCGTGTGTGTTTTTCTCAATTAATGTTGGATAAAAAGCACTGTTTTTGTTAGTGTGATATCAGAACTGTGTGACCTACTGCTTTTTGTGAATTTTGATGCTAGCATATTGCTGAATCCTGATTTGTTACATGTTTGATTGCATGTGGATTGATTTGACATTTAACACAGCTGCATAACTTTATAATGTTATCTGATATTTATAATGCGGTATCATTTTGATAAAAGTTGTATTTCTAATACCAAAGTCATAGCCATTGATGGCCTAATTCTGGCATTGGATGTATTTGGGTCATTTTACACTCTAAGTTTTTGAAAGCATTTATCACTATTATCAAATTATAACCAAACTATTACTATGCTACTGAACTGTAATGTAAAGTGCTACCTGACACAGAGTGACCAATTGTTTACTGCTTGTTTATTACTTAAACTTAAACTGTGGCAGTGTGCTCAAGTGGAGTGGAGGTCTTTAATCCTGCTGAAATTAGTGTTTACGCTACTATTAGTGCATCAGCATATGAACACCTGTTGAAAGCTTGATCTGTCACATACCTAAGCAATGTTAGAAGTCATATTCTGAAAATTACTCAACAGTGTCAGTGATGTATGGGGGAGAATCCCGGGCCAGAGTCACGTACTCAAAATTTATTTAGGATTTTTTTTCTAGTTGCTATTACAATTGACACTGGCCAAACTAATCAACTGGCAAGTTACTAAAGAGTGCTTTTCAGAGCTCAATAACTGAACTATACAGAATATAAAACAGTACAGTTTTGTACACCTACACTGAACAATACAGAATATAAAACAGTACAGTTTGGTACACCTACACTGAACAATACAGATTGTAAAACAGTACAGTTTGGTACACCTACCCTGAGGATAAATCCTAATAATAATACTTGCAATAACAATAGGTTTCCTCCTGACGGAGGAATCCTAACAATACCTACAATAACAATAGGTTTCCTCCTGACGGAATATATATGTATAGAATATAGATTACATATATATATGTAATCAATACTCACCTATAGTACTTATTTCCAAACTGTATGTTCAACGTACAACATGCAAAACGTATTTCAAAAAACGTATTTCCTTGACTTCCTTCTCTCCAGCGATGTACTATTGGCCAGCGCTGTACTATAGAACGTTTCACACAGAGCTTTACCACTTTAAAATTTGTGAAAAGTATGTGTAAGGTTATACATAAGATTATATTTCTGAGTAACATACTATTCCTAAGTGCCATTCAATTCTTACTTTTGTTAGGATGAAATAATGGACCTTGTCAACACCGGCTATAAACACAGCCACGGCAAAGTTTTGCTGGCGGATATAAATATAGTACAATAATAATGTTGAATATTACTTGTGACAAGTAATCCCCCGACTCCTGTTGGCAATCCTCCGTCGATTTACACAGGAATACGCTGCACAGTGCTTTGGCATTTTATATATTTATGCTGTCTATCGCAGAGACATATAAGAGGCTACCGGAAGTAATCTGTTAATGCGCCCCTCAAAAAGCGTTTCAGAAGCCAATGGGGCGTCTACCTTACTAATGTCTTTTGACTCCACCCAGAGAGATCATGGTCGGGCTCGAGATTCGAACTTATGATCTCCATGTTGGGAGGAGAGAGAGCACTTACCGCTCTGCCACCGTGTACCCGTTCTCAATGGATGTGTCATTTAAAATCCTTCTTCTTTGATCTATAATTATGGGTATATACACACGTCTGTCTCGCAGTCGGGACACCTGTCTTTTATATTCATATTTATTCGGTAAATATGACTGCAGCTCACATGTTTGTGTTGTCTACATACACACAACTTTGTGTAACAGTAGGATCTGCACCTTAATAGGCTGACACAAATAATAACCTTAAAGGCTAGTTGTATAGAAACGGTGCCATTAAATCATTTTCTTGAATATTGATTGGCTACTGAAGTGAAGTAACCAATACGTGAAGTATTTCCACGTCATTGTATCTCGTAAACTCAGGCAAGCGGCAGTACACACTTCCCCTATACTTCCAGCGCGTTTTTTAACCCAGGTTTTGGAAAAAGGCGGCTGCCTATTGCTCCCCTCCCTCCTGCTACGCAGAACAAACGCTATATTCATCTGCTCCAGCTTGCAATCCGAGAAACTCCCTCCAGGAACTTCTGGGTACTTTTCCTCACCATTTGACCTACTGAATACAATGTCATTCGTGCCACGGGGCGAAAACAGGCGAAGCGCCCGGTCCTTTAATCCGACAATGTGGAGAATATGCCGTATTTTTTGCGCATGGAGTGTAGTGTGTTTGCCTGAGGTCTGCGCGCAGTCACAAAGGAGGTACATGTAGCCAAATGTTCTTTATTTATATCTTTGAAGTCAGTGTTTTTTCAAACCCGTTATAGAAAGTGAATAGGTGGTATACATCATCGGCTTCTCAGGGATAAAACGGCAACGGTGAATTTAAAGAATTCCAATTTATTTTGGATGAATTTGCAGTCTGCGCCCTGGGCTTCCAATCAAGACGCATTGAGTGGTGCATTGCCGGGCGAGTCAGATAATATTATCCCCTTCTGGGTCATTATATTTTCTCACAAAGGAGAATATATATATATATATATTTTTTTTTCTTTCTTTCTTTCTTAACAGACCGACTTTCCCATGCGGTGGAAATCTAACTGGCGATTCAGGGGTTGTTGGTAGCCAGGGTTACCCTGGGGTGTACCCCCCAAATACCAAATGTGTCTGGAGAATAACGGTAAAAAAACTTTCCTTTAATACCCAGGCTATGTAAAACATACTTTGTATGTATTCAACATGTTAAAATCCCACATTGATTTGTACTTACAAAATCACTTTTAATACCTTGTACATACTCTGTATATTCCTGCTTATGCTACATGTTTTGCACTTCTGTTTGGATGCTAACTTAATTTCGTTACCCTGTACTTGTACGTGTGTAACATTAAAGTCTAATCTAATCTAATAGTAGAAAATATATTCATTATCAAACCTCAGGAAAATAAATTGTTGGTATTTGGGTTGTGGCCTCAGAACACACTTCAGGCTGTTTCTCAAGCCTTTAGCATGTTTTCAACTGGCCACCTGCCTAGTGTTATAGCTAGAATGAAGCAGTTGAAATTGTAGATGCCTAAGGCGATGACAAGTCATTAAATCAGAAGGGAAAAAAAGACACCTTCTCCTTTACTTTCTCAAAACCCATTCAGACCTGTGGGCCTCCTGTAAAACAACCAAATGGTGTCCTGTAGGTCCAGCCACACTGTCAACAACATACCGTTACCACTTTCATACTGTTGGTTCAAGTATGCTTCACTTTGAGAGCGTCATGTCTCCACAGGTCCCTGAGGGTAAAGTCGTAGTCCTCTCCTTCCGCTTCATAGACCTGGAAAGCGACAACCTGTGTCGCTATGACTACGTCGACGTGTACAGTGGCCATGTTAGCGGCCAGCGCCTGGGGCGCTTCTGCGGCACATTCAGGCCTGGTGCACTGGTTTCCACAGAAAACAAGATGCTCATCCAGATGATGTCTGATGCTAACACAGCTGGAAGTGGCTTCCTGGCGGTTTACTCTGCCGCCCAGCCTCATGAGAGAGGTAGGAACCTCAACAATGTTGGTTACCTCAACATTGTTTTGTCCTCTGATAAAATAAATGATGCCATACAGGATTGCAGTCATGTCTGCTAATCTCCAGCCATGCGTGCTAAGATGAACTTGAAGGGCCAAGTCTGGGTCCTCTGACTCAGGCTCATAAACAGACATTTGATACAGGTCGTGGAGGTGCGTGCGTGAGGGCAGGAGGTCAGGATTTCATGAGCTAATTAACAAACCCCTAAAGCGCAAGGTCATAGCCTCTACGTTTGCTGCTTGTCACAATGAATAGATGGAGATAAATGTCCGGACATAAAATGTTGTAAAACAGGATGCCTGATGAATTGCACCCAAACGATCCACTAGCTTAACACAAGAGGACGGGTGTATCTTTTTTCTGTTTTGGCTTGTTGAAAAATACTGACTTGGCCCTTCATTCTGAATTCTGAGGATTTTTTTCAAAGGTGGCCCTTTTTTCCTTGTCTGGCGACTGTTGATTTAAATCTTGCTTGGAGGGCTGGTTAGTAAAAGAGGAACATCTCTACACATTTCACAGTATGACGGGGAATTTCTCACAGACATTTTTGTTTTTTGGAATCGCAGTGACGGACAGGCCTGCTACCATCCTAGTCCTAGACAATTCCCCTTCTTCTTATTGGTGCAGAAATGTCTCCTCTGCTGGTTTTGAGGAATTTTAATGGCTGGGTGCCTATGCTGCCATCTCTTATCAGTACCCTTCTAGTAGACAGCTACTGTATAATGGGCTGTGCCTGCTAGCAAGGCACCCCGGTCTAATACAACAGATGGCAGAATGTGGACTGTTACCATACTATCCACGTGAGTTGTTGAAACTTCGCCCGCCTCCATTTGTTAAATGTCTATTTCAGTCTTTGTGGTATATTGGATATATGGATCTAATCTAATCTAATCTAATATTGGAGGCCTGTGAAAACGAGACCAGGAGTGCTGAGACAGCGTGCTACCAAGGGGAGTAAGGGTGGTGGTTTATGAGAAAGAACTTGCGACACTCGATAGGGAAAACAGCTTGTGTGGTTTGAGGGCTTGATCTGTCTGATCTTTGATAGCGAACATGTGGACTCCCTTTTAACAGCACATTGCAGGGCACCAGACAGAGATGAATGTCTCTTTGGGCTTCTAATCATAAAGACTTACAAGAAGGGCGATTCAGAAACTGCTGATTAAAGCTAGCGCCTAATCCTGGAAGAATGTCATGCATTCACGTCATTCCTCTTTTCCCCATGGAATACAGTACATGTTGAAATTAAACTTCAGAACTGAATCCAGTCAGGTTTTAATGATATAATTATACAATATGGATTATACAATATAATCCATATAATCCAATAATTTGGAATATGGATTATACAATACAATATGGACATATTGTACCATAGACAAGTATACAGGAAACCAAAAAAATATATGTTGTTTGACTTATCATCCAATAGGAGACCAGTATTGTGGGGGTCGTTTGGACAAACCTTCTGGGTCATTTAAGACCCCGAACTGGCCAGAGAAGGACTACCCAGCTGGGGTGACCTGTTCCTGGCACATAGTGGCACCAAAGAACCAGGTGGGTTATTTTAAGGGCATTAGTCCTCATCAGTCTGTATTCCACTGTTGAACTGTGGACCAAAGAAGTGCAGTGCTGTTTGTGACTTTGAAAGTGGCTGTCCATTTGTGGGTTGTATATCTGATCCTTTCTGCAAACTTGTTTACATCGATGCAGATCATAGAGGTGAAATTTGAGAAGTTTGACGTGGAAAGAGATAACTATTGTCGCTACGACTATGTGGCCATCTTCAATGGGGCCGAGATCAACGACGCCAAGAGGATCGGGAAATTCTGTGGAGACAGCCCTCCAGAGTAGGTTGAGATACCTGTTTGTTGACCACTTTCAACGAACCAAGAGTGTCACGCGATGTCATATTCTGGAAGCCCTCCTCCCTCTTTTCCGCTAACCTTAACCAAACCATCCCACCCCCCCACTTAACATTCCTCAGTCCAGTGTTCTCAGAGGGCAACCAGCTCCTAATCCAGTTCCTCTCAGACCTCAGCCTGACGGCGGACGGTTTCATTGCCCACTACAAGTTCCGACCCAAGAGGTTCCCCACCACCACGATACCGCCGACCACCACCACCCTACCCCCCACCACCCGTTCCATACGTAGGTACCGCTCACAGTCCAACACCTGCAGGTGTGCTTGATTTACCATGCGGTGTGTTGAAGGAGTCCTTTTGGGCCTGTTTCTAAGTTACTGCCTTTCAAACTGGGTAACTGAATCCGCTCTATCAATTGCACTCCAAGTGTTTCACGCTTTAACTAATTGCATGAACATGTGTTTTGGTCCCTGGCATGTTCTTTCCAGCGACATGTTGGTCAGTGGTATCTGGTGGTTAAGTCTAGAGATTTAGTGCAGGCTTTGTGTAGTCTTACTACACAGTGTCTGATTATGGAGCCAGCATATGGGATGAACCTGATCCTCTCTTTCCCCATAAATACTGTCAGTAGGACCAGGCTCCCTCTTCAGATGTGGCTTGTAGTTGAGGGCGTCCCAGGGAGAGCAAAGGAAACTTCTTTATCCAGATCCCAGCCGTGAGATAAAGTTGATTGATGTGTGCTGCATACAGAAAGAGAGAATGTTTTCTTTTTTTTTCAACAGGCTTTCCTTTGTTGGATTGTCTTTATACTTCAGACTCTGACAAGCCTCAAGCAAATGTGGGCACTCGATTTCACACACATATGTTCGTGTACTCATATCGTTGTGTGTGCTGGCCCACCTACTCTCGCCTACACACATGCACACACACACGCACACACGTGCAGAGACATTAAGCACACGCAACAACATTCCCATTACCTTTTAAGTTTTTCTCTAACGGAAGCCAGAAGTCATGATAGCTTATCTACACAGAGACCTATTCTGGCAACCCCCCACCGTGATGTCATCCTGTGGTCACTGACTCTGGTCTATATCCAAAGTTTTTCACTCTCTACCGGTAGGAATAACATTTGGATAAGACCACGGTTGTATTTCTTGTCTCTTTCGTTTCTATTTTCTCAAAGAGTAATAGTATCCCCTTAAGCCTAAAACCAGATGTTAAGTAGAACTATGTGTACATTCCTCTTGGACATAGTCTGTGAGAATGGGGAACACCAATAAGAATCTATCTCGAATTGGTTAGCTTGCATCACTAGCATGATGCAAGCTAAGAAATAACTATCTCTGTTTTTTTTTTGTCTCCCTTAGCCCTCAAGTACTCCATAGCTCTGTGTCAGCAAAAATGCAAAAGGCAGGGGACCCTTGAGAACAACTATTGTTCCAGCAACTTTGGTAAGACAAGACTGGCATCACACGCGTCTATTCTTTCAAAACACATTTTCCGCCGACTTTCACTACAAACAGCAACTTCCCAACCTGTGCTTTTATTCAAAGATGATTGGGAAATGTAATATACAAACTTCACATCCAATCCTAATTGGAGGCAGGAAATTAGTATTGCCCCAACAACGCAAATGACACACTCTATTTCCAAAGAGAACATGCTTTCATTATTCATGGTCCTCTCCTGGCAGGCTATCTATGGCTGTCTGGCTTGTTTCAGGGCTTGTCTCAAAAGATTATTTGACTGTGTCTGGAAGTAGCATGTTAACTTTCTTCAAGTAAACACATAGTCACAGTCTCAATGATTGAGCTAACTTGTTGCCCAATAAAAGTGTCACCCCCCCCACACACACACATACACAAACACATGCTGTCCCAGTGCCTGTTTGCAAATGTAAAGGTATTTTGTTGTAATTTCCAAATACAGTCAACATAGATTTGCATTTTGAAAGAGGAGTGAAGTGAAGTTGAAGTGAAGTTTTCCGGGCAAGGCAGGGGTGAAAAAAGCTTGCGAAATGCAGTCTGCTCATGTAACCAGCTCAAGGTGTTACATCACACATGTAAATTAAATAACTGGACCCTGCAAAAGGAAATATTCCACTGCAATTATTCTTATACACACCCTCCTCTTTTAACCCCACTGTGAAGTATCCACAGTGGGTGTAGCGCACAAAACCCTATGATACACATGCTGATTTTGTTTCCAAGTAAGACATTTTCTATGCTGTTAAATGGTGCACCATTGCTAATATGCCTGTGTGCTCTTATTTACATACTAAAGAATGCCCTCACAAAGTATAGTAAAGTAGGAAATAACTTGCAAATCCTTTCCAACTTTTTGGGGGATTAGGTTTTTGGGGGATTAGGTTTTCAAATTACATGAAGGATTAAGGTTAGGTTCAGGGGTTCAAGATTTGGGTTTAGTTGTTAGAGATGACAAAATCCTAAAGATTTAGACCCCACTAGGATAGAAAAAACAACCTGTGTGTGTGTGACAGTAATATCGGGGACGGTCATCACAGCAGTGACGCGAGGAGGCAGCATGTTCGTCACCATCTCCATCATCAACGTGTACAAAGAAGGAAACCTAACCATCCAGCAAGCAGGCAAGACCATGAGCACCAAGATTGTCATCCTCTGCAAGAAATGCCCCTTCATCCGAAGAGGTGAGCAACCCCCCCCCCCCCCCCCCCCCCACCCCTGGAGTTTCACGCTTGTCGAGTTCTATTTCAGATTGTTAGCCTTGTTTGGAAAACCCTTGTGTGGAAGGTTACAAGGTATTCTGATTTAAACCCAGCTGGGTGTTCAGTCGACTGTTAAACGTTGCGCTTGGCTTTGAGTTTGCCTCCATGGCTGTTGTCTTTGAGCTCAAACCCGAATTAGCTTGACCCACGATGTTCGAGGTAAGCAGCAACTGTTGAATGACAGTGCGATACGAGTAGATATATCGTCTACTACACCAACACATGCATCCACATAAAGCTATTCAGTACTCAAACATCCCTGATCAAATGAGTGATCATTGTCAAGCTGTGTGAAAGCCTGACAACAACCATTCATATGAATCCGCTGTGTTGGAGCTGAACATTCTTGAACATATAGGACAGTGGACCCTGAGGACCAGGACTGAACACCCCTGGTTAACACCCTCCGAACGAAACTGCAGTATATGTTTATATCAGTGCATATAGACATATATATCGAATAATGAGGTGCTGGGATGTGAAGCTGATGCGTGGCCCTCCTGAATGTCTCTGCCGTTCCGCCACTGCATTCAGGCTTTTTCTGTGTGACCTCGCTAGGCTTGAACTACATCTTCATGGGCACGGTGGACGAGGATGGGCGTGGGAAGATCGCCCCGCACCATTTTGTCATGGCGTTCAAGGCCAAGAACCAGAAGAGCCTCAATGTGTTGAAGAACAAACGTTGCTGAGTTGCTTCCTCATTCCTTCATCCCCCCCACCCCCACCCTAACATGCGGTAGGGGCAACTCATCTCCGCACTGACACAGATGAGGTACCCTCTATGTTTGTCAGCGCACAGCATGCCCCTACCCCCTAACTGCTTTTCTTGGAATTCTGTTTAACCTTTTTTCGTTCTCTCAGCAGGGCTATAATAATGCACAATGTGAAGGGTGAGTGTGCAACATTTGTTGCAGTCTTGACCAATCAGACATCTTGTATTTGTAAGAGGCAGTACAATATAGTAGTCTGGGGGTTGTAGTTTTCATGACAGTGTTTACAAAACAGCTCTTTATTTCCTTAGTTTACAATGAATGGTAAACTATGGGAAGTATTCTACGTGGTGTTTAGTGCAATAGTTCATTATATAGCATTTGTTTAAAATTATTTGCAGTTTTTCTTATTTGCCAAAGCTTAACTTGTGAAACTTGTGCAAAGCACCTGTTATCATTTTTAAAGCTTGGTTTGTTTATAATGAAAAAACAGACATGAAAGTAACATAATAAAAGTATTTTCCTACAAAACAATCATTAAATAAATGTTATTTATATTTTATTGTTTTCATCCGCCCTAATAAAATTCTAAATTACATTCTATTCTAAGAACTTGGTGGTTATTAACAACAACAAAAAAATTGTTCACACTTAAATAATGGTTTGAATTGGGCACAGAATGTGTAATACCTTATGGCTGTGAATGACAAGACATATAAAACTACAGAATAGGCTGCAGCTCTCTTAACTGTCAGGGTTCTCACCATTTCAGTCCAAATCAAAGCTGAGGATATCAGTCAATAATCTTTACTAGTGTGTTTATTAAGTTTTTCCTTGAAAATAATCCACTTTTTCCCTTTAGAACCATTTACATTTACATATTACACATGGCATCAGAAAACTGGAGACTTTGGTGGCAAATATAAACATAATTTTTTTCCAGTTTGAGTTCCAGGTCCAAACGCCCTCCCTGAATGTTTCTGAGCATGCTTGGGCTCCTGGATCGAGGAGCAGGGGGAGGCGGGAGAGAGGGGGGGGGGAGAAGGTCAGTGAGTCAGGCTCAGTTCCTGGGATAGAACATGGCGTATTTGGAGGTACGGAACCCCAGCAGGTCCCGCATCTCGTTGCGGAACTTGGAGAGGTCCTGCCGCAGATCGTTGAGGTTCTCCACTGTGGCCTGGTCCGTGCTCTGCAACTTCTGCCGTGTGGAGGTCAGGTAGCGGTGCACCAGGCAGCACATGATCTTCTGGTAGTTCTCGTCTCTCTTCTGCTTGAGGTTCCTCCACTCCTGATTGGAGGAGAGTGGGAGAGAGGCAGTCGTTTACACAGTGTAGCCCACCTATGCAGTATTTATTTTTCTTAAAGATCCACTTTTTTTTACCATTGGACCTTTAGATGCACTGACATTGTCACAAATGGTTGGGAGCTCCACCAAGGCAATGCAAAGGCTTTACTCCTGTTGACTGGTGAAATATATCCAATTTCCTGCAAGGGACCGTCTCATAAATCTTTGAAGGCTGAAGGTAACCCACTCACCTTTAGGCTATTCTGCCTTTTGACCTTGCCTGTGGAGGTATATGAGCAGATCCATTTGCTCATACTGGTCACCAGGTAACACACAGTTTTGGGGGATGGCAGGATGTTGAAAGGTGGGGGAAGGGTGCATTTGTCGTCAAAGTAGCTGAGCCACAGTTTGGCTCGGGCAAATTTCCACTCCTTATCTTCGTGGTTCTGGAGAAATAGGGAAATTAATTATGGGGGGGGGGGGGGGGGGGGGTACATTTATAGACTATTGAAGTAGCTCTACTTCTAGAGTTGTCAAGGAATTGCTACCATGTGTTTATAATGTATGAGGAATGCTCTTCTTCAACATGGAGGTTGAGATCACAGTTTCATGTGCAAAGTGATAATTACTTTTACATGCCTTCCTGAATGTTACAGCATTTGCCAATACACAACACTGGAACATATGTGTTCCATTCTAATGATCCAAGTCTGGATTAATTTTTTACATAACCACTCAGAACAACTGGCAACATTTTATTTCACCACAGTAACCTCAAAATGACAATGTAAGACGTCACAATGAAATCCCCAGTAACAAATCAAATAAGCTCAACTGTACGGCTCACATTCAAATATGTCACGCTTCTTGAATCATCACCATTCAAGATTTATCCTTCAGCTCTTTCAAACGAATTAGAAAGTGTATGGAAAGAAAGATTATCGCTTCTTAGCCCCAAAGTGCAGACATTTCAGGTACACCCATGTTCAGTGCATTGACCAGGAATCAAACCCTGGCCTCTGCTGGAAATCGAACCCTGGCCCCGCACATGGCAGGCAAATTAAACTACCACTGAACCATCAGGCTATAAAAGCAGCACTGACACATGACTGGATGCTAAATTCGACTTACGGCGATCTGCCTGAAGCTCTTGTGCAGCATGGCCACCAGCAGCTTGGTGAGGACAATGACCACCACAATGTTGTACGTGCCAATGATGAGGGCACCCACGAACGAGCGCAGCTCCTCCGTATAGTGGATGCGTGTGACAAACAGAGCCACATGAGCCAGGGAGAAAATGTACCAGAATAGGGCGTAGCAGGTCCCCATGAACCTGATATGAAAGAGGCAGGAAGGTCAAGGATAGAGAGAGGGAAGATGAGACAGTGATGATCTGGGTTACACCTGCAACCTCTCAGATGCTCAGTAGTGCATATGACGACGAATAGAGGGGAAAACATTGCAGGGAAGTCGAGTTTGTTTACAAGGATTGCACTCAATTAGGATCTCTTCACTGATATTATATAGCACTGCCAAAGCTAGGTTCTCTTAAAGCGATCACACAGGCAAGATAAAGCTCTTCAAGTCAGGCTGTAGAAATAGTAGTAATTTTGGCAAACTGTTCATTAGTCTAACAAGTAGTCTGACACGGTTCTAGAATTCACGTCAAGTGCAATTCCACTCTCTTTCTCTCAACGCCAAAGCTCGCCGTTGACGACCAAGCTAGACTCTTGCCGTACGTACGTGTGGAACGCGTCGTTGCTCTGCTGCACGCAGAAGATGCCTTCGCAGTCCTTTGCCGGGTCCTTAGCCGGGTCCTTCTGGTCTTTTCCATACAGCTGGGTCAGGCCAATGGTGAAGGAGATGAGCACAAGGAGGAACAGGCCAAGGAATTTGCCGAACTCCTGCAGCATCTGGCCCATCGAGATCTGGTGGGGGAAGGGGTGATGTGGGTGGAGGCAGGGACAGAGAGCAGGTGTGCCTGGTTAGAAAAGTGCGCGCACACACACACACACACACACACACACACTCCAAACGCAACACAATCAAGACAGGAGGCAGATTGCATTGCATGCTTTCTAAGGTAAGCCAAGCATGTCACATAAATGCAGCAGATAGCAGTCTATCTCCACATTCTCTACTCACATTCGGCAAAAGGGCAATGAAAACAACTTTGTTTGCCAGCGAGATATCTCACCCTGGCTCGTGTAGTGAATGCAGACAAACACGTATGGAGCCAGAGAGAGAAGGGAAAGAGAGACTATTCTGAACGGCAGGAGTGTGGTCACTATTTATAGCCCCTTAGTGCAGAGGCGGATGGCTATTTACCCAGGTCAGTAGATCTTCTGGTAGTATCTGAACCAGCACACACGTATGCGCACACACGCACACGCACATGCACACGCACACACACACACACACACAAGAAGCCCATTCACATAGACCAGTGTGTGGGGGATGCTGGAAGGTTTGGAGAGAGGGAGTGGGGTTGATATTTGACCTGTTCCCTAATCAGGAGACCTCAAGGTGTACCACTCTATTTGTACTGAAGGAGAGCAAGCTAGTCCACTAGCACCCATCACTCTCGTCACCTCAATCCCCCCCTCAGTGTGATCTAGGATTCCTGGTGCAGCTCCTTCTTTGAAGGTGGCAGATTTAGGGGGCTGTCAGGTGTTGCCGGATTGCCAGGTTTGACAGGTAGCCTGTGACTGTATAAACACTGCAGGAATGCTTCGGGTCAGGACTCTTAACCCTTACTGTGGGGCTGGTGGGGGGACACTGAAGCCTGCATGCTCACGTGCACACACATGCACATCACTGCCCCATGCTAGCTGCTAAGGCACATTAAGCCTGCTTCTGGGTGGTTAGACTGATGTTGGGAATGAGTCAGGGATGACGGTTCCACTCCTGATTCTCGGCATGGGGTGTTTTTCCCATTGGGACTGATTCACTTGGGAAAACTGGGATAGTCAGACTAGCATTCACTGTCCCAAACCACATTGCGCTTGTGCTGGGAACACTGATTCAGACCCTGTGCGTGTGTGAGAGAGTGAGATGGAGCGAGAGAGAGAAAATTAGTCTGTGCGTGTCTGAGGGGGTGTCCATCAGGTCAGTAATGTCTCAAACATGCCTTACGTGTGTGGGTGAACATGTGTACCGTCACCTGTTTCCTACACAAACTTCTCCATCCATCCATCCACCCACAGACAGACAGTGAGGTTCTAGTCCTAGTTAATTTTGCACAAAAGGCACTTCACGATACATGCCTCAGGGGGAATGTCCCTGTACGTGCTGTGAGTTTCTCTGGATAAGAGCCTCTGCTAAAAGGCTAAATGTAGAGAGACAGTATATGACAGGGGCGGCTTTGATCTGGCCTTGCCACAAGTCTTGCTTCTGTGATGTTTACCAGCGTGGAACTGCTTCCGTGTGCGGGATAATTCGGCGAAGATAAGGATGATGGCACTCCATATGCTTCTTAAAACGTACTGGCTGACGTCATGTAAAGATTATGATGCAAATGTGCATCTGCTGCTGGGATATTTGTGGTGTTTAGTTGTTTACATCTGTGTGAGAGATGCACGTGTATACAATATCAATTGACGTGTCAGGTGGCTCAGCAGTAAGGTGTTGGCCTCATGATTGGAAGCTTGTGAGTTCGATTCCCAGCTGTGGCTATGTGATGTTGTGTCCTTAGTGAAGGCACTTCACCCTACCTGCCTCAGGGGGATTGTCCCTGTACTTGCTGTAAATTGCTTTGGATGAAAGCGTCTGCTAAATATTTATTTATGTGTGGTGGTGTGTGTGTGTGTGTGTGTTAGTTTGTGTGTGAGTGTTTATTGGTGTGTGTGTGTGTGTGTTGGTGTGTGCGATTGGGCACCTGTAGGGGTCCAAGTATGGAGCTAGTGGTGTACATGAAGAACAGACGTAGGTAGCTGAGTATATTGGCGAAAGCGAACAAGCCCTCTGCAACCAGGATGGGATGGAAGGCATCCCAGTTCTTCCTTTCCGTGTCCGCCACATTCTTGAACTATAACACACACAAATACACACACAGAGAAACAGACACATACACTATATTCAGTCGCACCGTAAACTAGAAAAGTTACAAATGTTTCAGCGGACAGGGGAATTTTCCAGTGCAAGAGTCACCTTTCCGTGGGCCACTATCTTCAGGGCGAAGGTGGCCAGATACAGGGAGTTCATGACGAAGCTCAGCTGGTTCCTCGACTCCTCCAGAAAGTCCTCCAGGCCCTCATACCAGAGGCGCTTCACGTCCGACCACACCATCCCTGGGAAGATGAAAAGATCTGACCGTCACCTTCCAGTCCTCCAGGGACAAGGCTTTCACTCAAACTGGAACACTGTCACTCCAGGGGTCAGATGGCTCAACGGGTTAAGGCATTTGCCTCATGATTGTGAGATCAAGCCCCTGCTGTGGCTATATGACGTTGTGTCCTTGGGCAAGGCACTTCACCCTACTTGCCTCAGGGAAAAATGTCCCTGTACTTACTGTAAGTCGCTTTGGATAAAAGCGTCTGCTAAATGAATAAATGTAAATTCCTGACATTCTCAAAATGTCTGTGGTGAATGTTTCTACAGGTATGTGCCTGGGAAAATATCTTGAGATTTGAGGTATGAGACACAGACAGAGATTTATAGATGGAATCCCAGTCACTTGTTGAGGTGGGATTAATCCCCCTTGTGTGTGCATATTTAATCTGTATGTGTAATTTTACATAATTTGTGTATGTGTATTAGATTAGATTAGATTCAACTTTAATGTCATTACACAGGTACAAGTACAGGGTAACGTATTGTGACCTCTTCCAAAAATATAATTTACACATCCACCTGATATTTTAATATCCAGAAAGAAGAAACACAATGTTCTTCCTGAACAGGTGTGTCAAATAATGGTTGAGTCTAGATCCAATCCCCCTAAAGGGCACAGCATTTTAAACAGCGCCCACATCCATGACAGCCAAAACTTGGGTATTTCCGCCCAAAGGTTCAGCAGTGCAGGCACAAACCTGTCTAATGCTAGACCATCTAAAAGGAATGCAGAGGTCGCAACATGATCAGCACTTTATTTTTTGTTATTTTGTTTTTGCCCTTTTGTAGTTTGTAATACTGCTGAATTTTAGATGTAGACACCAGATCGTAGCAGCCAAAGGCCCTGGGGGTCATCTTTGCAAGACGCTTTGGATAAACGATAAAGAAATAACTTATATATGTATGTAAAACTAAATGAAAACCTTTACTTAATTTGCTGGTAAAGCAAACTAATTTAGCACTTCAGTGAGAAAGACACACTCTGAAGTCAAACTCCACCCTCAACACACACACACACAGATAAAGCATCTGATTTCGACATTAGCATGAGGCATCTCGCCTCAGGGAATAGCTGGAGAGGAAGATAGGGAGACAGAACAATGGAAGAATAAGACATAAAACATTACTGCTCAAAGAAAACTTCCTGTTTTCTCAAACCCTTATTTGAACTTGCCTACGTGTACTGTCATTCACAGACAGTCAAAAGAAGAAAAGCAAGATCATCAGAAAAGTGTGGCTTGATGCCTAGTTTCTAGATATTTTAGATATTCTGCAGGGGCAAGGGCAACGGAATATCAAATCTGTTACATTTGTTTTTGAACTCATTAAGGAGTATCATACACTGAGATCAAACAGATATGTGCATGTGTGTAGCAGTAGAGGACTTTCTTGAACAGGGAAAACATAAGCAGCATCTTTGGCACCCATCTAGGGATAACAACAAAGACTAGAACAGGTAGAAAGAGAGATGTCTGGGGGGGGGATAATTTGAGAGGAACAAATTCAGTAGGCAGAAGAAAATGCCTCGTCCACAATTATCAACACAAGTCCCATTAAGGCAATTGAGTAATTAAGATAATAGTTTCTTGGCAAAGGAAAAATCCCCTACAAGATCACGCCGCCACCTCACCCCCTCCCCTTCCCACGACATCACATCCTCACCTACTATCCAGAGGATGAGCAGAAGGTCGATCAGCTCCAGTGCCGGGCCCATTGTGTTCTTCTTGCCCTCATTGTAGACCAGCGAGTAGAGGTTGAGCAGGAGCAGAAAGGTGAAGTAAGATGCACTGTGGATGATGAACTTGACGAATGGCGTGTGGATGATCTGGCCCACGCGCGAGCGCGGCACCAGCAGGTAGCACACGGCCAGTAGCGGCCACAGCACGGCCACGCTGAGAACCGTGGCCATTTTCAGACACGTGTGCTTGCGCCGGTAGCTCGCCGTCTCGCCAAACCAGACCGTGTTGAGGAACTGCTGGCAGTTGGACTGGGCGACAAACTGGCAAGGAGAGAGAGGGGGGGGGGGTGATACCATCAGGAAACATCAAGGGAAGCCACCCGAGGAAGAATGAAACTCTAGGGAAGGCGATATTACATTTACATTTTGTCATTTAATAGACACTCTTATCCACTTCCAGCAAGTACAGGGACATTCTCCCTGGGGCAAGTGAAATGCCTTGCCCAAGGACACAAAATCATAAAATCATTTGTTCGGCCGGCAACTTTCTGTTGACTGGATTCCCTATCTGCTCAGCCAGACTGCCTATATTAAAAAGCATAGAAAGAATCCAGCATAGAAAGTAGCCAGCGTGTTTATTAGTCAATTCAAACTGGCTATGATGTAGCACTGTGCAGACAATAGATAAAACATGTCCCTTGTAAAGGAATATGCCATGGAGGTTGTGGGTCCACCTGTTTAGTTTGGTAGAACGTCAACGAGAGGAAACCGTCAGGAGGAAACCTATTGTTATTGTCGGTATTATTATTATTATGAATATTGTAGCATTTACGTCAATGGCAGCCCTTAGATCACAGCAAGTGATCAGCAAGTTAAGATGTTTTGGTATGGTGAAACAGCACAACATTATGAACTACCACACCCATTTTGGTCCACTTGAGACCAAAAGGGACGCTACAGGCCACGCCCCAATTTCACCATTTGTGCCCATTTTTAAAAGGAATGCCATTTGTCGCCCTTTTGTCCTACAATCCTGAAATTCATTACAGATGCCTCATTCCTCACAACGAACAAAAACAACTCATAATGGCAAATCATGTCATCGTCAGATGATCAACCATACAAAAGTTATCAATAGGGTTTTTGATGTTCACGATCCTTTGTCCGTTATAGCACAGGGGGCACGACAGTCTTGGATGTATTCACACCAAACTTGCAGATTGCATTTTGAATTACATATCAATTTCATCAATTGTTCCAGGAGGAATCCACCAGCTATATATATTTTTTTTGCCAGTGAAGTATTTTAAACTCTCGCCCCCCCCAGTGACAAAAAGACTGGAGTTCAGAAATATCGGTCATATCGGTGAATGATTGTGGATAAACTACTATATTACAACAAAGTGCTATATTTCAACAAATATTTTTCCAAATTTACATTTGAAACATGTCAGATAAAGACATAAGTCTAGACAAGAGTGACTTTTAATATAGAAAATTACTGTCACGCTGTCCAGTGCTACAATCAAAACACAAGATGAAAATCAACTGCACTCACATAGTCCACTTTCAAATGACAACCATTTTTCGTATCTCTTTCGCGACTTGCATCTCAAATTTTTCCAGTCTCTCTCACCTCTTTCTGGTTGTACTTAATGGCCAGCTTCAGCCGGCTTAGGTTCATGCGCTCCTCCAGCAGACCTCTCTTGTCCAGCAGGTCTTCGCTGGACGTGTGGTTGAGGATCACCTCTAGCTCTCGTGAGTTCCGAGCTTGAGCCAAAAGATCCTTGGCGAACATCTTACACTGCTTGGCCAGTTCCTCGTAGTCGTTCCTGTACCAGAAGAGGGAGCTCACAGGTCAAGTGCAGCTAGCTCAGATTTGTTTCCTTTATTCACATGCAGAGAGTTGTTTAGCAACTTTAAACCAATCGTGCCAGGTAGATTTTCATGTGGTTCTCAGTGGATTTTATTTCTCCATGATAGCTGTTGTGGGTTTGAGTGGTCTGTATCTGACAGTTGGAGAAATTACAATGTACTAGTGCCGTGAACACTATCTTTTAACTACAATTGGTGGTATTTCCAATTTTAATGGCTCGCTGGTTTCACATCGAAACCTGAACAATTTACTGTTCTATGCTGGAAATCACAATTATAAATATAATTTTCCTTCCTACTGTGTACACACATGCATGTACATTCTAGCGTACGTCCACCAAGTTGTTTGAGGTGTCCGTACCTGAACTCCACCTCCACAAGGCTGAGCTCTCGGAGGTCCGCGCTCAGCTCGAAGGCTCTGAGGATGGGGTCCTCCTCGGTCAGCATGATCAGAGAGGGGCTGGCTAGGCACCGGTAAATGTCCAATCGAAATCTGGAGCACACACAGGTGTCGGTAAGCGAGGGACTTAGACATGCACACACACAGAGGCTCGCAACACACACACACGGGTATGGAAAGGGAAGGGCATGTTCAAACAAGAGAGGAGAATTATTTGGTGTAAGGGTCACGAAACTACATGAGACCTCGAAACCGACTTCACTCCCTTAAGGGCTATACAAAACTACTTGGCCTTGATACGCCTTGCTGTGTGCCGATTCACTGGGCATCTGTGTGGGAGGACAGCAATAGACATAATATAGAAACATCAGGCATCCAGGGCAAGAGTACAGCAAGATACTATAACTTCAAACTCTTGTGAAGATCGAGAGAAAGGAAAAGTAGGGAGAAAGAGGTAGAGGGGCTTTTGACTGTTGCTGTTTTTCTCTAATATCGCTGACAGCCCTTCATTTCCTTACATCAGTTATGAGCAGAAAAACACAATAACAACAAACATAACAGCCTAATCACTCAACAAATCCAAGTTTTTGAACAACTTCGGTTCTCAACTACTATTTCTCTGCTCGGAGTGGAGAGAGCCCGCCGCAAAAAGCTGAGCAAAAAGTGTAGGCCATTACCGGGAATGTCTCAGGCTGTCTTTCTTGTTCTTGGCGTTGCAGAGCGTGCACTCGCAGCCCACGGCGTGCGGTCGCGGCAGAGAGATGTCCTGCTTCAGCAACATGGTCAGGATCTCGTAGTTGTTCCGGTGGGCTGCCAGGATGACGGGCGCCACGTCCATAGTGGTGGAGTACTCAGGGTTCTGGATGCGTTGCATGAGTTTCTAACGGGGAAGGGGTGCGGGAGAAGGGGAGGAGGAGGGGGAAGAGATCGGGGATAGATTCCCGAAAAATCGGGTATAACGGGGAATTAAAATTCAGAAGAAGGAGAAACGGTTCTCCTTTGACGTCGATGAATCGTCGGCCTGTGGCGTGGTTGCATTCCACGAGCGTCGCATTCCCTGACGTTGACGGACGCCGTTCGAAGGAGGCACAAGAGGAGACTTACTGCGATGGATGGCTTTGAGGACCTCCGGGGACGATGGTTCAGAAGGATGTCCACCGCCCCTACCACCTCCGAGTCTATGGCTACCAGCAGCGCATCTGTGGCCTGGGCGGGAGACACAGAGGTCTACTGATCAGATCACATCAGGTGAGGTTGTCCACCTCACCACACAGTTTCTGATCCTGTGGTTGGTGTGTGCAGTGGGCTGAGGCGTTTACCTGGCAGCCATGCTCCAAGAGCAACTGTAGGATGTCCAGGTTCTCGTTCTCAATGGAGATAGTGATGGCGTCCCGTCCCAGCACGTCCACACAGTTCAGGTTGATCTCTCCATGACGTTTCTCTTCCAGAAGTTTTTTCACCATGTAGTAGTCACCTAAGGAGCCGGACAGGGAGCTCAGTTAGGCAAAACACACCAATTTTCTCTCACGCACACAGACGCATGCGAGTGAATGTACAGTACAGGCATAACGCACGTGTACATGGAATTGTGCCGTGTGCGCACACATGCACACACTGAGTGGAACAGTAAGGAGTTGGAGCAAGGAGGCCACTCCAGCACTCATAACATTCCAAACTTCTATAACAATAACATCTCCCTCAAAGGACACAGTGCTGAGCCAACTGTAGGCTTCATATGTACCTTTATATGGGACCTATACAGTTATATATACCTATACAGTTATATATATATATATGGCTGGACACATTATTAAAACCAGTCAATTTTAAGTGATATTTCCTGATAATGCTGCAATATGATATGGTCTGTTGGAATAGTCCATGTATGATTTACCTAATCGTGCCTAAAATGTTCAATTTCCACTCTTTAGCAAGTGTTCAATTTGCATGAAGATATAGAGTCGGCCTTCTGCACTGACATTAGTATTCGGTAGATTCCCTTGTTTATGGTAGAAGCTGTCCTGTTTTGCTCATAACACATAATTAAAGTTGATATTTTAGTTCATACTCCTAAACCCTAATCTTGCAAGGTCAGAAGATACTTCGGAAAATAAACAGCACTGAACTAATTTAGGGTTCTTTCACGTAATGTTCTTTTGGAAATAAACTTACCTTCTAATTAACATTGATAATAAGACACGATACTGAAAACACCGTAAAAATCTATACGACTTTCTCACCTTTCTCGCACGCTAGAAGGAACAGCTTCTCGTCCAGAGTCGTCTCCTCCTTTACTTCTCTCACGTCTTTCAAGGCCAGAAATTTATCTGGAGAGGACGCGTCCGTGCCCTGGTATAGAGCTGCCATTACGACGGAGAACGAGTACGGCAAAACACTGATGTGCATCCCACTTAACACAAGCGACCACTTAAACAAGAAACCGTGTCATAAGCGGTGATACGGAGAGCAGATCTGATTCGTTTTGTGAAGCCTAGCTGCAGTCGACGTCTTGCTGTTCCGATGTCATGCAGAATCTCGAGATACCACCAGCTATGTTCGGGGAATTTACCGCAGCCGGTGAACAAAAATCGTTTTCCTTGGTGTGGATAATGGCTACGATTTTACAACATTTATCTTACTTATCTTTAATGAATACGTCTGTTGAATAAATAATATTCACAGGCTTGTGTACTTGCACCATTTTCTAGCATCACAGGCTATTTACTGGTAGTTCCCTGGTCCTGATGTTGCTGCACTATGCGCATGTGCTTCCTCCATCTGCTTGCTTATCTCGCAGGCCCAACATCCTAGCAAGATTATATAAGGATGGGCTTGTTTCCTGGGCCTACCTTCCGTTTCGTAACACATAGTATCAAGATATGATCATGTAAACATAAATGCATTTTAAAAACAATATTGCCTGAAATACTTTGAGGAAGAGAAAGAAAGCGATGGGAGGGTAGAAAGTACAGAATAGGCTTAATCCAAAACTATATAATAAAATATTTCCAGTGCTGGCTCAACGGACGACACAAGGACAAAAATAACAGATGAGTTATTTGAAATAGCACATATGCTATTGCTGGGACTTGACAATAAATTCTCCAGTAGATGGCAGCCGCTGCATCGCAATAATTGTCAGAAAAATCTGTTTGCCTGCCAATCTGTTGGTAGGTAGCAAAATTGTATTTAAATATTGAAACATCTTTGAGGGAAACAATTTGATATTGGCCGAAATTAAGACCACACATTAACCCACCATATACATTTCCACACCAAAACTACAAAATATTTTTATGGATAGGCTAATTTAATTTCCATCATAATTTTACACAACGTCAAAATGTTGAGCGAGCTGGCCATTATTGGTTAATGCCACATTTGACCAATGGATTTTTAAATCGGTTGAGCTTGTCAAACATATGAGTTTATCCCTGACCCGCATGTCAATTCCACAAGAACAGCTGTCAAACGTGAAAAGCAGCGATGATGGTGAGCAGGGAATACAATTAACAAACTTACAATTTCATTCCAAAAAAACAAACAAAAAACTCTATAGACCTTGGGTATAGTTGTACATATGCAATGGGGTTATGGTTTTGTGGCTATATTGTGTGATTCCTTGATTTAGCCCATATAATAACAGGAGGCAATATGTATCCATAAGCTTCATAGTGTTACTTTTGGATTTAATTATGTCGCACATAGACGGTAGATTCGACACCTGCTGTGTCCAAATGGATGCAGGCAGAGAGAAGACAAAGCATATCTACCATAACAACAGCATCATTTTCCCACAGTATAGCGTTGCTTCTGAGATTTAGCTGGCACTGTGGGAGGTGCCATCAAAAAGATAGACTCGCCGCTGAGCCAACGGCGGATCCCGTTGACATACGTCTTCTATTTACAGGCCAATGGCATCCGAAAGAGGGGTGGGTCTTTATTCCTGTGGTCCGATTGAATCAGTCCCTTTTCTATTAGTTAAAGATACGGAACATCGGCAAGAACGGGGAAATATTTGGACGAGAGACTGCGCCTCTGGATTAACCAGCGATGTCTTTCGTGATTATGGCATGAGTGAAATGATACGCCACCTCAAAACTTCTACGCGTTATAGTAATCGTTTTACCTTTCCGCTATTGTTGAATCTTCAAGTGTACAGGCGTGCAGCGTTGAGAACTGCGCAGAAACGCAATCTGAACGTGATGAAGCAGGGCGTAAATTATTTCGTTGAACCATTACTATCTCACGTTTTTTTACGAGCAGGTTGTAATTCATATTGAAATGCCTGTATTGGTTATATAACTGGAGTTTGTCTGTCTGTTAAAAGCCTTGCGCAGTGCAGTAAATTAGGTCCGCGTTTCGTGTTTTGGATTGTGAATGTGATCTCTAAACGGTTTTGGCTGTGCATTACCTAATCAGTTCACATTCGATAGGGTTTCCAGTTCCTGCAGATACATCAGTTACTGTATTGATATACTTTAAATGTTGTAAGCTCTTCCCAAGCGGTAAGAGACCCTCTCCTAGGTTACAGATGAGAGGCAAACAATATCAACAACTGAAGTTGACAGCACCTTGGGAGAAGGATGCTAGTTACGGGAGAAAGCTCAAAACGTACAGGAACCATACCAAGATAATAGCCCAACCCGGCATTGTAATGAAAGTTCTTCGCAGAAAACGGATTGTGCTGTTTATAGCCTATTTTCTGCTGCTGGTCCTGACGATGTTGAACTTGGCCAACTACAAATGGACTAAGGAGCCTCAACAGTGCAATCACCAGATGAGGAGCACTACTTACCAGAGCAGATCAGACATCCGCTTCCTATACAGACCCTCTCTGGCTAAAAAGAGACAGCTGGTGTACGTTCTGACCACCTGGAGGTCGGGCTCCTCCTTTTTCGGGGAGCTTTTCAACCAAAATCCCGAAGTGTTCTTCTTGTACGAGCCCATGTGGCATATCTGGCAGAAACTTTACCCAGGTGACGCCGTGTCTTTACAGGGGGCGGCCAGGGACATGCTCAGCTCCTTGTACCGCTGCGATCTCTCCGTTTTCCAACTGTACAACAGCCCCGGGGGGAAGAACTTCACTTCCTTGGGTCTGTTTGGTGCGACGCTCAATAAAGTGGTGTGCTCCTATCCCTTGTGCTCTGCTTACAGAAAGGAGGTGATAGGAATGGTGGACGACAAGGTGTGTAAAAAGTGCCCCCCGCAAAGCCTTAGACTTCTGGAGGAGGAATGCCTCAAGTACAACACCATAGTCATCAAAGGGGTCCGTATTTTGGACGTTAACGTCTTGGCCCCTCTCATGGAGGACCCTTCATTGGACTTGAAGGTTATCCACCTGGTCCGTGACCCAAGGGCAGTGGCGAACTCCAGGATCAAATCCAGGCATGGCCTTATCCGGGAGAACCTGCAGGTGGTCCGGAGCCGTGACCCTAAACTTCGACGAATACCGTTTGTGGACCCCAACCACAAAGTCAACAAAAAGGACGGTGCAGACTACCACTCCATAGGAGCCATGGAGGTGATCTGCGATCGTACCTCCAGGACCCTGAGGACTGCCTTAAACCCTCCCAGCTGGCTCAAAGGGAAGTACATGGCGGTTCGTTACGAGGACCTGGTAGAGAGCCCTGTGAAGACCCTGAAGAACATCTACCGCTTCACCAACCTGACAAGCAACCACGACATTGAGACGTTTGCCTTGAACATGACCAGCGGCTCGAGTTCCTCCTCCAAGCCGTTCATTGTGTCTTCCCGCAATGCTACCCAGGCAGCAAGCGCGTGGAGAACGGTTCTAAGCATCCAACAGATTAAGCAGGTGGAGGACTACTGTCACCACTCGATGTCTGTGCTCGGCTACGAACGTGTACGAACAGCGGGAGAGGCCAAGGACTTGAGTAAATCATTGCTGACTGTCTCGAAACTGTGACAGAGTCCCCCACCAAAGACAGTTTTTTATTTTTTATTTTTGCATTGAGTGCTGTTTTCTGTTCATTGTGGAACTAAGCTTTACTTTGAATCAGTGTTTGGATTACTGCCGAGTCACAGTTTGGAATGTATTTTTTGTTTGTTTCAGTTGAATTGCGGGTGGTGTTTTGAAGGGACCACAACTTTTGTATCTGGATAACTGGATGCGTTCAACAATGCAAGGCCTATGAACAATGACTTGAACATGAAAGCTGCAACTACAAAAAGCAACTGTATAATTCCTGTATCTTGTTATGATAACACTTCAAATTGGATGTTTATGGGGTTATTTTGAATGTTAAAAACCTCAGATTTTTGGGTTTGCCAGTAACCATATTGTCTGTACAAGTGATAATAGTGGATGGGATAAAAATACAAATAATACATGAGTTTATTCTTGAATAGGATGTGTTCTTTGTGAGTACTGCGTTGAGTCAGAGACAATCAGACTGGTTTGGTCTGTTCCAATGAAGAGTAGTAAGATATGTTACTAGTATAGCTATACTAGATGTTAGACTCGTTTAAATATGTAGAGGATTGTCAGACTAATGCCACAAGGAAAATCTTAATTCGTTAAATATTTGCTGTTTTTCAGATGTTTACAGTGTTAAATTATCTAACCGAATCACAGGTATATTGGTACTTCTCTTGAGATCAGACAACAACACATTTAACAACAGAATCTTAACTGCAAAAGACAGTGAAATAAACAACAAACTGTTATTTGAATAGAGATTATTACCATTTCCGAGCTATGTTGCTAGACCATGGTGTCATACCATGAGTTTCAGATTATCTACTTTGGAAGAATCACATCCTTAACTTTGAATCCACAACTTTCTGCCAAGAGACAAAGTTTATCTGTCCAAATAAGAGTGGCCTTAGTTACTGTAAAAAGTTGCCTCAGCAAATTAACAAAGTAATGTTGTCAAATTAATAAAAAAATTATCCTCCCCCAATAAGGAATGTGCAGATAGGCAAGCTTTATGAGGGATAGGGTCAGGGAAAATTATTCAAAAGTTTAATTATATGGATAAGATAGACAACAATGTAAATAAGGAAAAGTTCAATGTTTTCTCCACAACAAAAAGTTCTACTTGAAAGGAATCATTTGGTAACAAGTGGACTTTTTTTTAAACACCCACAGAATATCAAAGACTAATCATTTTAAACATGTACATTTTTTACATAAGCAACCTTAGAATAGTATTCCGTAGATGCAGTCATGCATTCAAGATATAACCTTTGATGGGCACTCACTTCAAGGACACAGCTCTTATTAACATGAGGAAAACAATCAGTATTCTCACAGGGAGCCTAGCCTTCAGTATATTGGATTTGTTCTGAACACTGCCTTACTCAAGGGGAATGGGGCACAGAGATTTATGCCATAATGAACATGGTGCAGTAATACTTTGTTGTTAGGGTGTCTTTTGCATACATTGCTAATAAAAACAATTAGAAGTGGAGTCAGACGTATAATCTTGCAGGCTTAAACAGGAAATGAGAAAGGGGATAAGGCACATAAATACATTAATATATAAACTGCAGACATTTTAATGAGGTAAAAAGCTTGGAGAAAGTACAATGAATGTTTCTCAAAAGCTGGAGGAACAGCTGAGCAGGCTGGTACAAAAAAATAACAAATTAAAATCAAGGCAGAGGGTTAAAAAACGTATCTACAGCAAGAGCTTGAATTTACAATATGATTTACTTTGCTTTTGTGTGTGCGTGTGTGTCTGTTGATTTATGTGAGCAGCATGTGCCGCCCCCCCCCCATGGCAAGTTCAGAATACCTGTGACCCTCCAGGACTTGCTGTGGTAACTTCTGGTCCTATTGTGTCCACAGCCTAGTTGGCTGATCTCATACTTCAAGGGGAAGATGGGATAGCCTGGATCAGGGTGTGTGTGTGTGTATTGAGGGGGTGACCTTGCTGGCATTCTGAGGATAATTCCCTCTGACCCCTTTTTCATTCCTCCCCCCCCCAATACACACTGCCCCAGCCCCAGGTCTCCCTCCAGAGCAGTGATACTCACAATTTTTTTTTTTCACAAGAGCCACATTGGCTGAGCAAAATCAAGGGAAGAGCCCCTTTTACGACACACAACAAATTTCTACATATGAATTCAATATCCCACAAAAAAGAAACAACACAGCCAATACATTTTCAATTAAGACCATAGTTATCTTCATACTGGGATGAGCGGAAACTGGCATGCATGTCCTTGACTTTCTTCATGTTGTATTTAGGATTCCTCCGTCAGGAGGAAACCTATTGTTATTGTAGGTATTATTATTATTAGGATTCCTCCGTCAGGAGGAAACCTATTGTTATTGTGGGTATTATTATTATTATTATTATTACACTTGTAACATGGGTTTGATGGCAGCCTTGGATCACAGCGGTAAAAAGTTGCGATTTTTGGCATGGTAGAACAATACAACATTATAAACTACCACACCCATTTTGGTTCCCTTGAGACCAAAGGGGGCGCTACTGGCCACGCCCCAATTTGACCAACCATTTGTGTCCTTTTTCAAAGTGATGTCATTTGTAGTCCTTTTGTCCTAAAATTCTAAAATTCATTACAGATGCCTTATTTGTCACAATGAACAAGAAAGTCTCAACAACTCATAATGGCAAGTCCTTAGATTTTTCTGTACATCATAAATTCATGAAACATGTTTTTTGGCCACTCCTGCAATTTTTTTCCAATCTTCTTCATAATTGCCAGTTATCATTGTCAGAAGAACCCTCACAAATGCTATCAATAAGATTTTACATTTTCATAATTGTTTGTCCGCTAGAGTCAAGGGGGCGCTAAGGGCCACACCCCTATTTGCCCTTGTTAAAAGTGATGCCACTTGTATGTCTTTCGTCCTATAATCTTGAAATTCATTCCATGTGCCTCATTCCTCACGACAAACAAAAAAGCCTCAACAACTCATAATGGCCAATCTTTACATTTTTCTGTACAATATACATATATGAAATATGTGTTTTTGATACTATTCCTTACATTTTTGTCCGATCTTCCTCATGTTTCTATGGCAACATCTTCAGACCAAGCCTCACATACGTTATCAAAAGATTTTTGATATTTCAAACCGTTTGTTCGCTACAGCCATTTAAAAGCGGCATTATTGCAACTTAACAGGACGTTCGTCTTATAATATTATTAAAGTCAACAAATCTTTGAGATATCAAAATCAAACTTCATATGCACGAAGAACACACTATAAAATACAACCCAGTTTAACAGCAAAGTTCATAACTTCCAAAATGATGTAAGTAATGGTCATCTAATTTATGGCTAAGACTATTTTACTGCTGTATACAAGTGGCAATCAAAAACTGATAGTCCGAATCAATCAGAAGTTCATATGTAGACTCTTGACAATGTGTTGTATACAAATCTGAGAAAAAGTTGAATGTAAGATGAAAAGTTGATTAATGATGAATATTTGAAATGTGACTGCTTGGCTAAAGGCTAAGGCTGTCTTGGAAATCCTCTCTCTGTCATGCCAGACCCAGTGGCTCCAAAAAAACTCACACGCACAAGAGTCTGTTGACACAGTGGGCTGAGTAAGCCCCTACCTTCACCCTGCTGTTGGCTGCTGGATGGATCATGACACTGGCAGTTGTCTTGTATCTCAGCAAATCTTTGACATAGCCGCACCAAACTTGGATGGTGCACTTTGAATTACACGACAATTACATTGTTCTTGTAAAGTGGAAGTATATGGCAGCCCTTGGACCAAATTAGTAAAAAGTTTAGATTTATGGCACAATGTTCATACTTCTTCACTAATTGAAAATATAGACTTTTTTTCTCTCTCCATTCTTGTGTTCATATTGCCATTGTACTTTGCACCTTCTTTAAAACCACCTTATTTTGGGTATTTAACTGTAATAAATGTTGTGTTTTCACTAAGTGAGCAACCCATTACCAGTTTACCTTGGCAACTTGTTACACTGCCATTTTACTTTGGATAATAGGTGGAGCCACAGACCATGCAAATATTTCTCATTCACATATTAAATACTTTGTCCCTTGCAGCACAGGGGTCACTACAGTCTTGGATGTATTCACACCAAACTTGCATTTTACACTTTGAATTACATATCAATTCCATAAACTGTTCCAGGAGGAATCCACCATCGCTGCTCGCAGCTATATTTATTATTATTATTCCACTTGTAACACGGGTTTGATGGCAGCCTTGGATCACAGTGGTAAAAAGTTGCGATTTTTGGCATGTTGAAACAATACAACATTATAAACTACCACACCCATTTTGGTTCCCTTGAGACCAAAGGGGGCGCTACAGGCCACGCCCCAACCATTTGTGTCCTTTTTCAAAGTGATGCCATTTGTAGTCCTTTTGTCCTAAAATCCTGAAATTCATTACAGATGCCTTATTTGTCACAATGAACAAAAAAGTGTCAACAACTTATAATGGCAAGTCCTTAGATTTGTCTGTACATCATAAATTCATGAAACATGCTTTTTTGCCACTCCTCCTACAATTTTTGTCCAATTTTCTTCATACTTCCAGTTATCATCGTCAGAAGAACCTCACAAAAGCTATCAATAAGATTTTTGATTTTCATAATTGTTTGTCAGCTAGAGTCAAGAGGGCGCTAAGGGCCACACCCTCATTCCTCACAACAAACAAAAAAGCCTCAACTCATAATGGCAAATCTTTACATTTTTCTGTACAATATACATTAATGAAATATGTATTTTTGATACTATTCCTACAATGTTTGTCCGATCTTCCCCATGTTTCTATGGCAACATCTTCAGACCAAGCCTCACAAATGTTATCAAAAGATTTTATATACTGTATTTCAAACCGTTTGTTCGCTACAGCCATTTAAAATCGGCAACATTGAAACTACACAGGACGTTCGTCTTATAATATTATGAAAGTCCACAAATCTTTGAGATATCAATACCAAACTATATATGCACGAAGAACACACTACAAAATACAACCCAGTTTAACAGCTAAGTTCATAACTTCAAAAATGATGTTAATAATGGTAATCTAATTTATTTGCTAAGGCTATTGTAGCAGAATGTTTAGTTTTGTCCATTTGGCAATAACTGAAGTTGCTGATTGAATTAGTAACTAAGTTATTGTAAATAAAATCAACTAATCAATAAATCTATTAATTAAATGAAGCAACAGACTGATGCGTTTCCCTTCAATAGGTGAACTAGTTTGCAATTAAGTTGTGTTTAACCTACAAATCCACTAGACATCCGGAACTAGCCGTTAAACCTGAAAACTACAGCAGCTACTGTAGAAGTTCCAGACAAGTGCTGTCTTTTTACGTGAAGCTACAGAGATGACAATTCAAGGAGAGGAGAAAGTGACCAAATACTTCCTCTCGTCACCGTTCAGCATTTGCTAAAAGAGTGTAGACCGAGGGCTTGTCACATTAGGCCTGTTCGTATTTGAAAGTGTTCACGTGAAAACGGGGTCAGATGTGGGGCCAAACTCCATCTTCATGCTCATAAATAATGACAGCGATGAGGATGGTTTTCAGGAAGTAAAGTCTCCCAGAGACTTTCTCCTAGAGGGGACACACAGAATGAGGCACGTGAAATAGCCATGTTGAGAGACAAGAGTAAAATAATGATGTACAGCCAGGACTTGAGCATGGCAAAACATTGTTTTGCAGATCTCTCTTCAAGGACACTTACTCAGTAGGACATGGGCATAAGACAAGCCATGAAGTCACTCCAACACAAAGTCATGACTGTCTTCTATATGCAATCATTTCCAAGACAATTATTTGCTTCAAGGCCACAGCTGTAGGTGGAAGAATATACATAAGAACGAGGGAACAAAGACAAGCGATTCTTTCTGTTGTTTTCACATCCTCTCTGCTGCAAGGAACAGGCACTGTGCGAGGCTGGCAACAATGACATAAGCTTTCGTTCCACTGTCCTCATCTACATGTGATAATTACACGTTGAGTACTGTCAGAGAGGAATAGGATAAAAAAATAAAATACAGTCCTTACAGTGAACTTTATTGTTCCATTTCCTCCAGAATATTTGAGGAATACCGCTTACGTTGTTCCCATTTTTACCCTGATATATTTTGTTTTGTTCTTTTTTTCACAGCTGCAGGTATTATGGCCCAATTTTTTTTACTGGCGTTACACAAAGAGTGTTTCAAACAAAGACTTAGTGGAGAAATTGTGGATGGAGGAGTGTTGGACTGGAGCACAGCAGTGGTGAGCATGGACATCAGTTTAGGGGGTGGAGGTTAAAGGGTGAGCAGTTGTCATTGGTGGGACTGGTGGCACTCTCCTTGTACCCTTTTTTGTACGCCTTGTGCGACTGCCTTATCTCTCGATGGACCCCTATGTGAAGCAGGAAAAAGATGTGTCCGAGAAATCCTTGTGTTATTTATAAAATCCCATTGAGAATATGCGGGAATCTGAAGAGAGAAATTAATGATGAACATGCAGTCTTCCCGCCTGGGTGACATTATCAATACCAAAACAAAGAGCGCAAGAAAACTATTTGTCATAGCTGTTTGGGGATTTCACCCAATTCTTCAACCTTATCAGCATCACGCAAGGGATGTGGGAGTCACATGCATCGTTCTGTAAGCTAACAGGATTTATTTATAACAGGAGAGTGAGGGAGAGAAGGAGGAGAGGAAGTAAAGAGGAAACGCACGGGGCGGTAGAGTGGTCATTTTATTTCTGACAGGCAGCACAATAGACAGCCAAGTAATTAGAAGCTTACAGAGTCTGACCGTTACGGTACGCCAAATGGGGGGCAGTGGCAAAAGTGCTGCTTCCGACCCACCACAATGAAACATACAGCCTCATACACAGCACCATGGCATTAAAGTCAGTAAGACCCCCAAGGATTGCATATGGGTTCTGGCCAGAAGCCACAGTTTGTACTCCCTCACCTGGGTAAGATCAGAAGAACTGTGTGTCAAGTATGTCCCAACCAATACTAAAACAGCGGCACCAATTAGATGAGGTTTTCAAGCTCGGGAACAGGCAAAGGAGCTGAGTGACGCGGTGTGTGTGTGTGTGTGTGTGTGTGGAGGCGGGATAAGATAAGAACAGGCAGCTCCATTCAGGGCTTGTCAGGCTGATCCTTGTTGAGACCGCCTCCACCTGGTTCAAAGGCGCCATGACAGCGGGGCCTTTGACTGAGCAGGAAACACCGGTGACCATGACAGCTCGTACGCCTGCGACACTCTCCTCTCACTGGCCCAGCAATACAGGATATATACGCATGATCACACACACATATAGATTCTCACACACATTTACATTTCATTTACATTTATTAATTTAGCAGATGCTTTAATTTAATAGCGATTTACAAGAGAGAGCTTTTACAAAGAGCATTGGTCACTGAGTACAGCAACGTGATAGACCCCGAACACAGTGGGCTTTTAGATTGTGAAACATACATTGTGGGCTCCAATAAGTGCCAAGGGAAGAGCTATAAAAGCATAACACAACAATTGTGAACAATAAAGCAAGAAAACAACAACACTGGCGAGTCACCATATCGGGACCGACAAGTAGTTCTGAACAACATTAGATTATGTTAAGTGCCATACTATTCCAAAGTGCCATTAAATTCTCTAAATAAGTGAGTTTTAAGCCTTCTTTTGAAGGTGAGAAGGCAGTCTGTGCTTCTGATGGAAGGTCTGTGCTCTTCAGGGGAGGTACCACTAGACAGTTGTCAGCACACGACCGTAGGTGGCGAACGGGAGTATAGGGCCGGAGGAGAGAGTTGATATAGCTCGGGGCAGTCCCGTTTATAGCCTGGAAGGTTGGCACCAGGGTCTTGAATCTGATGCGGGCCATGATGGGAAGCCAGTGGCGGGCGATGAGGAGCGGGGTGACATGGCAGTGCCTGGGTAGGTTGAAAACCAGACGAATGACTGCATTTTAAGGGGACGGATTGCATTTGCAGGAAGGCGGGCTAGTAGCGAGTTGCAGTAGTACAGCTTTGAGAGGACAAGGGCTTGGACTAGCAGTTGGGTGGAATGTTGAGACAGGTATTTTCTGATTTTCCGGATGTTGTAGAGGGTAAATCTACATGACCGAGAGACTGCGGCAACGTGTGCTGTGAGGGAGAGCTTGTCGTCCAAGGTGACCCCCAGGTTCCTGGCAGAAGATGAAGGGGTCACTGTTGCAGATCCCATAGTAATAGAGAGATCATGGGTGATTGAGGGTTTGACGGGGATGATGAGGAGTTCTGTTTTGGTGAGGTTCAGCTGGAGGTGGTGTCTGGTCATCCAGGCTGAGATGTCAGAGAGGCAGGCCTTAAACCTAGTCGAGATCCCTTGATCGGTCGAGGGAAAGGATAGATATAGCTGTGTGTTGTCGGCGTAGCAGTGATAGGAGAAGCCATGGGAGGAGACGATTGGCCCAAGTGAGGTGGTGTATAGGGAGAATAGGAGCGGACCAAAGACGGAACCCTGCAGGACCCCAGTGGAGAGCTGGCGAGGTCCAGATGTTTTTCATCCCTAGGAGACCGGAGGGGTATTGCACAAAACCAAGATAAGGGATTAAGCCGGGATATTTTTGTTATCATGGCTGAATTTAGCCTCAGGTCGGTTGCATGAAAGCAGATAAAACTTAGCCTGGTCAAGTTACCATGGTGATTTAGATTAGATTAGATTCAACTTTATTGTCATTACACAGGTACAAGTCCAGGGCAACGAAGTACAGTTAGCATCCAACCAGGATTTATTCTCTGCAGCTAGCCTGCTCCGGACCAGGCTAACAGCCAGGCTAAGATTAATCCTAGTGATTCACCTGTATTTCCACCGTCAATCCTGTGAGGAATTCATGTGTTTTACAGCATGTCCATGATCTTTTTAAATACGTTGCATCATTTTAATTATACTGCATAAAAAAATTACTTATAAATAGTATATTGTCGTTTCTCATTTCATTTAAATCTACAACATACGTTGTTTGTTTACGTCTTTTTATATTGATTGAAGTGGTATTATTATTACTATGGCCAAGTGTTATATTGATATGCTGATGAAGACTGCTTGTCAAATTGCCGTCAGAGGTTTCATAAAGATGTGTTTTATTGCAGTACAGTGAACCCTCGCGATATCACGCTTCAGTACAGTGAACCCTCGCGATATCACGGTTCACTTTTTTTCGTTCCTTCACGGATTTGCCTTGTGCATTGTGTTCTGCATTCTGATTGGCTAAACAGTCTCTCCGTGTCTTCTCTACCTGTGCATCATTAAAGTTGCGGTTTACTGTAATATGTACTGTACACGTACGTAACATTCGCAGGAAAAGTTAAACTTATGGACATGCTTAATTGTAGCCCAATTATGACAGCTCCAGAGGATTGTAAAATGTTTGAATACTAATGCATTAAGCCGGTCCGCTATTGTCTGCCAGGCTTATTCTCTTTATTTGATTATGGCTTGAGTATTGCCTTTTTTAAATAATACCCTTCTCCTCCTCATAAAATTCCATCAGGAGCTGTTGTTCTGCGGCCGTGAAATATGTTGCACTACTCTTGTCCATGTTCTGATCGGTGATTCTGTGAGCGATCGCGAGGTCTATTTAAGAATGCCGTGAACACGCATTTATCCTGACTACCTACACCTGGCTTGACATAGCCTCGCCTTTTCATCCTGGCTTGGTAAGCCAGGATACGACGGCCAGAAAAAAGATAAGTCTTTAGAGCCGACTTAAAGACGGATATGGACTCTGCCTGTCTAAGGTGCAGGGGCAGCGCGTTCCATAGTTTGGAACCCACAACAGAGAAGGAGCGATCCCCTCTAAGTTTCCTCCTTGATTTTGGGACCACTAATAAGGAGTGATCTGCTGACCTTAATGAGCGCACAGGGGCGAGATAGGTAGGACACACAAATGTATCAATTTATTTATCCACCTATATATGTATATACTTCATATTTATTACCTTAAAGATACAGTTATGGCCAAAATGGTCATTTTTCCAGAAAATATTATTCATAAATATAAATAGTATTTCTCACTTAAAAGTACAGTGAACCCTCGCTATATCACGGTTCACTTTTCATGGTTTCGCTACTTCACGGATTTGCATCGTGCATTGTGTTCTGCATTCTGATTGGCTAAACAGTCTCTCCCAACACAAACCTGTGCATCAATAAAGTTGCGGTTTACAGGATACAGTACTTGTATTTGTTAAACAAATGCTTGGGCCTGTAAAAAGGGTTTGTTCTTTGGTTTCAATATATAATAGAGTATTTAATTGTATATTAATTGTAAAAAGAAATACAGTTTCTACTTCACGGATTTTGTTTATCACAGGTTCTTTTTGGAACGTAAACCCTGTGAAAAACGAGGGTTCACTGTATTACATTTACATATTTTTTGCTGTACACATGTTTATTTCCTTTCTGTGTACTTTAACAACACACACACAACAACAACAAAAAACTGAGAGAAAAAGCTAATTTGACATATTTTCACTTTTGACCACTTTTCCTTTGCAAACTGCTCCAGGTTTCTGATATTGAAAGGGCACCTTTTCCCAACAGGAGTTTAAAGATTTCTCCACAGGTGTTCAAAGGATTTAGATCTGGACTCATTGCTAGCCACTTCCAAACTCTCCAGCGCTTTGAGATCCATTTCTGGGTGCTTTTTGAAGTATATTTGGGGTCATTGTCCTGCTGGAAGACCCAGCTTTCTGACACTGGCCTTGTATTGCAACCCAAAATTATTTGGCAATCCTCAGATTTCATGGTGTCTTGCACACAATCAAGGCACCCAGGCCAGAGGCAGAAAAACAACCCCAAATTTTATTTGACTTTATCTACCGTTTTTGGTAAACAGTGGAATTATGTGTTTTAGTAAAAATCTCTATCTTAGCTTCACAAGATGTTTTCCCAGAAGGATTTTGACTTACATACATTTTGGTAAACTAGTCTTACTTTTTGATGTCTCTGTGTCAGCAGTGGGGTCCTCCTGGGTCTCCTGCCATAGCGTTTCATTTCATTCAAATGTTGATGGATAACTTACACCGGCAGGCACCCTGAGCCTGCAGGACAGCTTGAATTTCCTTGTAACTTGTTTGGGGCTGCTTATCCGCCATCTGGACTATCCTGCATTGCAAGCTTTCATAAATGTTTCTCTGCCATCCATGTCCAGGAAGATAAGCTACAGTGCCATGGGTTGCAAACTGTTTGATCCTGTTGCACACTGTGGACAAAGGAACATCTAGATCTCTTTAGATGGACTTGCAACCTTGAGATTGTTGATAATTTCCACAAATGCGGTTCTCAAGACCTCAGACTCTTCTCCTCTTTCTGTTCTCCATGCTTAGTGTGACACACACAGACACACAATGCAAGACTGAGTCAACTTCTCTCCTTTATTATTTGCTTTCTGGTGTGATTTTTATATTGCCCACACCTATTACTTGGCCCAGGTGAGTTTGAATGAGCATAACATGCTTGAACTAAAGTTATTCATCCACAATTTTAAAAGGGTGTCAACAATTTTGTCCTTACATTTTTGAGTTTTGTGTGAAAATATGTCAAATTTGCTTCTTTTTTTGTTTTGTTGTTTTTGTGATGCCCCCTTTACGGTTTGTCCATAACTAACACCATGTTCAAGCACAAGAGTGTCCATCGGTGCACATGGCACCAGGACACTCTAGGCCAGAGGTCGATGATCGACTTTGTTGTCGTGTCTTCTGATCTGCGGCCGTGTGTCTTGGACACTCGGGTGAAGAGAGGGGCGGAGCTGTCAACCGATCACCACCTGGTTGTGAGTCAGATCCGCTGGCGGGGGAGGAAGTTGGGCAGACTTGGCAGGCCCAAGCGTATCGTGAGGGTCTGCTGGGAACATCTGGTGGACCCCTCTGTCGGCGGGGTCTTCAACTCACACCTCCGGGAGAGCTTCTCACACATCCCGGGGGAGGCTGGGGACATTGAGTCTGAATGGACCATGTTCTCGACCTCCATTGTCAATGCGGCAGTCCAGAGTTGTGGTCGCAAGGTCGCTGGTGCTGGTCGCGGCGGCAATCCCAGAACCCAGTGGTGGACACCGGAAGTAAGGGATGCCGTCAAACTGAAGAAGGAGTCCTATCGAGCCATTTTGGCTCATGGGACTCCCGAAACAGTTGGCCGGTACCGGCAGGCCAAGCATGCCGTGGCTCGGGTGGTCATAGAGGCAAAAACTCGGGTCTGGGAGGAGTTCAAGGAGGCCATGGAGGAGGACTATCGGTCGGCCCCAAGGAAATTCTGGCAAACCGTTCGGCGCCTCAGGAGGGGGAAGCAGTGCTTCACCAACACTGTTTACGGTGCGGGTGGGGAGCTGTTGACCTCGACTGGGGATGTCGTCGGACGGTGGAAGGAATACGTTGAGTATCTTTTCAATCCTGCCGTCACATCTTCCGAGGAGGAAGCAGAGACTGGGGACTCTGGGGCAGACCCGCCTATCACCCGGGCTGAAGTCACTGAGGTAGTCGATGGGCTCCTTGGTGGTAAAGCTCCGGGGGTGGACAAGATCCGTCCTGAGTACCTAAAGTCTCTGGATGTTGTAGGACTGTCCTGGTTGACACGCCTCTGCAGCATCGCGTGGCGGTCTGGAACAGTGCCTATGGATTGGCAGACCGGGGTGGTGGTTCCCCTATTTAAGAAGGGGGGACCGGAGGATGTGTTCCAATTACAGAGGAATCACACTCCTCAGCCTCCCCAGTAAGGTCTACGCCAGGGTACTGGTGAGGAAAATCCGGCCGATAGTCGAACCTTGGATTCAGGAGGAGCAGTGTGGTTTTCGTCCTGGCTGCGGAGCACTGGACCAGCTCTATACCCTCTACCGGGTGCTCGAGGGTTCATGGGAGTTTGCCCAACCAGTCCACATGTGTTTTGTGGATCTGGAGAAGGCATTCGTCTGTGTCCCTCGTGGTGTTCTGTGGGGGGTACTTCGGGAGTACGGGGTCCGGGTCCCTTTGTTAGGGGCCGTCCGTTCCCTGTACAACCAAAGTAGGAGCTGTGTTCGCATTGCCGGCAATAAGTCAGACCTGTTCCGGGTGCATGCTGGACTCCGCCAGGGTTGCCCTTTGTCACTGGTTCTGTTCATTGTTTATATGGACAGAATTTCTAGGCGCGCCCAGGGGGCGGAGAGTTTCCGGTTCGGGGAGCACGGGATCTCATCTCTGCTGTTTGTGGATGATGTTGTCCTGTTTGCTTCCTCGAGCCGGGGCCTCCAGCATGGAGCGGTTTGATGCCAAGTGTGAAGCGGCTGGGATGGGGATCAGCACTTCCAAATCCGAGGCCATGGTACTCGACCGGAAAAAGGTGGCTTGCCCCCTCTGGGTGAGGAGCCTTTGCCTCAAGTGGAGGAGTTCAAGTATCTCGGGGTCTTGTTCACGAGTGACGGAAGGACGGAACGTGAGATTTACAGGTGGATCGGTGCAGCGTCTGCAGTGATGCAGTCTCTGTACCGGACTGTCGTGGTGAAGGAGCTGAGCTGCAAGGCAAAGCTCTCGATTTACCGGTCAATCTACATTCCTACTCTCACCTATGGTCATGAGCTTTGGGTCATGACCGAAAGGACAAGATCATGGATACAAGCGGTTGAAATGAGTTTCCTCCGCAGGGTGGCTGGGCGCTCCCTTAGAGATAGGGTGAGGAGCTCGGTCACACAGGAGGAGCTCGGAGTAGAACCGCTGCTCCTCCACGTCGAGAGGAGTCAGCTGAAGTGGCTCAGGTATTCTGTTTCGGATACCTCCTGGACGCCTCCCTCGGGAGGTGTTCCAGGCATGGCCCACTGGGAGGCGGCCCCGGGGAAGACCTAGGACACGCTGGAGGGACTATGTCTCTCGGCTGGCCTGGGAACGCCTCGGGATCCCCCCGGAGGAGCTGGGGGAGGTGTGTGCGGTGAGGGAAGTCTGGGCTTCCCTGCTCAGACTGCTGCCCCCGCGACCCGGCCCCGGATAAGCGGAAAAAGATGGATGGATGGATGGATGGGATTGAAAGCATTGTAACTGAAAAGAGGAGACACATACAGTAACACAAAGCCTAGATTGCTCACAACAGAGATGCAAGGATGTCACATGCCTCTGTACAATGTGGTGGTTGTGAAATTCTAGCATTGAGGACAAACCCTCAACGGTTAGGGTTTACACGCTCTGCAAAAAGGAATTTGTCCCAATGACCGGAACGCATTTGCCACAAACATTCACTCACCCACTCAGAAAAAGAAATAGTGGATGGTATCCAATGCATGCTATATCCTGTTCTGTTGTATATCTTTCTGAGAGAAAGAGGGTGGCCTTTCTCATGCTGAACTCCTTCACTTTTATACAGTACTGAAGGAAAAGGACATTCTAAGAAATGCAAATGAAGGGACTACAGCATTTAACATTCATGTACATGTGCGGCGCATGTGCGCCTGTTTCTCTCCTCCCCCCTTCCCAAATCTGAATGTGTGTCTGTCAGTGTTGGCGCCTGCGTATGTTCTCCAATCTCCATACAAGTTATAGGAGGTTGTTGAAAGAATACTTGTGTTCCAGACGGTGCCACAAGCCGGCTGTTGTGTCTACCCTGCCCTCCCCTGCTGCTCCTCTCTCTGTTCAACCCTGCAAAGCATGAGAGGGAACCACTGTTAGTCACGGCCGCACAAAGACCCTTAGGCTTGTCCACTGACCCCCGCCTGATGGAAATACCGAAAAACCTTCATTCCCCAGGGAGATCTAGTAGAACATATCCAATGATAAACCACCACTCCCCCCCACCCTCTCTTTCCCTCTTTGGCGGTAAACTCCCAGTGGGGACGTCTTGTTCTCAAGGAACGAGTGAACGTGGCCGGCACCCTGCGGGGCAGGGTAGAGGGTTTAAGGGGCGGGGCTTTTCCCATCTGCCTTTGCCCCCACCTTGCCGACACTGGGCAAGATTACACTCCACCATTTCCATAAGAAAGGCAGCTAGCCTTACCCTCCGTTGGGGATGCTGTCGTTCCTGCCCACTCCATTCACAGCCCCCCCAACTCCCCTTCCTAGTCTCTCATTATACTGATGAGATCTTAGCTCTGTCCGTGCACACAGGCAACGACAGGGTCAAGCGAGAGGATGAAAGAGGGAGGGAGACCGAGGGAAACAGAAGAGAGGGAGTCGGACGATGACACTGTTATTCCTTCCTTAGAGAGAGAGAGAGAGAGGGAGAGAGAGAACATATCTTCTCCCGGCAACTCGATCCCCTCTAAAATCTCTATGTCAGTCAAATACACAAGAACGGGGGGCTGAGTTAAAAGGATTAAAGCCTTTACAAAGCGTAAAGGAGGACAAAAGATATTTTCAATGCACCGTTTTAAATCATGTTTTAATTCCATGTTAGTCTGTATGTTGGAGGGCATGAAAGAGAGGAGGGCATGTGTGACTGGTTGCAGAGGGGGGCTTCAGTACGCAGCCCTGCTTCGCTGGAAGGTGTATACACATTACCTGAACTGAGACCTCGTCTTCCTTTTCATTTACGCTGATTGTGAGGGGGACATGAGAAGGGCAGGTTTAATTTTATTAGGTTTAAAATTGAATTTTATTTTTTAATTGCTGCCTAAATTCTAGATTTTTGTCACCCATCTACACTAAGTGATCACTTATTTAAGCATGTATTAAAATGTCATGCAGCAACATGTAATGCCAGGGAAAGGATACACATGCCTTTTTTCCTTTCAAGTAGTCAACTCTAAATCTGGAACTAACAAAGGGATTCCGGGGTACTGAAGCAAGTTAAACACACTGCGGTGAAACAGAGACAGAAAGAGAAGTTTGATCTGCTTAATCACATGGAACACTACGAGTTATACTTGATGCTTCGTGGTGCTCAAGCGTCGAGGCCCAGTTGTGGTCTTAAGTCCCCCAATGTGCCAGTGACTAGCCGGTCAACTGTCTGATTTTAAATAAGACTTTTATCTAAAGGTCCCCTAATGTCTATGGATTGGGCAAGGCACTTCACCCTACTTGCCCCTGTACCGTATTTTTCGGACTATAGGGCGCACTTAAAAGCCTTTATTTTTCTCAAAAAACGACGCTGCGCCTTATAATCTGAAGCGCCTTATATATGGATTAATTCTTTTGTTTACTGACCTCTAAGCGATTTTTGTGTGGTACAAGGCGCTCACGGTGCTAAATCAAAATGTTTTTGTACGACTTTGGTAAACTACAAAGCCGCACTGCTTGCAGCATTACGGCTACCGTAGCCAGAAGCGTCGCAGAGTAATACATACTGTGCTCACCATAATATTATTCGCCTGATTTATCTGACTGTTTTTTTCCCCCTTAATGCGCCTTATAGTCCGGTGCGCTTTATATATGAAAAAAGATCGAAAATAGACCATTCATTGACAGTGCGCCTTATAATCCAGTGCGCCCGAGTGCAAAAAATACGGTACATTGTACAAGAACATCTGCTAAAATGACCAAATGTAGATTGTTTTCAGCACTGACTACCAGTAAATTGATTGATTCATCAAAGTGCTTCAACTTAGCCACTGGTGTTTCGTCTGGTGTGAATTTCGTTTTGGTGCAACTTTACCTTTATTGAAAGTTTTAACTACACAGTTGGGCATTGAGAGCTCGACAGCTGGTGCTCTGTTAGTACACTAAGCTTTAACAGTAGGCCATTATTGTCATAACAACCTGCACACTTGTGGGACACACTGAATCAACTGTGTGTGGGTATGAATGCGAGGGCGAGTCTCCTAACTTTCTTGTACCAATGTGCTTTTCTTCCTCCAAAGGAAATGCTCACTGCAGAGCTTCCACTTCAGATGAAGGGATATTTTGATTCACCAATATATTCGTCCCTCCTTCATTGCTTTCTAAATCTTTCTCTCTCTTTAACATTTTCCTGATCTCCTTTCCTTTACTCCTTGTCCTTCTCCTGTCCCTCCCCGCTCTCATACGGACTCAGTGGAGGAGAGAAGCATTGGGATTGGTGGATGGATTTGGGTTGAGATTGCTCAGGGGTAGGAAGTCTGTTGGAGAATAAAAGAGTGGAGCGATCTGTTATTCACCCTGCACTTGCAATGAAACGTATGCCAGTGGGGTCTACCTACGGAGCAAGCTGCATCCCATCTTCCCATTTGGCCATGAGTTAGTGTGTGTGTGTATGTTTTAGGGGTAGTATGGGGCAGGCTGGAAAAGGCACAAACACTACTTCATTGTAATCTTTCCCTTAATCCCAGGAAGGGGCAGGCTCTGTCACTGACTGAACACTGCGCATGAGGAGGAGAAAAGAGCACGTCAGGTGGCTCAACGGTTAAGGCATTGGGCTCGTGATCGGAAGGTTGCAAGTTTGATTCCTGGCTGTGGCTACATGACGTTGTGTCCTTGGGCCAGGCACTTCACTCTACTTGCCTCAGGGGGAATGTCCCTGTACTTGCCATGAGTCGCTCTGTATAAGAGCGTCTGCCAAATGACTAAATGTAAGATAGATTGAAAGAAAGTTGAAGAGCAAAGATAGGAGAGAGAGAAAGAGAAAGAACGAAAGGAGGTAGGGGTGAGAGAAGGACAAAAGAAGGGAAGTGGGATAGGAAAGGAAATGAGAAGGAAGTGAGTGAGCGAGAAAGCTAAGAAAATCAGTTGAAATCAAGACTTAAAATGAACAAAATGTAGAAGAGTAGAAATAAATAAGAAATCAGCTAGGGGAAGAAGAATGGCCTGAGAATGAGGTAGAGGAAGGGAGGGCTGTGGGGGAAGCGCAAGTCCTAAAAGGGGTAGAAGAGAAATAATGAGAGGGGGAAAAGAGAAAGGGCTAAAGGCACACCGTGGGCGGTCTAATGGAGGCTCTCACAGTGAAACCTGATCTGTAGTGTCTCTGTAGAGAAGCAAGGAACACACTGGCAGGCAGTTTTCGCTTTGCGGACATGGACTAGGAATGTAACAGTGGCATCAGCAGATATAGTGTGTGTGTGGCAGGGGGGTAGGGTTGTGTGTGTGCAATATTGTATTTTGGATTATTCCTTTTTGGGAGTAAAGGCTTGTAATTTCATTTGTAAGTGAACAACTATAAGAAAAAGGAACTTTTAATGGTGGTGAGATTCAATCTTGACCACTATTTTTTGCAATTTAAATCTAGGTGTAAACAAAACAGTACTTGCGTGAATTTAAACAATGTTAATATTAAAGTTACCAACAAATGGAAATTCTGAAAGAAAAGCATCAACAGTGTGCTGCATTACATGCAGGGGGATGAGAAAAGGGACCGGGAACTCTGTCCTTGTCCATCAGGGAGACTGACGTCTGACCAGATCCAGGGTTGGAAGACCATCTCAGATCGATGTCCACTGGCACCAGGTCCAACATTGGCCGATGACCATGCATGTGCTGGTGGAAGAGAGGAGATGTTAGAGAGTGCAAGGAACAGCTAACAGTTGTAGCAATATTAAAAATGAGGTCCCCACTGGTCAGTGTGGGCTAATGCAGCAATTAAAAAGACAAAAAAAGGGGCTATTGAGGAGGCTTTAGAAACCAAGACAGCACCAGCCTCCCTCAGTTGGAACATAAATCTGTTTCAACAAGAACACTTGAAACACCACAGGAAAATGATGAAACAGTTAAGAATTAGTTTAAATCAAAATGTTGACTAAAAAGGTAAGTTTTAAGATGGGACTTAAAAATATCAAATGGATGTAGCTTTTTTGATACCTAGTGGGAGGCCATTCCATAAAAAAGGAGCACGGTAGGCGAAGGCCCTGCCACCAGCTGACTTTTTGTTGATTGGTGGGATGACAAGGAGGTTAGAACTAAGAGAACGAATAGGACGTGGCGGAATGTAGGGAGAAAGTAGATCGGTTAAGTAAGATGGTGCAAGTCCATTTAATGCCCTATAAGTTAAAAGAAGAACTTTAAAATTGGCTCTAGCCTGAATGGGCAGCCAATGTAATGATGCCAGGACAGGAGTTATGTGACAGAATCTACTTGTTTTTGTCAAAAGTCTGGCGGCTGAATTTTGCACAAGCTGAAAACTCCTAGTAGTACAGATGGGGAGGCTAGAAAAAAGGACATTACAATAATATAAACGGGAGGACACAAGGGCATGGAGAACCACCTCTGCGCTACGCCGGGACAGAGCAGGGCGGATCTTGGCAATGTTACACAGGTGAAAGAAAGCCGTCCTGGTGATTTCCTTGATGTGAGTATGGAAAGTCAGGGTCGGATAAGATAACACCTAGGGTTCTAATCATTAACCACTTCAGGCCTGTTGCCTTGACTTCTCACCTGATAAAGACCATGGAGAGGATCATGCTGCGACACCTGCGACCCCTGGTGGGCACACAGCTGGACCCCCTGCAGTTTGCTTACCAGCCTGGGATCGGGGTGGACGATGCAGTAATCTACCTACAGCACAGATCGCTGCTACACTTGGAGGACAGCAGGAGCGCTGTGAGGGTCATGTTCTTTGACTTCTCCAGTGCTTTTAACACAATCCAGCCTTCACTGCTCGGAGTGAAGATGGAAAGTGTGGGAGTAGACCAACACCTCGCTGCATGGATTACAGACTACCTCACCAACAGACCACAGTTTGTGAGGCTCCATCACTGTGAGTCTGATGTGGTGCTCTGCAGCACAGGTGCCCCTCAGGGTACGGTGCTCTCCCCCTTCCTCTTCACCCACTATACCTCGGACTTCACCCATAACACCACCCACTGCCACGTCCAGAAGTTCTCTGACGACACAGCCGTCGTTGGATGTGTTTCTGAGGGGAACAACCTTGAGTACAGGACGGTCATCAGGGACTTTGTCAGCTGGAGTGAGCTAAACCAGCTTCAGCTCAAAACCAGCAAGACGAAGGAGATGATCGTCAACTTCATGAGGAAAACATCTCACTTCTCACTGGTGAATATCCAGGGATCAGACGTAGAGGTGGTGGAGAGCTACAAATTCCTGGGTGGTCACCTCAACAATAAACTGGACTGGACTGATAACACCCACGCACTTTACAAGAAGGGCCCGAGTCGTCTCCACCTGCTGAGGAGACTGAGGTCCTTCGGAGTGTGCAGTGCTCTCCTCAGGACCTTCTATGACTCTGTGGTGGCCTCGGCCATCTTTTATGCTGTGGTCTGCTGGAGAGGGGGCAGCACGGACAGAGACAGGTGCAGGCTCAACAGACTTATTAGAAGAGCAAGCTCTGTCCTGAACTGTCCTCTGGACTCCATAGAGGAAGTGGGTGAGAGGAGGATGTTAGTAAAGCTGACGTCATTTAACAAAATCTTGAAAAAATCTAGAAAGTCAGGTTATCAAATTAAATCAAATTATGAAAACAAAGTATTTTAGTGTATTCCACCGGCAGGCAAAAAGACCTGAAGATTGCATCTGGCTTCTGGACCTTTCTAGAACCTCTTCAGGACTTCTATCTTACACAGAAGCAGCATAGCTTGTGCTCACTCCAACGCTCCAATTAATACAAATTGGTGCAGTACCCCTACCAGACTATCCAAAGATAGCCATGCAGTCTAGCCAGGACCAGGCTAGCAGATGGTCTGCCTAACAAGAGCCAGCTTCTGGGTTTTTGACAAGTATGTCTAGAAGTTGATGCCTTGGGGAAAGTTTGACAGATTTTGCAGTTGACCTGCCTCTGAAAAGTTACTTCAGAACAGCCCAGCTGTCAACACACCTGGCACCAACCCAACACCCATCAAGCAACAGAACACCATCCCCGTCGGCAGTAGCCAGGCTCCATGTAATCACTCTTGAAGGGCATCTGTTCTAGCCCTAGCAGACCAGCTCCAGCTCTGAACCTTCTGTCTGAATATTCTGCTGCTGGAATGAGAAAAAGCCTTACTGAGATCCACCATTACACCCGGTCTCCATCAGAAAGACTCTGCTGCTCTCCCCTCTGCTGTTGAGCCCAGGAAGACGGGGCTGCCTTTCACTGGAAGTCTAACCCATCCCAGTGAGAGAAGAAAGCTCAGCATTGCCACGGTCCTTAGGCTTACCCTGACTCCGTCCCCTCCCCCCCCCCCCAAACTAGCGAAAGGGTGTTGACTGTTGTGATTGGGACAGAAGGGCATTGAGGTGGCATTTACTATAGACCTCTGGTCTTACTGGACCACCCCACATAATGTATACCCCCCCCCCCCCATCAGCCATTAGGGGCTAGTTGAAGTCGCAGCAAGTTAGCGTGAAAAAACGTCCTTATAGAGTTGGTAAATTAGACAGCGTTCATTCACCCTGGGACCGGAAAGTTTCAATCAAGAATGTAGAAGCTAGCGCCTTGATTTGATCTACGAAGCACCCCTTTTGGAATATTACGGTCTGTTCCTTTCTTTCTATCTAGTTCTATTTTTAGCTAAGTATTCTACTGTTATTGTCACTTGTCATAGTTAACAAAGGTAACACAGTTAGTTTAAGTGGTATTTTGTTTAACTAGCTAAGTATTCTACTGATATTGTCACTTGTCATAGTTAACAAAGGTAACAAAGTTAGTTTAAGTGGTATTTTGATTTAGCTAGCTAAGTATTCTACTGATATTGTCACTTGTCATAGTTAACAAAGGTAACAAAGTTAGTTTAAGTGGTATTTTGCTATCTAGTTCTATTTTAGCTAAGTATTCTACTGATATTGTCACTTGTTATAGTTAACAAAGTTAGTTTAAGTGGTATTTTGCAGTTGAAAGCAGGGCCATTGAGAATAGATTTGTGTTGATTGGGCGGTGATTCTGATCAGCAATCGAGAGTAGCAGCTGGACTAATCACTTAGACCGATACTGGAAGTGTCTTAAAAAAAAAGAAGAAAAAAGGTGACCATTTTTGTATTATACATTAGTGTCACCATGTGTTATCTTAACATCCCTGTGCACTACACTATCCGAAGGCACCGGTTCACTCTAAAACGTAAACGGTGCAAAGCTAACCTTGTCGAAATACCAGCTTCCCCCTCTCCCCCCCCTTCACTCTCCATAGGGCTCTGGAATTGCCAGTCTGCTGTCAAGAAGGCCGACTTCATCCCAGCACTTGCATCCCAGGCCTCTCTCCATGCACTAGCACTAACTGAGACCTGGATCCGCCCTGAAAACTCGGCTACACCGGCAGCTCTCTCAGTGAACCACTCCTTCTCCCACTCTCCGCGCCTCACCGGACGAGGAGGGGGCACAGGCCTCCTCCTGGCTCCTCACATCAAATTCACGTCCTCACCTCTGTCACCTACTACCAAAGCATTCGAACACCATCATGTGATGCTTCTGGATCCCATCAAAGTTGCACTAGTGGTCCTCTATCGCCCCCCTGGCCCATTAGCCGACTTTGTGGAAGAACTGGACATGCTCCTCTCTGCACTCCCTGACGATGGAACCCCACTCGTAATCCTCGGTGACTTCAACATCCACCTCGAAGGATCACAGGCTGCTGACTTCTTGTCCCTTCTGACCTCGTTTGGTCTGGTGCTACTGGACACTCCAGCAACCCACAGGGCAGGAAAACAGCTTGACCTCATCCTGACACGAGACTGCATAGCGGACTTAACATCGATAACCCCTCTACACATCTCAGATCATTTCCTCATCCAACTCTCCGTCTCACTCCCTCCTACCCCTCCCACGGCACCGCCACTTGTGACCTTCCGCCGCAACCTTCGCAGCCTATGTCCTTCTCGCTTCTCCTCAGTGGTAACACCATCCCTGGGTCCCATCGATGAGTTCACCTCCCATACAATGGACGTAGCCACTGATGCTCTGCTATCAACTTTAACTACATCCCTCGACACCCTCTGCCCCACGGCAACTAGACCTGCTCGGCCCTCTCCCTCCCTGCCCGTGGCTATCAGAGGCCGTTCGGAAAGACCGCTCCTCCCTCCGAGCTGCAGAGAGGTTGTGGCACAAGTCCAAGGATACTCAAGACCTCGACAAGTACCACTCCCTCCTCAAGAACTTTTCCAAGCAAGTAACGGAGGCTAAAACTGACTACTTCTTGAAAGAGGTGAACAACGCTCCTAACCCCCACAAACTGTTCTCTACCTTTTCCTAACTCCTCAACCCTCCTCCCCCCCCTCCTCCTACTACCTTGACAGCAGACGACTTCTCTCGCTTCTTTGGGGATAAAATTGCAGACATCAGCAGTCAATTCCCGGAACCCTCTTTGTCTAACCGCTCCCACACCTTGTCTGAACCCTCTACTTGCCTCCTCCTTTTCCCCCTTATCTGAAACAAGCATGTCTGACCTCATTCTCTCCCACCGCCCCACCTCTTGCCCCCTTGACCCAATCCCCTCCCCTCTTTTCCAAACTATTTAGGATTCCTCCGTCAGGAGGAAACCTATTGTATTATTATTATTATTATTATTCCCATTGTAACATGGGTTTGGATGGCAGCCCTTGGATCACAGCGGTAAAAAGTTGAGATTTTTGGCATGGTGAAACAATACCACATTATAAGATACCACACCCATTTTGGTTCCCTTGAGACCAAAGGGGGCGCTACAGGCCACGCCCCAATTTGACCAACCATTTGTGTCCTTTTTCAAAGTGATGTCATTTGTAGTCCTTTTGTCCTAAAGTCCTGAAATTCATTACAGATTCCTTATTTGTCACAATGAACAAAAAAGTCTCAACAACTTATAATGGCAAGTCCTTAGATTTTTCTGTACATCATAATTTCATGAGACATGCTTTTTTTACCACTCCTCCTACAATTTTTGTCCAATCTTCTTCATCCTTGCCAGTTATCATCATCAGAAGAACCCTCACAAAAGTTATCAATACGATTTTTGATTTTCATAATTGTTTGTCAGCTAGAGTCAAGAGGACGCTAAGGGCCACACCCCAAATCGTTCTGTTTCTAAGTGATGCCACTTGTATGTCTTTCGTCCTATAATCTTGAAATTCATTCCATGTGCCTCATTCCTCATGATAAACAAAAAAGCCTCAACAACTCATAATGGCAAATCTTTACATTTTTCTGTACAATATACATAAATGAAATATGTTTTTTTGATACTATTCCTACAATGTTTGTCCGATCTTCCCCATGTTTCTATAGTAACATCTTCAGACCAAGCCTGACATACGTTATCAAAAGATTTTTTATATTTCAAACCGTTTGTTCGCTACAGCCATTTAAAACTAACTAAACCAGACGTTCGTCTTATAATATTATTAAAGTCAACAAATCTTTGAGATATCAATATCAAACTATATATACACGAAGAACACACTACAAAATACAACCCAGTTTAACAGCTAAGTTCATAACTTCCAAAATTATGTAAATAATGGTCATTTAATTTAAGGCTAAGACTATTTTACTGCTATAAACAAGTAGCTTTTAGCTTCAAGCAATCGGGTATCTTTGATTTATTTCACCGTGGCAGGCCACTCGGCAGGTTGACTTACAACAGCCAATGGCTGATCAAATGTTTAAGTCAGCGGTGGGAGGTGAGATAAATCATCCAGCCATTTACAGAAAGAGTCAGAGTCTGAAGTTCAACAACAGAGTCCGCCATCTTTTTCGTCTTTTCGTGGACTGAAAGTATTCTTTTTCATTGTGACTGTAAGTACAAAGACAATGTAATTAATCACTACAGTTTGTATGATGACTTGAACACAATTTTATAGTTAAAATGTTATACTGTTATGGTTTGTTTTGAGTTTAGATCGTTGCTACAGTGACCGAGGTTCATCGTTTGTCGTCAATCGCTTTGGATCAAAGCATTTGCTAAATGAATATATGCGTAATGTAAATGTTTAAAGAGTGTTTTGCAAGTTCTTGTATTTAAAAATAAGTCAAACATACCCAGCTGGTTTAATTTGTTAACACGAAATACCTTTTTAATACGTTTGCAAAGAATTACACAGCAATCAATGCCCATTTTCCTCTATTGAGGCTAGGCTAGTCAGAAATATAACCTGCCTTTAAAGCGGGACTCAAGGTGTATTTAAGACACTTATTTCTTTGAGCGAACAGTATTTGATATTCTCTATATTTCAGTGTATTGTACCGAACGGTTCTGTACTGTTTTTTGGTAATGTTTGTGACGATCTCCCCGGCGCAAGGCCCTATAATTGTCGAAGCCTTTGTTTCGTTTTAATCGCGATTCGAGTCTAAGTAAAACAAGCGTCCTTTTTTCTAATCACTATAAGAGTGCTGTTTCTACATTTGACATCGTCTGTTGAATTAAAACGGTACTGGACATGTATTTAAGCCACACAAAGATGTTCTTTAATTTATCCGAAATATTTTGTTTAAGATGTATCTCCCGGTTGTGCTGAACTTCTGGGAAAGTTAGACTAAGATGCAGAAACGATAAGCAGTATTTGATACACGTCATCAATGTTGATTGCAACCAATGTTTGATAGTACAGTATTAAGGTGTAAATATCTACATGCTAACTGTCATATTACTTTTTAATGTCTTGCAATTGCATAATCAGAATGCGTTTTTCTTTGCCATGCAAGTTATACAAATTGCGGTCATTTCATGTTGAAATTGTAAAATGAAGGTATTATAATGTGTAAGTATGAAATATTGACAATCAAAGATTTTGGATGGGTGTTTTTTAGATGCCGACAGGCAGCAGGAAGTCGAAGGCAGACAAGAAGAGGTTACGTGATGCAGAGGACCATAAGACCTTGTCTAATGTTGAGGTCTGAAAATTCAAACTTACGTTATTCAAACTTATGCATTTTTAGGGGTTACTGTTATGAACCCATGTTTTGTAGTATGTGCATGTGAGTTCTGGTTGGTTCTTGTTGTTGATGAACAACATTTCCAAATGTGTTGTCACTTGTAATAGCAATAATGTACACTTGAGGAAAACATTAATGTAGTTTCATGACCAGTACTGCTGATGTGTATATTTTTAATTCCTAAATAACTATTCTGTGTTTTTCAGATGCCAAAGAAGAACTCAAACCCAACCACAAGCTTGAACTACTAGGATTTTCCTCCTCATCCCACCTCTGGATCTTTCCATCAAGGACATGTGATGTGTAAATATAATGCTTGTGCACAATGTGTGACAGCAATATTGATAAACAAACTTAAAGATGTATGCACATGGGAAAGTAGTGGCCTTGATAATATTCTATTAAACGGAAATTAGCTTTACACATCCGTGCAGAATTGCAATCATGTAAACTATACTCTCATCATATTTTGGTAAGTGATTTGGCAGCATCACGTGCTGCATCATGATGATTTTTCAATTGAAGTTGAACAAGCATTTTTTACCCTCCAGACTTTTGTAATCATGTGTCTTATTGAAATTGTTAGCACTATCTGTTGACATCACTACAAATAATTTTAAATTGAATATTACTGTTCTTTTAATTTGTGCCTTATAATGTTCATACTTCTTCACTCTTTGAAAATATTGCCTTGTTTTCCTCTCTTCTTTCTTGTGTTCATTTTGCCATTGTTCTTTGCACCTTCATTCAAACCACCTTATTTTGGGTATTTATTCAACTGTGATACAGGTTGTGTTTTCATTAAGTGAACAACCGATTACCAGTTTACCTTGGCAACTTGTTACACTGCCATTTGACTTTGCATCATATTACTTCAAAAGTCATCCTTATTTTTGTATTTCTTCTATTGTAATAAATGTTGTATTTCCACAGAGTGACAGATTACTAGTTTTTACTAGACCATGCAAATATTTCTCATTCACATATGAAATCCTTTGTCCCTTGCAGCACAGGGGTCACTACAGTCTTGGATGTATTCACACCATTGCCTTGTTTTCCTTTCTTCATTCTTTTGTTCATTTGAATTACATATCAATTCCATAAACTGTTCCAGGAGGAATCCACCATCGCTGCTTGCAGCTATATTTCTTCTTCTATTTCTCCATTCCTTCTTCATGTCCTCAACTGCTCACTCACCTCTGGCACTTTTCCCTCAGCATACAAACAGGCCATAGTCAGACCCCTACTCAAAAAACCCTCTCTTAACCCAGCCGTCCTCCAGAACTACAGACCAGTCTCACTGCTTCCCTTCTTTTCTAAAACAATTGAGCGTGCTGTAGCTAACCAACTGTCAAGCTTTCTTTCCCAGAACAACCTTCTGGACCCCAACCAGTCGGGCTTCAAGACCGGCCACTCCACTGAGACAGCCCTTCTGTCGGTTACCACGGCCCTCCAGTCTGCCAGAGCAGCCTCAAGGTCTTCTGTTGTCATTCTGCTAGACCTCTCCGCAGCATTCGACACAGTCAACCACCAGATCCTGCTCGCCACACTCGAAGAGATGGGCATCACTGGCACTGCGCTGAAATGGATCTCATCCTACCTGACAGGAAGATCCTATCAAGTCTCCTGGGGAGGGAAAACATCTGGTACCCGGCTGCTCTCCACTGGGGTCCCACAGGGTTCCGTCCTTGGCCCGCTCCTATTCTCTCTTTACACCACCTCACTCGGGCCAATCATCGCCTCCCATGGCTTCTCCTATCACTGCTACGCTGACGACACGCAGCTATATCTATCCTTTCCCCCAACTGATCAAGGGATATCGACCAGAATCGAGGCCTGCCTCTCTGACATCTCAGCCTGGATGACCAGACATCACCTCCAGCTGAACCTCGCCAAAACGGAACTCCTCATTATCCCTGCCAAACCCTCAATCACCCACGATCTCTCCATCACTATGGGATCTGCAACAGTGACCCCTTCACCCTCCGCCAGGAACCTGGGGGTCACCTTGGATGACGAGCTCTCCCTCACAGCTCACATTGCCGCAGTCTCTCGGTCATGTACATTCACCCTCTACAACATCAGGAAAATCAGAAAATACCTCTCTCAACATTCCACCCAACTGCTAGTCCAAGCCCTTGTCCTCTCAAAGCTGGATTACTGCAACTCGCTACTAGCCGGCCTTCCTGCAAATGCAATCCGTCCCCTTCAGAGGATACAGAATGCAGCTGCTCGTCTGGTTTTCAACCTACCCAGACGCTGTCACGTCACCCCGCTCCTCATCGCCCTCCACTGGCTTCCCATCATGGCCCGCATCAGATTCAAGACCCTGGTACTGACCTTCCGGGCGGTAAACGGGACTGCCCCGACCTATATCAACTCTCTCCTCCAGCCCTATATCCCCACCCGCCACCTACGGTCATCTGCTGACAACCGTCTAGTGGTACCCCCCCTCAAGAGCGCCAGAGCGCAACACAAACTCTTCCACTGCCTGGCTCCCCAATGGTGGAATCAACTCCCGACCTCCATCAGAAGCACAGACTGCCTTCTAACCTTCAAAAGAAGGCTTAAAACATATCTATTTAGAGAATTTAATGGCACTTACCAATAGTATGTCATTTCACCTGATCTAATGTATTGTGTGTTGTATCTCTTGCTTTATATTCATAATCGTGTTATGCATTTATAGTTTTTCCTTTGGCACTTCTTGGTTCTCATGATGTATGATTCGCGATCTAAAAATCTGACTGTGTTCGGGGTCTATCACGTTGCTTTGCTCAATGACTGATGCTCTTTGTAAAAGCTCTCTCTTGTAAGTCGCTTTGGATAAAAGCGTCTGCTAAATGAATAAATGTAAATGTAAATGTAGTTAGTAAACTAATCAGAGCGACCTTAAGTCATGGACAGACTACAAACACTCCTTCATCCAGGCCCACACTTCAGTGGGCTTGTAGGTATGTGTGTGCTTTTATGTGACAATAAAACCATCAGCTAATATGTTGAGGCATCTTTAAATGGAGAGCCAATTAGTTTGCTGCTTCCTTTGCCAGTTAGAAAGTTAGAAAATTTTAGGTACACCGACTCAGCAGCTGATACAAGTGCAGAAAGCAGCCCTCGTAGACTGCACCTAGCCTTTTAGGAAGCAACTGTACGTCTGTGAGAACACAATGTGAGATCTGTATTCCACTGTTTCCTGTTTTGCATGAATGTTTGCCATGCATTCTGCATAGGAAGTCTGGGTTCAGGACTGATGACTGGAACCATTTTGAAATGCAACATGGCCACTTGAACATGTTTTCAGTGTGCTCTGAATCAGCAATGTGCCAGTAAGAATGTAACTAGCACCAGACCGTTGCATCTGATCTTGTAAAGGCACCACCACCTGTCCTAAAATAACTGTAAGAACACAGTCAACAAAGCAGCCCTCTATCTTGTATTTGGTCTGAGTTATGTTCAACACCAAACAAATGGTTGGTTTGTGTCATATTAGATTAGATAAACCTTTATTCGTCCTCCAGGGGTGGAAATTGCAGTTCACAACAGCAGCAGGGTAAAGTACAGTACATATTAAAGCAATTTGTGCTCTCATACATGTGCAGTCGTTGTTGTGTTTAACAACACTATCAGTCAATTGAAATACCACTGTTACATCATACAAATCCAATTTTCCAAGATTTTCCTATTAACTCCTCCACTTTAGCATCCACCCCAACCACTCAACTACCACTTAATGGAACTAACCAATGCTGCTGTCAATGCAGCAAGATAATGGCTAAGACTTTGTTTCTTGCCACCTCAGGGGCCCGTTCTTCATACGTCGCTAACTCAGTTAGCTGGATTTGATTGTTGACGATTTGGCATGATCTTGGATCGTTTGGTTCTTCGAAGCTCATCCTAGACTTGTTGTCATAGCAACAGGTTCGTAAACTCAAACCTGCTCGGGAGCAGGTTTACTTCATGTAAACAAGATTAGATTGAGGCTTTATAAGCGGAGGAGATAGGGAAGTCTGTCGCAGCCATACGCGAGCAACCTCTTGCGGAAGGTGGGAGAATAATTAGCAGAGCTTTTCAAATTAATCGGGTATTGCGGGATAAAGTGTAATTGTTGAGAGATACCGTTTTTTTTCAGCCTTTTTCTTTGTGGCTGTTATAAATAGACAAACACATCATTTAACTGTGGTTTTTAAATAAGTGGCTTTTGAAAATAAAGACAGTATGAATTAAAGGCTACCATTTTGTAGAATATTCTTGTATTTCACTTTTACTTTAATTTGTCTGCTACTTTTTGCCAGTCCACTCTCCTGGCATTTGCAGACTTTGAGGTGTTCCCTGTCGTTTTAAATAACGACTCAAGTTCGGCATAACCTTCCATTAAAAGCTCTTGTTCTGATTGGGAGAAACATTGGGCACGTTCTTTGGCCATGCTAAACAGCCAATAGTCAATGTTTCTACTATCGATACATATCCCCTTTTAAGCCAACACACGCAATTATCTCAAATAACTAAATCCAGTGATACTAATCATACACAACAGGTTTGTTCGAAGAACCCAGTTTGCCGGATCATGATTAGCAGGACGAAATCATCTTGGATGTGTCATTTGATCTCGGATGTATTAAGCGACGTACGAAGAACGGGCCCCAGGTGTGTTTTTTATAGATTCTTATGAGTTCAATGCGTCAAAGTTCTGCAAATGCCTAAATGACGTTCAATAAATAGAAGACGTTTAAATAATATTTAATATAAATTGCTTTCCACAAATAATTTAGTTTTCCTATGAGATTTTTCTAAATACATATAAGGCTAATCCTAACTGGAATTAGTTTGGAATGTTTGTTTGGTGCGGTTGTGTGTGTACGTATGGCAGGTGGTTGGGTTTGGGGGGTCTCACTGCTCTTCAGGCAAGGAACTTTAGGTAAACACGGATCCAGTAACAACATTTCAACATGATATTGTAGAAACAAGACTGATCCGTGTGCTTCTTCACCAGTCTTCCACCATTCCAGTGAGAGAGTGTGAGTGTGTGAGTGAGAGAGAGAGAGAGACAGCGAGAAGACAGATCAAATGTATAGGCCTTTGGGACTGAGGGGGCTTGTGCATGTCTCTTTATCTCTCTTTTATTGTGAGAACAGAAAAAAAATTGGTGAAGAATAGTAATAGAAGATTTATATTTCCATTTATAATATTTTCTAAAAAGTTCTTCAAATATTACTTCAAAGCAATGCAAGTACTACCAGCGACAGACCAAGTTAAATATATGTTTATACAATGAATGTGCTAACACAGTAGATGCTTAATTTAACATGTCAACCACATGACTTTAAATTCCTCTCTTACTTCTCTGTAATACTGTATGGTGTAGTTATTTATGTACAGTATGTTTTGGTGTTTAAACTTTGCGCTGAAAGGCTGTATGTCAGTCTTACGGTTTTCGTACTCTCCTTGTTTGTCACGGTTAGCAGTTGGACCCAAGAACACACGATGAAAATGGAAAACATATTTACAAAAGTTAAAAAACTGGACTGGGCAAGCACCGACGCCACCTGGCGGACTACCAGGCCAGTCAGGATGGGCACGATGAAAGTCAGCAATCAAGCCAGGGTCAAGGATGAGCGCCCGAGAGACCCAGGAGCGTTCCTCCGGCCGGTATCCCTCCCAGTCCACGAGGCACTGGTAGCTGCGCCCACGCCGGCGAATATCCAAAAGCCGATGCACCTGGATAGCTGGGTGGTCACCAACAACCCGGGCGGGCGGAGGGGGCTCAGCCGGTGGGCAGAGAGGACTTGCATGAACAGGCTGAAGCTGAGAGACGTAGAAACTAGGATGAATCCTCATTTCATTGAAGCAGGTAACTTTAACCTTACAACTGCAGGGTTGATAACTTTCCGAATTTCAAATGGCCCAATGTACCGTGGTGCCAGCTTTTTGGATTCTACCTGCAGAGGAATGTCCCTGGTTGAAAGCCAAACCTTCTGACCTGCTTGGTAAGGCGGTGAACGATTCCTACGCTTGTCAGCAATTTCCCAGTTCCGCGCTACAGAACGAAGAAGAGCGGCACAGGCACTCAGGTTGTCTTGGACTGACGGCACTGCAATATTAGTCTCCTGCTCAGGAAACAGAGGGGGTAGATAGCCATGAGCACATTCAAACGGTGTCATACCAGAAGCAGCAGATGGAAGGGAATTGTGTGCATATTCCACTTAGGGAAGGTACTGGCTCCAACTAGAGGGGTTCTGAGCTGCAACACAACGAAGGGCTGCTTCGAGGTCCTGGTTGGCTCTTTCACACTGTCCATTGATCTGAGGATGGAAACCTGATGAGAGGCTCACCATAGCTCCAAGGGCTTGACAGAAACTTCTCCACACTTTAGAGATGAATTGTGGCCCACGATCTGAGACTATGTCCATGGAGTCTGAAGACATGTTGTACCAAAGCTTCGGCTGTCTCCTGAGCAGATGGTAACTTGGCCAAGGCCACAAAATGTACAGATTTAGTATTACCTTGAGAGGCAGGGAGACCAGAGACAAAATCTACGGCTATATGGGACCATGGTTGACTGGGAACAGGAAGGGGGCGTAGCTGTCCTGACGACCGTTGGTTGGATGTCTTACCCCTCGCACAGACTGTGCAGGCTTGGACATACTCTCGGGTATCCTTCTCCATTGTGGGTCACCAGAAGTAATGGCGTAGGAGTGCTAAGGTACGGCCAATCCCAGGGTGACATGCAAAGCGAGAAATATGGATCCACTGCAGGACCTGGGGACAGACAGACAGTTAGGGGGTCCATTTCCTGGATCTGGTTCAGATTCCTGTGCCTCTTGAACCTTGGATTCAATCTCCCAGGTAATGGATGCGACCACACAGCATGGAGGTAGAATGTTGTCATCTTGCTCAGGTAAGTCGGTGGAAGAGAACTGACGAGAGGGCATCGGGCTTGACATTCCTTGATCCGGGTCTGTAAGTTAAGGTAAAATTGAAACATCCAAAGAACATAGCCCACCGAACCTGGCGAGAGTTCAACCTTTTGGCTGACTGAATGTATGAAAGGTTTTTATGATCAGTCCACACTACAAACAGATGTTCCGAGCCTTCCAAATAGCGTCTCCTTTCTTCCAGAGCCAATTTTACAGCAAGGAGTTCACGATTGCCAATAGTGTAGTTTCGCTCAGCAGGAGTCAAATGTCGCGGCAGGCAGACAGGATCTGGAGATACAAAAATGTTTTAGACAAAAAACACCAAAACAGGTCCTAAGCCAAACGCTGAGCTACTAACAGAGTAAGTAGACAAACAAACTGGCGAGGAGTGGCTGTGGAGCTGCCCTTCTTAAACTGGAGGTGATTGATTAATTGAAGGCAGGTGTGCAGAGGAGTAGCCATGCCCAGACAGGAGGAGTCTGCAAGACACAAGGGAGGGGACGAAACACAGGAACCAGCAGGACTGGAGCGGATCATGACATTGTTTGCCCATTTTCCACATTCACACTGGCCACACATGGAATCCATAATGCTCCTATGCAGTATACCTACTGGTTTATATTCGGCACTTATACCATGGTCTGGGTGATTACACGATTCTGATTGGCTGCAGGGGTGTCCATCGTGTAAGGGATAATGCTCCAGGTGTACAATATCACCTGATAATGGACACCACTGCGCGTCAGTGTGTGTGGTTCATGCCTCAGGATCGTCCATTATTAGCTGATAATGTACATCTCGTCTGGCATTATCCCTCACATGCTGTACAGTAGATATCCCTGGTAGGTGTTATTTAAAAACATTTAAAAATGTATTGTACTTGGAATTGTTGACAACAAATACAGTAGTATGCCTTCAACACAGGCAAATCAGGGATGCAAGACTAAAGCACTTGTAGATCAATACCATAGACACCACAGACAAAAGCACCAGAAATGGGCCTTTTTTAACCTACTACAACCTACTACAACTACAACTTTATGGTTGGACAGTATGCCTTCACCCCACCCTGCACCCTCGGTTCTATAGGATATGCATGAGCGGATACAGTACTAGAAAATAGGCTTGCATCAGTTTTCCTCTGCCTCTCCTTTTCTTGTTCTCTCTATCCCTTTCTCCTCTCTCTCCCTCTCACCCTCACTTTCTGTGTATGGAAACGAAAACACATAGAGGGCTGACTGAACCCTAGCTTTTAAAGCTGTAGCAGAATTTAGGTCACTCTACTGGAGACTGGCTGTGAAGCCCCAGAAACCATGCAGCCCGCATTTTATCCCCTCCACTTCACACAGGCTTCCCGCTGAATGGTCTTTGTGTGTGTTACATTTACAGTATGAGTGTGTGTGTGTTTATGTGTACTGTAAGAATGTGAATGATTTGTGGAAATAGCTATCGTTCTTCGGTGGCAAAAACGAGGGGGAAAAAAGGTTGATTGGCATGCAGTGTATGCAAGCCCCACAGATAAATGATAACAATGTGCTTTCCAGTATTGCACTGTACTTTTCTCTTAAAACAAGATGAAGCCATCAACCACACTACAGATGCCCATTTCTGGTTTGTTTCTTTACATTTACATTACATTTATTCATTTAGCAGACAGTTTTATCCAAAGCGACTTCCAAGAGAGCTCTCTAGACGATGTCACGCTAAAAACAACATCCTCTTTAGCAATATGTGTTGAACATTTTGTTTCATATCTGTCAATAGACAGCTGAAATTGTGAATCACCCTGAACATATCTCTCATAACGATCAAGCATGGCATAATATGCAAGTTTTGGCTTGGTTTCAGAAATTGCAAAATTGTTGATGTCATCTTTCTCAGTATTCCCTTCCTTTCTAATACATATAATACTAATAACATGTGGACTTTGTTCCTGGGCCAGAAATGGTGATGCCTTCTCTCTTTCTATGAAAATATTAGTTCACCAGGGATACGGGTGTGGGGTGGGTGGGTATTTTAGCTCTCTTTTTGCAGCGCCCCCTGTGGGACTGTGAAGAGCAACAAGACGATCATGCTGCTAAGACCAACCTTACTATTGTCACTGAATTTCCTTTTCCTCTTCCCTGCTCACCCACAGCTCCCAGCAGGAAATGGGGAAGTTTAAATTTAGGCCGACTTGCTGAGCTGGATTATGTGTACTGCTCTGGGCTGAGGGAACCAACACTAGCCTTCTTTTTTAATGACCCCAAACGTATTTAAGTTGAAATTACATAATGGTCTGCTATGTTATGCAATCTGGCTGCTAATAAATCCATTCCCCAAGTCAGAGCAAAGTCCATGAACAATTTTCATCCTCAGGGAGTGAAAAGCGTAACCCTGTGGGTTATGAGCGCTTACTGCCTGTTAGCTAAATATTGTAGTTTACTTGCCAGCTTATAAACATTTCCACATTTTCAACATATTTTTTAATTGAGCCAAAGAACTTTGCACACATAGTATATTGCTACTATCAATTCTAATGTTCATTCATATAAATAATCTATATTTACATTGTTTCACAGACAAAAAAAACATGCTTTAAAATATATAGCATTGTATGGTTAACAACATCAATAACAAACAAACCAAATATGAAAGAATAAATTTTAGAAGAATTTTTGTATTTAAAATTGTAAGACAGCGTCTGGCATGATTTGAGCATTTGTGTAAAAAATTTTTTTAGTAAAGACTGGTAGTGTAGATTGAAGACAAGGATGAGCAACATTTCCAGACAAGTTGTCTATTGCCTATCAATTTTTAATCCTTGGAACAATGTCCATGCTGAATCCCAAAATAGTATCCCTTAGGGAACTAGTAAATATCTGAGATTTACATTTATTCATTTAGCAGACGCTTTTATCCAAAGCGACTTACAGTAAGTACAGGTACATTCTCCCTGAGGCAAGTAGGGTGAAGTGCCTTGCCCAAGGACACAGCGTCACATAGCCACACCCAGGGCTCGATCTCACAACCTTCCGATCATTCCGTTGAGCCATCTGACCTCCAAGTTAGCTTGGAGACGGAAGTACAGGAAACATATTTACAATGATCCAGCCTCTACACATACACACACACATTCTGCCGCGGAGAAAAACCTTTGCACATCCTCCCAGACAAGCAGGGGGGTCAGATGGCTCAACGCGTTAAGGCATTGGCCTCGTGATCAAAAGGTTGTGAGATTGAGCCCCGGCTGTGGCTATGTAACATTGTGTACTTGGGCAAGGCACTTCAGCCTACTTGCCTTAGGGAAAAATGTCCCTATACTTACTGTAAGTCGCTTTGGATAAAAGCGTCTGCTAAATGAATAAATGTAAATGCACTGGCTGACACCACAAGGCACTGAACTGGCTCCTACCGTTATGTGTGTGTGTAAGTAGGACTGGGTGGTGGGTGTTCCTAGTGGTATGGCGGATGTTCCACACCCATTTTTGTCATCTTTCATCCTGTTCACTGCCAACCAACACACACACACCTGTCCACACACATAGACATATGCCATCCATCTTTATCAAACAATCCCTGCTCAAACAGCATGAGAGAATGTTCTCTATACATAGGCCTGATGAAAATTTGAAGGCAGGCTGTGAATTATTTAGAAGGCTTGATTTCTTATACTGCTCCTTTCATGGTGCTAGAGGATATGAATCAATGACCCATCCCCTACACTACGCTGCCCTCCCCCCCCCCACACACACACACACACACTCTCTCTGTCCTTTTTTTTGTCCAATTTACATTTTAAGTCTAGATGTCCTGCGGCGTGAATATGCATCTAGCGCTACACAAATGTACGTCTGGGGCGCAAATCTGGCAAATATTAGAATAAAAAGGAGCCTGTAGTTTGTGTCCTGAGCTGCAATCCGCACACCAATGCGGCCCTACAGGTCGTGAAATTGGGACTGAGACAGACAGAAGTACCGTCATCTAGACGCAGCTCCTGGAGTGTACTGGGAGCGTCTCGGAATTATCTGGTGAATCCAGACACGGCGAGCCCGCCGACGCCGCTGATGAGTTCTCTGGAGTAAATAAAGCCAACCCAACAACATCCATATCCGCCATTATCTAGCAACAACATGCCGACAAATACACAGTACATGTACATGCACAGGTAGCATGCCAGGCAGAAACCCCTCCCATTCAGATGCAAATTCTGAACACACTGTCAGTGTCTTCTGACTTCAAAATGTACAAGCGTCCAACTAGGCGCAAATTTGCCTATTTGGATGCAAAATTTGTCCAGTGGGAGCACAGCATAACAAAGCAACATCTACACACACACCCTTTCTTTAAACCCCAGATCTTCTGAACAGAGCAGCCAGACATGAGACACAGCAGACCAGACCTTTGTATATGAGTTTGTGTGCACACATGGGTTTGTGAGAAGGCTTAATTCAGTCTGACCATAGACACAGGGAACAGATGGCCAACTTAAGGCCTGCCAGATCTATTATTTTTACAAGAAAATGTCATTCTTTCTGGAGGGTGATTATAATCAGATTCTAGTTTATAGAACAGACACTCACATATAGTAACAACTTCCCTTTAAACACAAAGCAGGTATGAAAGTGTCTTTCAACATCTGGCCAACCAGTGAAACACTTTCAAAACCCAAGAATAACCATAATCATGAATTAATAATGATAGTAAACCCTGTATATGGGTGAACTAGATGAGATGTTTTGGAAGAATTGGATGTTCGTTTCTCAACCCGTGAGCATAAACGCTCCTTCAAAAAAACATTATTTTATTCCGGCCTCACATCATAGCTTTTCATCACCATAAAATTAATTCATTGGTTTCATTTCTGCCTCAGGGACACTCAAAAGCTCACGGCAAGAGATGGAAATGGCCATCCCTCTCTTGTATTCAAACCCTACCTCCTCGAGCAGTCCTTCATCTTTCTATCTCTCTCTCTGTCTCTCTGTCTCTCTCCCGCTCTCTTTCTCTGTCTCTATCCCTCTCTCTGTTTGCAAATAGATTTTATAGATATCTGCCTATACAGTCTGACTATTATAGGCCGCTCTCTCTTTCTCTGTCTCTCTTCCTTTTCTCTCCCTCGTGGCTGTAGAGTACAGCTCATATGTGAACTATTTCCTGCCTGTGAACAAGCAGAGAGGGACCAACCTAACTACAACCTGCCTGAGAGAGCTTGGGTTTCACAAGGCTGCATCAGCCACTGATCAAAGTGACACCCAAAGAGTTTCAGTCCTGGGCCAAATGTAACATACATATCCCTTTTTCTTTATGGAGAGGAATAGCGGAATGGATTGAGGGGGACAAAAAAGGAAAAAGAGAACATGATGAACAATTAAAGACGATTGCCCAAATGATCCAATCAATTCCAGGCTTTTGAAAGGGGTGCTCTCAAACAATAGCTTTCATGCTGCAAAACAATTGAACAGTGAACTTCTACCCTTTCAAAAAGAGTTGAGGCATATGTTTCTATTTTTCATGTGGTATGTCTCTCTTACTCATAATTTTGTCTCCTTGTTTTAACATCCCCTACTTAGTTAATTCCTCAAAGAGAGAGGAGACTGGTGAAATTATGGTGGGCTAAAAATAAAAGCTCTATAAATATGAGTGCCAATTGAGAGTGATTGACGGGCAGACTGGACCACGACTGCAGTTAAGGTACTGGGTGGAGGGAGAATCACTCACGCTTTCCTCTCCCTTCTTCTCTCCTCCTGTTGCCCCTTCTTGTCCCTCCTTTCCTTTCCTCTTTTCTTATAACCTCGCTCTCCTCTCCTTACATCTTCTCACCCCTCCTTCTCCTCCCTCCCTTGTTCCACTTGCTCTCCTTTCCTCCCGCCCCTTCTCGTCCTTTCTTTTTCCTAACTCATCCCCTCAGATCGCTTCACCTCTTGTCTTGTATCCATTCTTCTCCTCTCCCTTCCGTCCTCGCTTTTCCCCTCCTGTCAAGAGTATAGAGCAGCACACACTATCATTACAGAGCAACCTAAATAATACCTGAAGTAGACCTGACACGCACATATGCTGTTTATGTACACATACCAAATGCGGTGAAAAATTTGGGGGCGTAAAGGCTGCATGCTTAGACATCTCGTCTTTCTGCGCCTCACCTCTTAATTCCATCAAATATATACAAGGTACACGCACACACACACAGCTGTCTCTTTCTGCAGTGTGGATGACAGTACTCCATGCTTTCACTGTAAAGTTTGCTATAGTCTTGCAGCATATTTTCCCCTCCACAGTGGGAAGCTGTTTGCTGTGTCAATCCTAAGCATTGCAGTACCGCTCCATGTCTGTTTTATAATTCATACTCGTGGATCCTTTTTCTGCCTCCAGACACGTGCCAAAGATACAGGAAGCAAAAGATGATGCTGTCTATTTTTCTCTCACCTTTTCTTAACTGCCTCCCCCCCTCTTTCTCTCAACCTGCTCACCTTCTACCAATCTTTCTCTCAACTCTCCTCATTCTGTTTTCTCTCTTAGCTGTCTCACCCACTCTCACTCTCTTTCTCCTTTTTTCCAGGGCATGGAAATGTGTGAGTGGGAGCAAAACACAATCTATGCCACAATCACATCGCACAGGCGAATGTTAATGCACAATTGCCGTATGTGTGGACATTTGCAGATAGTAAACACCTGTTCACAAGCATGCATGTTGATGATCGTTGCATGAACCGCGGGATGCAGACAAAGCAACATGTGCCTGTGAACACAAACCAACTAAAGCCAGGTACTGTCAGCCATGTCCTGTGTAATTGTGTAGGGAGGCTCCGATCGCACCATTGCGCTTTTAATGGGCCAGTCTGCCTCTCTATCTCTCGCTCTCTATTTATCTCTCTCCCCCTCTCTCTTTCCCCTCTCTCCTACTATCTCTCTCTCTCAGTATTGATATCATGCCCATTAGGCTTTGCCTCTGGGCCTTTATGGCAGCATAGAGGACTTGAATCTCAGAGACACTCCTATAAGTCAATGCCCATCTTATAAACAAACAAACACACACGCACACACACAAAAGCACGCACAGACTCAAACCCTTAACACAGGAATCAATTCTGCTTTTACCCAGTGATCCAGGCATCAATTCACTAAACCAAGCAAATTGTGCAAGAAAGAGATAAAGGGCCCTATTTACACAATCGGAAATATAAGTGTCAAGCACAAGTAGCTTTGTGGGCGGGACTCAGGAGCTGTGCTATTATAGTGGGATAAATGACTTTTGCACTTGGCGCAAAGCTAAAGTGTGTTGGTCTGAGGAAGCTTCATTAGTCATGCGTGTGGTTTGGACGTAATGTGCAGTAAACCAATCAGAGGGTCAGCTCACATTCCCTTTAAAAGCAGGAGCACCACAATGGTCAGGTGCTTTTGCTTTCCCTGTTGGAAATCTGAAGCCAGAAATGATAATGGCATGCTCACTTGTTTTGGAACAGAAGGGTAGCAGTGAAACTGCTCTGTAGTTCTGGAGGATGACTGGGTTGAGAGAGGGTTTTTTGAGTAAGGGTCTAACTGTGGCCTGTTTGTATGCTGAGGGAAAAGGGCCAGAAGTGAAGTAGGAGTTGAGGACATGAAGAAGGAACGGTGTGACAGAGGGAGATATGGTTTGAAATAGAGGGGAGGGGATTGGGTCCAGGGGGCAAGCGGTGGGACTGTGGGAGAGGATGGGGGGAAAGGAGGAAAGACGGAGAGGTGGTCAGACATAGTGTAGGATTGGATAGGCAGGATGGGTTCAGGGAGGGTTAAGGAGGGAAGAGAAAGTAGAGAACAGTTTATGGGGGTTAGGAGCAGAGTTCACCTGCTTCAGGAAGTAGTCTGTTTTTGCCTCCGTTATGTGAGCGGAGAAGCACTTGAGGAGGAAGTGATACTTGTCGAGCTCTTGATCCTTTTTGGACTTGCGCCATGTCCTCTCCGTAGGGTGGAACGCTCCTTCTGCACGACCTCTGTGAGGCATGGGCAGGAGGGAGAGAATCGAGCAGGTCTAGTTGACAGGGGGCAGAGGGTGTCAAGCAATGTGGTTAGCATTGATAGCAGAGTATCAGTGGCCGCGTCCGTTGGATGTGACATGATACTCATCAATGGGAGCGAGGGATGATGTTACCACAAAGGAGAAGTTTCAACCTTTTCTATGCTCCTTTTTGATGTGGAGCACCTGCCCCTCACTTGTTTTAGAACAGAAGGGTAGCAGTGAAACTGCTCTGTAGTTCTGGAGGATGACTGGGTTAAGAGAGGGTTTTTTGAGTAAGGGTCTAACTGTGGCCTGTTTGTATGCTGAGGGAAAAGGGCCATAAGTGAAGTAGGAGTTGAGGACATGAAGAAGGAACGGTGTGACAGAGGGAGATATGGTTTGGAATAGAGGGGAGGGGATTGGGTCCAGGGCGCGAGCGGTGCCCCTCTGCAAAACCATGTCAAGGATGCTTCACAGCCAAGGAAACCGACATTAGAGCCGTGAAAGAAAGAGAAGTAAGACACTGTACAGTGATGGGAGAAACCCACCAATTATCTTTGATTAAATACATTTAACACATTTACTGAAGTTATAGGTAAGGTTAATAACATCTCAAATATCACAATCATTTCCCTTGTTTGGTAATATTTTCCTTGTAATTATGTTTGCAGGACAACTGCTGGGAACTGCTGCGTTTGTGTAGATGAGAGAAGCAAAGTGCATGCGCATTGTGCAAGCTACATTATAGCCAAACCAAGCCCTTAAAATACAATATATGAATAGTGTGCCACTGACTTTTAACCACCTTTTACCTGGTCAGTGGTGGAAGGGTTTTCGGAAACTGCGAAATAGCACCAGGGAACGTTTGCGCCGGAACACATCTCCTTTTTTTCCTAACTGTCCCCTGGAGCGCAAGTTAATTCCCTAATTTACCGACATGCGTCTGTGGATGGAAAAATACGCTGTGCATCTGGTGCACAACAGGAATGTTACATGCTTTGGTGTACAAAGTCAATTGCGCTGGGTGCAAGATAGGGCTCACACTCAGCATACCCTGCTGATCATGCTGATATTTGGGTTTGAACTGGGATGCATCAAAAGTAACTCTACAAATGTGCTTCAGTCAACTTCTAGATACATATTATAGTGTATTTATTAAACTACTCAATGGTTAACAAATACTAACACATGTTATATTTCACTGTATCGAACGAGTTATGTCACAACTCCTTCTGAACGTCTGGAACAGCGTTGGCCTCTGACGGAGATGCAGCTCTCTCCGAGAGAACGTCCCCTCGGCGCGAGGTCAATCTTGCTCACATTAAAGGCTCCTGCCCAGTCTCACAACCAGCAATTTATTGCTCTGTAGACGGACAGCGCTCGGCGCACAGACGCAGGGAGGCCGAAGAATTAAATTAGGATGTGAGATTCAAGAGCAAAGATAATCACAGAGGGTGACGTAAAGTAAAGGAGAGAGAGAGAGAGAGAGAGAGAGAGAGAGAGAGAGAGAGAGAGAGAGAGAAAGAGAGAGATAGAGAGAGAGAAAATGAGGGAGAGAGAGGCTATATACTGTTGGAGGCAGGGAATAAAAGAGGAAGAGGACAAAGATAAAGAGTGAGTAGGCAGGCGAAGAAAGACAGTGAAGGAAGGGGTGATGAATAAAAATGTTAAAAACATTCAGAAATCAAGTTTGTTTGATGAAACAGTTAGTCCCCATAGGAGAATTACAGCAAAGATAAGTAAGCGGATCACAAAATCACATCAATAATAAATTACCACAAATTTAAATTACAGATCAAATACCACAATATGGATCACAAAGATTCTATTTTTTTTTTACCTAAGACACTGGGTGACTATTCAAAGAAGACAAGACTTATATCTGAGCCCTTCAATCTGAATGGGATGACTACAAAGGCTGGCAAGTATTCAAAGTTTGCCTGCAATACTTTCACACACACAATTGGGAGATATTGCAGATAAAAAATGACTCAGACATTTTTTATTAAGTCAGTGTGTCATGTCCCCCCATGAAAGAGAGAAGAGCTTTCTTTTACTTGTCAATGATCCTGAGGCCGGGAGCACTCGTAATTGCTTTTTCTAATATTCAATTTCTTAAGATTTTTCATTCCTTTCTTCATGAGATGGCATCTTCTGCATCTATGCATAATAATGCATAAATCGCAAGGCCAAAGTTTGAACATGCTTCTGTCTCTTTCTCTCTCCCTCCATATCTTTATCTGATATCAAAAGAGTGACTACGGGGCCATCCATCTTAGGTTAGCCTACAGATGTACTCCACTCAGTCATGTCGGTAGGTATAAAAGTGATGTTTATGAGTATGTTTGCGAATGCGTCTGTTTATTTCATTCTACAATGCATCAAAATAAGCAAAAAATATGCCATTTAACATGTATACTATAGCTTCTATTGGGGTACAGCCTTACTTGACACACTCCAAGCAATTGAAGAATAGGAATAGGCCAGATTTCTATTCACTATGAGGAAAGCAACAAAGATACACCAAATATGATGATGATGTAAACGGGTTTAAGGCTTGTAGATTGCTTTACCTCTGTCTTGCCCATGTTGGAGAAAAAAATGTTTTATTTTCGTTTTTTTATTCAGTTTTGTGTAAAAAAAATATATCATAAAAAAATATATACATGTATATACAGTTTTGTCCCCTCCGTGAATCGTCACCTTAACGTGATGGAGGGGTTTGAGTGCTTGGATGATCCTAGGAGCTATGTTGTCTGGGGCATTATGCCCCTGGTAGGGTCTCCCAAGGCAAACAGGTCCTAGATGACTAGCCAGACCAAGAGCGGTTCAGAAAACCCTTATGATGACTACACGAACGAAATCCGTTACGTCGCCCGGATTGGCAAAACCGGGGCCCCACTCAGGAGCCAGGCCCAGAGTGGGAGCTCGCAGGCGAGCGCCTGGTGGCCGGGTCTTTTCCCATGGGACACGGCCGGGCCCAGCCCGAAAAGGTGACGTGGGACCACCTTCCCGCAGGCCCACCACCCGCAGGAAGGACCGTAAGGGGCTGGTGCTGTGTGCTTTGGGCGGTGGTCAAAGGCAGGCGCCCTGACGACCAGGGCCGCCCACGCAGTCTCTAGCGCTGGGGACATGGAATGTCACCACGTTGGCGGGGAAGGAGGCCGAGCTTGTGTGGGAGGTCGAGCGTTACCAGCTAGATATAGTCGGCCTCGCCTCCACGCACAGCTTGGGCTCTGGAACCATTATCCTTGAGAGAGGCTGGACTCTCCATTTCTCTGGCGTTCCCCGCGGGGAGAGGCGGCACAAGAGTGTCCATCAGTGCACGTGGCACCAGGACACTCTAGGCTGGAGGTCGATGATCGACTTTGTTGTTGTGTCTTCTGACCTGCGGCCGTGTGTCTTGGACACTCGGGTGAAGAGAGGGGCGGAGCTGTCAACCGATCACCACCTGGTTGTGAGTCAGATCCGCTGGCGGGGGAGGAAGTTGGACAGACTTGGCAGGCCCAAGCGTATCGTTAGGGTCTGCTGGGAACGTCTGGTGGACCCCTCTGTCGGCGGGGTCTTCAACTCACACCTCCGGGAGAGCTTCTCACAAATCTCAGGGGAGGCTGGGAACATTGAGTCTGAATGGACCATGTTCTCGAACTCCATTGTCAATGCGGCAGTCCGGAGTTGTGGTCGCAAGGTCTCTGGTGCTGGTCGCGGTGGCAATCCCAGAACCCGGTGGTGGACACCGGAAGTAAGGGATGCCGTCAAACTGAAGAAGGAGTCCTATCGAGCCGTTTTGGCTTGTGGGACTCCCGAAACAGTTGACCGGTACCGGCAGGCCAAGCGTGCCGTGGCTCGGCTGGTCACAGAGGCAAAAACCGCGGAACACTGGACCAGCTCTATACCCTCTACCGGGTGCTCGAGGGTTCATTGGAGTTTGCCCAACCAGTCCACATGTGTTAGGGGCCGTCCGTTCCCTGTACGACCAAAGTAGGAGCTGTGTTCGCATTGCCGGCAATAAGTCAGACCTGCGCATGCTGGACTCCACCAGGGTTGCCCTTTGTCACCGGTTCTGTTCATTGTTTATATGGACAGGATTTCTAGGCGCGCCCTAGGGTGGCCGGGCGCTCCCTTAGAGATAGGGTGAGAAGCTCTGTCACACGAGAGAAGCTCGGAGTAGAACCGCTGCTCCTCCACGTCGAGAGGAGCCAGCTGAGGTGGCTCAGGCATCTGTTTCGGATGCCTCCTGGACGCCTCCCTCAGGAGGTGTTCCAGGCATGTCCCACCGGGAGGCGGCCCCGGGGAAGACCTAGGACACGCTGGAGGGACTCTCGGCTGGCCTGGGAACGCCTCGGGATCCCCCCCGAAGGTGCTGGAGGAGGTGTGTGCGGCGAGGGAAGTCTGGGCTTCCCTGCTCAGACTGCTGCCCCTGCGACCCGGCGGTAGAAAATGGATGGATGGATATACAGTTTTGTGGGGCAAGTGTTGTCGGGTATCATATGGAGGATCTGTTAACTGCTGTTTTGTAACTATTTAAGCATAATATAAATAAATTAATGTTTGCTACACATTTAATCCAAACATTTGCATAAAGAAAAGTGTTGATTCATTATTGTGTTATGCTCTTATAGCTTTTCCCTTGGCACTTATTGGTTCTCACGATGTATGTTTCACAATCTAAAAGCCCACTATGTTCGGGGTCTATCACGTTGCTATGCTCAGTGACCGATGCTCTTTGTAAAAGCTCTCTCTTGTAAGTCGCTTTGGATAAAAGTGTCTGCTAAATGAATGAATGTAAATGTATTCGCCTTCAAAAGAGAGGTGAGGGAATTGTGTGTGTATGAGAGATGGTTGCCTCTCTGCTCCAGGCATACAAGGTGTGTTACAGGCGTCCAAGCACTGCCTGTTTCTACTAGCTCTGAGGAAACGCATAATGCGAGATTCAACAGGTCTATTAAGACATTTACTGCTGTTTAGTCAGTTAGTGCCATGAATTGGATATGTGGGTTGAGTGCAGAGAGAGAGAGAGAGAGAGCGAGCGAGCGAAAGCAGGGACTGTGACAGGAAGGAGAGTGACACCAGGGCCTGATGTCTGCTGTCGGCCCATCTGTCTACTCAAGATGTGCAAACAAACAGTGCTTCCATTAGCTAGGGTCCAGCTGTGACAACAGCAAGAGCATGGAGTAGGCCAACACTGACCTAACACCAGCAAACACACCCACTCTTGCACTCATGAACGCACACGCAAACACACAAGCATGCACGCTTGTACCCTCACTGTCTGTTCATGCATGTTCAGCGACCACAGGGCGACATTTCTGAGGGCTTTAAAGAACTTCAAAGAACTATGGAGCACATATAACAATTTCTCATCTCTTTCTTTTCAACACACACCTCGCTCTTTTTCTCTGTGAGTGGCATATTTAGTGCAAACCTCCCTCAAAACACATCAATTACCACCTCAGTACGGCAAACAGAACTGTAACAGTAAGGGCCCACATCCATTGGTCAATACACCATTCAAAAGCAAGGCTTCAGCTTGGCATGCTGAGGCTGATGTTTTTATGCAGGCGGTGCTGTACGTCACACACAGTGACTCAAATGAACATACATGGAAGAACACACGTACGTAGTGCTCAAACACACCTAGGTTGGTCTGTATCACTGCGCCTTAGCACCTATTCAGCCCCTATCATGCTCACTGTTCTGCCCCCGGGGGACAGTGTGCGTGCAAATATGACTGAGTGTGAGAGTGACCTAGATGGAACAGCTGTAAAGTGGGCAGGGAATTTGAAACGGAACAGGGATATGCCAGTGTGTCTATGCTACATTTGGGCATGTGCTTGTTTTTCCCTCAAGAGCGCATCCGTACATTTGCGTTTTACGCACGTGGACAGGATGTAAGCGTGCTGGTGTGTGGTACATCCGTTTGTGCATGTATGTGTGTGTGATCAAGATGAAACAGCTGTGAGCTGGCACACATTTAAATTGGACAAAGGAAAGGTAATGAGACAATCAGAAAAGCTCAGTTATTTTCATGCTTTGAATATTCCCAAACAGCAAATGCATGTATGCACAGTGACAGACTATCACTATGCGGTCCACTGGTACGTTGATATACAGTTAACGTTTGCTGGCGGCAGGAGACACGAGAAAAATCTTTTTGGAAATTACATGGAAAAGCATGTAGCAAATACAGGGCTAAAAGTTTAGATGGGTGAAAAAAGTGAAGCATGTGAAAAATCATCCAGGATAATAATTTAGCTTTGTATACCATATAAATAATAAAACTGTATTGCTACTGTTCCAGACAGCTTAGTGTGTGTAACTGCATTTATAGTCACTGTTTTGCTGAAAGTCTTGTGTTAAGGACATTATAAGTGACATAGGAAAAAGAAAGGAAAAGGTTTTACTGAGGAACAATCAGCTCCCACAGTTGTGTGCGTGCACATGTATGGTAAATAGAATTACTCCATTTCATCTGCCTCATTGCATCGTAGGCATTCGTTTAACGCACTCTGTCTCGCTCGCTCCTTTAGGTTCTCACTTCACCTCATCTCTCTTTCAATATTTTTGGTCACCCCCATTATGCCACCCTCAAACTCTGTTTCTCCCCCACCCCCTCCACATGTTCCCTCCTCCTACACTTCCCTTCAGCTTCCCCTCTCTCTCTCCAAGACAGTTAAGACAGTTGATCTATTCTGTGCATGTGTGTTTGAGTTTTTACGTGTCTAAATATAGCTGGGAAGAGACAAACACAACCCAGCAACAACCCAACGATCTGCTTTCCTCCTCCATTCACATTTCTTGCATTATTGACTGAAGATGCAATTTGTGGTCTTACAAGTTCTGAGGTTACATCATTTGTCTGTACATCCTGAAGTACGATTTGTCAAAATTACTTAAATAAAAGAACAAACTAATTAGCAGTTGAGTGTACAGAGAACTGGGTTCTAGTGGAGTATAACTCAGAACTCTAATTAAGGAATACATGTACAAAGTAAATACCGAAAACATTACATTCTCATTACATTTTCAAGGTACTTTTATAAAGATTATTTTAAGCTTGTGAGCTGACTTCACATGAGCCATATGGTTGTCTGGCATTGTTCAACTTGAGGTTCATTCATTCATTTATTAATCGATTCATTACCTGCCACTTATTAGCGGTGCCGCTTATTCCCTTATCCCAGTTATTTTGGGCCTTAGGCGGGATACAACCTGGACTGGCCAACAAGTCGCAGTCAACTGAGGTTGTAAAAGTGAATTGCTACTTCAACTACAGTAAGGGTTAGGGTTAGATGCAGACACAAATTGTGGCCTTAGGCGGGATACAACCTGGACTCCGGCCAACAAGTCGCAGTCAACTGAGGTTTTTGTAAAAGTGAATTGCTACTTCAAGTACAGTAAGGGTTAGGGTTAGTTTAGACACCGAACTAGACACTACCCCTACCTCCTCATCAATGCCCCCCCCCCCCCCAAATACTACTGTACCTCTATGTCAGAAACACAGCAGGCCATAATTCAAAACTGACCAATGCATGGGCCAGATGCACTAGCTAATAATATAACTACCTTTTGGGATTTGTAGTATTAGCGGTTGTTACGTTCCAGCTCCCAAAGGGAGGGGAGCATGACAACCCACTGCTCGTGCTCGCCACTGCCAGCAAAGGAGGTATGGAGTCATGGTGCAAGAAAAGGACACAGAAGTCAACTACCGTAAAAACAAAGCTTTTATTTAGCCACGGTAATAGTGCAAATAATAAACAATAATAATTACTGGGAGAAGGGGAGGGCTGGACGGACCAAAGCAAAGAAATAAACAAGAAAAGACCCCACCCGTAACCTATACTAACCCCCAATGAGAATATAATAATCCCTATCTGGCACACGATCAAGGCGCCCTAACCAAACTTACAAGTGGTGGTCCGCCCAGGTCTAGCTGCTGTGTCTAGACAGAGAAATGTTCCTACGGGTGATGTATACCCCAGGGTAGCTCTAATCTACTCCCCAACTCCCTATAAACAAGAGAGAAAAGAAAGAATAATAGTTAACACCAATTATTAGGATACATAAACAACCAAACAAGTTCTCCATCCCGGGGGGGTATTGCACAAAACTAAGATAAGGGATTAAGCCGGGCTATGTTGGTTATCCTGGCTGAATTTAGCCTCAAGTCGGTTGCACGAAAGCCGATAAAACTTAGCCTGGCCAAGTTACCATGGTGATTTATTCTCCGCAGCTAGCCTGCTCCGGACCAGGCTAACAGCCAGGCTAAGATTAATCCTAGTGATTCACCTGCATTTCCACAGTCAATCCTGTGAGGAATTCACGTGTTTTACAGCATATCCATGATCTTTTTAAATATGTTGCATCATTTTAATTATAATGCATTTAACATTTACACATATTTAGTATATTGTCATTTCTCATTTCATTTAAATCTACAACAGTCTTTTAATATTGATTTAAGTGGTATTATTATTATTACTCTGGCCAAGTGTTATATTGATATGCTGATGAAGACTGCTTGTCAAACTGCCATCGAGGTTTCATAAATATGTGTTTTATTGCATTACAGTGAACCATCGCTATATCATGGTTCAGTACTGTGAACCCTCGCAATATCATGGTTCAGTACAGTGAATACTCGCGATATCACGGTTCACTTCACGGATTTGCCATGTGCATTGTGTTCTGCATTCTGATTGGATAAACAGTCTCTCGGCGTCTTCTCTACCTGTGCATCAATAAAGTTGCGGTTTACTGTAATATTTACTGTGTCTGTACACCTACGTAACATTCGCAGAAAAAGTTAAACTTATGGACATGCTTAATTGTAGCCCAATTATGACAGCTCCAGAGGATTGTACACTTTTTGAATACTAACGCATTAATCTGGTCCGCTATTGTCTGCCAGGCTTATTCTCTTTCTTTTATTATGGCTTGAGTATTGTCCTTTTTTAATTAATATCCTTATCCTCCTCATAAAACTCCATCAGGAGCTGTTGTTCTGCGGCCGTGAAATATGTTGCGCGACTCTTGTCCATGTTCTGATCGGTGATTCTGTGAGCGATCGCGAGGTCTATTTAAGAATGCCATGAACACGCATTAATCCTGACTACCTACATCTGGCTTGACATAGCCGCGCCTTTTCATCCTGGCTTGGCAAACGTGCAACCAATTAAGCCAGGATACGACGGCCAGACTAGGTCAAGCCGCGCTTGCTCAGTTATTCTGGCTTTCTTTATTCTACTTTCGTGCAATACCCCCCTGCTGCTTCAATTTCCAAAAATAGAACACAAAACAGTTTAAACAGTTTACTAACTAAAAAAAACAAAACAATTTAAACTATCTATCAACTGTTATTATCAAAATGTTTATCTGAATGGCATAACGAAAGATTATCTGAATGGCATAACGATCCCCACACAGGGTACAAACCAAACCAACAGCAGGAACAGAGAGAGAGAGAACTGATCCAAAACTGGGCTTTTTAAAGAGCCCAGCCAGCTGCAGCCACTGATGAGTGGGCGGATTTTCAGGTCCCAATCAACCATTGAACCACCAATCGGCTGCCGGGACAGTCACAGAAGCCACATTGCCTGGTAAAACAAACACAAACACACGCACCACAAACAAAACCAGCACAAAATGTCTATAAAACGAACCCAGAAATCTGGGGACGTAACAGCGGTCCATGTGATACTGCAGTGGCAGCCTGTACATAAACAAATTATAATTAGAACATAAGTCAGTTATTCTGATTTTATGCCAGCAGAGAAGGCCTTGCTGGCCCTGACAGCCCTCCACTGTGTAACCAGCGAGCCAGAAATGTGATATTATCTCAAGGACCAAATATAACTACACCACAGGTCAGATTTGGCTTGTGCACTAAACCAGACGACTGCGATTAAAAGACAAAAAATATATTTCCAAAGTTAGAAATTTGATGTAGAGTAATAAGAGCAGCCAAGGTTGCCTCTTATTGCCTAATGCTTGACATCACTAGGGCAGACTTGCGTCTAGAATAAGGAGGGAATAAAAATTTAAACTGTTTAGTTTCCTTCGATAGGGAATTATTCAAAAGAAAGATGCGGCAAAAGAGGACAGATCAATTTGACAAGTGTGAATTATATAAAAGTGTGGCTGAGAAGGCTTGTAGACCAAGAAACGCTTCAAAATGCCAAACCACAACCAGAAAAAAGCAGGACAGCCTGGTGATCAAGATGATTCAATCAAACAGATAGAGGAATTATTTGATTGTTTCCTCTTTTCGTCTTGTGGGAACAAAGACAATCAAAGCCAGCAGCAAAAAAAAATCATGCACGTCCGCAAATGCACGCACAAGCACACACAACACACACGCACACTGTGAAGGACAAAGGTGCACATTCTCGCGGTTAGACGAATGCGTAATACCCCCTCCATTCACGCACAAGTTAACAAGTCCCCTGCGATACCTGCTTTCTTAAACAAATCACCAAAAGTGGCTTCGGGGACATTTCAATCGGTTTCCTTTCATTGGCAGCCTGCAGTGAAAGGCCTTCTAAAGTACAGAGAAGCAAAACACTGTCATTTCTAACAGGAAGAAAATTTTCAAAGGGACTCCTTTGACAAAGCTATTTCAGAGAGCAGCTTGGATATGTAATTTGCTACAGGTAAAAAACGTTATCCTAATATTCACTGGGATGTATTCTCCCAGAGTTGTTACGTAGCCCTTTTTCTCTAAAACCATCCAGAAGCAGGGATGGAGGGAAGGGGGGACCGCGGAAGAGCCGGTTCCCGTAAAGACAGGAGACGTAGCTAGCTATTGCACCACACTCAAACGAGCTGCAACTGGGGAGGAATCCAAATAGGCCAAGTCTGAGGCACATAGGGTACGTCTGTGCACATACGCACCAAAAGGGACATACGCACACACTTTACCATATGTGGGTTGCAAACATGTAAAAAAAATAGTTTAATAAAAGACTTGTACTGCGTGGAAAGACCTAAGGAGTTAATTATAGTCAGGTGATCTGGTCCATAAATTAGACTTTCATAATGTAAATGTCTAATTACTGCCTCACAAACTCCATGCCTATTTTCACTTCACAATAATATGTTCAGCTACAGAAAACACCTGCTCGGCTGATCGGAAGGGCACTTTGTGCTGTGATGATCCCGTGAGTGTATCTGGGTGTGTGTGTGTGTTCATGTGTGTGTGTTTTGATCGGGTGCTCAGATCCCATGATAGTGTATCAACCTGTCAGCGTGTGGAACCTCTAACGTGAACCCAGAGACCTCCTAAAGACCTGTGCTCTCCATCCATGAGTCACTAATGGAGGGCAGTTGGAGGTAAGTGCCCTGATGAGCAGGAGAGGAGAGGGGGCCTTAGGGAGGTGAGAGCACATGTAGTGCAGGAAGAAAGATTACATGGGCTGATGCATACTAACTAGCTACAGTTAAGTGGCTCACTTTGGGGACATGGTAACAGGTGTTGCGTGAGAGTTGTTCAATTCAGATGTGAACAAAAAAAATCTGAATTCCCATCCTCTGCTCTTGTCCTTTTGTGGGGTTTTTTTCAGCTGTCGCTAAAGGAAATCTTGAATTTGCCGATATGTATTCCTTTTAAATTGTTTTTTTCTTCTTTTTTAACTCCATCTAACACCTCTCTGATTAAATTATTCTAGAACACGTTTCAGCTCCAAGGAGATGGTGTTGTGAGTATGATAGGCTTAAACAACTCCAAGATGCAGAGATTCAGTCTCGTTAGGTCCGCTAGCAGAGACATCGACTGACCTGATGTTGAGCCAGTGCTGCTTCAGCAAGGCGGCCGCGCCCAGTCCCACCACAGTGACGCAGACCAGGAGAAGGGTGGTGCGTCGCGCCTTGGTGGATGTGTGTTGCACTGCCAGGGCAAACGCCACTGCTCCCCTCAGCCCTGGAAGGTAACAGCAGGGTTTGGAGTGACTGTATTACAACCCCAGTTCCAATTAAGTTGGGACGTTGTGCAAAACTTACAGAATACAATGATTTGCAAATACTTTTCAACCTATATTGAACTGAATAAACAGCAAATACATGATATTTAGCTCCAAAACGTGTTCCAAACACGTTCCAAAAAAGCTGGGACAGAAAAGAATGGGAAAGTACAAATACACCTGTGTGGAACATTCCACAGGTGAACAGGTTCATTGGAAACAGGTGAGTGTCATGATTGGGGATAAAAGGAGCATCCCCGAAAGGCTCAGTCATTCACAAGCAAGGATGGGGCGAGGTTCACCACTTTGTGAACAACTGCATGAGCAAATAGTCCAACAGTTTCAGAACAATGTTTCTCAACGTACAATTTCAAGGAATTTAGGTATTTCATTATCTACGGTCCATAATATCATGAAAAGATTCAGAGAATCTGGAGAAATCTCTGCACGTAAGCAACAAGGCCGAAAACCAACACTGAATGCCCGTGACTGTCGATCCCTCAGGTGGTACTGTATTAAAAACCAACATGAATGTGTAGAGGATATTACCACATAGGCTCAGGAACACTTCAGGAAACCTTTGTCACTTAACACAGTTTGTCGATACATTTTCAAGTGCAAGTTAAAACTGTACCATGCCAAGAGTGTTAAGGGCCAGGGACGGGTGAACCCAGGAGCGGACAGAGACAAGGAGGCGGATGGGTGAAGGTAACCGGTTTATTATAGAGAGGTTGGTTTGGCTTACAGGAGACTGGAACCAGGGCTGGATTTGGTAGAGCAGGCAGTGAAATAGGCAGGCAATGATTTCGGTGGCAAGATGGCGGCGCACACAGCGGCTCAGTGTTTTACTAGTCAGTGGTGCGTTACGTTGTTTTTGTATTTGTTATGTCTTGTTTTGTTCCCATTGTGTTGGGCGAACAACATCTATAACCGACATAAACTGCTGCATATCGGAATGGGCCATGGGGGAAGTGTAACCGAAGAGTTTCTCCGTTTGCACAAAATCATGGCGGAAGTAGCAAGGAGCCCCGGCTCTCCGTGGATTACCTTCCCACAGGGGAGGAGGAGCAGGCGGCGTAGAGAAAGGAAGCAAAAGCGAGGCTGCAGGGCCGGCGTGCTAGCCAGGCTACGGAGGTGACCACTGAGACCACCGCTCCCCAGCATATTGCTCTCGAACACCAGATCTCTTGTGAACAAGATGGATGAGCTGAGACTACAGACTGCGGTGAACAGCTTCGTCAAGGATGCATGCATTCTGGTCATCACTGAGACCTGGCTCCAACATAACATTCCTGACTCTGCCTTTGAGCTAGCAGGCTACACCACACAGCGACATGATCGAACAGTGATCTCCGGTGGGACCAGAGGAGGGGGGCTCTGTGTGTACGTCAATAACAGCTGGTGTACCGACACAGTGATCATGGAGAGTCACTGTTCACCAGACGTGGAATATCTGACTGTGAAATGCAGGCCCATTTACCTTCCAAGAGAGTTCACTGTAGTTCTTTTAACAGCTGTTTACATCCCACCAGACGCTAGTGCTAACTCAGCTATCGGACTTTTGCATGCGAACATTAGCAACAAGCAGAGCTTGTAAACGGACACTGTGCAGATTTTAGCAGGAGATTACAATCATGCGGACTTAAAAGCAGCACTCCCCAATTTCCATCAGCATGTTAAGTGTGCTACTAGGGGAGACAACACTCTGGACAAGATTTACTCAAACATCAGACGGGGCTACAGGGCCAGGCCACTACCAAACCTGGGCCAGTCCGACCATCTGTCCTTGCTTTTAATACCTGCATATGCCCCCCTCAAGAAAACTGCCCACAACATTACTAAGACTGTTACCGTTTGGCCAGAGGGGGCCTCCCAGCAGCTACAGGACTGCTTTGCTAGGACCAACTGGAAGGTTTTTGAACATCAGGACCTGGAACTCTTCACAGACAGTGTACTGTGCTATATTAATAACTGCATAGACACTGTCACAGTGGCCAAACGCATTTGGGTCCACCCCAACCAGAAGCCCTGGATGACCCGGGAGGTCCAGCAGCTACTGAGGGAGAGGAACACGGCCTTTAGGTCAGGCAACCGGGATCTCTACAGCTCAACCTGAGCCAACCTGAGGAGAGGCATCAGAGAGGTCAAAGTGGATTACAGGAGGACGATTGAGGACCACCTGGACAGTAACAACAGCTGGCAAGTGTGGCAGGGCGTCCAGCAGCTCACCAACTACAAGACCAATCGTGGAGCTGTTGAAGGTGACCTTGCGCTGGCAGAGGAGCTGAACAACTTCTTTGCTCGATTCGAGGTCCCAGCACCAAAGGCTGCACAGCCACGCCACACAAACCACAAACCACCCTCGAGGAACAGGAAGTGAGGCTCACCTTGCAGGCGGTGAATCCAAGGAAGGCGGCTGGTCCGGATGGCGTCCCAGGACGGGTGCTGAGGGAATGTGCAGACCAGCTGGCTGGAGTCTTCACAAGAATATTCAACCAATCCCTGGCCCAGTCCTCTGTTCCGCCCTGCCTGAAGTCCTCCGTCATTGTCTCCCTGCCCAAAAAGCCACACATCACTAGCCTCAACCACTACAGACCAGTGGCACTCACTCCAGTGGTCATGAAGTGCTTTGAGAAACTGGTTCGCACTCACATTACAGCCATGATTCCAACCAGTTTGCCTACAGAGCGAATAGATCCACGGGGGGCGCAGTGGCAACAGCACTCCATGCTGCACTTTCACACCTGGAGCAGCAGGGGAGCTATGTGCGGATGCTCTTCGTGGATTACAGCTCGGCATTCAACACCATCCTGCCACACAAGCTGGTGGTCAAGCTGGGGGACCTCAGGCTCCCTGAGGCCACATGCAGGTGGATCAGCAGCTTTCTCTCTGGACGCAGACAGAGAGTCAGAGTGGGCCATCACACATCCACGGCCCTTAGCATCAGCACTTTCCTGGAGTGTGAACACCTCTGAGCTACTGTAGAAGGCCCAGCCTTCCTTCCTGAGAATTCTCAGAAGGAACAACATCACACAAAGACTGCTGGTGTCCTTCTACCGAGCTTCCATTGAAAGCATACTCACGTACTGTGTATGCATTTGGTACACCAGCTGTACAGTGGCTCAGAGGAAAGCGCTCCAGAGGGTCATCAATAATGCACAAAGGATTGTTGGCTGCCCTCTACCCGCACTGGAAGACTTAAACAGATCCCGTTGTTTTAAGAAAGCCCAGAACATTATAAGAGACCCTTCATACCCCGGTCAATCCCTGTTTGAATTGCTGCCGTCAGGCAGACGGTACAGAGCAATTTGTGCAAGAACAAATTGATTCAAACACAGTTTTTATCCAAATGCAATAGTCACTTTGAATTCTGCCAAAAAATAATATGCACAGTGTATTTGTAATGGATGTGGAGGTATATGTCTATATGTTGTTTTATTCTTCTTTTAGCATTTGTAGTATTTATTGTGTTTTTAGTATATGTTTAATTATTTGCACATTCTGTTTGTACATTTGCACCACTTGCATATGTGAATTATTATTTGCACTATCTGTCCATTTTGCACATCTGTTACTGCACCACCTGCACATTTTGTTCACATTTGTTCACTTTGCACATCTGTTCTTTTTGCTCAATCGCATCATTTGCACTACCTGTATATACATGCTACCCGGTAATTTCTGCTTGTCTAATTTGTATCTGTACATACCCGGATTGAATCTGTACATACCCTGTATATTCTGTCTATACTGTTCATAATATGTATATTCTGAGTATATCCATATTATTATATTCTGTTGTTAATAACTGTTTTGCACTTCTGGTTGGATGCTAACTGTATTTCGTTGCCCTGGACTTGTACCTGTGTAATGACAATAAAGTTGAATCTAATCTAATCTAATTAGGATTCCTCCGTCAGGAGGAAACCTATTGTTATTGCAGGTATTATTAGGATTCCTCTGTCAGGAGGAAACCTATTGTTTTTGCAGGTATTATTATTAGGATTCCTCCGTCAGGAGGAAACCTATTGTTATTGCAGGTATTATTAGGATTCCTCCGTCAGGAGGAAACCTATTGTTTTTGCAGGTATTATTATTATTGTTATTCCCATTGTAACATGGGTTTGGATGGCAGCCCTTGGATCACAGCGGTAAAAAGTTGAGATTTTTGGCATGGTGAAACAATACCACATTATAAGATACCACACCCATTTTGGTTCCCTTGAGACCAAAGGGGGCGCTACAGGCCACGTCCAAATTTGACCAACCATTTGTGTCCTTTTTCAAAGTGATGTCATTTGTAGTCCTTTTGTCCTAAAGTCCTGAAATTCATTACAGATTCCTTATTTGTCACAATGAACAAAAAAGTCTCAAGAACTTATAATGGCAAGTCCTTAGATTTTTCTGTACATCATAAATTCATGAGACATGCTTTTTTTACCACTCCTCCTACAATTTTTGTCCAATCTTCTTCATCCTTGCCAGTTATCATCATCAGAAGAACCCTCACAAAAGTTTTCAATACGATTTTTGATTTTCATAATTGTTTGTCAGCTAGAGTCAAGAGGGCGCTAAGGGCCACACCCCAAATCGTTCTGTTTCTGAGGCTGTTTTCACATGTGTTGGTGCGCACTGTGGTGCGGCTTTGGAGCGCTCCAAAATACATTGTATCATTTTTCAGGTAGTGCGGTCCGTGTTCACATGTTTTTTTTTACTGTACTCGAAACGCCGCACCGTACGCCATGTGACAACTGTCAACGCTATCATTGGTCTCTGACAGCTCTGACCCCCATGACCACCCCCCACATGTTTCCATGACAACCAGCCGAACATGCGGAAGCTAGAGAGATGGAGATAAACAAAGCACGTATGTTTACCCTGGCGCTGGTTATTAGTTTTTATATAATTTGTTTATTAAACTTTTGGCAAATTGTTCAGTTTGAAAATGAGACCCGTCTATGTCGGGAGAGGAACGTGCTGATGCATTACAGGACGCAATGCCAAATTTTACGACTCAGGAGAACGACTCGGAGTCGACTCTCGAACGACTCTGACGCACTCTCTCTTTTACGACTCTCACGGAGCCGTTTGCTAAACCCCCGTAAACATCACTGTTTTTGTGGAGGAAGACAGCTGTGCATTAATAAAATCATCGCTCCAAATATCCAGTAGACAGCGAATCTCAGTGACATGTGAAGAACTTCCTGTATTTGGTTCGGCCCGAGGTCGAGCAGCGTTCACACCACAGATGTGTTGCTCCGAGACCGCTCCGAGACCGCTCTCAGACCACCTGTTTAGAGCGGTCTCGGAGCGGCCGTTTAGTGCGCACCAGAGTGCGGCTGTTGTGTTCACACTGACCCAAACGAACCGTACTCGGAGCGACACGTCATTTGGGCCAACCTAAACAGTGTATGTGTGAAAGCACCCTAAGTGATGCCACTTGTATGTCTTTCGTCCTATAATCTTGAAATTCATTCCATGTGCCTCATTCCTCATGATAAACAAAAAAGCCTCAACAACTCATAATGGCAAATCTTTACATTTTTCTGTACAATATACAGTTATAAAACATGTCTTTTTGATACTATTCCTACAATGTTTGTCCGATCTTCCCCATGTTTCTATAGTAACATCTTCAGACCAAGCCTGACATACGTTATCAAAAGATTTTTTATATTTAAAACCGTTTGTTCGCTACAGCCATTTAAAACTAACTAAAACAGACGTTCGCCTTATATTATTAAAGTCAACAAATCTTTGAGATATCAATATCAAATTATATATGCAAAATTATGTAAATAATGGTCATTTAATTTAAGGCTAAGACTATATTACTGCTATAAACAAGTAGCTTTTAGCTTCAAGCAATCGGGTGTCTTTGATTTGTAACACCATGGCAGGCCACTCGGCAGGTTGACTTACAACAGCCAATGGCTGATCAAATGTTTAAGTCAGCGGTGGGAGGTGACGTAAATCATTCAACATCCATCCATTTACAGAAAGAGAGTCAGAGAGTCTGAACTAAGTTCAACAACGGGAGTCCGCCATCTTTTGCGTCTTTTCGTGGACTGAAAGTATTCTTTTTCATTGTGACTGTAAGTACAAAGACAATGTAATTAATCACTACAGTTTGTATGATGACTTGAACACAATTTTATAGTTAAAATGTTATACTGTTATGGTTTGTTTTGAGTTTAGGTCGTTGCTACAGTGACCGAGGTTCATTGTTTGTCGTCAATCGCTTTGGATCGTTTGCTAAATGAATATATGTGTAATGTAAATGTTTAAAGAGTGTTTTGCAAGTTCTTGTATTTAAAAATAAGTAAAACATACCCAGCTGGTTTAATTTGTTAACACGAAATAGCTTGTCAATACGTTTGCAAAGAATAACATAGCAATCGATGCCCCTTTTCCTCTATTGAGGCTAGGCTAGTCAGAAATATAACCTGCCTTTAAAGCGGGACTCAAGGTGTATTTAAGACATTTAATTTCTTTGAGCGAACAGTATTTGATATTCTCTATATTTCAGTGTATTGTACCGAACGGTTCTGTACTGTTTTTTGGTAATGTTTGTGACGATCTCTCCGGCGCAAGGCCCTGTAATTGTCGAAGCCTTTGTTTCGTTTTAATCGCGACTCGAGTCTAAGTAAAACGAGCGTCATTTTTTCTAATCACTATAAGAGTGCTGTTTCTACATTTGACATCGTCTGTTGAATTAAAACGGTACTGGACATGTATTTAAGCCACACAAAAATGTTCTTTAATTTATCCGAAATATTTTGTTTAAGATGTGTCTCCCGGTTGTGCTGAATTTCTGGGAAAGTTAGACTAAGATGCAGAAACGATAAGCAGTATTTGATACACGTCATCAATGTTGATTGCAACCAATGTTTGATAGTACAGTATTAAGGTGTAAATGTCTACATGCTAACTGTCATATTACTTTTTAATGTCTTGCAATTGCATAATCAGAATGCGTTTTTCTTTGCCATGCAAGTTATACAAATTGAGGTCATTTCATGTTGAAATTGTAAAATGAAGGTATTATAATGTGTAAGTATGAAATATTGACAAAGATTTTGGATGGGTGTTTTTTAGATGCCGACAGGCAGCAGGAAGTCGAAGGCAGCCAAGAAGAGGTTACGTGATGCAGAGGACCATAAGACCTTGGGCCCGTTCTTCGTACGTCGCTAACTCAGTTAGCTGGATTTGATTGTTGACGATTTGGCATGATCTTGGATCGTTTGGTTTTTCGAACCTCATCCTAGACTTGTCGTCATAGCAACAGGTCCGTAAGCTCAAACCTGCTCGGGAGCAGGTTTACTTCATGTAAACAAGATTAGATTGAGGCTTCATAAGCGGAGGAGATAGGGAAGTATGTCGCAGCCTTACGCGAGCAACCTCTTGCGGAAGGTGGGAGAATAATTCGCAGAGCTTTTCAAATTAATCGGGTATTGCGGGATAAAGTGTAATTGTTGAGAGATACCGTTTTTTTCAGCATTTTTCTTTGTGGCTGTTATAAATAGACAAACACATCCTTTAACAGTGGTTTTTAAAAGGGAGGAAAAATAAGTGGCTTGTTAAAAATAAAGACAGTATGAATTAAAGGCTACCATTTTGCAGAATATTCTTGTATTTCACTTTTACTTTAATTTGTATGCTACTTTTTGCCAGCCCACTCTCATGGCATTTGCAGACTTTGAGGTGTTCCCTTTCGTTTTAAATAACGACTCAAATTCGGAATAACCTTCCATGAAAAGCTCTTGTTCTGATTGGGAGAAAAAGTGGGCACGTTCTTTGGCCATGCTGAACAGCCAATAGCAGCGTTGCTGATCAATGTTTCTACTATCGATACATATCCCCTTTTAAGCCAACACGTGATCCTATCCAGTGATACTAATCGTACACAACAGGTTTGTTCGAAGAACCCAGTTAGCCGGATCATGATTCGCACGATGAAATCATCTTGGATGTGTCATTTGATCTTGGATGTATTAAGTGACGTACGAAGAACGGGCCCCTGGTCTAATGTTGAGGTCTGAAAATTCAAACTTACGTTATTCAAACTTATGCATTTTTAGGGGTTACTGTTATGGGTGATGAAGCATTTTTAAGGGTTACTGTTATAAACCCATGTTTTGTAGTATGTGCATGTGAGTTCTGGTTGGTTCTTGTTGTTGATGAACAACATTTCCAAATGTGTTGTCACTTGTAATAGCAATAATGTACACTTGAGGAAAACATCAATGTAGTTTCATGACCAGTACTGCTGATGTGTATATTTTTAATTCCTAAATAACTGTTCTGTGTTTTTCAGATGCCAAAGATGAACTCAAACCCAACCACAAGCTTGAACTACTAGGATTTTCCTCCTCATCCCACGTCTGTATCTTTCCATCAAGGACATGTGATGTGTAAATATAGTGCTTGTGCACAATATGTGACAGCAATATTGATGAACAAACTTAAAGATGTATGCACATGGGAAAGTAGTGGCCTTGATAATATTCTATTAAACAGAAATTAGCTTTACACATCTGTGCAGAATTGTAATCATGTAAACTATACTCTCATCATATTTTGGTAAGTGATTTGCCAGCATTACATGCTGCATCATGTTGATTTTTCAATTGAAGTTGAACAAGCATTTTGTACCCTCCAGACTTTTGTAATCATGTGTCTTATTGAAATTGTTAGCACTATCTGTTGACAGCACTACAAATAATTTTCAAATTAATATTACTGTTCTTTTAATTTGTGCCTTATAATGTTCATAATTCTTCACTCTTTGAAAATATTGCCTTGTTTTCCTCTCTACTTTCTTGTGTTCATTTTGCCATTGTTCTTTGCACCTTCTTTCAAACCACCTTACTTTGGGTATTTGTTCAACTGTGATACAGGTTGTGTTTTCATTAAGTGAACAACCGATTACCAGTTTACCTTGGCAACTTGTTACACTGCCATTTGACTTTGCACCATATTACTTCAAAAGACATCCTTATTTTTGTATTTTTTCTATTGTAATAAATGTTGTATTTCCGCAGAGTGACAAACAGATTACTGGTTTTTACTAGACCATGCAAATATTTCTCATTCACATATGAAATCCTTTGTCCCTTGCAGCACAGGGGTCACTACAGTCTTAGATGTATTCACACCATTGCCTTGTTTTCCTTTCTTCATTCTTTTGTTACTTTGAATTACATATCAATTCCATAAACTGTTCCAGGAGGAATCCACCATCGCTGCTCCCAGCTATATTTCTAGTTATTTTAACACTTATTAGTTATTTTAGCACTAGGTTCGACTTTTTTGCACTGACTAGAAGCACTTTCAATTTCATTGTACCTGGTGACAATGACAAATAAAGATCTATCTATCGGAGCAGGCAGGTGACGGAGCAGGCAGGCAAAGGAACAGGCAGGTCTGGCAGGCTAGCGCTGTACAGGGAAGGCAAAGACAACAAGTCAGGCAGGCTAGCGCTGGGCAGAGCAGGCAAATTCAAAAAGCAAAAAGAGATTAACTAAATACTAGGCAGGAATGTTACAAGAAGGTAAGTCTGCTAAATTACTCTGGCAAGTAGTGGCTACGATCTGGCAGCGTGGTCCTGGCAGGGCAGAGTATTAGTAGGGTCGGTGATTGCAGGATTGGGTGCAGCTGGTGGTTCCCGCTATGCTCCTGCACTCCTGAAACCACTCCCCCGAGGACTAGAGACAGGAGGATTAACCCCTTCAGGGAAGCATGCAGAGGCGGATGTAACAAAGAGAAAACCATATTTCAACAACACCTTAAAACGTCGCCGGCTTTTTTGGGCCCGAGCTCACCCGAGCAGGACTGACGCAAAGTGGAAAAGTGTACTGTGGTCTGACAAGTCCACATTTCAAATTGGACAGTGTCACCCCATCCAGCCCGGCAGCCGCAGCTTGATTGCGGCAGCCGCAGCAATCAGGGTGATTGAATGGCCCAAGATAGATCCAAGTTAAGTGATCAGGGGTCTCATTTATAAAGGAGTGCGTAGAATTCTTACTAAAAGTGTGCGTACGCCCAAAAGCGTAAATTGGCGTACGCACACAAAAATTCAGATTTATAAAACCGTGCGTACGCACACCTGTAGGCAATGTTCGCTTTATAAATCACAGCTTAACCACAAGTGTGCGTACGTAAAGTATCATTGCACCCCGCCCTGAACGCGCCCATTTTTAACCATAAATGGTCAATGCAAAGGACCTCATGAATGCTAATCTAGTATCATTATCATGCATGAACCTGGCAGGTGATTCTTTTTCACGGTGAATCAAGGCAAACAAAAAACAACACTAGTGCGACAGCGCCAAGTGGCAGAACCGGAGAAAAAGCGGTAACAACTGCAGAAGTAAATTCCATGTTTAAGTATCTTGCATGGCGATTAAACGAATTCTGATTCTGAAGTGTAATGAGTGTAGTGATTGCGCGAGAGCTTAACAACTGTATTTCCAGTTTTTGACATATGATGATATATGCACAGTATTAAAGAAATATATTTAGTTATACTTTGTGTTCTGTAGTTACATGCATTTCAGCCTCCTACACTGCGGTAAAAGGACAATCTGATTGTGAGAAAGACAGCGCTGAATATTGATTACAAATTTGAGTTGCATTGTACAAGATGTGTATGGAACAATTGTCACGCAGTTCAAGCTCAAATAACACTGATGTATTTAATCTTCATTATAATCATAAATTGAGTCAATGTGTGTGAGAACAACAAAATGCATAAATATTACGAGTTATAGCTTCTCCGACTTTTACTTTTTGCAGTATGTGTCTCCAATTCCCACTGTCTCCAAAAAGTGCGTAGGTTTACGGGAGGGTCATAGTTTGCGTGGAGGACCGCACATTCTACCGCCAAGTTTGTTTTTTATAAATCACTGACTTTGCGTGAAAACTGGCGTACGCACATTTTCAGCCCCGTTTTGTGCGTACGCAAGCTTTATAAATGAGACCCCTGGAGTAGTGTTACCTGCTTGGTTCTCTTTGCTGGTGACCCACTTTTAATGGTAGTTTCTAGTTGTCTGTCATAAGACCATTTTGATAAGAAGGTCATCGCAACCAAGGTCTTGGGTACAGTTAAGTGGTTCAACGTCGGGAATGGTTATGGATTCATCAACAGGAATGACACAAAAGAGGATGTCTTTGTACACCAGATTGCCATAAAGAAAAACAACCCAAAGAAATACCTCTGCAGTTTTGGAGATGGAGAGACTGTGGACTTTGATGTGGTTGAAGGGCAAAAGCCACAAACCAATGAGGCAGAACTACTACAGAGGCGTCCGACCATCCCAGTTCGATCAGCAACGGGAGCGGAAAGAGAACAGCAGAGAGAGCCCGAAGGCATCAGCCCCCAACACCGCCGGACCAGGTTACCATCTAGCACCAGGAAACGCACTAGAGAGCCACCGCCGGCATGGGCCTTTACCAACCAGTAACCATGAGCAGCGAGACCGAAACACAACAACCCCCGCAGCCTGCTGCCGATGCGGAGAGCCCTCCAGCCCTATGACTTCACTGTCCACTACAGATCGGGGAAGTCTAACGTCATGGCTGACTGTCTGTCCCGGGTTTATGAAGGTTGAGGTAATGTGCTTACGCCAGGAGAGGGGGGAGGAAATGTAACAAAGGGGTACTTGTGGTACTTTGTTACCTATATAATTTGCAGGTTTGCACAAGCACATTTGCACATAATACAATGATGACACATAGCCAATACTTATTTATTTATTAATATTTATTGATTGCTGTTTATTGATTGCAACAATTGTTGTTGTTGGTGTGTTGTGTTGCTCAGCAGAATCTATTATGAACAAACAAAAGGTTGCATATAAGCATCACGAAAATGGGGCTTGTACAATATGGGGTAGAATAAAACACGATTGAGAGGTGAGGAACAACTGTTTGGTTATAATACTTACCATGTGCTCTCTGTCATGCAGGTTTTCGGGCAAAAGAGCCCCCGGAGTGTCGAGCACCTGTATTGATAGTTCCTGGAGGAAACCATGTTCTACAATGCTAGAGGGGGGGTGTTGTGTGAATTCCCCTTGACATGGTATGATCCAGCCCATTTCCTCCAGCAGCATTATAGAAGGCTGCCAGTTACCTAAGACAGGGCTGTACTGTAGGTTATACCTAGGAGAGCGTTGCTCTACAGTCATGTCATTCTATCTTTATTGTTTTTGTCATGTCTTTTTGTGCTTAAATAAATATACCTTTCATCACTTGCCTCTAAGCCGGTCATTCTGACAGGCGGTAATCACACGCATGCACACACATACACTCAGGGGAACCATTCTCTTAGCATATTTGCTAACATCAGTAGCCGCGGGCAATAAACAGAATAGCATAGTTAAAGAGAATTCATGGTTTAAATGAGGATAAACATGTTCCAATGCGATTTGGGAAAAATACCACACCATTATAGCAAGGCTACAGTATCCTCTCCAGGTGACACCCTCCATTTGAATCTGGAGAACAACTGTTCAAACATTAACTTGAGTCAGCATCAAAGTTATAAACCTGAACCTTAGATAAGGAAAACCTCAACTAGGATCATGTCACACTGACTTTGAAGCTGGTGGAGGTTGAAGCAAAAAAAAAAAAAAAAAAAGATAACAGTATTGCTGCCCGCCAGGAACAAGGCTGTTCTACAGTGTAGTTGAGCCCAACTGGACAAGATGAGTGCATATACAGAGCCCAAGTAGACAAGATCAGTGCTTACACAGAGACAACTATAGATCCAAGATGGCACCACGCACGGCCACCGCGACGGGACTGAGCACTGTAGTATGTCTCTTTTTGTTCGTAAATTGTGTGTTCTGCCAAGATCCGCGGATTTCTTTATCAAAAGAAGAACTCCTAAACATCAGAGAAACAACCCCTTATAGTTTGATCCCCTTTTTTCTGCTCCTGGAGTCTGAACTTGTGGATATTCTGATCAGCTCAACACTCGATATTGTCTGTGCTCTGAAAAAGTGCTACAATGCTAACAAGGCTAGCACCAGGAAGAGGGAGAGACGAGCCGGCTCTTTAGTCCGACTCAGGAGGCGCGGAAACCGGCCTGCGCTACCAAGTCTCTTCCTCTCCAAGGTGCGCTCACTGCACAATAAAATGGACGAACTCCGGATTACCATGGCGAAAAACAAAGACTTCCTTCATTGCTCGGCTATGTGCTTCACGGAAACTTGGCTATGTGACAAGGTGGTGGACGACATGCTGGACCTGACTGGATTCCAGCTGCTAAGAGCGGATCGAGACGCGGCCCTGTCTGGGAAGAAGAAGGGTGGAGGCATTTGTTTTTATATCAACCGCTGCAGGTGTGTGGACATATCGGTGATTATGAGACATTGTTCCCCCAACCTGGAAAAGAGTGGACCAGCGAGGCTGTGGAGGAACTCAGAGCTAATCTGGAGTGCACTGACTGGGAAATGTTTGCTGCCGCTACAAATGGACTGGATGAGTACACTGAGGCTGTGACATCATACATCAGCTTCTGTGAGGATTTCTACATACCAACACGATCCAGGGTGAGTTACAACAATGACAAACCCTGGTTTACTGCAAAATTCAGAAGGTCTAAGAAGGAAATGGCGTTTAAGTCTGGCGACCGCTACAGATTTAAGGAGGCGAAAAAGCTGTTCAGCAGGGGCGTCAGAGACGTGAAGCGACTCTACTCAAAGAGACTGCAAGAACAATTCTCCTCAAATGACTCTGCTTCTGTCTGGAGGGGGCTTAGGCAAATTACCAACCACAAGCCCAGAGCCCCACCCACCACCAACGACTCCCACCTGGCCGAGGACCTGAACAAATTCTATTGTAGATTCGAAGGACAATCGGACAGCCCCATGGCCCAGCCCCACCCCCCACCCCTCTCCCCACCCACCACCCCACCCCCCTCCTCACCAACCATCACCCCACCCCCCACCCATCAACACCAACACAATGTGAACTCTCTCCATCCAAGAGAGGGAAGTTAAAGTGTTCAAGGGACAGAACCCTCGCAAAGCTGCGGGGCCGGATGCTGTCTCCCCTGCCACACTGAAGCACTGCGCTGACCAGCTGTCTCCGGTGTTCACCAACATCTTTAATACCTCCATGGAGAAATGCCACGTTCCAGCCTGCTTCAAATCCTCCACCATCATCCCTGTGCCCAAGAAGCCCAGACCAACAGGATTGAATGACTACAGACCCGTCGCCCTGACATCTGTGGTAATGAAGTCCTTCGAACGCCTGGTGCTGGCACACTTCAAAAACATCACAGACCCCCTCCTAGACCCCCTGCAGTTCGCCTACAGAGCCAACAGGTCTGTGGACGACGCAGTCAACATGGCCCTCCACTTCACCCTCCAGCATCTGGACTCTCCAAACACCTACGCCAGGATCCTGTTTGTGGACTTCAGCTCTGCCTTCAATACCATCATCCCGGCTCTGCTTCAGGACAAGCTCTCCCAGCTGAACGTGCCCGACCCCACCTGCACGTGGATCACAGACTTCCTGTCCGACAGGAAGCAGTGCGTTAAGATGGGAACGCAAGTCTCTGACTCCCGGTCCATCAGCACCGGATCCCCTCAAGGCTGCATCCTTTCCCCCCTGCTCTTCTCCCTGTACACAAACAGCTGCACCTCCAGTCATCCATCTGTCAAGCTCCTGAAGTTTGCGGATGATACCACCCTGATCGGGCTCATCTCTGATGGGGACAAGTTTGACTTCAGGTGGGAAGTGGACAACCTGGTGACTTGGTGTAGCTAGAACAACCTGGAGCTCAATGCTCTTAAGATAGTGGAGATGGTTGTGGACTTTAGGAAGAACCCAGCCCCACTCCCCCCCATCACACTGCGCGACTCCCAGGTAAACAGTGTGGAGTCCCTTCGCTTCCTGGGCACCACCCTCTCCCAGGACCTTAAGTGGGAGCTGAACATCAGCTCACTCACAAAGAAAGCCCAGCAGGGGATGTACTTCCTGCGGCAACTGAAGAAATTCAGCCTGCCAAAGACAATGATGGTGCAATTCTACACTGCCATCATCAAGTCCATCCTCAACTCCTCCATCATCGTCTGGTATGCTGCTGCCACTGCCAAGGACAAGAGCAGACTGCAGCGTATCATACGTGCCGCTGAGAAGGTGATAGGCTGCAACCTGCCATCCCTTGAGGACCTGCACACGGCAAGGTCTCTAAAACGGGTGAGGAAGATTGTGGCCTCTGCTATTGCCCTCTTCAACAGGGCCAAGGACTCAGTTTGAAACATCCACCAACACCCCACACCCCCCTTCAGAATCCCACTGCACTCTGCCACTTTAGCACACAACACTTTAAACTTAAAAACGTACTACTGTGAATTCTGCACCACTGTTTACACTACCGTGTATATACCCCCCCCCCCTCCCTCCCACGTACTATATATACCCATTCCACTCTCTACCTATGATATCTGTACTTCCACGTTACCTGTATCATTTGTACTATTGCATCACTTGTATTATTTGTATCCATATCTGTAGTGTATTTTACACTGTATTCATTTTTTTATTTTGTATTTTATTAGTATGCCACATATATGTTCTATGTTTGCTCATTCCTGCCAAAGTGAATTCTATGTTTGTTAATATTGCATAGCGAATAAACCCTGATTCTGATTCTGAACTAGACAAGATCAGTGCGTACACAGTCAACTAGACAAGAAGAGTGTGTACACAGAACCCAACTAGACAAGATCAGTGCTTACACAGAGCCCAACTAGACAAGATGAGCGCTTACACAGAGCCCAACTAGTCAAGATGAGTGTGTACACAGAGCCCAACTAGACAAAATCAGTTACACAGAGCCCAACTAGACAAGATCAGTGCTTACACAGAGCCCAACTATACAAGATGAGTGCTTACACAGAGCCCAACTAGACAAGATCAGTGCTTACATAGATCATATATGGTTATTTGGAGGAAGACTTTCGTAGCCTACCTGAGAACATTATAAAGTGTTGTCCGTTGAGGGGAATCTTGTTCCTGTGGCCCAGATTGAGCAGGAAGGTGAGTGGGTAGATGTTACACGGCCACAATACAAACACAGAGAGCTGTGTGTGTTCATGGCTTAAGGAGAAATGCATAAACACACATAATCTTTTTCCTCCATTCAGGATGCAAAAACAGGACTGCAGCATGGTGGCGAGGCATGGAGCCAAACAGGCTCCCCAGCTGTCTCTACCCTCCACACACACTTTGATGTTCCACAAGGGATGAAACAGAATGCTAATATTCCTGTAAGAGAGTGCCACATGCTACCTGTGGAATCATTAGTGAAACAGACTCCATCTTGTTAGAGAAAGTACTGGTTAGTGTTGATTTCTCAACTCCTGGGAAGAGGTTGTCATGGAGGGGTGAAGGGTGACAGAATAAACCACTATCAAACAAACCAGCACCTAGGTGAGATGGATTTAGCTGATGGTGGGTAAGATAACCAATGGCTGTTGAGTTTGACCTTTAGCTATAAAAATAACCAGCTCTGTGTGAATTTGATAGCTGGTGGTTTAAACATCGGCTGGTGAGTTTAGCCGATGGCTGGTGAGTTCAGCCAAACATATTTGTTTTACTGTCGTCACAAGATCATCTGTACAGGGTCCAGCCAATGGTCCTTCACCAAACAAATGGCAATAAAGTAGTATTGGATAGTTTTCATGAGGGAAAACGTTGAGACATTTTGGCTTTATGAGACAGGGAGGAATAGCTGAGCAGGGCGATACAAGAAGCTACAGTGAGACTGACTGGATCATTACCGAAGAGCGCGTACTCACAGCCAACAGTCAATATTAGAAATTACACCACCTGATGGGTGTACAAAAGCAATATTCTTCCAAAGAAGGATCATCTTTTTTTCTATGACCCTGAGCTATTTGAATATAGGTAATTAAGCACTTTTATCTGATCCTTTTTTCCAATAAAAAAGCTCTTTCCCACATCATCATCATCTTTATTGGCAGACTCATGGTCCATATACAACACACACAATGAATATATACATAAACACAAGAATATACAAAAAATAAAAATAAAAAAGGGACATCACATTAAAGATTTGTACCAGAACTTCCATAAGGAAGACTGGTATCGCACACAACTACATGCAGGATTCACCAGCATCTGCACAAGCCTGTTCTTGCAATCATTTAGGCGGAGACTAAATCTGTACATTATGTGTCTCAAGAGAGCTTCAAAGGTGTAAACATTGATACTGCAGAACAATTGACTGGCACTAGTATATCTGGGCTTTTTCAACAGGATCCTTATGGCATCATTATAGGCCACTCGAAGTTTCTGTAAACTTGCTCTCTTGTACTTACACCACAATGAAGCGGTATACAAGGGAGTACAATAGGTTTTAAACAGTTTGATTTTAACAACATCAGAGCACATATGAAATTTTCTAGCCAGGGTATTTGCTTGTCCACAGTCATGGACAAGGCTGCTGATAAGTGATTAAAATATCCTTCACACCCAGAAAGCGATTAACCGGATTAAATCTCAAGATTATTTTACAGTCACTTTTAATTCCCCAACTCCATGAGTTTAGCCCCATTTAGTTTTGTTTGCACAACATGGTCTGCTTTGAACTGGTTGCATTGTAGCATCTGAGTAAATGGACAGACAGAGCCTCTCTTGTTCCAAATGTTAGTCCTGTTGGCAAGGCTTCACGGTCAACCTAATAGCAGTGGAAGCGATTAGAAAAGAGAGAGAATCTGCGAGGTCAACTTTTCTGCAGACTGGAGAGATGGAATATTAACTGCTGACCATCTGGGCAAATGGCTGTGTAGGAAGAAAAAAGCTGGAGTGGTTGGAATTCGGCCATACGTGGTCTCCAGGCTACCATGGTCTCCAGTTCAGAGGCAGAGATGAGGCCTTCATCATGCCAACTTTCCACCCTCAAACCTCCTAGGAATATCATAGCTCTTGTGGTGAGTACAGGAAGGTGGTGACCCACGAGCAGGAAAGGCAGCGAAAAAGAAGGAGAAAGCAAATCAGTTATGACACCCCTTACTATAAGCTTTCAGTGTGACGCGTTTGATTGTGGATTTAACAACATGCCGGACATAGTTAAGACCAGAGGGGTTTATAGTTTTCGTTAAGGGCTAGTAAGAGGATAAACACACCAGATGTGTAAACAACGTGGCAACCGTGACTCCTCAAGATGTCGGAGCAATGTGAACCTATCGTTTGCATTACGACACAGTGATTTGATTTGGAAGAGTTTTTATGGGTTGAGGGTTGTTGAGAACAAGCTAGAACAGCACATGTTAAGTGGCTATCAAAATCAGACAAACTCATTTGCACTGCAGCATTTTAATCTTCTGTGATAGGAATCATCGGGGACCAAACATGCTTGCAGAATATTTTAGATTGACCAAGGGCTTTTGAACATTAATGGGACTGGAAAAATCTATGCAATGTGGCAGGCAGTGCAGTATTATATTTGTCCTTGAAAAGCTACTGATAGCAATGATTGCAATTACAGAGACAAATTCACAAACAATATGGCGTTCAAAGGATGGGGTAGATAAGAACGAAATGCGAGACAGGATAAAGCAGGTGTGAGACAACATGATGTATGAAATGGCGGAAAAAAGGATATTCAGATTCAGATTACTTTATTTATCCCGGGGGAAACTCTTTGCAGCAACGGCACCCAGTCTCGCAAAAGCACACAAGACATTTCATGTCCCCAGCGCTAGAGACTGTGTGCGCAGCCCTGGTCGTCCGGGCGCCTGCCCCTGACCACCGCCCAAATCACACAGCCCCTTACGGTCCTTCCTGCGGGTGGTGGGCCTGCGGTAAGGTGGTCCCATGTCGCCTTTTCGGGCTGGGCCCGGCCGGGTCCCATGGGAAAAGACCCGGCCACCAGGCGCTCGCCTGCGAGCTCCCACTCTGGGCCTGGCTCCAGAATGGGGCCCCGGTTACGCCGATCTGGGCGACGTAACGGATTTTGTTTGTTTGGTCATCATAGGGGTTTTTTGAACCGCTCTTGGTCTGGCTAGTCACCTAGGACGTGTTTGCCTTGGGAGACCCTACCAGGGGCATAATGCCCCAGACAAAATAGCTCCTAGGATCATCCAAGCACTCAAACCCCTCCACCACGGTAAGGTGGCGATTCACGGAGAGGTTTTCATCGCAGTTATGTGTAATCAAATTAAAGTCAAACCATTTAAAAACCTCAATGAACAAAGACCACTGAACATTGTTATTTACCATTAAACACACAGGAAAGAAAATTACATACAGACCTTAAAACGTAAGCATACAACTGTCAACTAGAGAACTGCGCGGGACTGTTTTTTTCATCCCGCTCCCGCCCGCTCCCGCTGAATTTCTGACCATTACCGCCCGCTCCCGCTGAATTTCTGACCAATCCCGCCCGCTTCCGCAGAATTTCTGACCATTACCGCCCGCTCCCGCAGAGTGTGCGCAACGTGTCCGCCCAGACCCGCGATGTGTCTCCAATATAGTTAGCAAGCAAGGTCTTACCAACAGGGCTGCATGAATGAGCTACTATACAATCGTTTTAATGGGAACATAAATAGACAAAGCAACACACATTTAAATATAACTTTGTTTTATTAAAATACCTTTTATATAAACCTTGCATAATCACATGGCACCTAAAACAGGCTGCTTTGCAAATCACAATATAAATATGAAAATTGTCACTCTACTAGTAACACCGCCAACACGCCTCTTTATGTAGCCTATGACCTCAATAACAAATGGCAACGAGAGGCTGAGTGGCTCAAACAGTAGTAGCATAGCCTAAAATAAACTAAGTTAATAATAAATGAATTTAACGAATCACTTGCCAATATTGCTATGAAGGAAGAGAATGTTGCTGACCGACTGCGGCCCCATTCTCGTGCGTCTCTCTTCCAAGATGCGCCCACAAACACTAAATGTACTAAACTAGATGCAGGAATACTGAAGATGAAACGCGCTAGCTTTGAGAGCGCTTGTCGGACTTGCCTTGTTTAGTTTTAATGGTGTACACAACTTGTTTAATGTTCTGCTCTACTTCGTTGGTTGACTGAGTCATGACTCAGTAGTACCTAGCTATTACAATCCCACACAAAACCCGCAGTATTTTTTTTTAGCCGCCCGTTCCCGCCCGCAGTTAAATTGAAACCGCCCGTTCCCACGAGATTTGCGTTGGGTCCCGCGGGACCCAGCGGGACCCAATCCCATTGCAGACCTCTACTGTCAACTACCTAATGAGACATAAAACATACTTTCTTGATAAGGTACTTGCAGCACTCTGGCTGTACTAATGAATAATATATGTGTGGATGAGTCTGAGAATGTATTTTCTGTTCTTTACAGCTTGCCAAGGCTGCATGACACCTGAGTCCATCTGTGTTGGCTCTTTTAGATGAATACCTGGGGATTGGACTCACACAGTCACAAGAGCTACACCGGCAATCAACCATTCATTACTGGACCCACACGCCTACACAAACACACACAGCAACCTGCTTTGTACCATGAGAATAGACCAGGGAGATTAAAGGGAATGAATTATTTCGGAAGCCAGCACAAGTCAACCATGTTTTCAGGCTCCTGATCTTTCAGGATGTTTCAGGATGGTGTTTGTGCCTACAGTATTTGTGTGTGTGCATGCGTGTGTCTGGGTAGGTGTGTATGTTCAGTCCAACCTGTTTAGTCCTGATCTTGACCTTTGAAGACAGGTTGTGGATTGTGTACCTGGCGTGGGCGATTCCGCAGAACAACACTGCCACAATCACTGTGAATTTCATAAATATCAGATCAAAAACAATCTTAGTGGCACAAACACAGAATTTACTGTGGCAGAATGGTGCAAAAAATCAACATATCTGAAACTTAAATTTAAAAAAGCAGCCACGTTCAATAAGCTAATAAAAGATTGATAAAAAAAATACCTATACCTATACATAAAGATAGAATAGGAGTGTAATTTGTTTTTATATAAATGAGTAAATATACAGTATACTACAAGTGTGAAGTATGAACACACACAAACCAAAAGGAAGTAGGTCTCTACAAACACAAACAGTGGACGTGCACACGTGCATTTGTGTTGTCTGTGTCCTTGTATCTAGTCTGTAGTGGTCACGACACACAACCCAGTAACCTAGGCCGCCTAATGTTCAGTACAAGGCCTCCGAAATACAGTATGCAGATACCGAACCAGTCTTAAACAAAGCCACACTGTGTTCAGGTTCCAGAGCAGCTGTACAAACGACTCTGCCGGAATGTACCATGTAGGATCCTGGGGTGTCTGGGGCCCCAGAGTTCAACACTGCCTCTCCCTTTCCTCGAGCTGAGAGCTTCAGAGTTGGGGAGTTTAATGCTGGAAAAGATATCATGATAGTTGAAATGTGCCAAGAAAGGAACAGCAAGATGGAATAAAGAGAACATTGCAGCACTTGCTAAATAAATTACATTTATTCATTTAGCTTTTTTCCAAAGCTTTTATCCAAAGTCACTTCCTAGAGAGAGGTTTACAAAACAGCAATGGTCATGTATCATAGCATGTGATAGTGTAATAGACCCCAAACATAATGGGTTTATAGATTATGAAACATACACTCTGAGAAATCAACATGTGCCAAGGGAAGAGCCATAAGAGCATTCAGCTGAACAAGTTACAATTATGAAGCATATCCAACAGGCAATATTGTACCATGAGTCATGTGGCTCAGCGGTTAAGGTGTTGAGCTAGTGATCGGAAGGTTGCGAGTTCAAATTCCAGCTGAGACTGCATGACGTTATGTCCTTGGGCAAGGCACTTCACCCTATTTGCCACAAAGGGACTGGCCCTGTACTTGTCGCTCTGGATAAGAACATCTGTTATATGACTAAATGTAAATGTACTTATTGGAAACAATCAGCAAACAACAACAGTGCACTTAACTGCGAGTACCAAAAACTTATGCAGGATTAGGACCAACAAAAAGACAACAGGTCCCCCAGTAGAATTTTTTATGACCCTAGGGGAAAGACTATTATTAGGTCCAGCAGTTATTCCTAAGTATTGTTGAACTCCCAGAACAAGTGGGTCTTGAGCCTCTTCTTGAAGGTGCGGAGACAGTCAGTGTTTCTGATGGAGGTGGGGAGTTGATTCAACCATTGAGGAGCCAGACAGGGGAAGAGCTTGTGTTGGGACCTGGCGCTCTTGTGGGGCAGGACCACTAGACGGTTGTCAGAGGAGGACCGTAGGTGACGGGCAGGGGTGGCCAGGAGGAGAGACTTTATATAATAGTGGCAGTCCTGTTCACTGCTCGGAAGGTCAGTACCAAGACCTTTAATCTGATGCAGGCCACGATGGGAAGACAGTGGAGGGCGACGAGGAGCAGGGTGACATGAGAGCGTCTGGGTAGATTTAAAACCAGGCAGGCTGCTGCATTTTGGATTCTCTGAAGGGGGCGGATTGCATTTGCAGGAACACCGGCTAGTAGTGCTTTGCAGTAGTCCAGCTTTGAGAGGACAAGAGCTTGGACTAGCAGCTGGGTATCTTCTTATCTTCCGGATGTTGTACAGGGTGAATCTACATCCAGGAGACTGCGGCAATGTGTGCTGTGAGGAAGCGCTCATCATCTAAGGTAACCCCCAGGTTTCTGGCAGAAGATGAAGATCCCCATTGCAGATCCCAGAGTGATAGAGAGATCGTGGGTGATTGACGGATTGGACCAAGATGATCTGTTCTGTTCTGATTTGTTTCAGCGAGGTTCAGCTGAAGGTAGTGCCTGGTCATCCAGGCCGAGATGTCTGTGAGGCAGGCCTCGATCCTAGTTCCCCCGGTTGGGGGAAACTACATGTATAACTGGTTGATGGTTGATGTCAGCGTAGCAGTGGTGAGACAATCAGAATCAGAATTGCTTTTTATTCGCCATGAAAGTTTGCACCGTCAAGGAAGTTACTTTGGCAGGAGCCTGCAGAGAAAGCCGTATTCAGCGCCATTTTGAAGGTATCAGCATAAACATGAGAATAGGGGAGGAGAACCAAAAGCAATGTTCCCAGAGAAGCACAGTGTGGGAACGCAAAAAAAAAACTAAGTACATCAGCACATACAGTGTACAAAACAGAAACACATGACTTGCAACAGGGAGTGGGATGAGGTAACCAGCAGCATCTGGACCTGCACTCAGTCGGTGTTGTTTTCTCACTTTGTGATTTACTGGCATGTCCAGTAGCATCAGTTCGAAGGAGGACAGAAGGGACAAAAGTCAACGGCCTGTATTCCTTTGAGGTGGATGTGGAAGTCCCCAAGGATTATCAGAGTTCCTTCATCCGGGGTTAACGCTGAGGAGCATGTAGAAAGCAAGGCTTTGGAGCAGATCTGGGTGGGTAGGCAAGGTTAGAGGTGGACCGTATATACTTTGCAATATATCTTCACTTGCGGGTGGTGTAGTAAGTGGTGCAGAGAGAATCAAAAAGCAAGGAAGAAGTTAAGAGAGATCACTGTTCTGTGATCCTGCTGGGGAGCCAAGTTTGGATGGAGTGTTTGCATCTGAAACTAACAACTCCCTGGGGAGAGGGCGTTATCAGCAGTTCACACTATGTTGTGGGGCTCTGGGAGCAATTTAACTTCACGGTGACACAACTATCAATGACTAGTGAATGAATGAATGAACTCAAGCTGCAGCCAGAGTATTCTCTTAACCTACTTCAAAAGAGCCAAACGCAGCCTTTTCTAAAACTATACTGTATGTTCTATGTTTAAACTAGGACTAGGCTAAATATACAGATTGTGTTGAATTGGACAACTGAAGAAACGGACCATCTACTGGAGACTGGACAATGTCTCTTCTACTGGAGACTTGACAAAAGGACACCTCCTACAGTTTAATCCTTTAGCAGCGGCCTATTTCAGGGATTACTTGGAATTTTTGAAAAATTTTACATTTTTCATTCTTCATTTTTCATCAATTTAAATCACTCATTTACATACACTATATTACCAAAAGTATTTGGTCACCCATCCAAATGATCAGAATCAGGTGTCCTACTCACTTGGCCCCGCCACAGGTGTATAAAATCAAGCACACAGACGTTTTTAAAAACATTTGTGAAAGAACCGGGCGCTCTCAGGACCTCAGTGATTTCCAGCGTGGAACTGTCATAGGATGCCACCTACATTTACATGTATTCATTGTGTGCGTGCTGCAAGGCGCACACTATGTTATTACTAGCGTTTATTATTCTGCTTATTCTTATGCCGTTTTTTTGGCTCAAAACACCTACCAGAGTTTTTGACGCATATACACAAAAGTTATATCAAAATGTGCGGCTCGGCCCCGACATGTGTGCTATGATTTTTCTAAGACTTTTGGCGAACAATTTTGCCCAAAAATGGCCAAAAACCACACCAAAAAAATGAATGGGTGTTAATGGAGAAAACGTTTGAGAGGTAGAGTGGTGATGTCATCGCTAGAGTGTGGAGAAGAGAGAGAATTGTGTAAAAAAAATAAAACGTATTTGACTACCATGGCCTCAAATGCACCACTACAGACACAATTTATGCATAGAAACGTAGGAAAATGTGTCCTCAAATCAAATCAAATCAAATCAACATTTATTTGTATAGCCCTTTTTACAAGCAATGTCACAGAGGGCTTCACATATGCCCCTAGAACCGCCCCTCAACCAACCTAAACCCTCAAGGAAGACAAGGAAAAACTCCCAGAAAAACTCACTAGGTAGAAAAAATGGAAGAAACCTTGGAAGGAGCAATTCAGTGAGGGATCCCCTCCTCCAGGGACGGTTGGAGAAAGTGAAGAGCGGAACACAGGCTAAAACAGTCATAACTCTAGAGAGAGTTAACAAGTTGCTGAAACATCAATACTCAATGCTCAACGTGGGTCTTAGGTTGCACAGCGTCAATTTAGGCAGTCACTGGGCTTGGGCCCATGATTGGCGCAGCATCACACGCAGGGGGATGAGGAAAAGGACCGGGAACTCTCTCCTTGTCCATCAGGGAGACTGACGTCCGACTGGCGACCAGATCCGGGGTTGGAAGACCATCTCGGATCAATGTCCACTGGCACCAGGTCCAACATTGGCCGATGACCACGCAAGTGCTGAGAGCTCAGTCCCCCCATACCAAAGGGAGGTATGGAGGGGAGGACAGTGAGACGGAGTAGAGGAGATGTTAGAGAGTGCAAGGAACAGCTAACAGTTATAGCAATATTCAGAATGAGGTCCCCACCGGTCAATGTGGGCTAATGCAGCAATTTAAAAAAAGGGGCTATTGACACAGCCTTAGACATCAAGACAGCACCAGCCCCCCTCAATTGGAACATAAATCTGTTCCATGAGAGAAAACTCTAAGATATATATAATATATGTATATTATTATTATTATTATTATTATTTATATATATATATATATTATTATTATTTTTTTATTTTTTTTTATTTTTTGAAAGATAGTATCTTTTGAAAGCCAAGTCTCCTGTCGTCTCTAACTGTACGGTTTTAGAATCAGAATGGGGGTTTATTCGCTATGCAAGGGTTAACAAACATAGAATTCACTCTGGCAATAATGTGCAAACATAGAACATATATGTGGCATACTAATAAAATATAAATAAATACAATGTAAAATACACTACATATATGATACATATAAACAAATAATACAAATAATACAAGTGATGCAATAGTACAAATAATAAAGGTAACATGGAAGTACAAACAACATGGGTACAGACTGGAATGGATATATATAGTACGTGGGGGGGGGGGGGTGTATATTCACAGTAATGTAAACAATAATACAGAATTCACAGTAGTAAGTTTTAAAGTTTGTTAAGCTAACTACACTAGCCTAATAACTCCCACCGTAAACTGAGTTCTTTCTACCACAAGAGATCGCTGTCATATTACAACAAATATTGAATAACTTCACAGTACAACAGATACAAATAACTTCACACTAACTAACCCAGCACATCTACACACTTTAACAGTCGTAGTACTGACTGAATAAAAATGTTTTCAACCTAACTTTGAATGTCGAGACGGTATCAGCCTCCTTGACTGAAACCGGTAATTTGTTCCAGAGAAGAGGCGCTCTATATGAGAAAGCCCTACCTCCAGCAGTTTTTCTGTTAATTTTGGGAATCACCAAATAGCCAGCATCTTTGGATCTTAGTGTCCTTACAGGGTGATAAGGTACAAGAAGGCCAGAGAGGTACAGTGGTGCTAATCCATGTAAGGATTTGTAGGTTAGTAGTAGAACCTTAAAATCGGCCCTAGCTTGGATAGGGAGCCAGTGTAGAGAGACAAGAGTAGCTGTTATGTGATCATACTTTCTAGTTCTGCTCAGTAGCCTAGCAGCGGCATTTTGCACCCGCTGTAAGTTTAGTACGCAGGTATTTGGGAGGCCTGAGAATAATACATTGCAATAATCCAATCGGGATGTAACAAAGGCATGTATCAATTTTTCAGCATCATCCTTTGAGAGGAAGTTTCTTATTTTGGCTATGTTACGGAGATGGAAGAATGCAGTTCTGGTAATTTGCTTGATATGATGCTCAAATGAGAGATCAGGATCCATTGTGACACCTAGATTTTTTACCAGCTGGCTTTGAGAGACTTTGAAGCCATTTAAGTCTAGGGTAAAATCGGATAGATTGTTCCTGTACTTCTTTGGTCCAAAGATTTGAACCTCTGTTTTATCAGAATTCAGAAGTAGAAAATTTGCTGACATCCAATTTCCTATCCCGGAGACACATTGTTCCAAAGCATAAGGCAGTTCGTCAGGCTTAAGGGAGAGGTATAACTGGGTGTCATCTGCATAGCAGTGAAAATGTACACCAAAACTTCTAATTATATTTCCTAAAGGTAACATGTATAGAGAAAATAGCAAGGGGCCTAAGACAGAACCCTGTGGCACTCCATATTTCACAAGGGAGCTCCTGGATGAGTGGCCATCATAGTGGACAAACTGTGATCTATCAGATAGATATGATTTAAACCACTGAAGTGAAATTCCAGAAATTCCAACATAATTTTCCATACGTTCCAGGAGAATCTGATGATCGACAGTGTCAAATGCTGCACTTAGGTCAAGAAGAATCAGGACAGAGATAGAGCCTGCATCAGAGGCTAATAGAAGATCATTGACTACTTTAGCTAGTGCAGTTTCAGTGCTGTGATGAGAACGGAATCCAGACTGGAGAGGTTCATATAGCTGATTTACGGTAAGATGTTCAGTAAGCTGATGTGCCACAACTTTCTCAAGAATTTTTGAGAGAAATGGCAAGTTTGAAATTGGCCTGTAGTTGCAGAGACATCCAGGATCCAAGTTTGGTTTTTTAAGTGAAGGTTTGATAATAGCTTTTTTCAAACAATCAGGGACTTGGCCAGTTTCGATAGATTCATTAATAATACTCAACATAGGTGGTCCAATAATGGGCAAGAGTTCCTTGCGTAGTTTGCCAGGAAGGGGGTCAAGAAGACAACTGGTCGGGTTTGACGACTCTACTAATTTTATGAATGTTTCCAAAGAAATAGGGTTGAAGTGCCGAAGAGTCTGAACATGAAGAATGCTTGGTATAGAGGGATATTCAGTGCTCATGGTGAATTGGCCACGACTAGTCTGCAGCTTGTCCCTAATTACATGGACTTTGTTGTCAAAGAACTCCAGAAATTCATTTGGAGAAAGATCCGTGCTCTCACTATGTGTACTTTTACTTGTGAGTTTTGCAACAGTATCAAATAGAAATTTAGCATTGTGCTGGTTCTTACTGATCAACTTAGAAAAGTATGCTGATCTGGTCTCATTGAGGATTTGCTTATAGTCCAGTAGGCTGTCCTTCCAGGCCAAGCGGAAGACCTCCAATTTAGTGGTCCGCCACTTACGTTCTAACTTTCTAGTGGACTTTTTTAGAGTTCGAGTTTCCTCTGAGTACCAAGGTGCAAGTTTCTTATCCTTCCTTTTCCTCGATTTGAGAGGGGCAACAGAGTCCAGCGAACACTTAAGAGCTAGATTCAGATCTCTAGTTTTATCATTCAGGGATCTATCTGGTGCAACAAGTGCTTCTAGTGCTGCAGGTAGAATACTTGCCATTTCCAGAGTTGTAGTTGGAGTTATGTGACGGCTACTAGAAATGTGCATAGCACCTCCAAGGTTCTGGCAAAGGTCCATTCTAAAAGTAACAAGGTAATGATCCGAATATGTAGGATTGTGAGGATGAACAGTGAGATCAGTAATCTCAATACCCCGTATGAGGACTAGGTCTAAAGTATGTGAATGAAGATGGGTAGGTTCGGAAACTACCTGTGTGAACCCTGAAGAATCTATGAGGGCATTGAATGCCTTACTTAAGGGATCTTTTGGGTCATCTACATGAATGTTAAAGTCACCCATAATTAAGATATGATCAGTGTACATCACAAGATCCGAACAAAATTCAGCAAATTCTTCCAGGAAAGGGGAGTAAGGACCTGGTGGACGATACAGCGTGGCTATACAAAAAGAGGGTGGAGGAACCGGAATGGTAGCATTATTCCTCTTCAGTGTCCTCACACTTGCTTTACTTTATCTGTCAGATTTATTGTTTTAGCTTGACTTGCGAAAATTCGGCCGCAGCACCCATGAACACCCTCATAGACTCCCATGTTAAAAGTGTCAGGAAAATTTCAGGAGGAAAACAAAACTAACACTTTTTAGAATTGCTCCCAAGAGCACATTTCTTCACTTGTCAACACAACATGCCTATGTAGACGTTCAGGAAGGGCTCAGCCGGCTTCACGTTAACCTGGTTTTATGATTGGAAACACGGTTTGGCCAGAAATCCTTCCTGTTCGAGGGGTGCTGTAAGCCTTTTCTCTCTGTCCAACTGCCATGAAAGTTCCAGCTGCAACTTATTAGTTCGTTACTTAGCAACGTGCTTGAAAGAGGAGAGACGGTGGCCACGAATGACGGTGACTATTTTATGAACAGTAATTCATTTCCCATTTAATAACTTTAATTGGAGGATATTTACTGGAGGAATCAAATTGGCTCTTTTTGTTTCGGGTGTATTTATAAACTGTACTCCAGCTCAACTCTTCCTCTCTAAGTCTCTAAGGTAAGCGAACATCTTTTTCAACTCTTTCGCTAGCATGCTATCTAAAATGTAGGTTTTTGACTTCTTTAACATTTGGGCTCATAGGTATTCATGTGCTTATCAGTCAGGATTTACAACTGACATTCCAACTAGCTGTAAAGATATGCTGTTTGCTAACATTAGCGACCAATGCTGAAATTAGCGCTTAAGCTAATTGCTAGTGCATCAGCATATGTTTTGCTAGCATGCTATATAAGATGTGGGTTTTTGACTTCTTTAACATTTGGGCTTATATGTATTCATGTGCTTATCAGTCAGGACGGTGGTGGAGGGTTGTAAGGAGGGTAGTGGGGGGGGGGGGGGGGGTTATTTGTGTGCATTTTGACCGTTTAGGGTCGTTTTCGGAGGGGGGGGGCGTTCGCGGGGGGCGGGGGGGGCTCGTGCGGGGGGGTTTGAGGGCAGGGTTCATGTGGTGGGGTCCGTAGGAATCTAACAAGATATTGGGGAGGTGTGTGGGAGGTCGGGTTGATGAGCTATGAGCCTATTTGGGGGAGAGGTTTGACAATCGCGAATGATTTAGTTTCACTTTCAAGCGGAGTTTGTGACGTTGCGGGGGGCTCGGGGGGGCGATTTCGGAGGGGTTTGAGGCCAGAGTTAATGTGGTGGGGTCCAGACGAATCGAACCAGGTATTGGGGAGGTGTGTGGGTGGTTGGGATCGGCAGTTCCATAGAGAAACAGTGAGGATTAAACACAGGTCTTTTAGGAATTGCTATTTAAATTGTTGGGGGGGCTTGCTGTAAAACATTCATAATCGTCTGGATACTGGTTGACCTTGCAAACTATTGGCTAGTGTTGTATGGGGAGTCCTGTAGTCCTGTAGTTTATAGATGATTGAACCTGTGTGTCTGCTACTAAGTGATTCATTGCACTGAATGGTTTGATTGACAGTTCATCATTAAATCATTAATGTACAGACTGCCTGTGTGTATGCACATATACAGTTGTGGTCAAAAGTTTACATACACTAGTGAAGATCATGTATGCCATGGCAATATAGGGTTTTCAATAAACTCTACAACTCTTATTTTTCTGTGATGGAATGATAAGGAGCACATATTTCTTTGTCACAGAAAACATTCATGAAAAATGGTCTTTTTACGAATTTATTATGGGTCTTTTGAAAATGTGTCAAAATCTTCTGGGTCAAAAATATACATACAGCACCTTGAATTACCAATTTGGTGATGTAGAAAAAGTTGTTTCAATCCAATTTGCTTTTTGGCATGGCCTCCTAACTTCTTACGAGTGATTATGATTGACTCCAGCTGGTGACTTCTTTCAGTCCATGTAAATAGGGCTTGTTTGACACATTCACTAGACTCAGCCAGAAATACTACAATGGGAAAGTCTAAGGAGCTCAGCACGGATCTGAAAAAGCGCATCATTGACTTGAACAAGTCAGGAAAGTCCCTTGGAGCCATTTCAAAGCAGTTGCAGGTCCCAAGATCAACTGTGCAAACAATTGTTTGTAAGTATAAAGTGCATGGCACAGTTGTATCATTGCCACGATCAGGAAGAAAACGCAAGCTATCACTTGCTGCTGAGAGAAAATTGGTCAGGTTGGTCAAGAGTCAACCAAGAACCACCAAAAAGCAAGTCTGCAATGAGTTGGAGGCTGCTGGAACACATGTGTCAGTGTCCACAGTCAAGCGTGTTCTACATCGCCATGGGCTGAGAGGCTGCCGTGCAAGAAGGAAGCCATTACTCCAGAAGCGGCACCTTACGGCTCGACTGAAGTTTGCTGCTGATCACATGGACAAAGACAAGGCCTTCTGGAGGAAAGTTCTGTGGTCAGACGAAACTAAAATTGAGCTTTTTGGCCACAATGACCAGAAATATGTTTGGAGGAGAAAAGGTGAGGCCTTTCACCCCAAGAACACCATACCTACCGTCAAACATGGTGGTGGTAGTATTATGCTGTGGGCCTGTTTTGCTGGCAGTGGAACTGGTGCTTTACAGAAAGTAAATGGAATAATGAAGAAGGAAGACTACCTCCAAATTCTGCAGGAAAACCTAAAATCATCAGCCAGAAAGTTGGGTCTTGGACGTAGTTGGGTGTTCCAACAGGACAATGACCCCAAACATACATCAAAAGTGGTGAAGGAATGGCTAAATCAAGCTAGAATTAAGGTCTTAGAGTGGCCTTCCCAAAGTCCTGACTTAAACCCCATAGAGAATATGTGGACTGTGCTGAAGAGACAAGTCCGACTCAGAAAACCAACAAATTTAGTTGAACTGCACCGATTCTGTCAGGAGGAGTGGTCAAAGATTCAACCAGAAGCTTGCCAGAAGCTTGTGGATGTCTACCGAAAGCGCCTAATTGAGGTGAAAATGGCCAAGGGACATTTAACCAAATATTAACATTGCTGTATGTATATTTTTGACCCAGCAGATTTTGTCACATTTTCAAAAGACCCATAATAAATTCATAAAAGAAAAAATTTTCATGAATGTTTTTTGTGACAAAGAAATATGTGCTCCTTATCATTCCATCACAGAAAAATAAGAGTTGTAGAGTTTATTGAAAACCCTATATTGCCATGGCATACATGATCTTCACTAGTGTATGTAAACTTTTGACCACAACTGTATGTATCTATCTATAGATATATATATATATATATATGTGTGTGTGTGTATGTGCGTGTGTGTATGTGCGTGTGTGTATGTATGTGCGTGTGTGTTTTTCTCAATTAATGTTGGATAAAAAGCACTGTTTTTGTTAGTGTGATATCAGAACTGTGTGACCTAGTGCTTTTTGTGAATTTTGATGCTAGCTTATTGCTGAATCCTGATTTGTTACATGTTTGATTGCATGTGGATTGATTTGACATTTAACACAGCTGTATAACTTTATAATGTTATCTGATATTTATAATGCGGTATCATTTTGATAAAAGGTGTATTTCTAATACCAAAATCATAGCCATTGATGGCCTAATTCTGGCATTGGATGTATTTGGGTCATTTTACACTCTAAGTTTTTGAAAGCATTTATCACTATTATCAAATTAGAACCAAACTATTACTATGCTACTGAACTGTAATGTAAAGTGCTACCTGACACAGAGTGACCAATTGTTTACTGCTTGCTTACTACTTAAACCTAAACTGTGGCAGTGTGCTCAAGTGGAGCTGTCTTTAATCCTGCTGAAATTAGTGTTAACGCTACTACTAGTGCATCAGCATATGAACACCTGTTGAAAGCTTGATCTGTCACATACCCAAGCAATGGTAGAAGTCATATTCAGAAAATGACTCAACAGTGTCATTGATATATGGGGGAGAGTCCCGGGCCAGAGTCACGCACACTCAAAATTTCTTTAGGAATTTTTTTCTAGTTTAGCAGACGCTTTTATCCAAAGCGACTTACAGTAAGTACAGGGACATTCTCCCTGAGGCAAGCAGGGTGAAGTGCCTTGCCCAAGGACACAACGTCATGTAGCCACAGCGGGGGCTCGATCTCACAACCTTCTGTTCATGAGGCCAACGCCTTAACCCGCTGAGCCACTTGACTCCCCACCTGTACAACAAATACATTTCTTCGCTTTTAAATATTCCACAAGCAACTGTCAGATTTATTATAAGAAAATTGAAGAGATTGGGAACAACAGCAACTCAGCCACGAAGCGGTAGGCCATGTAAACTGACAGAGAGGGGTCAGCGGATGCTGAAGCGCATAGTGCAAAGAGGTCGCCGACTTTCTGCACGGTCAATTGCTACAAAGCTCCAAACTTCATGTGACCTTAAAATTTGCCCAAGTTCAGTAATGGCGCTTTTCCACCGCATGGTATCAGCTCGACTCGACTCGCATTTTTGGCGTTTCCACCGCAATTTCATGGTACCTGGTACCTGGTAGCGGGTCCTTTTTTTAGTACCACCTCGCTCTAGGTACCAAGCAAGCTGAGTCGAGCTAAAAGGTGACGTCGGCAGACGGCTGGCCACTGATTGGCCAGAGAGTGTGACGAAGTCACGAGAGCGACATAAAGCATAGTTCGTCAACATGCCAGCTAAAATTAATAATAGGTCTTCGCCGTGGTCCACTTCTGAGGTGCAGACGCTTCTGTGTCTTGTACAAAAAGAGCTGGACGGAGCCAACTGCAATGAAAAGGTGTACAAGGAGGTCGCCAAGTTGATGGAAGAGCATGGTTACTTCAGGACGTACGCGCAGTGTCGTGTCTTCCACCTTTTTGTAAATAGTTTATATTACACCTTTTTGTTTGAAAGTTTGCTGTGCTGCACTGATTTGCTCTTATTGTTTGTTAATAAATTATAAGTGACTTATGTGATTATTTCATGATTTTGTAATTCATCTGCCATTACACTGGCTCTAATATATTCATTACGGTTCAGAAAGGAACCAGCACCAAGTTCACATTTTTTAAAAGGTGTTTAGTGCATTTTCCCCGTCAAATGTTTTTATCACACTACTAGATTATTCTTAAATGTTTTAATCTTTTAGTATTTAATGCGTTGGTGTTATTTACGTCGCGTACATAAATACGTCACGGCCCTTTCGCCGACGACCAGGAGGTACTAATTGCAGTGGAAAACCACCCGTGTTACTACCAAACCGAGTTGAGTTGAGTCGAGTCGAGCTACATTTGCGGTGGAAAAGCGTGAGAGCTTCATGGAATGGAATGGGTTTCCATGGCCGAGCAGCTGCATCTAAGCCATCCATCAACAAGTGCAATGCAAAGAGTCCGATGCAGTGGTGTAAAGCACAGTAAAAGCACAGTTCAGTATTAACTGTTTTGCACTTCTGGTTGGATGCTAACTGTATTTTGTTGCCCTGTACTTGTACCTGTGTAATGACAATAAAGTTTAATCTAATCTAATCTAAAATGCAGTGGAGACGAGTTTTCTGGAGTGATGAATCACACTTTGCAATCTGGCAATCTGATGGAGGAGTCGGGGTTTGGACGTTACCAGGAGAATGGTACATTTCGGACTGCATTGTGCCAAGTGAGAAATTTGGTGGAGGAGGAATTATGGTGTGGGGTTGTTGTACAGGAGTTAGGCTAGTCCCTTTAGTTCCAATGAAAGGAACTTTGAATGCTCTAGAATACCAAAACATTTTGGACAGTTCCATGCTCCCAACCTTTTTGGAACAGTTTGGAGTGGGCACCTTCCTCTTCCAACATTACTGCACCAGTGCACAAAGCAGTCCTGACCTGAACCCGATAGAACACCTTTGGGATGAATTAGAGCGGAGAATGAGAGCCAGGCCTTCTCAACCCACATCAGTGTGTGACCTCACCAATGCCCTTTTGGAAGAATGGTCGAAAATTCTTATGAACGCACTCCTCAACCTTACGGACAGCCTTCCCAGAGGAGTTAAAGCTGTAATAGCTGCAAAAGGTGAACCGACATCATATTGAACCAAATGGGTTAGGAATGGAATGGCACTTAAGTTCATATGTGAGTCAAGGCAGGTGGGCGAATACTTTTGGTAATATAGTGTATATGGGAGATGATTATGTCCTCAATGAACTCTTGTTTGGATGATAATAAAGTGGTAATCAGCTAAATACGGATGGATTTGGGGTTGGGTATCTATGTACTGTATACAGCACTAAAATAATGTAGAGTAGACCATTGATTGTCTGTGTGAAATTGAAATGTGCATCAAGAGAGTTCTATTATATGTACATTCGCCAAACCATGTTATAGAATGTATCTAAAAATAATCTTGGGTGATGACAAAATAGAAAAAACTACCATACAATGTTACGCCTAATGAACAGAGAGGAACACAATAATATATCTCGTTGCCCTTAGCTCTAGAGCAGTCAGTGCCAGAGAGCCAGTTGAGTTCTGAACGGCCCGCTCTCTTTCCCACTCACACTGGACACTTAGTAAGGTGAACTTTATAGACTGGCACCAGCAGAGAGCCACAGACAAAGGTCAAGCTTTTTAATTGTGTGCGTGCTGCAAGGCGCACACTATGTTATTACTAGCGTTTATTATTGTGTGCGTGCTGCAAGGCGCACACTATGTTATTACTAGCGTTTATTATTATTATTCTTACGCCGTTTTTTGGCTCAAAACACCTACCAGAGTTTTTGACGCGTATACACAAAAGTTATATCAAAACGTGCGGCTCGGCCCCGACGTGTGCTATGATTTTCTAAGACTTTTGGCGAACAATTTTGCCAAAAATTGCCAAAAACCACACAAAAAAAATGAATAGGTGTCAATGGAGAGAATGTTTGAGAACTAGAGTGGATGATGTCATCGCTAGAGTGTAGAGGAGAGAGAAAAATCAGTGAAAAAATAAAACATATTCGACTACCATGGCCTCAAATGCACCACTACAGACACAATTTATACATAGAAACGTAGGAAAATGTGTCCTCTAGCTCACACTTGCTTTACTTTATCTGTCAGATTTATTGTTTTAGCTTGACATGCGAAGATTCGGCCGCAGCACCCATGAACAGCCTCATAGACTCCCATGTTAAGAGTGGTGGGATAGTAACTAATAAGAAAGAAAACGAACACTTTTTGGAATTGCTCCCAAGAGCACATTTCTTCACTTGTCAACACAAAATGCCTATGTAGACGTTCAGGAAGGGCTCAGCCTGCTTCACGTTAACCTGGTTTTATGATTGGAAACACGGTTTGGCCAGAAATCCTTCCTGTTCGAGGGGTGCTGTAAGCCTTTTCTCTGTCTGTTTAACTGTCAGCTGCAACTCATTAGTTCGTTACTTAGCAACGTGCTTGAAAGAGGAGAGACGGTGGCCACGAATGACGGTGGCTATTTTATGAACAGTAATTCATTTCACATTTAATAACTTTTATTGGAGGATATTTACTGGAGGAATCAAATTGGCTCTTTTTGTTTCGGGTGTATTTATAAACTGTACTCCAACTCAACTCTTCCTCTCTGGCTCTAAGTCTCTAAGGTAAGCGAACATCTTTTTCAACTCTTTCGCTAGCATGCTATCTAAAATGTAGGTTTTTGACTTCTTTAACATTTGGGCTCATATGTATTCATGTGCTTATCAGTCAGGATTTACAACTGACATTCCAACTAGCTGTAAAGTTATGCTGTTTGCTAACATTTAGCGACCAATGCTGAAATTAGCGCTTAAGCTAATTCCTAGTGCATCAGCATATGTTTCGCTAGCATACTATCTAAGATGTGGGTTTTTGACTTCTTTAACATTTGGGCTTATATGTATTCATGTGCTTATCAGTCAGGACGGTGGTGGAGGGTTGTAAGGAGGGTAGTGGGGGGGGGGTTATTTGTGTGCATTTTGACCGTTTAGGGTCGTTTTCGGAGGTGGGGGGGGGCGATCGGCGTTCGCGGGGGGCGGGGGGCGGGGGGGCTCGTGCGGGGGGGTTTGAGGGCAGGGTTCATGTGGTGGGGTCCGTAGGAATCTAACAAGATATTGGGGAGGTGTGTGGGAGGTCGGGTTGATGAGCTATGAGCCTATTTGGGGGAGAGGTTTGACAATCGCGAATGATTTAGTTTCACTTTCAAGCGGTGTTTGTGACGTTGCGGGGGGCTTGGGGGGGGGCGATTTCAGAGGGGTTTGAGGCCAGAGTTAATGTGGTGGGGTCCAGACGAATCCAACCAGGTATTGGGGAGGTGTGTGGGTGGTTGGGATCGGCAGTTCCATAGAGAAACAGTAGGGATTAAATACAGGTCTTTTAGGAATTGCTATTTAAATTGTTGGGGGGGCTTGCTGTAAAACATTCATAATCGTCTGGATACTGGTTGACCTTGCAAACTATTGGCTAGTGTTGTATGGGGAGTCCTGTAGTCCTGTAGTTTATAGATGATTGAACCTGTGTGTCTGCTACTAAGTGATTCATTGCACTGAATGGTTTGATTGACAGTTCATCATTAAGTCATTAATGTACAGACTGCCTGTGTGTATGCACATATATGTATATATCTATAGATAGATATATATATATATATCTGTGTGTGTGTGTGTATGTGCGTGTGTGTATGTGCGTGTGTGTTTTTCTCAATTAATGTTGGATAAAAAGCACTGTTTTTGTTAGTGTGATATCAGAACTGTGTGACCTAGTGCTTTTTGTGAATTTTGATGCTAGCTTATTGCTGAATCCTGATTTGTTACATGTTTGATTGCATGTGGATTGATTTGACATTTAACACAGCTGTATAACTTTATAATGTTATCTGATATTTATAATGCGGTATCATTTTGATAAAAGGTGTATTTCTAATACCAAAGTCATAGCCATTGATGGCCTAATTCTGGCATTGGATGTATTTGGGTCATTTTACACCCTAAGTTTTTGAAAGCATTTATCTCTATTATCAAATTAGAACCAAACTATTACTATGCTACTGAACTGTAATGTAAAGTGCTACCTGACACAGAGTGACCAATTGTTTACTGCTTGCTTACTACTTAAACTGTGGCAGTGTGCTCAAGTGGAGCTGTCTTTAATCCTGCTGAAATTAGTGTTAACGCTACTACTAGTGCATCAGCATATGAACACCTGTTGGAAGCTTGATCTGTCACATACCTAAGCAATGGTAGAAGTCATATTCAGAAAATGACTCAACAGTGTCATTGATATATGGGGGAGAGTCCCGGGCAGAGTCACGCACACTCAAAATTTCTTTAGGAATTTTTTTCTCGTTACAAATCCAATCACAAAAACTGCGGCCAACAACATTTAGGTGTGTCAAGGCGTGTATCTGTGCACATCTTACCCCGAATTGCATCCGTGAGAATGTGACGAAGGAGAATGCGCAATGGCATCTGACAATGTACGTATTGTTTTGCATGACTCCGCTGCATTACGCAGTCGCCCTGTCAGATCTGCTACTTCCTTGACCTCAGTTCCACCTCACCAAATTCACCCAGCTGTGCGAGCACCTCCTGCTGGAGACGCCCCTTCTCTTCCTGCTGTCCTGGAGTGCCTTCCTGTGTGCTGAGGTCAGCTGTCTCTCAAGTGCATAGTGACAGTGAGTCCAGACTGGTCTGGGCCTGCCTTCACTTAGCAGGCTGAGGGGAGGTCCCCCAGAGTTAAGTCCTCCTTCACCTCATATCACCTGAAGAGGCTTGAGCGGCTCCCAGCTCGCAGGCTCAGACTTGCCCGCTAACAGATGTCAAACACAGCTGTGTGACTGGCGGGTGTGTCTTCTATAGTCAGCTTCACTCGACTGACCCGTGGGATCAGGGAAGAATATCCAAGAACATGGCCCTTCTATGGAGGATGTTCTCTCAAACATTCAACTCAGACTTTTCTGCTATTTTCCTTTGTTTCCATTTGTTTTCTTACTGACAGTGACTTTTCAATTCCTTTTTGTTTATTTCATTCCTTTCCTCAGCCTAAATGAAGGGAATTGTCAAAATCCAAACAGATTCCTTGGCAAGGGTAAAATTGAGCGAGGCAGAGAGTCTGGTTAAGTTGAAGTTAAACTGAAAATCTTTACCTCATTCCGTCCAATGCTTTACCAAAGCAATACAAAATAGCTTCTTAAAGGTCCAGTATAAACAAAGTTTACAACTTTAGAGAACAATTTTCCACATCAAGGCCTGTGCTCAGAACAAAATAATTTTGCTGGTTTTGTATAAAAATACAAATAAAAAACTAGATTGGACTAGAGATGTAAATTAGATTGTCCCCCTCCCTAAAAACGGTTCTTCTTCAAAACCTCCACATCTCCCTCCATACCTCCTCCTCCCATACCTCCTCCCTCCCTTTCACATACCTACTCTATCCCCCCTCCCTTTCTTCTCTTCCCTTATCTTCCCCTCTCTATCAGGCCTGCTCAATCAAAATGATACCGCATTATAAATATCAGATAACATTATAAAGTTATACAGCTGTGTTAAATGTCAAATCAATCCACATGCAATCAAACATGTAATAAATCAGGATTCAGCAATAAGCTAGCACTAGGTCACACAGTTCTGATATCACACTAACAAAAACAGTGCTTTTTATCCAACATTAATTGAGAAAAACACACATACACATACACACACGCACATACACACACACACACACACACACACACACACACATATATATATATATATATATATATATATATATATATATAGATAGATAGATAGATAGATACATATATGTGCATACACACAGGCAGTCTGTACATTAATGACTTAATGATGAACTGTCAATCAAACCATTCAGTGCAATGAATCACTTAGTAGCTGACACACAGGTTCAATCATCTATAAACTACAGGACTCCCCATACAACACTAGCCAATAGTTTGCAAGGTCAACCAGTATCCAGACGATTATGAATGTTTTACAGCAAGCCCCCCCAACAATTTAAATAGCAATTCCTAAAAGACCTGTATTTAATCCCCACTGTTTCTCTATGGAGCGGCAACTCCATTAACTGCCGATCCCGACCTCCCACACACCTCCCCAATATCTTGTTAGATTCCTATGGACCCCACCACATGAACCCTGCCCTCAAACCCCCCCGCACGAGCCCCCCCGCCCCCCGCGAACGCCGATCGCCCCCCCCCCCCCTCCGAAAACGACCATAAACGGTCAAAATGCACACAAATAACCCCCCCCCCCCACTACCCTCCTTACAACCCTCCACCACCGTCCTGACTGATAAGCACATGAATACATATAAGCCCAAATGTTAAAGAAGTCAAAAACCCACATCTCAGATAGCATGCTAGCAAAACATATGCTGATGCACTAGCAATTATCTTAAGCGCTAATTTCAGCATTGGTCGCTAATGTTAGCAAACAGCATATCTTTACAGCTAGTTGGAATGTCAGTTGTAAATCCTGACTGGTAAGTACATGAAAACCTATGAGCCCAAATGTTAAAGAAGTCAAAAACCTACATTTTTGATAGGATGCTAGCGAAAGAGTTGAAAAAGATGTTTGCTTACCTTAGAGACTTAGAGCCAGAGAGGAAGAGTTGAGTTGGAGTACAGTTTATAAATACACCCGAAACAAAAAGAACCAATTTGATTCCTCCAGTAAATATCCTCCAATTAAAGTTATTAAATGTGAAATTAATTACTGTTCGTAAAATAGCCACCGTCATTCGTGGCCACCGTCTCTCCTCTTTCAAGCACGTTGCTAAGTAACGAACTTCGCAACTGTTGCAACGGTCATAGCAGTTGGACAGAGAGAAAAGGCTTACAGCACCCCTCGAACAGGAAGGATTTCTGGCCAAACCGTGTTTCCAATCATAAAACCAGGTTAACGTGAAGCCGGCTGAGCCCTTCCTGAACGTCTACATAGGCATTTTGTGTTGACAAGTGAAGAAATGTGCTCTTGGGAGCAATTCTAAAAAGTCTTCGTTTTCTTTCTTTTCAGTTACAGCCCCGCCTCACTTAACATAGGAGTCTATGAGGCTGTTCATGGGTGCTGCGGCCGAATCTTCGCATGTCAAGCTAAAACAATAAATCTGACAGATAAAGTAAAGCAAGTGTGAGCTAGAGGACACATTTTCCTACGTTTCTATGTATAAATTGTGTCTGTAGTGGTGCATTTGAGGCCATGGTAGTCAAATACGTTTTTTTTTTTTTTTACACAATTCTCTCTCTTCTCCACACTCTAGCGATGACATCACCACTCTACCTCTCAAACATTCTCTCCATTGACACCTATTCATTTTTTTGGTGTGGTTTTTGGCAATTTTTGGGCAAAATTGTTCGCCAAAAGTCTTAGATAAATCATAGCACACATGTCGGGGCCGAGCCGCACGTTTTGATATAACTTTTGTGTATATGCGTCAAAAACTCTGGGAGATGTTTTGAGCCAAAAAACGGCGTAAGAATAATAATAACTAGAAAAAAATTCCTAAAGAAATTTTGAGTGTGCGTGACTCTGGCCCGGGACTCTCCCCCATACATCACTGACACTGTTGAGTAATTTTCACAATATGACTTCTACCATTGCTTAGGTATGTGACTGATCAAGCTTTCAACAGGTGTTCATATGCTGATGCACTAGTAGTAGCGTAAACACTAATTTCAGCAGGATTAAAGACAGCTCCACTTGAGCACACTGCCACAGTTTAAGTTTAAGTAGTAAGCAAGCAGTAAACAATTGGTCACTCTGTGTCAGGTAGCACTTTACATTACAGTTCAGTAGCATAGTAATAGTTTGGTTCTAATTTGATAATAGTGATAAATGCTTTCAAAAACTTAGAGTGTAAAATGACCCAAATACATCCAATGCCAGAATTAGGCCATCAATGGCTATGACTTTGGTATTAGAAATACACCTTTTATCAAAATGATACCGCATTATAAATATCAGATAACATTATAAAGTTATACAGCTGTGTTAAATGTCAAATCAATCCACATGCAATCAAACATGTAACAAATCAGGATTCAGCAATAAGCTAGCACTAGGTCACACAGTTCTGATATCACACTAACAAAAACAGTGCTTTTTATCCAACATTAATTGAGAAAAACACACACGCACATACACATACACACACGCACATACACACACACACATATATATATATAGATACATATATGTGCATACACACAGGCAGTCTGTACATTAATGACTTAATGATGAACTGTCAATCAAACCATTCAGTGCAATGAATCACTTAGTAGCTGACACACAGGTTCAATCATCTATAAACTACAGGACTCCCCATACAACACTAGCCAATAGTTTGCAAGGTCAACCAGTATCCAGACGATTATGAATGTTTTACAGCAAGCCCCCCCAACAATTTAAATAGCAATTCCTAAAAGACCTGTATTTAATCCCCACTGTTTCTCTATGGAGCGGCAACTCCATTAACTGCCGATCCCGACCTCCCACACACCTCCCCAATATCTTGTTAGATTCCTATGGACCCCACCACATGAACCCTGCCCTCAAACCTCCCCGCACGAGCCCCCCCGCCCCCCGCGAACGCCGATCGCCCCCCCCCCCCCCCCCCCTCCGAAAACAACCATAAACGGTCAAAATGCACACAAATAACCCTCCCCACAACCCTTCACCACCGTCCTGACTGATAAGCACATGAATACATAAGCCCAAATGTTAAAGAAGTCAAAAACCCACATCTTACATAGCATGCTAGCAAAACATATGCTGATGCACTAGCAATTAGCTTAGGCGCTAATTTCAGCATTGGTTGCTAATGTTAGCAAACAGCATATCTTTACAGCTAGTTGGAATGTCAGTTGTAAATCCTGACTGGTAAGCACATGAATACCTATGAGCCCAAATGTTAAAGAAGTCAAAAACCTACATTTTTGATAGGATGCTAGCGAAAGAGTTGAAAAAGATGTTTGCTTACCTTAGAGACTTAGAGCCAGAGAGGAAGAGTTGAGTTGGAGTACAGTTTATAAATACACCCGAAACAAAAAGAACCAATTTGATTCCTCCAGTAAATATCCTCCAATTAAAGTTATTAAATGTGAAATGAATTACTGTTCGTAAAATAGCCACCGTCATTCGTGGCCACCGTCTCTCCTCTTTCAAGCACGTTGCTAAGTAACGAACTTCGCAACTGTTGCAACGGTCATAGCAGTTGGACAGAGAGAAAAGGCTTACAGCACCCCTCGAACAGGAAGGATTTCTGGCCAAACCGTGTTTCCAATCATAAAACCAGGTTAACGTGAAGCCGGCTGAGCCCTTCCTGAACGTCTACATAGGCATTTTGTGTTGACAAGTGAAGAAATGTGCTCTTGGGAGCAATTCTAAAAAGTGTTCGTTTTCTATCTTTTCAGTTACAGCCCCGCCTCTCTTAACATAGGAGTCTATGAGGCTGTTCATGGGTGCTGCGGCCGAATCTTCGCGTGTCAAGCTAAAACAATAAATCTGACAGATAAAGTAAAGCAAGTGTGAGCTAGAGGACACATTTTCCTACGTTTCTATGTATAAATTGTGTCTGTAGTGGTGCATTTGAGTCCATGGTAGTCAAATACGTTTTATTTTTTGTACACAATTCTCTCTCTTCTCCACACTCTAGCGATGACATCACCACTCTACCTCTCAAACATTCTCTCCATTGACACCTATTCATTTTTTTGGTGTGGTTTTTGGCAATTTTGGGGCAAAATTGTTCGCCAAAAGTCTTAGATAAATAATAGCACACATGTCGGGGCCGAGCCGCACGTTTTGATATAACTTTTGTGTATATGCGTCAAAAACTCTGGTAGGTGTTTTGAGCCAAAAAAACGGCGTAAGAATAAGCAAAATAATAATAAACGCTAGTAATAACATAGTGTGCGCCTTGCAGCACGCACACAATAAACGCTAGTAATAACATAGTGTGCGCCTTGCAGCACGCACACAATAAACGCTAGTAATAACATAGTGTGCGCCTTGCAGCACGCACACAATAAACGCTAGTAATAACATAGTGTGCGCCTTGCAGCACGCACACAATAAAAATGTGCATTCACACTCCTACCCACATAGCTTAGTTCTAGCCAAAATGTGAAACTTGGAACTTTGGTATGAGTCTGCAGTTTATTTCAACCTTCATCCTGTGCCCTCAGCATAGCTAATAGGATTTAAAGTGTAGCGTTTCCTGCACCTAATCGAAGTCTTCCTCCTCCTGTGTCCTACACACTTCTTGCTAGTGACTCAGTGGCCCTTGTTCAAGTCAAACAAAGTTCCAGCCAAACTGACCCTGCCCTGAAAGTTTCTGATCTGTATCACCGCTGAGGAGAACAATGTTGAAAAATAGGTGAGAGAGAGAGAGAGAGAGCCTGGAGCCTCTTTTAACTTGGTGTGACATTTGTTTTCCTCCCATACACCACCTTTGTATTCAACCCCAAACAAAGTCCTCTGTCCTCTTTGGGTTGGGGGAGAGAGGATTAGCATGTAAAATATTGAAACACAATCCTGTAGCGTTGTGTGCTTGGAATAGCACTGTATGAAGCTATCTACCTAAATACAGAAGCCTAGCTGCAGTAGGCCACGACAGAAAGCTCTCGTGTGCTGCATGCTTTTTAGGCAGCACTGGTTGGATCAGTGTCAGCTAACAGGACCCAAACCAGTAACCCCCCCCGCCCATCTTCTCCCCTCTCCTTCTCCCCACCTCTAGTTACTGCGAGATCGGAGATAAACGCTGGACAGCTGTGCCAATCGAAACCTCATCAGAAGCCGTTCTTTTGATTGATGACCTCTTCCACGAGGTGGCGACCATTAGCAATGGTGGCTAGCGCTACCCATTGCTGATGGCAATAAGGTGTCGTTGTGTGTATGTTGGTGGATTTTTGTTGGAGAAACAATTAAAGCACAAAGAGGAAGTTGTTAAACATGGATGCTAAGGTGATAATTGGGATGGGGGTAGGGAAAAAGGGTTGGAGGGTGGTGTGTGTGTGTGTGCTTGTGTTTAGGTTTGTGTTTGGGTGTGCCAAGGTGGGGACAGGAAAGGGGAGGTGGGTATAAAAGATATGAGAGCGGTGACTGCTGCATAGAAAAAACCTACGGCGAAAGAAGTAGCGAACACTGCAACAAAACGGGCACGGGTGTCAAGAGCGTGAGCTCCACCCATCTGACTGTAGGTGGTTACAGCCTTGGAAAAACAAAAAACGCATGCACAGACATGCACACATACGCATGAACAGATAATTAAAACCAACATACTAAATTGTTAACAATTAACAATTGTAATTGTTGAGCTTGGTTGGCTGAGCCAAACAAAACACACACAGTGCTTTGTTGTGTGACAAAACATGGCTAACTAGAAGCAATACTGCAGTGCAATATTGCTTCCAAATGCCTGGTCATCAGAAATCCCAAAACCCTCTGCTCTTCTGCCTGTCCTATAGAGGAATGGGTATAAATCCAAAAGCCTGTTGTGCTGAGCTAAGCCCCTAAGTACAATTTATTAGAGTTAATCTTAAGGGAGGGGGTGATGCAGTAGAACCACACTGCATCCAAACAAGCGCCATGCCCCTTTGAGTCTTTAATTTCCTCTTAAACCCACCCTCCCCCTTGATACTTTTTTCAGACCGGGCATACTCTGCTTCTTTTGTCTTATTGGAGCAAGGTAAATATTTACACGGTGGAGAGTGGCTCCCTCAAGGCAGTTGATGGGGGAGCGAGAGAGATGGGGGGAGGCGCGCGAGATATTGGTCATCTTTGAGCCCCTAAACTGAGCTTTAAACGCTTCTGTCTGCAAAACAAAGAGCTGTCTTTGTTTTCTCTGACTCCGTTTCTCTCCCTCTTTTTTGTCATTGGACACGCACGACAGGCCGTCTGGTACACAGGAGAAACACAGACATGAAGAAATGTAACTCTCTCCAACAGATTTCACGATGAATAAATTGTGTTCCAGGCCAACTCCTGTTCAGATGATCTGAGGTGAAATTGCTCCCACTGAAAATCTCCTGAATATGGCCTCAATATATAGAAAATAACAACCCATTTCCACTGGTAGAATCTCACTGTAGTGAGATTTGTAGGGAGTGGTGTTTTAAGGATTTTAAATAGTTTAGTCATAATTCGAATTTTTTTTGCCTAGATAGTATGGATGGAAAAACAAGGTTTTGTTGCAACTATCTATCCACAATGTAATATTCCAGAGAACCGGCAAGGTCACGCTGCTTACTTGGAGCAGAGAACGTCACAATGTAGTTTGCGGAGAGCGACATGAGTGGCGGCTGTAGGAGTGCTGCTTGAAGCCAGGCCGGGCTGGGGGGGAGACAGGCCGTGCTAGCGTGAGGCTGAGCTGCCCACAGGAGCTTGTTAAAATTCCAGGGCCATAGGGCCCCGTGTGGCTTGCTCACAAGGGCCGGCTTTGTGTTCCAGGGCCATGGTACAGGCTGCCAGGGTCTTGCCAGCCGGTCAAGTGCCAGAGGATGGCACACGGGATGGGAAAGCAGGGCAGGGGGACACAGCCCTATCTGTGTGCCACAGTGTGCAGAGGAGGCTCTTCAGTGGAGATACAGACCAGAGCCCACGCTTGAAACCCCCCCCCCCTCTCTCAATCAGCATGTTTGCCTTTTCTTCTATCATCTGACGGCCTGTCAGACCTTATATGTTTTCCGTTTCTTTTCTTTTTTTATGACTGTGGGTGTGTCGGAGAGTCTGAGAGGGAGAAAGAAAGAATTAAAGGCCAAGAAAAAACTGGGTGTGCGTGGTACAATGTGTGAATTTATTTTATTTCATGTGAGAACGTGCGGTAAGCATCTTGCAGGCAACTTTGCACACACGACTGCGTTGCTCGTATCCCATTTTTATGTCCACTTGACCCCCGGCGTTCTGTTCATCTCTTTGCCTGCTCATGCGAAACCTCCTGTTTCTCCATCTCCTCTCTATCCTCGAATCCCTCCATCTGTTTGTCCATCTCTCTGAATGGCTTTTGTTGTTTGCTGGCATATTGTAAATGGGGCAGATGAACAAAGGCCGCCATCTGCGAGCACACACCCAGCATAACACGAGCACATGTGCAAAGAAAGGTACGGAGTGAAGGACAAAGTCTGAGGGAAAGCAGGAGAAGACCAGTTAACAGAGAGAAAGGGGATGTTTGCTCATTGGAAAGAGAAAAAGAGGGATGTAGAGAAAGTGAGAGAGGGAGAGAAGGAGCAAAACAGAAAAGCTTTCTCTCCTTGTCTCAGATTCTATTTATAAGAATGGAAAGGATTTAATGACAGTACAGTAAGTTCAAACGTGAAAATGTTCCCTTCCTGCTCAGTGTGAGGCTACTGTGTGTACGACCACAACAATGTCATTCAGAGCGGTTGTGCCATGTTTTGTTCCATGCTGAGAGTCCGGTCTGGCTGACTGCTGAGTTGCTAATGAGGAAAGTTGGCACCAGACGATGGGTTGCCGTGTTCTCGCGTCCCTCGGTTCCCCGAGTGTTGCGTTAAAAGTAAACTCTTGCCAGGCCGTTCTCTGTGCAAAGCCTCGTGCCAATCAGGGCTCTGATCATGGGTTTCCTTCATCCACCGTGTCAATCTCCTGTGCCGTAATCTTATGTGCGTCAATTTCAACGGCCGCTTTCCGAGATGACACAGCTCAAAGTCCCATGGTCACGGGCGCAGGGGGCCGATGCGGAGTGATTGACTCACTGCGCGAGGATGATGGCCATGGCATTTTTGAGGACGCTCTCTCCAAATAGCAGGGCGTACAGGTTGGGCTCCACGCGAAGCTCCGAGAACAGGGCCAGCACCGCCACTGTACAACACACACACACAATACCACCTCATCAGAACTTGGGTGGGAAAATGGACTCAATACAGCAGTACCACATCATAAATGTGATGAATGATTGTAAAGGACATTAAGCATGTACCTTTCATCATTCAGTTTATGAACATAATCTAGAATTGACAGATGAAACAAGGTTAGACCAACACTGCAGTGTTCATATGAGCAATTTTTTCAGGTATACTTTCTAAATTCCAGTCTGTTCTGCAAACAACTGACACAGACACAAAACAATGCCCTTAGACTATACTGTCGCAAAAGTATAGCTGTGAAATGTACAACAAGATGTGATGTTTAGAACATCTGAGCTATACTGTTATTGTTATTGTTGATTCAGGCTGAAATACTTAACCTCACACCCACACAATGATAACAATGTGAACAAAATGGGACTGACAGGCTGCCCAACTAAAAAATAACACTTTCAAAGCTCGGTAAACTCAAAACAATTATTGTAAATGAGGAATAGAACGTTTCCTGCAAATGTCCACAGGAAATAATGAGGCATAGAAAACGTTCAATGGAACAAAACAAGACTCACAAATGACAGGAAACAAATCTTGCCTAGCCCATTGACCAGATTATTAAACCAGAAAGCATGCTGGTCTAGGTCTCAGAACTCAGTAATCACAATGGTAACGTAGACTTGTGTGCGTCATCCTGTGTGTGTTGTCAGAGCGTTGTGGCCAGTCACAATGTGTATTCAAGTGTGCGTGTGCGTGTGGGAGGGGTCAGTGTTGGCCAACCTGTGGTGTTGATTACTGCCTTGTATAGTATATATACTCAGTATTGTAGACGGTAGCAATGATTTTTTCATGCAATAACTTGGCTGTATTTCTCTCATTACTTATTCATAACAGCAGCCACCACACTTAACTCACACTTAACTCTCACTTACTTTATATATTATTTTACTATTTCATACTCTTAGTTCTGTATCCTCATATTTTTATAGGATTCCCTATATCTTGTATATTTTCTATTTTTTATATTTTAAATTGTTCCACTGAGTGGCGTACCCTGAGTGCCTCTGAGTGCCGCACCCTGAGTGCCCTGCTTCTGTTGCAAACTGAAATTTCCCCACTCCCGGACAAATAAAGGATCATCTTATTTTATGTTTCTGAAAGTTAGGCAAGTTTGTCCTGTCTTCTGAGAAACAACATTTTTCAGGCACACTCTGAAAATAGCGCCCAATCTGTTCCCAGGTGGAACTCAGGGAAACAATAAGGGGTGCAATGTTTTTCTCTCTGCCTCTCTCAGCGATACGGCCCATTAACTGTGAAAGTCATTATGGTGGCAAGCAATGCTGACGTGACATGTCTGTCTACGGTCTCCCTACCCAGACAAGTCAATTAGATACTGTACTAGACTAACATTTCAGAGCTAGAGAAGGCTGTATAATTAAAGGATGTTCATTTTGGAATAATCTTCAAGATTAAAAGTAGCTTTAGAAAGGACTAATTATGAAAATGAATCGCTGTCAGTGAAGTCTGTCTATCTGAAACTATTAATGGGATTCAATGCTAACAGCACTTCTACTCTAATGTGGCTGGTTCGCAACAGTTTATTCCAGAGGTTTGTACAGTATGTCGCTCCTAATCTGTTAAAAGATGTATGCTATACTGTATTGTATTGTACTGTGCTGTACAAATATTAACAAAACTCCTAAACTGTACGATCCTTATTACTATACTACCCTTAACAAATACCATGCCCTCCCACACTCTACTGTACTGTACTATACTGTGCTATGCTATGCTACACTATACTCCATACAATACTATAATGTACTGTACTATACTATATTATACTTTAACATGCCGTACCATACCATACCATACTATGCCATATGACACTATGTGATTTTATACTACGAGATAGAAGGGACCTGGACCTGCAACTATATGCTGACAATAATCCTAGCTCAGATAACTAAGGGGCCAAGTTCACTCCAGCACAACACGTCTGTGCATGCACGCACACATGCACAATCACACACACACATTCAGTCTTACATCTGCCTGTGGCTAGAAAGAAAGCACAGGAACAAATGTTGATTTATTTACTCTGCAGAGCCTCAGAGCAGACCCCCAATGGCTGAGGAGACAGAGGTGAACGCCTAGGAGAGCTCATCAGCAGTAAACACCAAGCCAAGACAGGGATGAGTGACACACACACTTGTTTTATTCACATCCTCACCCTGGCACACAAACTGTCAGTAGCAACTATGCCAAAACTGACTGACAGGTTGACACAAGGGAGCAACATTTGCTGTCAGTTCCCTATCTCAACACTTGAAATGTGATTGTGTGCTAGACAGCAGACAGACTATGATGGAAAAACGGGAACGGCAGAATACATATCTGCAGTGTAATATCCAGTTAGTTTGTGTACCAGCAAGAAGCTGACCAGAAGGCAAATAAAGCAGTCGGACTCAGGTCAACCTTCAACAGACCCTGCACTCTAAAAATGAGTCGTCCTCCACTCTCTAAACCTCGTCTTGACCTATACCTACTGGCCAATCATCATCTTAGATGGGTAAGGATGTTGCCGCCCCCCCCCCCCCCCCCCCCCAGTATCCAAACTGGCACATACACACACACGTACACACTCTGGGGTGCTCCATCTCATTACGTGTACCCATCATTAGAGGATGACAGCCTGTCTTTTTCTCTACTCACACCTCAAAAAATCTACAAGGCCCCCGTCCCTTCCTCCATTCACGGACAGCAGGGGTTGGGATGGCAGTGTCGCTATGGCAACTCCATCCCCCAGCTATCAAGTGTACAGCAGTTTCCACAGTAACGTCGTAAGATGGCGGTCGGGGGGGATGGGGGGAGGGGATAAATATTACAGACACATCTTAAGTTGAAGGGGTTGGATGGATAACGAATTAGGCCATTTTACTATAGGTGACCCATGATTCCAGAAAGCATAATAATATATTAAACAATTTAATCACAAGATCAAGGACAAGAGATTTCTTCAATGACATTACAGCAAAGATTTGTTCCTTGATATTGCAGCAAATTCTTGAAATTTAGGCTTGGTTCTTTTCCCGAATAAAACACAAATACTTATGGAATACTCTCTGCGGATGTATACTTTCACATTATTATTTATGCTCTACACACATACTGTATGTGTATGTGTCAGAGTAGGGGGAATATAGGACCATCATAAAGTATGCAGATGTCACCTTTACTGGCAGTCATCTTCAGGATAAGGAGACCAGTCATTGTCTGTTAATCACAACATTGTGAATTGGTGTGACGATTGTATCCTTTCTTCAGTCAAACAACAGTTAAAGACCGTTCAAAACTTGTGCACAACGCACATGCTCTTTGTTTCTCTCAACTACACAGACGCAGCAGTTTCCATTCTTGCAAACATAATTACAAAACAAAATATTACAGAGAAAATACAGAAATTACAGAGAAAATTGTCAACAGAAAGCAGAAACAAAAGCCATCCACAAAAGACCGATTTGTACTTTGAGAACAAAGGAGTGGAAAGAAATGCAAGGTTAACTGAACTTTTACTTTTACTACACAAACAAATTTACTATTCTTAAATGGTTTTGGGTTCTTATGCAAAGTCCCTGATTTTGCTGTTGAATGGAATTGTTAATGTTGGGGTTTCAGTACAAAAGTACAACCACAAGTTAGGACAATGACACCAGTGAAGGCAAATGGATGACATGGTAACAAACAAATAGCTGTGTTCATATACTAATGAACACAGGGGAATACCTTTTAAGTACCGTACCTATAAACTTTCAAAGGCTTTCCGATGTCAATGAGACAGGTTGGATGAGCTTCTCAGACTTGTCAGCAACCTAGAACGAGATATTTTGCGCTGGATTCACTGTTTAGGAGGGCTCATTATGTATGGATATGCTATACTAGAATATTCTATCTGAGGCCAACTTTAGGGTGGAATAATCATTAGCTCTTTGCTAGCTGCTAATGCATGCTAATATACAGGAATGTGCGAGACCACAGGCACTAACGACACTCTCCTGTAAACATGGGCCGCCTGTATTTGGCCCAACAGAATGAGTAGATAGCCTACGGGTCCTGACATTTGGGTTCTTGTGCAACATTTGACACCCTATGATCCTAATCAGTGATGAGGCCAATGAGGCATGCTGGGAAGAGTTCCCCAGAGGGCAGCGTGTCTCCATGATATCAGGTAGAGACTGTCATCCTTTTCCTAACAGACCCTCTTGAGCACTCACTAAGATAACCTTACAGTACTAAAGTAAATTATTAAGCATCACATGACCCACATAACAAAAGCATATTTCTGAGAGACAGTCATTAGAATATACACTGATTACGTATGATGCTCCAATGCTACATGTCAAATATAATAATATATATCTATAGTAGATCAAAATGTACCTGTACAAACGACAATGTCTGGAAGGAACATGGAGATGGGTACAGACCGACCACAATGCCAGCTGACTTAATAGGCCATTCGTCTATTCTAGTCGATGGTCACTGCAAAATTTAAAAATATTTTTTTACTGGGATATCACAAGTTGCCACTTGACTGTCATCTGGTTGATTCACTGGTTACAGTATACATTGCAGCCATACAAAGCATAAGCAGTGGGTCAATACTGAGTTTACGTCACCCTTACAGAACCAATGGTTAGGCTGAACGTATCTCTGTCGCAGTTAGAGTTCTTGGTGAGATTTTTATTTTTTAAAGAAATAATCCAGTTAAAAGAGCTGTTGTGTACACAATGGAATTCTGTTTTTGGCTTTCAAACTATTTTTCTCATTGGCTTATGTTTGGCAATGTATCACTGGATGAGAGTGGTGCAGGGAAGAAAGGGGAGAGTTAGCCTAGCGTGCTACCGCTCCTGATTGGGGAACCCCACGGGCTAGTCGCTAATCAACTGGAGAGAAAAAGTGAAAAAGAAGAAAAGTGAACATCTTTGGTTCCTAATTATTGTTAGGTTGTTAAGGAACATATGAAAAGACCACACTCTTCTTAGCAAAAATACAATCCCATTCCTTTAATACCTGGCAACACAGATATCAAACACATGTTTGGTCACTGTGTGTGCCTTTAGTGCTTATGGTCCTCACTGACTATGTTTGGAGGTTAGATTATCAACTCTCTCCTCCAGCCTTACACCCCCACCCGTCACCTACGGTCATCTGCTGACAACCGTCTAGTGGTACCCCCCCCCCCCCCCGCCCGAGCGCAACACAATCTCTTCCACTGCCTGGCTCCCCAATGGTGGAATCAACTCCCCACCTCCATCAGAAGCACAGACTGCCTTCTCACCTTCAAAAGAAGGCTAAAAACTCACCTATTTAGAGAATTTAATTGCACTTAGGAATAGTTTGGCAGTTCACATAATCTAATGTGCTTTAGAACAGTCTGTTGGTCCCCATATGGTGACTTGCCAGTGTTTTTGTTGTATCTCTTGCTTTATGTTCACAATCGTTGTGTTATGCATTTATAGTTCTTCCCTTGGCACTTATTGGTTCTCATGATGTATGATTCACAATCTAAAAAAACCGACTGTGTTCGGGGTCTATCACGCGGCTATGCTCAATGACTGATGCTCTTTGTAAAAGCTCTCTCTTGTAAGTCGCTAAGTCGTCTGCTAAATGAATAAATGTAAATGTAAATGTAGATTGTGTGTTATTTTCCCTATTCGTTTTATAAAAGGCACTGTGAGCCAGCATATGGAACTATAGTGCTGGATGCTTTGAATTTGAACTTCAAACAACCTGAATTAAATTTCACTTCAGCATTCAAGGACAGCACAGTCTAACTGGTTTGCTAGTAGGCTAACACCTAATCCTGTTACTGCCGCATATTCCATAATGAACTGGCATGTCTGCGTGTGCCCTGGGGACTTCCTTCCTTTATCGTAACCCGGTTACCGTGGCAACGTGTTACACCCTGTCCACTAAGGGCAGCTGGGATTGATACAAAAAAGAAAACTGTGTTCTAGGGCTGAGCAATGTTCAGATCGCTATCATAAATCTGTTGGAAGAAATCTGCAACATGAGTGTGTGTTTGTTTTTTAAAAGGGGAGGCCTCGGCTCTTATTGCTGTTATTATAGCGAATACTGTTGTGTTTCCCTTCTGACAGTCCCTCCTAGCCTCTTCAGTTTGACAGGCCGACTAACAAAGGCACAGGATTGGTCAAGGCAGGGTTCCTCAGAGTCAAAGAATGTGCATGTGATGCGACATGTCAAACCATGTAGGATCCTCCAGGGAATGTTCTACTCCGGAGAGCAAGACGAGTTAAGAGAGAGGGAGGGAGAGAGACAAAGAGCGAGCGAGGGGGAAAGAAAGACACAATGAAATGGAAAAGCTAATCTTTAAGGTTTTGCTACACCAGACTGTTTTTTCTCAACAGAGAGATTACATAGAGAACACGTGGATTTTTACACCAACATCATGCATTTAATAACATCCATGCATTTAAGCAAGGGCCGAAGCGCCATAACATTTCGCATAAACAAACCCTGAACTTTAAAACAAAGTTGATGAACATTGTTAGAGTATTCAATTACAATGGATTAGTTTGTTCAATATTTGCATCCAATCCAATATTTGTTTCATCTTCACACTGTGATATTTAGTGCAGTCACAGAACAATCATGACCGCACAATCTATTGACATGAAAGCCAGGCAATCTTTCAAAGCACACATACACCATCTAGTGGGTACATATTAAAACTCCTCTAATTCAGCAATACTGCATATTGCAAGAAAATATTCAGGAGATGCCCAGTATTATAATTCCTTATTACAATGAGTAAGCATATGGATAGAAAAAGAAAAAGAAAACACTGCGCAAGACAGTATGATTAAGACTAGTGCTTTGACAGGCTAAAATGATTCAATATTCATTAAAAAGTGTTTTATTGAAATATATTGTGAACTGACAGACGTGCATTGGACATGCAAACATATTTTTTATAAGAATATACCTGTATATTCTTCCCAATGAAGCTTTTGTCAGTATAAAATTATACTTCCATGTTCCTAGAACCAAGTGTAGAAATGTCATACTCACCCTTTACCAACACAGTTGATGATTGTTGATGATGAAGGCGAAAGTCAACAGTGAACCCAAATTGTCAATTAATTTTTTTTGGATGACATACCCAAAAATGTCAGTGACACACGAAAAAAAATAGAATACAATACAGACAAAACTACAGTATGTTGTAATGTATTCATTCATTTCTATTAAGGGAAAATGATGTGTGTGAATACAATTCTTGTTAATGTTAATCCTTTTTTGACATTTATTCTTTCGCTGCCAGGACTAACCATGACAGCAGTCTTACCTGACTGAGGCAGTACGCTCCATGGAAGATGACAGTTGGCAGAAACAGATTGAACAGGACTTCTGGATCAAAGGTCATCCGTAAGAGACCGAGCAATTTTGCTTGTGACTGACAGGGCTGTGGGGGAGAACAAATGCTTTACTGAAAGTGACAACATGAAGGACAGCGAGTCGTCAGCAGACACTCAGCTCAGCTCAGCTCGATGGGAGACGCTCAGAGCATGCCAACTCAAGCCTTCCGCAACATCTACATGTCTCGCATAATGCCCTTATCAGTCATTTTTATTGGTAATTATGAGACTACGATTTAAGTAAAATCATAGTCAGGAATTTGCTAAAGATAAGATAAGAAATATAATTGTTAGCCCCCCAGGGGGAAATTGCAGACAGCAGCAGGGTATAGAAACAGCACACAGAGTTGCAGGGTAAAATATACAATAAAGGATACAATAGAATACACTAACAATAAAATTTAAAAAAGTCAAGTACGAGGTTAAGTGAGATGGTTTCTGTCTCGAATGAATAATGAGATCAATCACCCATTACCTTTCTATCACTCTGGGATCTGCAACTGTGACCCCTTCATCTTCTGCCAGAAACCTGGGTGTTACCTTGGATTACGAGCTCTCCCTCACGGCTCACATCGCCGCAGTCTCTTGGTCATGTAGATTCAGCCTCTACAACATCCGGAAAATCAGAAAATATCTGTCTGAACACTCCACCCAGTTGCTAGTCCAAGCCCTTGTCCTCTCAAAACTGGACTACTGCAACTCACTACTAGCCGGCCTTCCAGCAAGTGCAATCCGCCCCCCTCAGAGAATCCAAAATGCAGCAGCTCGCCTGGTTTTCAATCTACCCAGACGCTGCCATGTCACCCCACTCCTCATCGCCCTCCACTGGCTTCCCATCATGGCCCATATCAGATTTTAAGACCCTGGTGCTGACCTTCCGAGCAGTGAACGGGACTGCCCGAGCTATATCAACTCTCTCCTCCGGCCTTACACTTCTGCCCGCCATCTACGGTCCTCCTCTGACAACCACCTAGTGGTCCCCCCTCTCAAGAGCGCCAGAGCCCAGCACAAACTCTTCCACTGTCTGGCTCCCCAATGGTGGAATCAACTCCCCACCCCCCATCAGAAACTCCCCACCTACAAAAAAAGGCTCAAAACTCACTTATTCTGAGCACTTAGAAACATTAGAAATAGTATGGCTCTCAGAAATATCACTTGTTGTAGGCTTGCGGAGGCTCACCTTAAGACTGCTCAGTCAGCTGAATGCTCTCATAGTTCTTCCCTTGGTTCTCATGATGTATGTTTGTAATCTATATGCCCGCTATGTTGGGGTCTATCAAGTTGCTATGCTCAGTGACTGAAGCTCTTTTGTAAAGCTCTCTTGTGTAAGTTGCTTTGGATAAAAGTGTCTGCTAAATGAATAAATGTAAATGTAAGCACAGAGAAGAGTTGGTTTGAAAGAGGCCATTTTTGTTAAAAAAGTGAATCCTTATTTGAACAGAAATGATGGCTTACAGTTCAATTTGCCAGCTGGATGACTAGTATTATGTTGTGTCATTTTTGGTATTGGTCAATATAAAAAACTATGCTGCGCGTCATATTTTCTTGTTGCTTTTGCCTCAAGTGGAAGAGTTCAAGTATCTCGGGGTCTTGTTCACGAGTGACGGAAGGATGGAACGTGAGATTGACAGGCGGATCGGTGCAGCGTCTGCAGTGATGCAGTCTCTGTACCGGACTGTCGTGGTGAAGAAGGAGCTGAGCCGCAAGGCAAAGCTCTCGATTTACCGGTCAATCTACATTCCTACTCTCACCTATGGTCATGAGCTTTGGGTCATGACCGAAAGGACAAGATCGCGGATACAAGCGGTCGAAATGAGTTTCCTCAGCAGGGTGGCCGGGCGCTCCCTTAGAGATAGGGTGAGGAGCTCGGTCACACGGGAGGAGCTCGGAGTAGAACCGCTACTCCTCCACGTCGAGAGGAGCCAGTTCAGGTGGCTCGGGCATCTGTTTTGGATGCCTCCTGGACGCCTCCCTCGGGAGGTGTTCCAGGCATGTCCCACCGGGAGGCGGCTCCGGGGAAGACCTAGGACACGCTGGAGGGAATATGTCTCTCGGCTGGCCTGGGAACGCCTCGGGATCCCCCCGGAGGAGCTGGAGGAGGTGTGTGGGGTGAGGGAAGTCTGGGCTTCCCTGCTCAGAGTGCTGCCCCCGCGACCCGCCCCCGGATAAGCGGAAGATAATGGATGGATGGATGGATATTTTCTCGTTCTAATGAGAGTTCACATGATTTTACCATGTGTTCAGGTTGACAGATAATATCGGGTGGAGAAAGCCCTGTTAGCTGCTGGGTTTAGGGTAACACTACACTGCACCGACGCTGGGGTGATTGGGACTGAGTTCTACCTTAACGTGGCAGAAAGAGGAAGCTATCAGCGGCTGCCACCAGATTCCTGAGGAGGCAAGTGGTCAAAAAGCCTTGAGTGACTGTTAAACACCTGCAACAAGACTTAGTGGCAGCAGGCACTGACGTTTCAGTTTGCAAAGTAAGGCGCACGCTAAAAACTGATGGGTTCCATGCCCGGACTCCAAGACCCACACTACTACTGACCCAAAAGCACAAGAGAAGTCGGCTCCAATAATTGTAATAATAGTTTCATTAAACTACTTAAATGTAATTTGTTTATTGCAAAAAGCTCAGAAATGTTATATTTTGCCAATAAACCTCATGTGCAATGGGGGTTGAATAATTTTTATTGCAACTGTATGCATGTAAGTGGGGTAGCAATGTTGTATGGTGAGTACGGAAGTTTGAGTTCAAGTGTTAGTTGTCAAAAAGTTGTCAAAATAATGATTTACATATTTCCCATTTCATTTCATAAAATAATACATTTCAAGGTAGTTTGAGGGAATCAATTTCATGGACCGCATGTAACATCCCTACCTTGCAGCAAGTGCAAGACTGTTGAAAGGTCATTAAATTAAAAGCCAACACATTATTTTAGACTTCATGCTTACATGTTCCCTGTGCTGAAGACCTATTGTCCTTTGGCGAAACCATATAAATAGTATATAATAGCACCACTGCATGATGCATATTACACACAAATATACAGGATTCATGTTTCCTTTAATAAGTGCTAGGATACTTTTTATAGCAAGGCCAAGTTTTCCTTTTTTTTTTTTTTTTTTTTACAAATTAAGCTTTCTTTCCCCTCTGAATATAATTTGCCATTGACTGATCAACAGCATTGACATTTGTTGATCGTGTCAATTTGTGCATTGCTTTTCAGGTATGGTCCTCGGTGCAATTATGAAATCCATGGACTTTGTATACACAGGCGAGCCAATGGAAGTGTACGCCTGTGTGGGCCAATGGGTCAATGTCAATTCACAATTTCACCATTACAAACATGTAGGAGAGAGCAAGACCAAGGATCATCTTTGAAAACATACTTACTGTTTGTATATGAGACAGCACAACTATATATAACATCTATTGGACATGTAAACACAAAGCTGCATGTATTTTAACCCAACCAGCCAACTCCAAGGTTTCCAAGATTTTACCGTGCATCAGTGTGGTTCATTTATGTACTTGGGGGTTTTTGGGGAGAAAAGAGAGAGAGAGAGAGCGAGAGAGAGAGAGAGAGAGAGAGAGAGGGAGAGCAATAGGCAGAGTCGACAATAAACCTGGCAATTCCTCTGGGACCAAGCATAGCTTCATTTACAGTTTTTTACGATTGTTTACACACTAAATTAAAATTTCCACACAATTAGCAAAATGTTACTCCAATGAGCAAAACACCTCCACAGATTTGCACAACATTACACACAATGTCTGCTTCACCCTTTTTGCAAAACATTACACACAGTGATTTGTAAAACTCTACACACATTTTCACACCCTAGACACAGATAAGGATTGTGAGGTTACTTCCTTGTAATTACAAAGCACCGGATTGCCAATTACCACACTAATGAACAAATTGGATAAACACATCTACCAGGTGTGGAAGCACACGTGTGCTAATTTGAAAACGCAGCACTCAGGTGTGCTATAAAAGGCAGCAGGTGAGTTCACCTGTCTTCAACAAAAATGGAAGGAGTTAGAGGAAGAAGAAGAGTGAGAATGAGAGGGGGAGTTCAAAGAGGAGATGAAGGAGGTAGAGGAAGAGGAGAAGGAGGTAGAAGAAGAGGCATAGGTAGAGGAGAAGAAGGTAGAGGAAGAGGCATAGGTAGAGGAGAAGAATGTAGAAGAAGAGGAGAAGGAGGTAGAGGAAGACACCTAGGTAAAGGAAGAGGTAGAGAAGGACTTGAATAGGTGATAGAACCTGAACAAAGAAGACAAGGACCAAATTTATCTAAAAAAAAATCATAAATAATGTTGAGAGTTTCTCACAATTTTTTTGTCACCTGAATTATCTCTTACATACAGTAAGAATGTCTGGCCATTTTTTTACAAAGGTGTTTTTTATTTATCACAGCAGTGTGAAACTGGCTGCGATGGTGTATGATCATTGATGACTGTGTAGGTTAAATGAAAACAAATAGCATTTTCACAAATATGTGTATATGTTTTGACTGAAGTGTGTCATTTTGCAAACAATCTAGGAATTTTGCTAATTGATTGTGATGTTTGGATAATTGTGATTATATGTTGACAAAAAGAACTCTGTTTTCAAAATTGCGTGTAAACAATTGAAAAAAACTGTAATAGCCCTGCACTCTTTGGCCCCTCACAATGGAGGGCTCTCATTAAGAATCCAGTGGGAGTGACAACACCATTAGGTAAGCCCGGACATTTGGTGTGGCCTTCAGGTCATTAGGCCTGATATGTACAGTACGAATCCCCAGCAGGAGAGATAAGGATTTAATTGCATTACAAAGTCCATTAGATATGTGCCGTATTGGAGGCTAAACTGCAAGCTCTGATTAAATTCAGCATTGCTTGGTTGAAGAGGCAATTAGTGTATTCCGCATACCGTGGTCTTTTGCCTGAAATTCACGTGGCCCCCATAACAAAATTCCTGGGATAAGCATAATTTTACTATTACAGCGTCCTTAGTAGTCACTGTTTTTGAGGGTTTCATTTGTTGTGCATTGGCAGCAAGTAATTATGAAAAAAAGTTCCAAAAAGGAATTTGTATTGAGTTTGATAATCGAGGCACAATGTTGCAAACAATTATATCGTTGGCAACAGTTTGTGCTCTGAATCAAAGATTGAAGCTGCACTTGAAGTTTTTGATGGGAGGAGCAACAACACTGACCTTGTATGTACCTTTTAATGGTAAAAAAATATAATTGGATGGTTGTGAGTTTGATTTCCAGCTATGGCTATGTGACGTGTACTTGGCAAGGCACCCTACTTGCCTCACGGAGAATGTTGTTGTACTTACTGTAAGTTGCTTTGGATCCTACCTACCACAGCCTACCACAGCTTGCATTCAGATTACAGAGTACTGGTTATTTTTCACTGCCTTGAAGAAGCAATATTTTCTGTAAGGACAATATGTTGTCTGTGCGTGTACTGCTATACCTTCAACATTACCTTGATCCGCTGATTCCTAACATCTTAGTAAATCGGTTTGACTCTCTGTTACTCTACTTAAAGCAAAACATTTAGCTATGTGAGTTTGTGCTTCAAAATCACAAGGATAGTCTCAAAGTGGTGTTAAGTAGTATCCACTTTGGTCCGGTTTGCTGTTCCTTGTAAGTCTGTAAGTCTATTTCTGGTCCTCCAGAACCTCTGTCTTGGACGTTTCCCTGCTTTAGCACACCTGATTCTGATAAATGGTCATTATAAGTCTTCCACAGACCTTGATAACAACCCAGTCTTTACAGTGACGCTGCTGCCACTGCCAAGGACAAGAGCAGACTGCAGCGTATCATCCGCGCCGCCGAGAAGGTGATTGGCTGCAACCTGCCATCCATTGAGAACCTGCACACCTTCGAGGTCCTTGAGGCGAGTGAGAAAGATTGTGGCTGACTCCTCCCATCCTGGTCACTCTCTGTTCCAGCTTCTCCCCTCTGGCTGGAGGCTGTGGTCCATCAGGACCAAAACCTCTTGTCACAAGAACAGCTTCGACCCATCTGCTGTTGCCTTCTTCAACAGGGCCAAGGACTCAGTATGACATTGCCACTAACAATCCCACACCACCCAATCCTGTAATCCCACTACACAAGCCACTTTAGCACATGACACCTTTAAACTTACCATTGTGATTGTGCACTACTGTGTATATACCCCCATCCCCTTGTACTATATATATATATATAATGTACAATATATATATAATATATATATTCTTTCTCCTATACTCGTACTTGACATATTTACAGTTGCAATCAAAATTATTCAACCCCCATTGCACATTAATTTTATTGGCAAAATATACAATTTCTCATCTGTTTGCAATATAATCAAATTACATAAGAATTGTTTAAGTAGTTTAATGAAACTATTATTACAAGGGTTTTACCCAAATTCAACACAAAATGCTACTTTTAAATTACTTTAATGAATTTACTGCAGTCTCTAAATTATTCAACCCCTTCATGACAAGCATCTTCAGTACTTAGAGCACCCTTTTGCTGTTTTGACCTGCTGCTAACATGATGCATAGCCAGACACCAGCTTCTGACAGTGTTCCTGAGAAATCTTAGCCCATTCCTTATGGCCAATAGCCTCCAGTTCAATAATATTGAGTGTACATTTTGCAACCGCCTTCTTCAAATCCCACCAGAGATTTTCGTTCAAGTCAGGCGACTGTGAAAGCCACTCTAGAATCTTTCATTTCTTCTTCTGAAACCGAGCCTTGGTGGACTTTAATGTATTCTTAGGATCATTGTCCTGTTGGAAGGTCCAACGCTTCAGCTTCATCACAGACGGTATGACTTTTTTTTTATATTTCCTGATGCTTGACTGAATCCATCGTGCCCCCCTCATGCTGCAGGTTTCCAGTGCCAGAAGCAGCAAAGCATCCCCAGAGCATCACTAAGCCATCACCATGCTTCACGGTAGGCAGGGTGTTCTTTTCAGCGTATGCTTCATTCTTCTTCCTCCAGACATACCGCTGATCCATAGGCCCAAAAAAGTTCCAGTTTTGACTCATCGCTCCACAAAACAGAATTCCAAAACTTTGGTGGCGTATTTATATGGTTATCAGCATATTGGAGCCGACTTTTCTTGTTAGTAGTGGTGTGCGTCTTGGAGTCCGGGCATGGAACCCTTCAGTTTTTAGTGTGCACCTTACTGTGCAAATTGAAACGTCAGTGCCTGCTGCCACCAAGTCTTGCTGCAGGTGTTTAGCAGTCACTCAAGGGTTTTTGACCACTTGCCTCCTCAGGAATCTGGTGGCAGCCGCTGATAGCTTCCTCTTTCTACCACGTCCAGGTAGTGTAGCCACTGTTCCTTCAATTTGCACTTGCAAACTATGCTTCCAACTGTATCTCTAGAGACATTCAGTGCTTTTGCTATCCTTTTGTATTATTTTCCTTGTTTGTGCAAGGCTCTTCTCTGAACTTTTTGGACAAATCTTTTGACTCAGCCATATTTCTAACATGCAATCAAACGTAACTCTCAACAGACCCCTAGCCAGTCTAGGTATTTATGTGTTCTATATCTCAGGCACACCTGAACTAATGAAGCCCTTGATTAGTTTCTCCAGGTATGCTTGATACAGGGAGTTAAATCATTTCAAAGGGTGCTCTATTATGTACTGAAGAGGCTTGTCATGAAGAGGTCGAATATTTTTGAGACTGCAGTAAATTCATTAAAGCCATTAAAAGTAGCATTTTGTGTTGAATTTGGATAAAACTCTTGTATTATTTGTTTCATTAAACTACTTAAACAATTCTTGTGTAATTTGTTTATTGCAAACAGCTGAGAAATTGTATATTTTGCCAATAAACCTAATGTGCAATGGGGTTTGAAGAATTTTGTTTGCAACTGTATGTCAAAAAGGACGTTGTTTCAACCACCACATACATAAAAATTGAAACAATTAACAACACATTTTAATCCATTAACATGAAATTGTCCTGTCTATGTCTCATAAGGTTCGTCGACATTGTCTTCGTTAAGTTTCCACTATAGCCCCAAAATTATAACTAATCGATGTGACACAAATTCTTTTACATTTGCATCCTACGCTTCCACAGTTGTAAGCTCGCTCTGATACCTTTAGGTGGCGGTCTATACAAAGTAATAAACAGCGCAAGTTTAGGGCATTTAAGGACCAACAAATTTGTATAAGCGGTTTGTTTTGAAGTGTTTGTCATTGTACAGCGCACATTTGGTGCATGTGTTGTGTGCCTACTAGAAATATAATAATTTGAACTGATGGGTTAGCCATGGGTCACCATTATAATCTGCAATTATTATAGGTCTTTATTTCTTGCTCTTTCAAAATGTCAGATTCTACTTTAAAGGGCTGTGTGGACATTAGGTGTATGCAAAAACTACTGAATTCCCCTAGGCTCAAATAGGGTGAATAATGAGTTTTATCAAGGCAATCTAATTCCCACTTGTTAATTGGATTGTAAAAAATAAGAGAAAAGACAGAAGAGACAACAATGAAGGCGGGACTGTTCAGCCATATGTGGCGTAGCTCAAATTAATGAGTTTTATAAAGTTAATGCCATCTTCTTCCAAAGAACCAGGATCAAACTCGCTTGAGGCTCAGAAGCCAATTAAATATTAATGAGTAGCTCCCTTTGCATTCCCCGGGTTCCACAGATGTTACTATTTTTGCAAGATGGTCCCCCACTCCCCCTTCATCATTTGGGATTCTGTCCAATTCTTCCAGTACCCACTCCCTGGCCCATTTAAGGCTTCTGGAATAAATGGCCACATTTTTTACAGCCTCTACAGCTGTAAACTCTCAAGGTAGGCTGCCTTTAAACTTTTGCATATGCAGATTTTGCCACCTTCAAGTGTAAGGCACTGACCAACCACACATGAAAAACACTTTCATTCACTTCATTCGTAGATAAACATCATGGCTATATTTTATTTTACAGTAAAAATAATGGAGCTTTTACGTCTACGCCTCCGTTGCGAATATAATAGTTGACTTTCAGTGTTCAGATAAACGATGTACATGCTCCTTTGAGACTAATATAGGTGTTTTACAAAACAATACAACAAATTCTGCCACAACGTAACTCAATATATAACAGGTAATATTTATAGGGGGCGGAGAAGACGAGTCAATCTTACATCTACTGCCTAGCAACCACTATCGTAAACCGACGATGATGTCGCAAACATTAATCTATGTGTTGGAAAAAAGTCCAAATAGAAAATCCATTGTGGTGTTGAAGACGAGTAAGCTACAGATAGACGAAATAAAATCGTGTTCCTTTACTTTAACCGAGGGCAGCCCGAACCTTATCGGATGTACATGGATACCAATGCATAATATCGATATATTTATTGGTGATAATAACAGCAGCGTTCAATTGGAAATATCCGGTAGATGAAGAGTTAAGAGCCGACATCACAACTGTTTATTTCAAAAGCTAGGCTAACTGGCTACTTTGAATTGGAGCTAGGAATTGAATCTGAAGGCTCGTTTGAGTTTTCATGATAAGGGATATTAATCGGACCCTGGGATATACTCTTTTTTGTCTTTTGAATTTGACGCTTATGATGCTAAGTACCCATCTTTCGCCTCGTAAGTAGACGCAACTTTAAAGAATGAGACAAGTCAGCACCAAGCATTGCACGGAAACGGAGTGAAGTCACACAGGTTTGTTTGACAGTTCTTACGTGGTTTTATGTGAAGCTTAAATTGACTTTAGCATTGATCCTTGACCATCAACGCCTGTGGGTTCAATGTGTGGTTACTGTCTTTGCCATTTTATTTTCTGTTAATAGTATGTAGGCTACTTCGTGAATGTGTGTAGGCTAGGGCTATGTAACTCAATATGGGAAAATGGGCATCCAAGCAGTTTGACTGTACCAGCGAGAACACCGAGAACTATGCATTAACCTCAACTATAGCCTACTAACAAACTACTCAACACGGCAAGAAATGCCCACCGTGGTTCACAATGATTATTATAGTCGACCTATATTCTCATTAACATTCATTAAGCTTTTGGATGACAACTACATTGGCTGGCCAAACTACCCACAGCCAACTACTTTCGGCTGAGGTGTAAATGTCGACTGAACTTGTTTTAAACACCAGTACAAAAACAACATTGTACTGGTTTCAAATTTCTTGGCACAGGGTTCAGACCCTGGAAACAAAGTAATGGGATTCCACAGTGCTGATCTCCAATTATGAATCTGATCTTTGCATGAATCTCTGTGTGTGTTTGGCTATGGCACACGACACACACACGCCAAAGTTTTCCAAAATATAAATGTCTATGAAGCACACATCTGAATGGTCAAAGGAACTCATTATATAGGTTCATAATTTGTTTTGGTTTCTTGGATATACATTTTTTACATTGCATATGCTCATAAGTTGACTTGTTAACTGGAAGGCTGGAAGGGCGGCGTTGTATTTTCATAAAGGCTTTCATATTAACAGTTCGATGAACAAGTGTACAATACCTGCTTCATAGGATAACAGCGGGGAGCATCTTGTGAAAGTATGTATCTTGAATACATTCATGTGCTCAGTCAGAAGTACCTAGGATTACAACTTGCTGCATCGGGCATAGGCAAGTAACAGGATCCATAAGAGTGTAGGCTAGTCCCTGTGTTTGGATATTGCTTGATTTCACTTAAGGTTAAGATTTTGTTTTTTTTGTACCTGTGGTATGGATGTTAGTTCTTGATTAAATGGCATTTTTCTTTTTTGTTTTTATTCTTCATTCATAAGATCAAAGCTCTGAGTTCCTATCTAGTTTACTCATAATCTTTAGAAATTGTCTATAGTTAGACTTAATATGAACAATCACTGTATAGGCAACCTTCCCAAAACACCAGGTGTGCACGCACACACACACACACACACACACACACACACACACACACACACACACACACACACACACACACACACACACACACACACACACTCAAAGTGACTTGTCAAGTGACTTGCCGCAGTTTGGAACAAATACAGCTGCATCGACGTTCTCATTAAATCTGTTACTGTCTGGGTCCAGTCTGAGATAAATAGAGGAGCGTTTGGGTTTGCGGCTAATTGGTGTTCATATTTGGAGGACTCAATTTCCCATTAGCTTCGTGTGTGTTTGTGTCGTTTGTGTCCATCCATCATTGTCTGCGCCCTTGTCCTACTGAGGCATCCTGGCTGTGGATGAATGTTTGCGATCAAACATTATTGACTCCCCCAGTCGATAACCTTGGCAACTGTAGTTCTTCTTTCCAGCGCTAACCTCTCACTGCAACTGAGGGCGGAGAGTGAGAGGGGCCCGGTGCGCAGTGAGATCTCAGAAAAATGACTGCAGCAGTGAATACGCTCATTCGAACGTGGACAACACAGTTTGCTTTACCACCTTTCGGCAAATCGATGGATCTCCCCATCCGTCCCTCCATTCTTGTCCTCTCATCCTGCCTGTCCTTGTGTTTCTTCATAGACGTTGGGGTAGCTGTCATTCGTTCTCCGTCCCCCTCTTTCACAATGTTGTGTTCTTCGTCTCACTGTCTTACACGGTATGTCTGTTGCCCTTTCTCTCTCTTCGTCTTAATTTCATATTACACTAGACTTCCCAATCAATGAAATTAATCAAGAATTTTCACCTCTTATTTGACTCTTATTATATAATAATGAGGCTTAGTTGCATAGTGATAGGGATAGAATGAACTTGGGAGTAGCCCAGACCTGGTTTGGGTATAATCTGGTCCAACAGACTTAAACAGAGTGGTGCAAAGAGCAGTTAAAGAGAAGAAGAAAATGTTTGTCTTTTTCCACCCGCTCTCCCCATTCACATAATTTCATCATCAGCTGTTAAAAACGTTACTCCTATTCTCTCTTGTCTCTCTTGCTCTGTCGTGGCATTGTTTTGTCATTTGTTTCCAAAGCAACGTGGGGCCCATCGCGCAGCTCCATAACTTTTCCTTCACAGTAATGAGCTGATTTGCGGCTCTTAACAGCTGCCAAAACTTTGAGCACGCCAAATGAGACGCTTAGCTCCAATGCATGAGACAGCACCCAGATCCTTGTCTTTGGACTACTTTACAGACTGCACGAGTGTTCCTTGGAGAAACTTTTTGGCAGCCTCCCTTCCTGATGAGAGGTATAATTTGGCGCTCACTCCAAACAGGGTTTTCCCTGAGTAGAGCACACTAATGTGAGGGTTCATCACTCCCCACCCCCACCCTCAGTTTGGGCTACCTGCCTGTGCCCGTCCTTGCATTAAAGGGGACTGAAATGCACGGCGGCCTTGGGAGGCCTAATTTCAAACACACGTTCCTGTGGGCAGAATGAAAGTTGGTCTGAAGGAAAAAAACTTTTTCTTGTTGTAGTTTCACTGCAGTTGTATTAGGGCCCAGAACATCTGTATCGGAATGAGCTACATCTGGATGTAATCAAGGGCTAGCGCCGATCCTTGTCCATGTTGAAATGCTAGCAGGCTACTTTACCAGAGACACCCACTTAGTTTATAGCATGAAGCCCTGCCTAAGTAATGGTGTGCACACTACAAACAACTCCAAACAGAAACAAGATTAACCAGGAAAAAATTCTATGCTGTTTTTTGGGGGTTTGCACAAATTATGGCAGTGTAACTTGACAGAAGCTTTGCTTCAGGTCTCCTTTGTCACTTGGCCCCGCGGCTCACTATGGGTGCTCGCCATGACTCGGCCCGCTGAATTCACACGTCGACATCTTAAGCAGATCTAATCTGCCCCAAGGTCAAAGGGTTACGAAGCATTGGGAGTCGCGCGTGCACGGCAATAGTACTTCGCGCTCTCCTGTTTTAGATATTCAAAGTACCTCACCCCCCCCCCCTCCTCCCTCTCGCCACCATAACCGTAGAGCAATTTCCATGTGTAAGCCCCAGTGATTAGGAAGATCATGCCCACCACACAGGTGGTCCTCCTTAGGTAATTGATGCCTGACACGTACCTCAGAGAGCAGGTAGGCAAAGAGTTAGAGCCAAGCTTGGTGCTAATCTGTAAGAGCCTCAGCCAATGCATCTCATTACTGCAGGGACGCCGGAACAGTTCCAGGGCTTGTTCAAGCCCGCCCTGACTCTCAGCAGCAGTCGGGTTCCAGAGAGGGTCGAGGGGGTGGGGGTGGATTCATAGCATCCAGACATGGCAGATCACGGTTCTGCTTTCCGCCTGAGATCCCGGCTCAACCCACAACTCCTTGCCCCCTGATCAGGGGACCGGTGTCACCCTGTGATATGTGGTGCTGCCGGTGTCAGATACTAAACGGCTAATCGAATGGAGGTCGTATTGTGCCAGGGATGCTCATGTGTTCTCCTGAGGAAACAAAACTTGGCTCAGTTCACTCCTGCCGTATTTGTAAGATGTCCTACACATCATGTATACGTTTTGTTGTTGTTGTTTTTTTACCCGAGAGCCATCAGTTTGTCCCTTGCTCACACCTTTTGAGTTAGGCTCTAACCCTAACCCACTTCCTGTTAAATGCATTTGTCTGGCTTGTCCTGCTTTTTACTTATTACTTTTCTCCTTTAACTCTGGAGGGGACAGGGACGGTGTAATGGATGATCAAAATATTGCTTTAGGCAAGGTTTTCATGTGCTTTCACCTGAATCTTGAGTTCTTCCAATTACCTTGCCCAATGAATATGGTCAATGAAATATAAATGGGGAAAGTTGCAAATGAGAAAGACCGCTGGTACCACTTGTGATGTAAGCTAATTTAAAGGCCATGCAGAAAACAAAGAGGCTCATTTTGTGCGACCTCCCCAGTTGTTAATTTGTTTTTTTGTACTCCTGCAAAAGTGGTTTTACAATGCTGCATATGCAGAGAACAGCTTCAGGCCCTCAGCTTGGTGATGCTTTCACGCACCCCCCACCCCATTAATATGCAGTGATTTCAGTGAGGTTCTTCTTGGCATCAGGAGTGAGGTGCGAAACGTTGACGTGCGTGTACATCTGCTTGTCTTCTTCTCAGTCATGTTCTTCAGCCATGACACCATTTTCCATAGCTGATGCTCTATTAACTACTCTGAGGACCCCCACGTCACTTAAGAAGTCGGCCATGACGCTCTGGGGCGCAGGGCAACAGTCAACATGCACGATTATGATTTGAGTTTAGCTTTACTCCTCAGTCGGGCCCTCGACAGTGAGTCATAATGGGCATGTCGAAATTAGCGCTAATTGAAGACAATTTGCAATTTGGGCAATTTGTACGGTCAAAGCCATTGTCTAGCTCACAAAAGCAACTTCTAAGTGTAAAGTCTCCATGCTACTTAGCTGAGCAGGGTGGTGCAACATGTCTCTAAAGTCAACCCAGGTGATTGAAAGCATTTGTTCAGGCATTATGTTGCCCTGGCATTGCTATGCTATCTAACTCCCCTGCGTTGCGTTATTTCCCCAGTCTGCCTGACTGACTCCCTACTAGAACCATAGCAGCAGATGCATTCACACATGCCTTAAGATAATCTCTTCCTCTGTGTCAAATAAAAAAGTGACACCAGCCATTTTCAAAGAGACAACTTCAAAGCAAGATTAAAACCAACCAACCAACTCTGATCAAAGGTTACACTTCCTCAGCATGATTCTCCTCATAATGCACACAGTGGTTTTTCCGAGTGAAGAGAGTCAATAATCAGAGATGGGCCACGCATCCATGATTTTACATGTTTCAGTTTAAAACATGGTTCTCTATGCCCCCAACGGGTTTCCATTGAATTATTCAAATGAAAAGCTTATGGATGGGCAGGGACAGAAATTTCCAATGGCCACAACTTTCAGTGAATCATCAACCATTATTAGTAAAATGGAAAGGAAGTTGTACGTCAGCTCTTTAGTTACATTTCTGTCACTTTATGTCTCACTTTTTTCATTCTTTCATATATCTATAAAAGCAGAAGGGATGTAAGAAGTTATTTCCTAAAGCAAAAATTCAATGAAATTGAAATTTTAAATGAAATTTATCATTTTTTCCTTGTATACTGGTGTAATGTTCTGTTCCTTTTTCTCAGCAGATTTGGAGCCTGCTCGTTGAAGGTTCCCGACACAGACTGAGGTGGGAATATGACTCACAGGCCTTTGCCAGAACCTGGCACTGGGCCCTTGTGCCAACCTAGGCCGTGCCAGTCGCTCCTCTAAGACGCCACGCCTCCAACCCGCCCCCTAGTTCATCATGATAGAAAAGAAGTGAAGCTCTAGATCCTGTCCCCCTCTCCCCATCCAACCACTCTCAACACAAGCACCACCCCTCACCCTAAATTACCTTCCCCACCCTCTCCCACAAACATGCTGCGATTCCTGCCTCTCAAGTTGGGCCGCCTGTACCGCTGTCTGAAGCTTCTGTTGGTGGTGGGGTTGTTTGTGGTGCTTCTCATGAACACCCACAGCCTGTTTGCCTCCTTCCAGAAGAATGAGCTCACCGACCGGCGCTTTATCAACCTCAACAAGTGCCCGGCATGCTTCGGCACCAGTTGGTGCCGCAAGTTCATGAACGGTCAGGTATCTTTCGAGACCTGGGGCCGCCTCCGCTTCCTGGATGTCTTCAACGTCAAGAACGTATACTTTGCCCAGTATGGTGAGCCGCGCGAAGGAACGCGCCGTGTGGTGCTCAAGCGCCTGGGCTCCAACCAGGAGCTGGCTGACATTGACCAGAAGATCTGCAAGCGGGCCACGGGCCGGCCGCGATGCGACCTCATACAGGCCATGTACAAGACAGAGTTTGCCCGGCTCAATGGTGACGTGCGACTCCTCACGCCCGATGTTGTGGAGGGCTGGTCGGACCTGGTACACTGCCCCTCCCAGAGGCTGCTGGACCGGGTGGTGCGGCGTTACGCCGAGACCAAAGACTCTGGAAGCTTCTTGCTGAAGAACCTCAAGGACACAGAGAGGATGCAGCTGCTCGTGACACTGGCTTTCAACCCAGAGCCGCTAGTTCTACAGGTAGAGACTCTTACAGCTCAGTGTTTTTTAAATATATACAACAAACTGATGGGATTTATGTGGTTTGAAGGTTTTCAGGAGACTAGAACTAAACCAAAAACAATTCCAGGGGAAGCTAAAATCAGCATGCAATGTTTCCAACCACATGATGCACCACATCATCTTTTTACGGTTAGCTTATTTCTGGTCTGCTCTGGAGCGACATCCCTGAATAGCAGCTTTCAGTGGAAACTTTAGAAGCTAGTTTGTTCGTCAGCCACCATTTAGCTAGTGATTAAAAACAACTGCTCAGAATGGACTTATCCGACCACACCTTGGTCTTTTGCCTCAGGCATTGAAGGTAGGCTGGTGGAGGGTTTTTGACTTGGTGGAAGCTTGGTACGACTTCCAAGAGAATGGGAGTTGTCAGTGGATCGGGCCTGGGAATGGGAGTAGGCTGGCCGAGCCTCTGTAAATTACAGGGTGGGAAGCTGTCTGTTCCTTCCTTGGCTACAGATAGAAGGCTCTCATTCATCTTGAAAGCCCTACCAGAGCACCAGTACCCTCCTAATCAAATACAACCATTCGGGTAGAGAACTGGTTTTAATTGTTACTGGCCTTTCACCAAAGTTGAGGAATTTGACCGTGTTGTGGCAAGTGGCACTGTCACGGAAAATGACAGTGTATTTAGAGCAGTGGTGAATAATTTAGGACTGTCTGTGAATGGGGTGTTGTTTTTATCTTTACCGTTTCCTGTCCATGACATTCTAAGGAAGAGGAGTACTTTGAGATGTAAAGATTGGTAGGGGGCCTCAGTCAGAACAGACAAACTATACTTAGCAGTGGATCAATTGACACTTGAATCCATGTTTATTTATATTGTTTTATGTTTTCCAATCCCTGAACATCAATATAGTCAATATGTCATCGCTTGTTATTCTCTTCCTCTTTGGTGTCAACTAAGATGGGAGGTAATTTATATCATAACCCAACTTTTCACCTCCATTTCCTGGGTTGGATTTACCAGTAGACAATCAATTGCAATTTCATTTGGCATTGACCGTGTCTCGTGAGAGGTCAGAACAACAATGGGGTGGGCCATGCAAACATTCAATATCTTCACTGACCTCCAATCCCTCACACAGCCCCTGACACCTCCAGGCATTTGGGCAGACAAAAGGCAAGATCAGCCCTTTAGTCCAGCCAATCTATAAAATCTGATTAGCCTTGTGTGGTCCTTCTCTCTCTCCTTCTTTAATTCTATCCATCTCTCTTTCACTCTATTACTCTCGTATCTCTTTCTGTCTTTTTCTCCCCCGCCTTTCTTGTCCGCTCCACTAACCAGATAATCCTGTCAGCGTTCTAATGCCATTACGCCTGTGTTCAAAGCTTTGGGTGAATCATCTCCCTTGCTCTGCCGACACACTCGCTACCTACGACACAGGCACACATACCCTTTCCCTTCCTTCTGAACCCACGATGTGTGTTTGCAGGGGACTCGTGAATAGTTGATATGGTCCTGAACTTCTGAACTATAGGCAGGAAAATTTGGGTCCAGAATCGATGGACCTGGTGAAGAGACAGCCACACTAGATTTTGGGTAAAGTGGAATCTTAAATTACTGTAAATGTGTCAAGGATCTACTTTATAGGCACCGAAAGGGTATTCAAGTGCCTTGCACTATTCCCCTGGATAGAATCAAATGAAAAAAAAGGAGAAAATTTGCAAGGAGATCTGGAGACCGGATGTGAGAGAACTAACTGTGCCAGACCATAAAGAATTAATGATGTCTTTGGAGATTGCTCACCAGATGAACAGTGCTACTGTACGCTTCCACCTGTCCTCCACCCACCGCGAGGGTGAAGCTTTCCATTTTGCACCAAAAGGCAGGAAGAAAAAAAAAATTGTTATGGCGCTTTTCCACCACAAATGTAGCACGACTCGACTCGGTTTGGTAGTAAACACGGGTGGTTTTCCACCGCAAATAGTACCGCAAATAGTACCTCCTGGTCATCGGCGAAAGGGGCGTGATGTAGGCCGTGACGTATTTTTGTACGCGACGTAAATAACACCAACGCAACCCACAAGTGGACAGAACCCACATTACAACAACAATGGAGGACATCGATGCGATGTTATTCGTGCTGCTCGGTCTGGTGTTTTTTATCAGTAAATTATCTGACTTTTAAAAAGCTTGTAGACTGTAATGGTGTAATGGACTGTATCTGATAGTAATAAGTATTAGCTGCGGCGCTGTTGCTTTATGTCTCTCTTGTGACTTCGTCACACTTTCTGGCCAATCAATGGCCGGCCGTCTGCCGACGTCACCTTTTAGCTCGACTCAGCTCGCTTGGTACCAGGTACCATGGAACTGCGGTGGAAACGCCAAAAATGCGAGCCGAGTCAAGCTGATACTATGCGGTGGAAAAGCGCTATTAGACTGTTGACTCTGATAGCATGTTACCTCTGCTTGATGTAGTCATTTGTCTTGGTTATGTTGAAAGTAGGCCTTTCCAGTGGTCTACAAGATGTGCGGTGTATGGTGCATGTTTATTTCTTTTCCATTTGTCTCACTTTAAGCACACGCCTCCGATGTCCCTACTTTGAAATATACTTCCCAATGTCATCCTCGATTCACCTCTCTCTCCCTTTATCTCTCCTGCCAGTCTATCCCCCTGTCTCCCTCCATTTGCCACATAGTGGAACAATGTGGCTAATAGTCCTGTACACTGTTCACTTTGAGCAGCACCAGAAAACAGCTTCCGTTTCATCATTAAAGCCACAGGCTGTAAATCGTCCGGCTACGTCTGCGTAAGAAAGCAGACTCTCATTATCAGTGGAAAACAACCCGCTGTGTTGTTTTGGTCTTGGCCCACAATGCGTTTTATCTTCGCCTGTGGAATGGAAGCTCACTTGCCCTCCTCTTCTACTTCCTACCCCTCACCACCCCCACCCCAACTCACATAGAATGCTGTTTAGCATTTGGGAACCAAAGTTTTTATTCGTAAAGACCAAACGAAAGCGGCCAAACAAGGAAATCCTTGTGAAGCGGCGGGAGGCCCAGGCGCCTCCATTTCTGTCTTGTTGACCCGTACAGAAAGACAGTGTCTCTTGTGTTTCTGGTGTGTTTGTTTGCATCAACGTTTCTCTTACACGCAGACACACATTATTTGCAGTTTTAAATTATACAGACCAGTATTGAGAATGCTCCCTGTCACATTCGAAAAACGGTCCCCATCTACAACAGCTGTTTCATCAAGCACCACCCCCACCCCCCCCCCCCCCACACACACACACACACACACACACACACCACCACCACACTTGCCATTTGAAGTGAAACTTTCTTGGAAATTACATTGTTGTCTGTTGGTTATTCCCCACGGCTTGCCGAGTCACTCATGCATCAGGTGATGATCATGTTTAATGATCTATCCTGCCTCTGGTTGTGTCAGGCCCCAGACTTAATATAGCCCAATTTATCCCCGTCTGCTTCCGTACCGTCAGGTATTGGGGGCTAGTTAGCCCAGCAGCATGTGAGTCACACTGCAATCCACCACCCGCGCCTCCTCTCTTTCCACGTGCTCAGCCAAGCCAAGAATAGGTCTTGACAAGCCCTGGGGTCAACTCAAGTCAAGGATGCCCTCATCCTCTTCCAGAGGAAGGGGAAATCTGCACTCGGGAGACAAAACGCCGCCCTCGCGGCCCCTCCTCCCTCACCACACCGCTCCGTCGGTCAAACCCCCTAACCGCGGGGGGTGGGGTGAGGGAGGTTCACCCTACGTCTGTGATGGCATTATGTAAAGGTGTTTCATGGCTGACTTAACTACTTCAGGACACTTGCAACGTTTCCTTGACATGACCCACGGCAAATGCCCCCCCCCCCAGACCATTGGTGTTCTCACAAGAACTAGAACATAAACATTCGTCAAGCTTTGAACAAACACACTGGCTTGCTTGTTTGCGTTCTGGAAAGCTTATTGACTTAATGAGCATTTGCTTAATTTAATATAATGTCTCACCCGTGCACCAAAAGCAAGTCCCATAGCAAATTGACAGAAATATCAGTTGCCAGCATTTCTAGGTTGCATTTCTAAATGGGAGAATGTTTTATATTTTCTGTGCGACATAACCGCTCCCCCTTCAAACCCAGGCCAACGTTACCCCCGCCACTCTCTCCTACCTGCCCATATGCCTGCAGCAGGCTGGGTCTAATCGGTGGCCTAGCTCCATTGGTAAACACTGATTTAAGTTGCCGGTCTCAGATTTAAATCTTTTGTTTCTGGTGGCCTGGGGTATGGGGCTTGTGTATGGCCGCTTAACCGGTCTCAAGTGCTCCAAAACCCCCTTTCATTATTCTTTGAGGCCTTTGTGCTCTGACTGAATCCTGTTAGGATAAGACAGGGTGTTATCTGGTGCCTGTCTCCCCTTCCTTTTTTTTTCCTTTTTGGCCGGACCTCCCCCGGTTGGGGGAGCAGAGAGAGAGAAAGTGTGTGTGCAGGTAGCACCAGCTTGAGCCCTTGTGGTGTGTTTTCTTCCCATTTTGAATGAGTCAGACGGCTCGCGTCACTCTAATCCTCTCTGTACACACACACACACACACCCAAAAGCCACAATGCCAGGCAGCTGTGTTTGGTTAAGTAAATGCCTGTGGCTCTTTCTGCTTTTTCAGTAGCCCCCAACCCGACCCCCCTCCTCATTCTCTATTCCTCGCCCCTTCTATCCATCCTGCACCATTGTGTCGGACTATCCCAGAATGCCTCTCAACATCACTGTAATCCCTAGAGGACCCCAATCGTGTATTTCAGTTGGCTTCTGTTTCCCCAAGCCTTACAAAGCCCTCTTTTTGTTGTCCCCTGGATGGGCTAACTGAGCCCACAAAAGGAACCACCACATGCGGTGACCCTGCTGTAAATCCTGTCCGCGTCCTATACCTAGTTTACAGAAGAAAAAATATGGGGTAGGATCAGGAATTAAATACCCCATTGTTGCTTTTCCAATGTTCAAAGACTGCTGGTAAGCATATGCAGTCGGCAGGATTGAGTCTTTCGGAATGAGTCAGTTCACACCATGATCTCACATCAAACTCACTTTGACTAGCTGTTTTTTAGCAACTTTGCCTATAACAAAGTGTATGGCATCCCATTCCCCTCTGCCCCCTTGCCTATGAAGAGGTTCCGGGACTCAAACCCACAAGCCACTCAGGTCTCTACCCTGGTGGCCAGCGATGCCACCTACGCAGGAGAGCCAAAGACCCACTTGGATGACTTAATATCGCTTCCATCCTGCAGCTACGGGGATTGGGATTTACGAGGTGGCCCCAGTGCACTGCGGCTTAAAAGGTGCCCGGTGCCAGGTCTCAAGTAGCTGCTAGTGCAGCTTGGAAGGAACTACAGCCTCCCTGCGCTCTCATTTCTCATCCTGCTCTCATTCTCTCCTCCAAGGCCACGCTGTGGCTGCTTTCTGTTCTCCACCTCTGTAACCCATTTCTGTCAGTTGGGAACTGTGTGGAAGCTGAATCATACATCTGAGTCTTTCCCCTCACTCCCTTTCTAGGGCTTTTTCACCCGCCATTGCTTTCATGTCAACCGTCCACATGCTTTCTCCGTCTTTTCAATTTGTGTCTCGCCTCATACCTCCCATCTCTCTCTCCGTTGCGCATCAGCAAACTAATACTTTTGGGGTCTCCGCAAGCACCTTGACTCGGAAGCCAGGGAAAGGCAAGGGCACTGAATTTGTGCATCTGCTTCTCACTCCCTTTCTGCTTCTCCCTCCCTATGCCTCTCTCTTTCTCTTTCTTTTTCTCTCTTTTTCTCTCTCTCTCTCTCTCTCTCTCTCCCTGCTTCTCTTACCACGGCACTCAGACTAGCCACTTCCTGAGTCGCACGTCTGGAACTGAGAACAGAGACTCCCTCCGTCATGTCTCGCTGGGGAAGAATGGCGGGGGGTTGGCACAAGGAGAAAAGAGGACAGAGAGGGAGACAGAGTGAGGTAGGTATCTTCCAGAAGAGTGGAGTTAGTTGTCCATTCAATCCCCCCCCCTCCCATGTAGGGGGTTGCAGCTCTTGCTCTGGGCTGGCTGGGGTCTTGAAAGTTGAATGCTGCAAAATACCAAACGGGCTTTGTCATGAACCCTCCAAACGCAAGGTCAACAAACAGGCAGGGGAGAAAAGGGCAGGCCACTCGCCCTCTTCCACGTTGTCTGTCTCGCTGTGTGTCTCCCAATATCTCTCTTTTTCTCTCCCTCATTCTGATGATTCAAGCCCTGTGGTTAACTGAGCAGATTTGGCTGTTACTACATAAATGTTAGAGGACAAAGTGTTTGTTGGGCTGCATGGTGATTGTCTTTCTGTGTGTGTGGGTGTACGCATAACGGCTTACAGCACTCCCACCTTACGAGCTGCTTCCTGTTGAACTGTCCTGCCTGTCTGCCTGCTTGCCTGCCTGGACGCGTCTGTCGTCGAGGCCAGGGGCCTCATGTACAAAGACTTGCGTGGATTTCCTACTGAAACTTGGCGTACGCCAAAACCCAGAAACTGTCGTACGCACAAATAAATTCAGATGTATCAAAGTGTGCGTAGGCATAAATCCAAGCACGTTTCTTTTGTACATCACAATCACCGTGGAATTGAGCGCACATGCAGAGGTGCCGAACTCCTCCCTGTCCACGCCCCCATTTAAATATGCAAATTAATGTAAATAGGCCCTGGACCTGAGATTTCCCTCTTGTGTCTCACATTGCGCATGCTTTTTATGAGATCAGGGCCGACTCTTGGCATAGGCGACATAGGCGGTCGCCTAGAGCGCCATCGGTTGGAGGGGCGCTGCCAGGCACCCTTAATCATGCCGTTTTGTGTGAAGACGTTTTATTAAGTAGAGCCGGCCCTGGATCAGATAAATCAAAATGAGTAGAGGGAAGAAAAGAGTCAATCAGTGGCTTGATAGAAAGCTTTGCAGCTCTAATTTCAATAAAATAAAAACATATGAATGCACACTTGCCCAAATGTGCATTTCGCTGTTTTACTTATGAGCCCGTTATTGTTTGCAAGTAAATCCTCGCGTTCCCTAAAAGCTTGCTCACGTCGGATTGCACCATTTGCAAGGTCCTTAAACAACGCTAACGCTGCCATTGTTAATACCATTTTCTTCATCACTTTGCGCATGCTTTTATATTCACCTATACGATTACAAACGCCTGGGTGTGTAAATTGTTCATAACGGTGTCTCTGATGTGCACATCACTCTGATGACACATTATTAACAGTTTCCCAGCATCACCTCTAAGTGTCGCCAAATGAACAATAGCTGTAGAAACGTGCGTACGACAGCTATGAAGTTGGTGTGGGACACCGCACATTTCCACGGTCATTTCACGTTTGATACATCTGAACGTGAGCGTGGGAAAGGACGTACGCCACGTTTTTGTGCGTACGCAACCTTTGTACATGAGGCCCCAGGTCTTTTGATGAGGGCTAGAAAATGCTGGGAATTTTGTCACGCCCAGCCGGCACCTTTTAACAGGGATGTGCTAGCCATGCACATGAAACGCACTGGCGGCTAAGTGCTAATTCCCATTGTGCGTAATGACAGAAAAGTGGCTGCAATTGCAGGGAGTGGGGGGGTCTTGGTCATCTTTCAACCTTTTAATGTACGTGTATACACGCATCAAGGCAATCATTTGTGTGTGTGTGTGTGTGTGTGCATGCGAGTGAGTGAGACCACCAGTCTCCTTCAGGACTTGCTTTCCTAAGCCGCGTTGTGGTTCCTGATTGTGTTGATTTTTTGCCTTGAATGGATTTCACTGCCCTTGGATCACTACAATTTCAAGTACTCACGTGATGTACAAACTGGTCCTATGCGTGCCCAAGTAGACACACACCCAGTCAGGGACACACAGATGCGTGTAGTTGGAAACACGCTAAAGGCCTCCACGCTCCTCCTGGGCCTCTCGCTTCGCCTGTTTCATCCTCTCTTCAGGAGTCTGCCCATTTGTCTGTGGCCCTGTTACATTTCAGACCACTCAAATATTTCCTCTAGAGGGACTGGGGAGGTATGTGTGTTTAATTTTAGTTTAGTCTTTGAATTAAGCTGTCATTTTACGTTTAGATGTAAATGTTTTCATTTAGCAGACGCTTTTATCCAAAATGACTTGGAACAAGTGAGTCTTGAGCCTTTTCTTGAAGGTGAGGATACAGTCTGTTTTTCTGATGGAGGGGGGGAGTGGATTCCACCATTGGGGAGCCAGACAGGGGAAGAGTTTGTGTTCAGCCCTAGCATTCTTGAGAGGTGGGACCACTGGACGGTTGTCAGTGGAGGACCGTAGATGGCAGGCAGTGGTGTAAGGCCGAAGGAGAGAGTTAATATAATTCGGGACAGTCCAGTTCACTGCTCTAAAGGTCAGTACCAGGGTCTTGAATCTGAAACGGGCCATGATGGGAAGCCAGTGGAGGGCGATGAGGAGCGGGGTGACATAACAGCGTCTGGGTAGATTGAAAATGAGGTGGGCTGCTTTATTTTGGATCCTCTGAAGAGGGCGGATTATGCTTGATGGAAGCCCGGCTAGTAGTTAATTGCAGTAGTCCAGCTTCAAGAGGACAAGAGCTTGGACTAGATTAGATTAGATTCAACTATATTGTCATTACACGGGTACAAGTACAGGGCAACGAAATACAGTTAGCATCCAACCAGAAGTGCAAAACAGTTATTACAACAGAATATAATAAATATGGGTATACTCAGAATATACGTAGTATGAACAGTATAGTCAGAATATACAGGGTATGTACAGATTCAAGTGATTTTAGACAAAGCAGAAATTACCGGGTAGCATGTATATGCAGATGTGCAAAATGAACAAAATGAACAGATGTGCAAAGTGAATAAAATGTACAGGTGGTGCAGTAGCAGATGTGAAAAATGGACAGATAGTGCAATAACAACTCAGTTAGTAGTAGTAATCTTCTGATTTTCCGGATGTTGTAGAGCATGGGTGTCCAATCCTGGTCCTCGAGGGCCGCTGTCCTGTTGGCTCCAGCACACCTGATTCTAATGAATGGTCATTATGAGGTCTGGGTATGTGTCTCGTATGAACTTGCTATCAATAAGAAGTAGATTGTGCTTATGTGTCAGGAGAAAGAGAGCTCCAAATATGATCTCTTGTCAGAGAGTGGTCATGAGTTTGGTGCAGCAAATCTCTTTCTCTGAAGACCGTAATTACTGCCTGACTGTCACTACCTATGTTTACATTCTTGTACCCTATAAAGGATGGTCCTCTCGCCTGTGAGAGAGACATGATCAAGACCTAAGTCTGGTTATTTCTCTTGCAATCTGCAGGTTTTTAAATACGTATTAAATCCAGAACTCGAATGAAATTAGTCACTCTGTTTATGAAGAGACGGACAAAACACTTGCTTCAACAAGAGGGTGAATCTACATGACTGCGAGACTGCGAGACTGCGGCAATGTGTGCTGTGAGGGAGAGCTCGTCATCCCAAGGTAACCCCCAGGTTCCTGGCAGAGGAAGAAGGGGTCACTGTTGTGGATCCCAGAGTGATAGAGAGGTCATGGGTGATTGCTGGTTTAGCCAGAATGATAAGTTCTGTTTTGGCGAGGTTCAGTTGGAGGTGGTGTCTGATCATCCAGGCAGAGATGTCGGTAAGGAAGGCTTCGATTTTAGTTGAGTGCCTGGATTGGTCGGGGGGAACGATAGGTATAGCTGCATGTTGTCAGTGTAGCAGTGATAGGAGAAGCCATGGGAGGGGATGATTGGTCTGTGGTGTACAGGGAGAATGGGAGCGGTCCAAGGACCGAACCCTGTGGGACACCGGTGGAGAGCTGGCGAGGACCTGACATTTTTCCACCCCAGAAGACCTAATTGGACCTTCCCGTCAGGTAGGATGAGATCCCTTCAAGTGCAGTGCCAGTGATGCCTATCTCAGAGAGTGTGGCTGATGATTAACTGTATCAAAATCCTGCAGAGAGGTCTAGCAGAATGACAACAGATGACCTTGAGGCTGCTCTGGCAGACTGGAGGGCAGTGCTAACTGACAGGAGGACAGTCTCAGTGGAGTGGCTGGTCTTGAATCCTGATTGGTTAGGGTCAAGAAGGTTGTACTGGGAGAGAAAGTTACGCCAGTTGGTTGAATGTGGCACACTCAATTGTAAAAAAAAAAAAGAAAAAAAGAAGGGCAGCAGTGCAGCAGTGATACAGGTCTGTAGTTCTGGACTGGGTTAAGAGATGGTTTTTTGAGTAGGGGTCTAACTATGGCCTGTTTGAAAGCCAAGGGAAAAGAAGCGGATCAGAAGCGAGGAAGGAGTTGAGGACATGGAGAAGGAATGGTATGATGGAAGGAGATATGGTTTGGAATAGAAGGGAGGGGATTGGATCAAAGAGGCATGAGGTGGAATGACAAGTAGATGGGTCAGACATAGTGTGGGAGCGGGGTAGGCAGGGTGGGTTCAGGGAATTGACTGCTGATACCGGCGACTTAAGGAGGCGGGTTAAGGAGGGAAGTTCAAGTAGAGAACAGTTTATGGGGGTTAGGAGCAGAGTTAATTTGCTTCAGGAAGTAGTCAGTTTTTGCCTTAGTTTTTTTTTGATCAAGGGGCCTCATGTACAAAGGTTGCGTACGCACAAAAACGTGGCGTACGTCCTTTCCCACGCTCACGTTCAGATGTATCAAACGTGAAATGACCGTGGAAATGTGCGGTGCCCCACACCAACTTCATAGCTGTCGTACGCACGTTTCTACAGCTATTGTTCATTTGGCGACACTTAGAGGTGATGCTGGGAAACTGTTAATAATGTGAAAACAGTCATCAGAGTGATGTGCACATCAGAGACACCGTCATGAACAATTTACACACCCAGGCGTTTGTAATCGTATAGGTGAATATAAAAGCATGCGCAAAGTGATGAAGAAAATGGTATTAACAATGGCAGCGTTAGCGTTGTTTAAGGACCTTGCAAATGGTGCAATCCGACGTGAGCAAGCTTTTAGGGAACGCAAGGATTTACTTGCAAACAATAACGGGCTCATAAGTAAAACAGCGAAATGCACATTTGGGCAAGTGTGCATTCATATGTTTTTATTTTATTGAAATTAGAGCTGCAAAGCTTTCTATCAAGCCACTGATTGACTCTTTTCTTCCCTCTACTCATTTTGATTTATCTGATCCAGGGCCGGCTCTACTTAATAAAACGTCTTCACACAAAACGGCATGATTAAGGGTGCCTGGCAGCGCCCCTCCAACCGATGGCGCTCTAGGCGACCGCCTATGTCGCCTATGCCAAGAGTCGGCCCTGATCTCATAAAAAGCATGCGCAATGTGAGACACAAGAGGGAAATCTCAGGTCCAGGGCCTATTTACATTAATTTGCATATTTAAATGGGGGCGTGGACAGGGAGGAGTTCGGCACCTCTGCATGTGCGCTCAATTCCACGGTGATTGTGATGTACAAAAGAAACGTGCTTGGATTCATGCCTACGCGCACTTTGATACATCTGAATTTATTTGTGCGTACGACAGTTTCTGGGTTTTGGCGTACGCCAAGTTTCAGTAGGAAATCCACGCAAGTCTTTGTACATGAGGCCCCTGGTCTTTTTATTGGTTTTTACATTTTACAGATAAACAAACTCTAACAACCCCCCCACCCTCCCAGTTACCAATCATATGCATACAAATATTATATAGCCAGACATCCGTAAGAAAAATACAGCAAAAAAATGAATAAAGTAAATAGAATTTATACAAATGAAATTGTTTACATTGTCATATTGTCAGCTTCCATTCCCTCAACAAAAGTAAAAAAAGGCTGCCAAATATTATAACATTTCTCAGTAGACCCTCTAACTGTATATCTGATTTTCTCCAAATTTAGATGGCACATGACCTCCCTGATCCAATGACAATGTGTCGGTGGAATAGCGTCTTTCCATTTAAACAGTATCAGCCTCCTAGCTAGAAGCGAACAGAAGGCCAACATGTTGGCTTCCCTCTTACTAATGGCGCTTTTCCACCGCATGAAATCAGCTCGCCTCGCCTCGCATTTTTGGCGTTTCCACCGCAGTTCCATGGTACCTGGTACCTGCTAGCGGGTACTTTTTTGGTACCTTCTTGCTCTAGGTACCAAGCGATCTTAAGTCGAGCTAAAAGGTGACGTCGGCAGACGGCCGGCCATTGATTGGCCAGAAAGTGTGACGAAGTCACGAGAGCGACTTAAAGCAACAGCACCACAGCTAATACTTATTACTATCAGATACAGTCCATTACACCAACAGTCTACAAGCTTTTTAAAAGTCAGATAATTTACAAAAGACTAGTTCGTCAACATGGCTAAAATTATAACGTGGGTTCTGTCCACTTGTGGGTTGCGTTGGTGTTATTTACGTCGCGTACAAAAATACGTCATGGTCTACGTCACGCCCCTTTCGCCGACGACCAGGAAGTACTATTTGCGGTTCTATTTTATTTTGCGGTGGAAAACCACCGGTGTTTACTACAAACCGAGTATAGTCGAGTACAGTCGTGCTACTTTTGCGGTGGAAAAGCGCCTTAAGAGAGGCGTCTTCGGGGGCTACACCGAACAATGCAATTAGTGAGGATGGCTCGACTACCTTTCCAAGTATCCCAGAGAAGGTCTCAAAAATATTCAGCCAGTACATGTAAAGTCTTGGACATGTCCAGAACATATGTAGCAGAGTGGCGGGATCCTGCCTACATCGATCACATGTGGGGTCTATATCAGTAATCTTAGAGAGTCTGACTTTAGACCAGTGCAGACGATGAACAATTTTAAATTGTATAACAGCATGTCTAAGGCATATGGATGATGAGAAAATTCTCTGTATTATTTTGTGCCACATTTCTTCTGAAATAGGTTAATCTAAGTCCGTCTCCCACTTATTTTTAAGCAAGTCCAATGGTGTCAAGTCGTATATATTGAGTAGTTCGTAGATTCTGCTCATGGCCCTTTGTTTTACCGATTTACAATTGAAAATTAACAGCGAACTGTGAGGGCACGATGGGAAGCAATCGACTACAAAGTTCCGAAGTTGCAAATACCTAAAAAAAATGTGATTTGGGAATGTTATACTTCTGTACCAGCTGTTCAAATGAGGCAAAATTACCATCAATATAGAGATCAGACAGTGAGACCACCCCCTTCCTAGACCAAGCATCAAAGGCTTCATCCATCATTGATGGAGTAAACATGTGATTTTTAGCAATTGGTGCAGCCATTGATAAATCTTTAAGGGAAAAAGATCCTCTAAACTGATTCCAGATTTTAATTGAATGTGTTATAATTGGATTAGAAGTGAAGCTAGAAATAGGCTGTGTGAATGGTAGTTTGGAACACAATAAAGCTGCTAGAGAGGTGGACTCAACTGAAGCCCTCTCGAGAATTGTCCACGCAGGGGCAGTAGTGTCGTTCCTCAACCAATACAGCAATGCTCTTATGTTGGCCGCCCAATAGTAATACATGGAATTTCGGGGTGCCATCCCTCCCATTGTGCGAGGTCTCTGCAATATAGTTCTTTTAATTCTTGGTGTTTTTTTTGTTCCAAATAAAGGTTGAGATCTGATTATTCAATTTGGAAAAGAAAGATTTTGTTAAAAAAATGGAAGACATTGAAAAATATACAAAAACTTAGGCAGCACGTTCATCTTTACCGCATTGATTCTTCCACCCAGAGAGAGAGGCAGATGGTCCCAGCGCTCAAAGTCCAGTTTTAGATTAGCTAATAAAGGTTGATAATTAGCCACATATAGATCTTTATGGTCATGTGTGACCCATACCCCAAGTTATTTAAATTTTTTAGGGCTAACTTTAAGGGAATTGAGCTGAGAGACATCCGACTAGCTCCATCACCAATAGGCATGAGTTCACTTTTCTGAATATTGACTTTATAGCCAGAGATGTTTCCAAATTCTGTAAGTAAAGACATTAGTTTTGGGAGACTTGAGAGGGGTTGGGACATGTACAATAACATGTCGTCAGCATAAAGTGAAACTTTGTGTTCCAGCCCTGCCCGCCGGATTCCTATAATGTCTACATTTTGTCTGAGAGCTAAAGAAAGTGGTTCCATTGCAACTGCAAATAGCAATGGGGACAAAGGGCATCCCTGTCTTGTGCCGCGTTGTAGCTCAAAGTAAGTGGATACATTATTGTTAGTGCGCACAGCCGCCAACGGAGACGTATATAAAAGTCTGACACATGATATAAGCTTATGGCCAAATCCATATCTCTTCAATGTGCTAAACAGATAGTCCCACTCCAGCCGGTCGAAAGCCTTTTCAGCATCTAATGAAAGCACTACCTCCAGCTCGCCGGGTGGAGAAGGGCCATACAGAATATTCATAAGTCGCCTGATGTTAGAGAAAGAATACCGGTTTTTAATCGGTCGCAGCCTAAAGACAGAACTTCCTCCAAACGGCGCGTGAGGACCTTAGCAAGAAATTTGGCATTAGTGTTAAGAAGGGAGATTGGACGGAATGAGCTGCACTCGAGAGGGTTCTTGTCTGTTTTAAGGATTAAAGAGATAACTGCCTGTCGCATGGTTGGTGGTAGGGATTTCAATGAAAGAGATTCTTCAAATACCTTTAACAATAAAGGGGAGAGCTGTTTTGAGAATTTTTTTAAGAAGTCTGTGGGGAAACCGTCCGGCCCCGGTGATTTGCCACCTTGCATTAATCCAATTGCTAGTGTTATCTCCTCAATTGAGAGGTCCTCCTCCAGTTGATCAGCCACCTCAGGGTTAATGGAGGGGACTAGTACATTTTCAAAAAAATCTTCCAACGAGGAAGGCTCTGCACTAGAGTCGGAGGTGTACAGTGACTGGTAAAAAGTTGAAAACAAGAATAGATTTTTTGGCTATCAGTATTTTTTAAGCCCTGCTCATCATTAATAGCAGGAATGGTCTGATTCACAGTTCTTTGCCTCAACTGATGAGCAAGTATTCTCCCAGCCTTTTCCCCATGCTCACAGGATCCATGCCGCGATTTAGAGATAAGGTATTCGGCCTGCCTTGTTGACAGGAGATCAAATTCGGTTTGCAAAAGTGTACGCTTTTTCATTGTCTCGGCACAGGGCATATGGCTATATAGTCTGTCTAATGTAAGAATATTATCCGTCAGCTCTTTAAGGCGTGCAGTGTTTTTCTTTTTCTTGATTGCGCAATATGAGATTATCTGGCCCCGTAAATATGCTTTTAGTGACTCCCAAACAGTTAAAGAAGACATTCCTGGGGTTTGGTTAATCTCCAGGAATAATGTAATCTCAGAGGATATGAATTTAGTAAAAGCTTCTTCTGATAAAAGCAGAGAATTAAGTCTCCAGGGGTCTCATTTATAAAGCTTGCGTACACACAAAACGGGGCTGAAAACGTGCGTACGCCAGTTTTCACGCAAAGTCAGTGATTTATAAAAAACTATCTTGGCGGTAGAATGTGCGGTCCTCCACGCAAACTATGACCCTCCCGTAAACCTACGCACTTTTTGGAGACAGTGGGAATTGGAGGCACATACTGCAAAAAGTAAAAGTCGGAGAAGCGATTACTCGTAATATTTATGTATTTTGTTGTCCTCACACACATTGACTCAGTTTATGATTATAATGAAGATTAAATACATCAGTGTTTGAGCTTGAACTGCGTGATAATTGTTCCATACACATGTTGTACAATGCAACTCAAATTTTAAATCAATATTCAGCGCTGTCTGTCTCACAATCAGATTGTCCCTTTACCGCAGTGTAGGAGGCTGAAATGCATGTAACTACAGAACACAAAGTATAACTAAATATATTTCTTTAATACTGTGCATTTATCATCATATGTCAAAAAACTGGAAATACAGTTGTTAAGCTCCCGCGCAATCACTACACTCATTACACTTCAGAATCAGAATTCGTTTTTAATCGCCATGCAAGATAGATAAACACGGAATTTACTACTACTGCCGCTTCTTCTCCGGTTCTGCCACTTGGCGCTGTCGCACTGTTTTTTTGTTTGCCTTGATTCACCGTGAAGAAGAATCACCTGCCAGGTTCATGAGAATGATACTAGATTAGCATTCATGAGGTCCTTTGCATTGACCATTTATGGTTAAAAATGGGCGTGTTCAGGGCGGGGTGCAATGATACTTTACGTACGCACACTTGTGGTTAAGATGTGATTTATAAAGCGAACATTGCCTACAGGTGTGCGTACGCACGGTTTTATACATCTGAATTTTTGTGTGCGTACGCCAATTTACGCTTTTGGGCGTACGCACACTTTTAGTAAGAATTCTACGCACTCCTTTATAAATGAGACCCCAGGGACGGTAAGTGGACTGTGTATTAGGGATATGTATTTCCATAGCTAGAGGACCATGATCTGAAATAACTATTGTTTTGTAATCACACTTGGTTACAAGAGGAAGAAGTCTTTTATCAAGGAAAACATTATCTATACGGGAGTAACTCTTATGAACGGGGGAGAAAAAGGAGTATTTTCTTGAGGTAGGATTGCGAAATCGCCACACGTCAACAACGTCATATGATTTAAGAAATACTATAATTGAACTTGCTGATTTAGACAGGGGTGCCTTTTGGATGAACTACGATCCAAGACCGGGGAAAGTGTACAATTTGTGTAACCACCAAGAATAAGGTGGTGCGATGACATTTTGATAGACGTGAAAAAATGTTTGAAAAAAACCCAGGGTTATCCCAGTTTGGCGCATATATATTGGCCAAGATAACTGGTAAAGAGTAAAGTTGTCCCACTACAATAACATATCGCCCCAAGGGGTCAGCCTCTACACTAGTCATAGTAAATGGTGTGTTTCTATTAATAAGTATGGCTGCCCCTCTAGCTCTGGAATGGAAATTAGAGTGATAAAAATTGTCCTGCCCAACTCCTTTTCAGCCGAAAATGCTCCACTGTAAGCCAATGTGTCTCCTGAAGGAATGCGATATCAACATTGAGCTGTTTCAAATGTGAAAGTACTTTTTTACGTTTCACTGGATGGTTGAGTGATTTAACATTCCAACTCACAAAGTTGACTGAGCAGCCATCCAACCCTCTGGAATTATAGTTGTCGGACATATTTAGGGGAAAAAGTCATACATCTGAAACGTATACAAGCCACAACATGACAGCAATGATATATAAAACGGACACCTGACAGGGTAAGTCTGGTAAATAAAAAGTCTGGTAACATCCCCCCACCCCCCTTTACACCTACAAGAACATGGTGAGTACAACACCCCTTCAGAACAAATCCACACATTTAGTGCTTGTGTAGGGGACACTAAAGAGCAAACTGCTCAGGCTCCCGCCGAACCCTCCTATATGGAGGTAACTCAGATAGCGCATTGTGATATTAAATCAAATTCTGCTCTTAGATAAAAAAATAAATCATAAAGAAAAGTAAAATTAGTTTGAAGGCAATGGCAAAGGCAATTACATCTTAAGATGCATATTGTACGCTTCTCATAAAAAAGTAACAGCATCACAGGCTCATAACAAAGGGTAACCAATAGGCTGTAGGCTACTGGTCATCAAAACAGGCTATACAAGAAAATAAGAGGAGAGGAAGTCTACAGTACATTAAAGTATTCTGTGTAATAAGGTAGACCTGGTATGATCATTATTTACAGCAACACAATTTATGAAAATATTGTCCACACAAAGATTAGATTAGATTCAACTTTATTGTCATTACACAGGTACAAGTACAGGGCAACAAAATGCAGTTAGCATCCAACCAGAAGTGCAAAACAGTTAATACAACAGAATATAATAAATATGGGTATACTCAGAATATACATGAACAGTTTACTGTATGAACAGTATAATCAGAATATACAGGGTATGTACAGATTCAAGTGATTTTAGACAGAAATTACCGGGTAGCATGTATATACAGTTAGTGCAAATGATGCAATGAGCAGATGTGCAAAATGAACAAAATGAACAGATGTGCAAAGTGAACAAAATGTACAGGTGGTGCAGTAACAGATGTGCAGATGTGCAAATGGACAGATGCAATAACAATTCACATATGCAAGTGGTGCAAAATGTACAAACAGAAATGTGCTATAGTCTGGATATATGGCGATCGAGACTCCGTTGAATTTCAGCGGCGCTTGTGAGCGCGCCCAGCTCAGCACATCGATACAGTCTTTATAATAGTGGAGTTTAGCTACGATGGCGCGTGGTTTCCCATCTGGTCTTCTTGGACCCAGGCTTCTATGCGAGCGGTCCACAAGCACATCCTTATCCAGCTGTAGTGTTTTTCTCAGCAACCTCGACACCGACACAGTAGAGCTTGATCCATCCGTTTCAGCCACTCCCAGAATTCTTATGTTGCACCGCCACATTCTTCCTTCCATGTCTTCGCATTTGCCTTTTAGCCCAGTTACCACTGTTTTCAAGTCAGCGACCACAAACTGCAAAGTTGTCACCTCGTCCGACCACGTTGATAGCCCGCCTTCTACGTCTTTGATAGTAGCCTTCATTTTATCCATCTCCGAATGGATCGCTGCTGTGTTGTTTATTATTTCAAACTTAACCGCTTGACTTTCGGTTTTGAGGGCATTGAAGTCCTCGGTGAGCGCATTTTTCAGTTCGGATTTAATCACCGCCGATATGTCCGCTTTTAGCGTGCGAAGAATGTCGGATTTCAAGGCTACAGCGTCAGTCTTCTCTGGGCTGGTTGAAGTGGTTGGAATCACTCGAGATCGGGTAACGGTGGAACTCGGTGTTGGGGCGATGTGAGGCCTAGTATCGGCTGATCCGTCATTCAGATTCAGATTCAGATTACTTTATTGATCCCGAGGGAAACTCCTTTGTATCAACGGCACATAGTCTCGCAAAGCACACAAGGGTAAGGGTGTGAGGTAAAAGATTAGAAAGTGTACACAGGGGTAGGGGGTGGGGTCAATAACAATAAGTAAAAAAATGGTGGGTGAGGTGAATCCTCCCAGGGAGCATAATGATTATGTACAGAAGCTATACATTTACAATTATACAGTAATGGTCTTGTATAATATACAGTATTATATTAGAATGTACATGATTTTCAGTTTTTGTACAGAATGTGCAGAATGTACAGCAGAATATACAGTATGTCCAGGATAAAGTGCAGGTTACAGACTATACCCTTATAATCTATACAATTCAATTACAATTATGCAAGTAATTGTGATGTACAGGATTTACAGTTATTTGCAGCATATACAGGATATACAGGATTTGCAGGTTATTAGCAGAATATACATGGTTATATACAGTTGTACCAGAATATTGCCAAATATGTAGTTATGTTACAGAAGTTGTGTCCGACTATTGCCTAATGTCCATTGTTATATCCCTGGATGTTATGCTATTTCACAGGATATACAGTTGGCATACTGATATTTGCGTAGTTTTTCAGCCATTGCCTCACATATAGTCACTTTTCTTGGTTCAGAAACAGGTTCAGAGCAGAATCACCAAAGTTTTTGTAAAGTAAAGCGCAAAATAGATTAAAATTGCAGCAGTTCGGCGGGAGCTCAAGTCAAACACGTCTTACTCCATTGCCAGTCAAACTCCGCCCCCCAGTTTTTGCCTTTGTTATGTGAGCAGAGAAGGACTTGAGGAGTAAGTGATACTTGTCAAGGTCTTGATCACTATATCGTATCTGCTGCTCGGAGGGTGGAATACTCCTTCGGAACAACATCTGTGAGCTACGGGTAGGGGGGAGAGGATCGAGCAGGTCTAGTTGACAGGGGGCAGAGAGTGTGAAGAGAAATGATAAGTGTTGATAGCAGAGTATCGGTGGCCAGGTCCATAGGGTGTGACGTGAACTCGTCAATGGGAGTGAAGGGATGATGACAGAGGAGAAGTGTGTGGGGGATGGGGAGTGGAGAAAGCGACAGAAGTTCTAACCCTAACATTGATTTCACGTTAGAGGGCCTGCAGAACGAATAGTAAAGGTCTCTTTGACTTTAACCCTGTGTGGCAACAAAGGACAGCTGAAATGTGATTGATTAAATGCTCCAATATGAAAATACATGTCTGAAAGCAGCATAACCATCGGAAACACAATAAAAGGAAATGGACAGACCATGCCAAAACCATTTCAAACAAGGTCTTACCACTCCAGAGATGGAAGATGCTCTGTTTGGAATTTATAAAATGTATTTTACCAACAGGGGCGGATCTACGGGGGGCAAGGGGGGGCAGCCGCCCCCCCCACTTGAGAGCCTTGCCCCCCCAGCTGCCCACGTACTGTTGTCCCATGACCCCCTGCCAAGACCTCTTGCCACCCCTTTGCCCCCCCATGTAAAATTTTCTAGATCCGCCCCTGTTTACCAACCAAACATGTTTGAAGTACACACACATACATTTAAATAAACCTCATTATGGAATGCCTTAAGATGTTTCTTAAGGTACATGGTGTTTTTTCCTGTGATTTTGTGGTCACATTTCTCCCCATCTTTTTCCACAACACATTCCGTTTTCTTTTTCACTGCTATGTAAAGAGTTTTACAAATGTCGTTTTTTTCTTCTTCCTCCAAATCCCTAAGCCGAACCCCAGCTGACTAGCCATTGGTCCCTTTCTCTGTCAGATTTCACTTTGTTGTCGTCTACTAAATAATTGGTGCGTTCGACATCGGCTGCGTGAAATGACCAGAGAGAGTTGCCGCTTACAGTTGGGGTGGAGAGAGAAACCGCTCAGTAATGTCGGACACCCCTGCTGCTCGTGGTTTGCTGCGTAGACGTCAGTCATGGCCGAGCTGGCGCTATTTACTTCATCGCTGACTAACTGCATGGCAGCGGATTTAGTTTTTGTGTGTTTTTGTGGCAAACCTGCACTTGCACAAACTAGTGCACTGACATTTTTAATTCAATGTATTGGGTTAAGTTAAACTCGTTTGTTGACGATATTTAGTCATATATTTAGTTGACGGAAGCAAGACTACACTCTAGTCATTTCTCTGATGTTTCCTCTAGATACAGTGGCGAGGAAAAGTATGTGAACCCTTTGGGATTTCTTGGATTTCTGCATAAATTGGCCATAAAATGTGTTCCGATTTTAATGTAAGTCACAACAATACAATCGTACATTCTCCTAAAGTACAGTATGTTTTGATTTTTGTTTATTGGGCACAAGATGTTAACATTCACATCACAGGGTGGTGTCATGGGAAATTGTCCGTCGCCGCCTTGCACTCTCTCTTCTAGGTCTGTTCCAGGACAAAGTGCAGTGTTTGGAATGTAAAGCTTGGCTTTCCAATTTCTCACACTTTCTCAGTGCCTCATTGCAGACGTTAAGGACACCAGAATTATCGCTTAGCAGAGCGAAGGGAAAATGATAGGCTATTCGCACCGGGGCATTTATCTACCCCAGGGATGTCCAATCCTGGTCCTCGAGGGCCGCTGTCCTGAAGGTTTTAGATGTTTCCCTGCTCTAGCACACCTCCAAAGAACTTGATAACAACACTTCATTAGAATCAGGTGTGCCAGAGCAGGGAAACATCTAAAACCTTCAGGACAGCGGCCCTCGAGAACCAGGATTGGACACCCCTGATCTACCCCCACTGTAGGTGTTGTTATTTTCATAAGTGGTATGGGGTAATCGTGAGGAGCTCTCTTTCTCCCTCATTCCCCACTCCTTCAGGAATTGCAGTATTTGACAAACCAGGTTGAAACATTGGGTGGGCAAGCAAACCTTTGCCAGCAGCCTATTACAGACAGTAATACATTTAGGCTGGATTGCACCAACAAAGTTTAACTTTAAAATCAGATTAAATCATGGTTTAAGTTTAAATTCTGTTGCACCAAACTTTAAACCTAGTTTAAAATTAAGACAGATTAAATTTAAACCTCTCTTTAAACGTCTGTTTATTTTTTACTCTAAACCAAGTTTAAATTAAATTATGTTGCACCAGAACTTTAAACTCCAATTTAAACTGTGATCGAGAATTTATTTTAAACTGCCAGTTGGGTAGGTTTAACTTTAACAATGGCTGCATTTTTGAGGTGGATAGAGTAAAATAATGAAGTTCCTCGAAGAAAACTGAGAGACAGGCTCAATCCTCTCGATTTTTATAATGAAGAGGAATTTTTGGTGAGATACCGGTTTACCAAGGAAACAGTTTTGGAGCTGAACAGGAAGACTGGACCTCCTCCTGTGATGAACATCTCTCGTCTCACAGTCGCCGCATCTTTTTTGGCTTTTGTTTTTACATTTTTCCAGCAAGCTTTAAGCTGAGTGACGTCTCTTTTATCTTTCACACCGGTCGATCCATTAAAACTGTCAGCCAGTTGCTGCCAAGCAGTATCTTTATTTTTCACCGTGCTGTTGTCCGTTTTCTTGTCTTCAATGACTTGCCCGTAGTGCTCCATGAATTTGGTCAGCAAGTTTTTCTCAAAGGAGGAAAAGTTTGAGCTTCTCTGACGAGCCATTGTAACAGCCGATCTGTTGCTAGCAACAATGTAACGTTTTATCGCCGTTTGAAACAGTCTCGCTCTTTTAAAAATATGAATCCGTCGTCCTGACAGCACGCTTATAATGTAGCCTATATATTTAATTGCATATTTAATTATTAATTTTAATTTCGATATCCACAATCATCCCTATTGATTTAAATCAGTTTAAACTACATTTAAATGCAGTTAAACTGAGTTTTACTAAACTTAGATTAATTTTAAATGGTGCAACTGAGCTCTGCTTAATTTTAAACCTAGATTAACTCATTTTAAAACTAGTTTTACTAATCTCTGATTAGAGATAATCTTAGATTAAATTAAACCTTGTTGGTGCAATCCAGCCTAAGATTAGATTAGATTCAACTTTATTGTCAGTACACAGGTACAAGTATGAGGTAACGAAATACAGTTAGCATCCAACCAGAAGTGCAAAACAGTTATTACAACAGAATATAATAGTATAGACTCAGAATATACACAGTATGCACAGTATAATCATAATATACAATATATAATATATAGGCGTTACAGAGATTATTTGGTGGCGACAATGCGAAAGAAAAAGGTTTGGGGTCCTTAATAAGGATGTCCAACATAATCTCAAATTTAAATCAATAGTCCAGATTGAATTGAGGGGAAGTATGAAGCCATTTCTGTTAAGCATGCTTAACAAAAACCTAGGACTGGGTCCAAATATGCCTAAGAGGATTCATGTTCTGTCAACTTAATTGTTGTCACATACAATAAATGCAACTGCATATTTTCCATCTCTTTTCTTCTGCTGAGACACAGGTTCAAAAAAGGGACTTGGGAGAGGGGAGAAAACTCAATTGCTGATATTTACGATGTGCCATGCAAGGTTTGGATTAATTTCACGTGCGCAAAGATCAACATCGGACGTTGAAAGTACCCGGAAAGTTAAGCCCAGAACTACACTTTTGTAAGCGTCCAAAGAAGGAGGTTACATACATTTGGGATGCACCAAAGTGCGGTGGCCTGACTCAAATTAAAAAGGGCAGTTTCTGAGTGCCACTACTTAGGCAAGCAGACTCTTTCTAGCCCTTCATTGACATCGCGAGCCAACCAAGCTTCTTATCTCCGAAGGGGAGGTCACCCATTTTTTTTTTTACAATTGGATTTAAATGGACATTTAATGACAGGCGATGTGGGGAAAAGTCTATTTGACAGGGGAAACTGAATAGAAAGGTTAGCTTGATGGTTTTATGTAATGGGTTTGCATAGCTGATAATGAACTATCCAAATCATGTTCTTTTTATATTTGGCTTGTTTCATCCCATTCCACAGCGTAGTAGAAGTCTATAGATTAGATTAGATTAGATTCAACTTTATTGTCATTACACAGGTACAAGTACAGGGTAACGAAATACAGTTAGCATCCAACCAGAAGTGCAAAACAGTTAGTACAACAGAATAATAAATAGAGCTGCGAGCAGCGATGGTGGATTCCTCCTGGAACAGTTTATGAAATTGATATGTAATTTAAAGTACAATATGCAAGTTTGGTGTGAATACATCCAAAACTGTAGTGCCCCCTGTGCTGCAAGGGACAAAGGATTTAATATGTGAATGAGAAATATTTGCTGATCAAGTCAAACTAGTAATCTGTTTGTCACTGTGAAAATACAACATTTATTACAATAGAAGAAATACAAAAATAAGGATGACTTTTGAAGTAATATGGTGCAAAGTCAAATGGCAGTGTAACAAGTTGCCAAGGTAAACTGGTAATCGGTTGTTCACTTAGTGAAAACACAACATGTATCACAGTTGAGTAAATACCCCAAATAAGGTGGTTTTAAAGAAGGTGCAAAGAACAATGGCAATATGAACAAAAGAATGAAGAGAGGAAAACAAGGCAATATTTTCAATTAGTGAAGTATGAACATTATAAGGCACAAATTAAAAGAACAGTAATATTCATTTGAAAAGTATTTGTAGTGTTCAACAGATAGTGCTAACAATTTCAATAAGACACATGATTACAAAAGTCTGGAGGGTACAAAATGCTTGTCCAACTTCAATTGAAAAATCAACATGATGCAGCACGTGATGCTGGCAAATCACTTACCAAAAGATGATGAGTGTATAGTTTACATGATTGCAAGTCTGCACTGATGTGTAAAGCTCATTTCCGTTAAGTAGAATAATATCAAGGCCACTACTTTCCCATGTGCATACATCTTTAAGTTTGTTCATCAATATTGCTGTCAAACTGTTTGTCACACATTGTGCACCAGCATTATATGTACATCACATGTCCTTGATGGAAAGATCCAGAGGTGGGAAGAGGAGGAAAATCCTAGTAGTTCAAGCTTGTGGCTTGGCTTGAGTTCTTCTTTGGCTTCTGAAAAACACAGAATAGTTATTTAGGAATGAAAAATATACACATCAGCAGTACTGGTCATAAAACTACATTAATGGTTTTCTCAAGTGTACATTATTGCTATTACAATTGACATCACACTGGCCAAGCTAATCAACCTAACAAGTACAGGGTAACGAAATACAGTTAGCATCCAACCATCCAACCATAAATATGGGTATACTCAGAATATACACAGTATGAACAGTATAATCAGAATATACAGGGTATGTACAGATTAAAGTGATTTTAGCTATTTGTCTAAAATCACTTTAATCTGTACATACCCTGTATATTCTGATTATACAGTTTGTACTCTGTATATTTTGAGTAGAACTTCGTTGTCTTAAATACACCTCAAGTACCTCTGTCACTGAGCATAGCAACAAGCTAATCAACTGAAAACAACGCTAACAACAATATTTTAACTATATAATTGTGTTCAAGTTATCATACAATCTGTATCATACAAACATGCAGTTGTATTTACAGTCAAAATTTAAATGAATCGTTTTTTTCACTCGACAGAGATATTCAATGGCTACTTTCCTTCTCAGTTGAGATGAGACTGTTATCAGCCCAAAACAAACACTCTGTCATTCAAATAGAAAAATGTAACCTAGCAAAATCTCTCAAATTTTCGCCGTAATTACAACCAAGTGTACTCTTCATAATGCCATTGGCGATTCTACCTCAAAGCGTGGAAAATTAAGTTAAATATCTTACCGAACTGAAGCCATCCGCATGTCCAAAGTCACGTTGTTTCACAGTTGTACGGCAACTCAGGCCGGACAAAACTAAACAGTCTGCTACAATAGCCTTAGCAAATAAATTAGATTACCATTATTAACATAATTTTTGAAGTTATGAACTTAGCTGTTAAACTGGGTTGTATTTTGTAGTGTGTTCTTTGTGCATATATAGTTTGGTATTGATATCTCAAAGATTTGTGGACTTTCATAATATTATAAGACGAATGTTCTGTGTAGTTTCAATGTTGCCTATTTTAAATGGCTGTAGCGAACAAACGGTTTGAAATATATCAAATCTTTTGATAACGTTTGTGAGGCTTGGTCTGAAGATGTTGCCATAGAAACATGGGGAAGCTCGGACAAACATTGTAGGAATAGTATAAAAAAGACATATTTCATAACTGTATATTGTACAGAAAAATTGGCACACATGGAGTGAATTTCAAGATTATAGGACGAAAGACATACAAGTGGCATCCCTTTTAAAAAAGAACGAATTGGGGTGTGGCCCTTAGCGCTCTCTTGACTCTAGCTGACAAACAATTATGAAAATAAAAAATCTTATTGATAGCTTTTGTGAGGGTTCTTCTGACGATGATAACTGGCAAGTATGAAGAAAATTGGACAAAAATTGTAGGAGGAGTGGCAAAAAAAGCATGTTTCATGAATTTATGATGTACAGAAAAATCTAAGGACTTGCCATTATAAGTTGTTGAGACTTTTTTGTTAATTGTGACAAATAAGGCATCTGTAATGAATTTCAGGATTTTAGGACAAAAGGACTACAAATGACATCACTTTGAAAAAGGACACAAGTGGTTGGTCAAATTGGGGCGTGGCCTGTAGCGCCCCCTTTGGTCTCAAGGGAACCAAAATGGGTGTGGTGGTTCATAATGTTGTACTGTTTCACCATGCCAAAAATCTCAACTTTTTACCGCTGTGATCCAAGGCTGCCATCAAACCCATGCTACAATGGGAATAATAATAAATATAGCTGCAAGCAGCGATGGTGGATTCCTCCTGGAACAGTTTATGGAATTGATACGTAATTTAAATGAACAAAAGAATGAAGAAAGGAAAACAAGGCAATGGTGTGAATACATCCAAGACTGTAGTGACCCCTGTGCTGCAAGGGACAAAGGATTTAAGATGTGAATGAGAAATATTTGCATGGTCTAGTAAAAACTAGTAATCTGTTTGTCACTCTGTGGAAATACAACATTTATTACAATAGAAGAAATACAAAAATAAGGATGACTTTTGAAGTAATATGGTGCAAAGTCAAATGGCAGTGTAACAAGTTGCCAAGGTAAACTGGTAATCGGTTGTTCACTTAATGAAAACACAACCTGTATCACAGTTGAATAAATACCCAAAGTAAGGTGGTTTGAAAGAAGGTGCAAAGAACAATGGCAAAATGAACACAAGAAAGAAGAGAGGAAAACAAAGCAATATTTTGAAAGAGTGAAGAAGTATGAACATTATGAGGCACAAATTAAAAGAACAGTAATATTCATTTGAAAAGTATTTGTAGTGCTGTCAACCGATAGTGCTAACAATTTCATTAAGACACATGATTACAAAAGTCTGGAGGGTACAAAATGCTTGTCCAACTTCAATTGAAAAATCAACATGATGCAGCACGTGATGCTGGCAAATCACTTACCAAAAGATGATGAGAGTATAGTTTACATGATTGCAATTCTGCACGGATGTGCAAAGCTAATTTCTGTTTAATAGAATATTATCAAGGCCACTACTTTCCCGTGTGCATACATCTTTAAGTTTGTTCATCAATATTGCTGTCACACATTGTGCACAAGCATTATATTTACACATCACATGTCCTTGATGGAAAGATCCAGAGGTGGGATGAGGAGGAAAATCCTAGTAGTTCAAGCTTGTTGTTGGGTTTGAGTTCTTCTTTGGCATCTGAAAAACACAGAATAGTTCTTTAGAAATTAAAAATATACACATCAGCAGTACTGGTCATGAAACTACATTAATGTTTTTCTCAAGTGTACATTATTGCTATTACAAGTGACAACACATTTGGAAATGTTGTTCATCAACAACAAGAACCAACAAGAACTCACATGCACATACTTCAAAACATGGGTTTATAACAGTAACCTTTAAAAATGCTTCATCACCCATAACAGTAACCCCTAAAAATGCATAAGTTTGAATAACGTAAGTTTGAATTTTCAGACCTCAACATTAGACAAGGTCTTATGGTCCTCTGCATCACGTAACCTCTTCTTGGCTGCCTTCGACTTCCTGCTGCCTGTCGGCATCTAAAAAACACCCATCCAAAATCTTTAATTGTCAATATTTCATACTTACACATTATAATACCTTCATTTTACAATTTCAACATGAAATGACCCCAATTTGTATAACTTACATGGCAAAGAAAAACGCATTCTGATTATGCAATTGCAAGACATTAAAAAGTAATATGACAGTTAGCATGTAGATATTTACACCTTAATACTGTACTATCAAACATTGGTTGCAATCAACATTGATGACGTGTATCAAATACTGCTTATCGTTTCTGCATCTTAGTCTAACTTTCCCAGAAGTTCAGCACAACCGGGAGATATTCATCCTAAACAAAATATTTCGGATGAATTAAAGAACATTTTTGTGTGGCTTAAATACATGTCCAGTACCGTTTTAATTCAACAGACGATGTCAAATGTAGAAACAGCACTCTTATAGTGATTAGAAAAACGGGCGCTTGTTTTACTTAGACTCGAGTCGCGATTAAAACGAAACAAAGGCTTCGACAATTACAGGGCCTTGCGCCGGGGAGATCGTCACAAACATTACCAAAAAACAGTACAGAACCGTTCGGTACAATACACAGAAATATAGAGAATATCAAATACTGTTCGCTCAAAGAAATTAAGTGTCTTAAATACACCTTGAGTCCCGCTTTAAAGGCAGGTTATATTTCTGACTAGCCTAGCTTCAATAGAGGAAAATGGCCATTGATTGCTGTGTTATTCTTTGCAAACGTATTGACAAGCTATTTCGTGTTAACAAATTAAACCAGCTGAGTACGTTTTACTTATTTTTAAATACAAGAACTTGCAAAACACTCTTTAAACATTTACATTACACATATATTCATTTAGCAAACGCTTTGATCCAAAGCGATTGACTACAAACAATAAACCTCGGTCACTGAAGCAACGATCTAAACTCAAAACAAACCATAACAGTATAACATTTTAACTATAAAATTGTGTTCAACTCATCATACAAACTGTAGTGATTAATTACATTGTCTTTGTACTTAGTCACAATGAAAAAGAATACTTTCAGTCCACAAAAAAGACGAAAAAGATGGCGGACTCCTGTTGTTGAACTTAATTCAGACTCTCTGACTCTCTTTCTGTAAATGGCTGGATGATGAATGATTTATCTCACCTCCCACCGCTGACTGAAACATTTCATCAGCCATTGGCTGTTGTAAGTCAACCTGCCGAGTGGCCTGCCACGGTGTTACAAATCAAAGACACCCGATTGCTTGAAGCTAAAAGCTACTTGTTTATAGCAGTAAAATAGTCTTAGCCTTAAATTAGATGACCATTATTTACATAATTTTGGAAGTTATGAACTTAGCTGTTAAACTGACTTGCCATTATAAATTGTTGAGACTTTTTTGTTCATTGTGATAAACAAGGCATCTGTAAGAAATTTCAGAATTTTAGGACAAAAGGACTACAAAGGACATCACTTTGAAAAAGGACACAAATGGTTGGTCAAATTAAGGCGTAGCCTGTAGCGCCCCCTTTGGTCTCAAGGGAACCAAAATGGGTGTGGTATCTTATAATGTTGTACTGTTTTACCATGCCAAAAATCTCAACTTTTTACCGCTGTGATTCAAGGGCAGCCATCAAACCCATGTTACAATGGGAATAATAATAATAATAAAAACAATAGGTTTCCTCCTGACGGAGGAATCCTAATAATACCTACAATTCAGATTCAGATTCAGATTACTTTATTGATCCCGAGGGAAACTCCTTTGTATCAACGGCACGTGTGGCACCCTGGACATATTTGTTTTATTGTAATTTTGTGCTATTTATATGTTGGTTACTTTGTGGCACTTATGGTTACTGTGGATAATTGTTTACTTAATGTAATACTACATTACGCCAGTAGGGGTGGCGGCGCAACAAGCAGAGACTGACTGCTGTGCTTCGCGCGGAGGTAGTACAGGTCCGTTAAGAGGTTGCGTGCAGCCAGTACTACAGAACATGTTTTCACCAGAACATTGTTATATCTGTCCACAGGTGAGTCAAGTGCACAAGCATTAGGTAGTTCGGAGGTTAAATAGTAAATAAGGCCGTGTTCTGTTCGGCAGGATTACACTTGTTTATAAAAGTGAAGTAAAGTGAAGTGTTTGGTTCTGTAATGTTCGCTAGCTTAAGAGCTAACGACAGTTAGCTTCTCCCGTACGGAGGGTGTAGTTCAAAAGGTACCAAGGCAATACTGTTATTAATATATGTGTGTTCCAAGTTCAAAGCTATTTTCATGAACCTATTTTCCGTTTGTAAAATATATGTTACAGATGTGACTGTTTATAGTATGTTAACGCAGAGACTGACTGCTGTGCTTCGCGCGGAGGTAGTACAGGTCCGTTAAGAGGTTGCGTGCAGCCAGTACTACAGAACATGTTTTCACCAGAACATTGTTATATCTGTCCACAGAAATAAAACGGTGAATCTGTGCACACAAGTTGTCGCCTTCCTCTTGACGTGTGTTACACACACAGTCTCGCAAAGCACACAAGGGTAAGGGTGTGGGGTAAAAGATTAGAGAGTGTACACAGGGATAGGGGATAGGGGATAACAATGACGGAGGAATCCTAATAATACCTACAATAACAATAGGTATCCTCCTGACGGAGGAATCCTAATAATACCTACAATAACAATAGGTTTCCTCCTGACGGAGGAATCCTAATAATACCTACAATTCAGATTCAGATTACTTTATTGATCCCGAGGGAAACTCCTTTGTATCAACGGCACACAGTCTCGCAAAGCACACAAGGGTAAGGGTGTGGGGTAAAAGATTAGAGAGTGTACACAGGGATAGGGGATAACAATGACGGAGGAATCCTAATAATACCTACAATAACAATAGGTTTCCTCCTGACGGAGGAATCCTAATAATACCTACAATAACAATAGGTTTCCTCCGTCAGGTTGCATGTATGTACAGTTAGTGCAAATGATGCAATGAGCAGATGTGCAAAATGAACAGATGTGCAAAATGAACAAAATGTACAGGTGGTGCAGTAACAGATGTGCAGATGTGCAAAATGGACAGTGCAATAACAACTCACTTATGCAAGTGGTGCAAAATGTACAAACAGAAATGTGCAAATATAGGGTGGCAGGGGTTATATAGGGGGGCGGGGGTCTAGTGGAGTTCAGGAGTGTCACAGTTCTGGGGAAGAAGCTGTTCCTCAGTCTGCTGGTTTTAGACCGGAGACTCCTGGGGCGCCTGCCGGAGGGCAAGAGGGCAAACAGGGCGGGGTGTGAGGAATCTATTTGGATGCTGTGAGCTCTACGTAGAGAGCGCTTCCTCTGGATGTCCTCAATGGACGGAAGAATAGTCTCAGTGATGCGTTGGGCGGTTTTCACCACCCGCTGCAGTGCCTTGCGCTCAGCGACTGTGCAGTTCCCGTACCACACTGTAACAGTTTGTCAGGATGCACTCGATCGCACAGCGGTAGAAGTTCACCATGACAGCTTAGGACAGGTGGTGTTTCCGCAGTGTTCTCAAGAAAAAGAGACACTGGTGAGCCTTTTTGATCAGGCCGGAGGTGTTTGTAATCCAGGACAGGTCATCCGAGATGTGGATCCCCAGGAACTTGTAGCTGGAGACACGCTCAACAGTCATCCCGTTGATTTGAATGGGGTCGTGCATGTCTCCCCTCTTCTTACTGAAGTCCACGATAAGCTCCTTGGTGTTTGTGGCGTTGAGGAGCAGGTTATTGTCACCACACCACATGGCCAGGTGCTTTACTTCCTCTCTGTAGGCTGTCTCATCGTTGTTGGTGATGAGGCCGATCACCGTGGTGTCGTCAGCAAACTTGATGATGGAGTTGGATCCATACATTGGCTTGCAGTCATGGGTGAAGAGAGAGTAGAGGAACGGGCTGAGCACACATCCCTATGGTACACCTGTGTTGAATGTGATGGTGGAGGAGCAGGAGTGGGCTGACCTAACATGCTGTGGTCGTTTGGTCAGAAAGTCCATAATCCAGTGGCAGAGGGAGGTGTTGATGCCCAGCTCTCCAAGTTTGGTGATCAGCTTGGAGGGGATGACAGTGTTGAAAGCAGAGCTGAAGTCTACAAACAACATACGGGTATAAGTGTTATAAGTGTTATTATTATAGCCAAACATGTTTTGCTGAGTCACTCTTCAACACCGGTTGTGGTGGGCATAGGCCATGCATAAGGGAGTTCAGGAACAGATTTAATTATTTGAGTGTCACAAGAAAAGGTATGGGAGAAACAGAAACACCAGATAAGCTAATCGTCCGTTTTGCTGAGCCATTACACGTTGAACGCTTTCTCCGTCCCATTGCCTGAAACTAACAAGCCAACATAGCATGAGCCCAGCTTCTTTTTTATCCCATACGCGGCAGCCATTCTGCTTGGAGACACTGGCAGGGGTTTACTTGAAGTGTAATGTTTTTAAATAATTTGTATCTTATGAAAATTTCAACAGTGTAAGCCCCTTCATACATATTTGAACGTTTTATCCATGCAAATTGAAAAAGATGAGGCCAGCGGGTATCGAATTTCCATGGCGGTAAGGCGAGAATCAACGTTTGCTGTTGTTCACACTTCACCTGCATGGCTAGGTGCGTTTTTGTCGCTTATCAGCATGTGTTATCCGGTTTCAGGAAGGGTAGGAAGTAGAAAGACTTGTTTACTTGAGCCCTCTTAACTTAAAAGGCTGGGAGAGAGAAAGAGAAAAAGACGAAGGTAGGGGGTCAGGAGGCTGTTGCAGTTATGTATGTTGGAACATGTACATCCATTAAGGGAAGATGTGGTATAGAGGTGACTGTAATAGTTTACAGCAAACGTCTGGGGTAAAAGGGAAGTTCTCTTTTTTTTACCCTCTTTCTCACTTGAAGTTGTTTGGCCAAGGAACAGGCTGAGCGTGGGAGAAAGGGGAAGAGAGACTGAAAGAAGGAGGGAGAGTTGCAGAGGGATGTCTGAAGATAGAATTGGTGAGACAGGAAGAGGCTGTGGGGTGGAGGAGCAGTGCAAGAAAGAAAGAGCAAGTGCAAGAGAGGGAGAGGTAATGAGATATAGCTCATTCCTTAGAGGCCTGGCCAGTTCACCAACTACAGCTGCCTCACACTTGCCTCATTTGTGGTGTGTGTGTGTGTGTGTGTGTGTGTGTGTGTGTGTGTGTGTGTGTGTGTGTGTGTGTGTGTGTGTGTGTGTGTGTGTGTGTGTGTGTGTGTGTGTGTGTGTGTGTGTGTGTGTGTGTGTGTGTGTGTGTGTGTGTGTGCTTGCGTGTGCGTGCTTGCCTGTCACACATTACAACCTTCTGGGATGTGTACAAAGATATATTAGCAATAGTAAAACTGGTCTTCTCGCTACAGTATGTTGTAGAACAGCTTCCATTGCATGGAAATACAGGGATTAATTAGAACCCCAAACAATAGGCAATAATTCAGTAAACGAATTACATCTAGCTGTAGTTATAATTTCCCCTTCAGTGACTACCATGACTACACATTGGCTTACCATGCAAATTCCTGTAGCACTTATCATGTCATACCACTCCAAACACTTTTTCAGTATAATATATGCAAAAATTGCTTCCGAGTTGTTGACATTAAGCGGTTGACAGTTGTGCTGAACTGCCTTACTTTTTGTGAAACATCTATTATAATAATATTTAGCCTCAACTCTCACAGCATGTTGCATTGCAAAAGGCAAAAGCCTGGTTTATAAAAATGTAAAAGTCTTTTTTTCCCCCAGCAATTTACAGCTTTAGACTTTTTCTTTTTTCCTATCATATCTGACTATCTGTCCTTTCTTCCAGTGCTATAAACAAACAATATCTGACAATATCTCAAAATGCTCTCTCCCACTCTCCTTTGCTCTGCTCACCTGTTCTTTCACTGCCTGCATCTTTCCGAGTATGTGTCCATGTGCACAAAAACACACCTTTCTTCTCAGGTAAAAAAAAAACACCTCTTTGTTCCCCTTCCAGAGTTTTCCCTCGGACGAGGGCTGGCCTTTCGCCAAGTACCTGGGAGCGTGCGGGCGCATGGTGGCGGTCAACTACGTGGGGGAGGAGCTGTGGAGCTTCTACAACGCCCCCTGGGAGAAGAGGGTGGACCTGGCACGGCAGCTGATGGACATCGCCGAACAGCTGACCAACAACGACTTTGAGTTTGCCCTCTACCTCCTGGACGTCAGTTTTGACAATTTTGCGGTGGGGCCCCGGGATGGCAAGGTCATTGTGGTGGATGCCGAAAACGTTCTGGTAGCCGACAAGAGGCTGATCAAGCAGAGTAAGTTTTTGGGAACATGCACACTGGGGGATCGGTTGCTGAGGGTGCGTACTTGCTGTCTGGTTTGTGTCCTCGGTCCTGTCTCTATGTACCAAGTTGTATTTCTGCACTATTTTTTTTATCTTTGACATACCACAACCTCCTGGCTCCCCTGATGGGCCCAAGTCTTTTCACCCATCGCGAGACCAGCAGCAACTTTTCTGCTGATTTGCAGCTGCGCTACATTAGCTAACCACTTAATTTAAACAGTGAACACATCACACAGGGATCAGTGTGTTCCATTTAATCTTTTATTACAGTCACCAACATATTTTTTCCCTTTCCTTTATGTGTGCCACCTAACCTTGCGTGTGGTCTAGGTTTTATGCTAGCAGGAAACCCCTAGCCTCATATGTCCGTGGGAATAAAACTTTTCTGTATCACCTTTTTATTTTGTATGACCAAGACAAATGTCAACCCAGATCCTTCTCCAGATACCTACAGTAATGTTTGCTGGTTCCCCCCTCACCCCACTTCAAAACATAACTGATAATCCAAACCTAGCCTAGCTAGCTCTGTGTAGAGAGAGAGGACAGCATATCTCAAAAAAAGCATATCTATAGCAAACACAGGTGTCGGGTTGCCATTTTCTGCAACCCCCCCCCCCCCCCCCCTACCCCCTAGTCTAATGGTCTGCTGTAGCAGGGGAAAGGCCACAGATGTGTTCCCCCCTCCCTGTGGAAATCCTATTAAAATGATAAACCATATGTGCCAGTTGGGGAGAGGTGCCACTGTGCTGTGACAGATATGAGCTTCTCTGCATGTGTCTGACAGAGAGAGAGGGAAGACATTTTGTGACAAACACACCAAAAGATAAAGTGCTGGCCAAAGTACAAGGATTGTCATCTGCAAATAGCAGATTGATGCTCAGCGGTGCATGCATTCTTGTTTGTTTACCTTGCTTGTGTGTTACTGAATACGTTTCCATATGGCGCCAAACATGCCTCTCTCCACCCCCACCCCCCGCAGAATCGAATTTCCATTGTGCGTATGCAGGTTTGTGGGTCGATCAGCCATTTTTGCAGAATAGCCGGAACGCTCCGGTTAGCATCTGCCCGGAAGGTGGCAAAAGGGGCTTTCTTTGTGCAATGCTATATTGGCGGCTGCCCTTCTCAAGCTGCTTAACGGCGGCAGACATTGAGAGTTTAAGCCAGGAAGCTGAGACTCCGCGCCAGCATAGAGCAGAAGGGGGGTGGAGCGCGAATGAACCTCATAATAAATACTACTTCATTGCGTTGTCGTGGCAGGCAGTGAGAATTGGACGTGCGCTAATCATGTGTGGAGCCGACTTCATTGAACAACAATCAGAGAAATGCGCCGGAAACCGTTGCAAAGTTTAGGAGGGCCCGCGTGTGAATCTCATCAGTCTAAACCGAGGCTTAGTTGACTTGCAAATCAAACACATGGGATTGCGTCTGGCTTCTCCCTCTCTCTTTCTCACCCCTCTCTCCCTGACCATTCTTTGTGAATATGCTTGCATATTAATATAGTGGAGCACACAGTGGAGTTAAAGAGCGGCCGACTAATGTAGACAGTGAATTCGGTGCTCCTCGAGGGTTTAACACCGTCTGTTCTTGGAGAGACATGCTAGCACGTGCACACGCTCGCGTCATTTGTACACTCATGGCACGGTTATTGAGTATATTTCTAGCTCATAGGCCATAGAGCAGGAACACACACACACACACACTGTTGTCCCACTCTGGGTGGTCAATAGAAAGGAGAATGCGGACAGTGCAGTTGGAGTCCTTGGTGTCTCAACAGAGACCAGATTTTCTCATTCAGTATTTACAGCCCATATTTGAATTGTAAATGACATGGTTTACTTTGGAAATGTTCTGGCTTTGCTTTTTTTCCCCTCCTTCGAGGTTAGAGAAACAAACAAGAGAGAAGTGCAATGAGAGCATATAAGTACCTTCCCCTTTCTCACAATGCTCGTCGTTGTCCTTGATAATGACCTCTACCCTATATGTTTGTCAGTAGACACACACATTTATTTGCCAGTCACTGCTGTGAAAATGGGGCACTCTCCTGATGCCATCTGTCAGTCAGCGTTGATGCGTGACGCACGGACGACTCTGAAAACTTAATTGCCTTCCCTGTGCTGTGCGTGCGTGCACGCCTACGTGTGTTTGCCTATGTGTGTCTGTGTGGGCAGCATTGCGCATGCGTGGGGTGCAGAGGAAGAATCCGTCTTCATCTGAAGCACTGATTGAGCAGGATGGGCCTCGTTCACCTCGGAGACCACAGGGTGGGGGTATGGGTGGGGGGTGGTGAGCTCCCAGAGCTGACGGAGCAGCTGTGAAAGTTAGATTGAGTTGTTCTGACTGGGTCCGGAGGAGCGCTGATACACTGATTATGTGTTTGCTTCCTCAGGGCCTCCCACCCCCTCTCATACGCTCTCTCACACAGATGCAGAGGCAACCATAGGCGCAAACTTGTTTCTATCGAACATTTTTTTTTCGCAACACCAACAGCTTTTTCATCATTCCGTTTCTTTTGCCCCCTCTAACGGAACCTCTCTAGGCCACACACACGTCAATGCTGTCACTCAGACAGGCAAAGTCGTACACGTTTTCTTTGCACCCTAAAATTAGCATTAGTACTCGCTGATATAAATGATGCTGTTTAAAACGTGGTAGCCTAACCATGACACTATAATGGTTTCCTGCTAAATGCCCGACATTTTAAAATTATAACCTATCTGACAAAATACTTTTCATATTACCAATATCCAGTAGTGTCTGTTAAAATGACCATTGTGTTTCTATTAGGGCTGTTAATCGATAAAAAAATGTATCAAGTTAGTCACATCAATAGGCTGTGTGATTAATCATGATTAATCACACAATTAAAATAATACTAATTACAATTACGGTGTTTGAGTAAAGAAATGTATGACAAAGTGGTTAGGGCTTTTTAAAATGAAAACTTTAATTTACATCTCAGCCAAGTAGAATATCTTAATTCACAGAGCAACAACAACCATACAATGCAATCAGTGTTTTTTAACCTGCTCGTCAGGGGCACCTGTGTGCCACTGTAGTAAACACGCCTCTGAAATTGGGCTCTTTCAAACATCCATAACGAGTCATCTTTGTCTTCATCTATGTTAATGAGTCTGCAGTCAGTTGCGACCCATTTAGTGATAGCATTAGTTATCTTAGCTGTTGTGGTCGTGTTAACAGACTGAGCCATCTCTGCTGCACTCCGCCAGCCTAGTTTGACGAGTACTGCTTGAACTCGTCTCGGTTTTAGCATCTGTGTTCAAAGATGTGCTTTGCACGGAGATGATACTTCAGACTCGTTGTACTACGATGGAAAGACAGTTCATCACTGCAGTACTTACAAACAACTCTGGTTTTATCTAAACTCCCATTTGGAAGCTTTTTAAATCGAAATTTGCCGTTAAGCACACCTGGGTCCATCTCCTCACTCATTACTTCGCTACAGGTTAACGCCTCTGAGGTAAACGTCCGCACTGGAGGACTACGGCAGGAGATTGTGGCCAGATTTGGTGATGTGATTAATTTGTGTAAAAAAAAAATAACGCGTTAAAATTTCCAGATTAATCACATGCGTTAACGCGTTAACGTTGACAGCCCTAGTTTCTATATAAAATAAAAACTCAAACAAATAAACTCAACCCAAATGCACCAAAAATTGTTTGAAAAGAATAGTCCAGTGACTTCATTTTAGAAACTAAGTTTAAATGGCTTTAATCGCTGAAATGGTAGATTGTGTTACGTGATTGTCCCATCGAATCCAGAGGAATTTATTGTAATTGTCTTGAGACCAAGGAGCTAGAACTTCTCTATACGTGCTATTTCCTAGAGGGAACACATGCAGCTTGATGTAATTGACCACTTTTATCCCACCAAATGTAATTGAAATGTATTATAGCTCAGTCAAATCAACATATATCGCCAATATACATGGTTTAATCGTTAGTGATGTCAGAAATCTGGAGTAAATTTTCAGGAATGGATTTTAACCAGGACAAAGTCAGTTCTTCTTCACCACGTTCTAAGCATTGTCTACTGCTTTCCTCTTCCTTCAGGAATGGATTTTAACCAGGACAAAGTCAGTTCTTCTTCACCACGTTCTAAGCATTGTCTACTGCTTTCCTCTTCCTTCGCAGACAAGCCGGAGAGCTACGATGTGTGGTACGAGAGCCGCTTCGAGGACTGCGACAAGGAGGCCTGCTTGTCCTTCTCCAAGGAGTCACTGTGCTCGCGTGTCACTGTCGACCACAACTACTATGCCGTGTGCCAGAACCTTCTGTCACGCTACTCTACCTGGAGAGGCACCACTGGCGGCCTTCTCCACGACCCCCCTGCCCACATAGCCAAAGACGGCCAGCTGGAGGCCCTCTTGGACGAGTGCACCAACCCCAAAAAGCGTTATGGCCGTTTCCAGGCAGCCAAGGAACTGCGCGAGTACCTCACCCAGCTAGCCGCTAGCTTGTCGGCTACCGCTAGGTAATGAACGGAGTAAGCGTTAATTGGAGTTTTCAACCCACTGACACCCTTGACTGACATTTGAATCCTGCCCCCCCCCCCCCCCCCCCCCCCCCCCCCGTCCTATCCGGAGAAATTCCTAACCATTTGCACGGCCGCAATGCTGGAGAACTGCACCAGGAGTACAGTTTTTGTTATTTAATCTCCGGTTGACATGCTCCTGTCTTTGATTCAGTGGCTGCATGTGAATAACAGGACTTAAGAGAACAATCCCTACTCCAGAGGCAGGTTTGTAGCCCTTAGAGTCACAGAGAAGCTCCTCACAGAGCTTTGTGAGGTTTGCGCAAAGTGAGGCTAACGCAGCCGCGGGTGTCCAAAAAGTTAGTCAGACACTCCTCTGCCTGCTCCACCCGTCATTAGTCTGCTGGTCCAGTCTGTTTGAAAATCTTAATCTTTACACCTTGTAATGTTTTTTATGATTTAAAATGTTTCCCATATATCTTATGCGTTTGGTTTTAGAGGTAAGACCTGCAAAGGCTCGCATTCGCATTCGGAAGTGATGTTTTTGAGGGGGGAGGTGCTGCAGGGGAAGGTAGCTGAAATCTGCTGCAGTCGTCCAGCTGGATACGTCAGACGCAGCAGGGAGGAGGAAATAGAGCGAGACAGAGAGAAAGGGACAGTAAAATTGTCAAGCTGTAGCAAGGAAAAACCCTTGCGTGCGATAAAAGTCCTACTTCCTGATACTCTTATCAATCACTAGTTTTTCCAGTTCCCCTGGAGTCTGGCAATCAGTATTTTTATACACAAGGTTAGAGAAAGAAAGATGGAGACTGAGAGAGACGTGGGTAATAAGTGTGATACCAGAGAAAGAGCAAGCGAGAGTTGTACATAGGATAGCAAAAAAGGAACGGCGATTGGACTGTGGTGGTCCAGCAATGCAGATGCGCATGTACCAAAGAGGCTATATGTTACCCCTACCTTCCCATCATCTCCTTGCCCCCCCCCCCCCCCCCCCCCTCCCCGTTCTGAAAAGCAGCCTGTCATCCCTCCAGTTATGTGACACGAGAGATGCCCAAAGGAGCCCCAGTGTGAATACAATCTGTATTCGGAAATCAATAGAAATGTCTGTACAGTAGGGATCTCATGACCAGCTTTGGAATTATTAAGCAAAACTCCAAGCCCTCCCCCCCAAAATATTCCTTATTCCAGATTGGCAACAACAATAAAATGTAACCAAATCAAACTGATCCTATGTTTTGTCAGGTTGTCAATTAATTTTTATTTTAGAATTAATTGAATATGTTTTGGGAAACTGACTGACTGACAATATTTCCAAGGAGCATCCTTGCCTGTGTGCTATCCTGCGCTAACATGGATTGTCGCTAATTGATTAATTATATGATAAGGTAAATCAGTTGAAGCGGATTAGATAATTGAATGGACAAATACACCATTACTCTGAATAAGATTGAACAATTTGCATTTTACAGTAATCAGTGGATTCTCTCCAAGGAAACACTGAAATTAAGTCTTTGTCTGAGACCTTCCCTGTGTTGTGCATTGCCATTGCAGTGGTCCGCAGTGCCAGAGTCTCTTAATTGTCTGTAATTGATAAATGACTCACATTGTCTCATTCTCCTGTAGGGGTTTCCAGTTACTGCTAATTGTTTGAAAAGGGAATGTGTGTATCCTGAACGAATAGGGGTTATTTTACTCCCTTCTTTTCTCTGGCAAAGGATATCTGGCCTTCACATTTTCATTTGAAAACTGGAATATTTCGTTTAATATTAAATAAGACATCCTCAGAGCTCAACACCACTTGGGCAATCATGATTTTACTCTTGGTGGACCAATACATTATTGGATTGTGAGCAATCTAACTGAAACTTTACCACTTGTCCATATATTTGTTTAGCGAATTGCACCCATCTCTGTGCTGGTATACAATGGAGTGCAACGCACTAAACCCATTCAAGGTCCATAGACAGATGATCATTACAGATCTATACAAACTGTCTTACCCAATAAAGATTTAGGAGACAGAAAATAAATATAGATGTTGCCTATTTTGCAGTTTAAGTTGAAGGGAGTTGAAAATAGACCCTGTTTGTTGGGAAAAGCAATAAAGATTTGTTATTGGGTATTATTGGCAGTTTTTTTTTTTTTTATCTCCTTTGTTGTACCAGGTATTTGTTGTGTTCTGTTATATTCCCTAGTCTCAAAGTACACCACTCCCCATCTGGTTCACTAGTTGGAGAGATTTGTATGTGCGTAAATAACTGTCCGCTTTTGTACTGTAATTTTTTAATTTGAGTATTATATCAGCATTGTCTGATTTTACTGTGCCTTTCATTCAAAGTTGTATTGACAACTTTTAGTGGGTTTAAATAAAATATATGAAAATACATATATATATATGTATATATATATATATATATATATATAGATACATCCCCAGTGCAGTTGTTTATTTTGTTTTTTTCTGTGTCTGTGACTTCAATCTAAACCTGCAATATTAAACCTACTTCACCTGAGTTTCTGTGCTAGAGGCTTATACATATAACAGTTGAATTTTTTTAACCTGTAAATCACTTGGGGGAATCTCTATTACTTGCAGTCCTGCTCCATTTCTCATATCTCAATCTTACTTTTTATCTTTCTGTGTATCCATCAAGATAGCAATTCATTCTTGACTTTTATTCAAACTACTCTCCTGTACTCCATTTGTTTAGTTTTTTACTTTTACATTAGCGTTGACATTTGTATGTAAGTCGCATGTGGCGCCTCTGTGTGTTATTTGACGTGTTTGAGTATGAGCTTTTGGAGTCTGTAATTGTGCTTGTGTGTGTTTGAGTGTCCACACTACTGATATGACTGTCTGGGGTGGAACAGCTTGGTTTTTGCCAGCATCCCCCCCCCCCCACACACACACACTCACGCCCCTCTTTCTTGCTTGAAATTGAGGTTTTACACAGGGTAAGAGAGGTTTTAAGCACACTGGTACTTAAAGCTGGGTGTCACGAATGGTCATGTTTTTGCCAGGCTCGGGAACTACCACAAAAACAACAACAAAATATTGGGACTCAGAGAGCCGTCCCTTTCTTACCTCGCCCATTATTTGAAATAAACACGAGCCGCATTCCATTTTTGTGGTTGCTCATTGATGGAATATAGGGTTTGTTGTTTCAAATGAGACTTCTACAAGGCAGTATTGTGCTCCAAGGAAAAGAATACCTGCAAATATGTGTATTTTACACCTGATTGTACAAATGAACAAAACTTTTGCTGCGCCTTGGGCCTTAACACAGAACTTAATGGAAGTTTCCAAAGTCCACTTAGTTCTTCTCTTAAAAAGATTGCTATCGGTTTTCAATGAAGGCTGGATAGTGGAAAGACTTACTTTGTGTTTTTTGTTTCCCCTGCATTTTAAGGATACCGACATAGTTTATTTTGTTGCAATGTATCAGTCTGGAGAATGATGTTTGGGTATGCGTGTGTTGGGTGGGGGGAACGAGGGGTGTTGGGCATCAAACTGAAAAGACAGGAAGCTATTGTACCGTACGACATGTGACTACACCTGTAGGGTTCAGTAGGCCATTTTAAATCTTTGGCATTTTGAAATCCTCCACCCCTGGACGGCAACTGCTTATCAGCGCTAGGTAAAGTCTGAATGGACTGAAGTGGGAAGCATTGTAAACTGTTCACCAACGGTATTATCTAAATCTCTACATGACTTTGGCCTCGCCTGTCATATTCCGGGCCCTGCAAGTTGAAGATATCTTATTTAGGCTGTAAACTGAGCGAGATGGGGGGGGGGGGGGACACACCATGTTCAATTACAGTTGAGGAAAGGATGAAAAATTAGGCAGAAAGATTCTTTGGTTTGCTGTTGCTCTGCTTACGTGATTTGAAGTCTATTTCATGGTCCGATAGCCCCAGAGAGAGGAGGCAATTTTTAGCATTAGAATAACCTTCTTTTTTTGTTGAAGGGAGGCAAACTACATTTGGCAAGTACTGGGAATGGTTCATAGACATTGTGTGTGTGTGCCCAAGCACGAAGGGTCTTCATATTGAGCTTTCTTTTTAGAATTTTGCTGTTCTGCGATTTGCATCCCAAAATCATAACTAATAACATGTTAATAACATGTTCCTGAACGTTACAATACAGTATGTCAAGGGCATTATTGCATACATGTGGGCATGTAAGCGACAAGGTTTTATATCGCTATGGATGACTGCAGGTGATGAAGCATATTTGATTCATGGAGAGGAGGAAATAAAAGGAAGGAACTGAAGGAGTTTGTGTGTGTAATGGGATTGTGTTAAAGTGTTCAGCGTGTGAGGGATTATGCTAGGTGACATTTGCATTGATTGAGATCATGACCTGTACCGCCACTTAACAGACAGGGTACCTCATGATTGGCGGGAGGCGTACAAACAGCTTCATTTACTGCAGATAAGTGCTATTCAAGGTTAGTCTTCACTTTGGGAGAAAATGCTAATGTTTGGTTATATAAAGTAACATTTGTAAGCATAGCTTGCCCTTCACAGATCCCTGAGTCGATGCTCTGATGACCCGGCTCAGTTTTCCAGCCTCCTAGGCCAGTGAAACATTAACAGTGACGTGTCGAGACCCAGAGAAAAGCCCTTTAACACTATTTTGGAGGGTTATATTTACTCCCGCGTGACATTAAATGGCATCCATGCTTCTCCTATGAAAGCAACGTTAACATCCTCGGTGTTCTTCAGCATCTGCCTCGCAGGCCACTCAGTCACCGGCGTGTTCCATCCCACGCTCGCTCCGGGGGCGTCCATTACTTAGTGACACCTCACTGGACAAAATGGAACATTCAATGTCAGTTATTTTTTTCTCCCTCATCGTCAACTGTCTATTATAAGCCACTGTTGTCTCTGGCCTCTGCCCCCCCCCCCCCCCCCCCATCCTTTCTACAGAGAGCCAGGGATTTGTTCTATGAATACTGGTAGCATGGAAAGATTAACTAACAGTGACAGAAGCAACAATAAGCTGGCCTGGGATGCCCACACCCACATACACACTCAGGGTGCATTCAATTTAAAACTTGAATCGCTCCTTCTCTGTCGTGGGTCCAAAACTATGGCAGAGTCTATATCCGTCTTTAAGTTGGGTCTAAAGACTTATCTTTTTACCTTAGCCTTTCAGTGATATGTTGACTTTTACAGTGTACAGTGTGTCTCTATTTGTTGAGTTTTTACCAATTGTTGTGTTGTCTTTTACTGTCTATAGTGTGTGTCTATTTATTGTGTTTTTAATATTGCTATGTACTGCACTTTGGTCAACCGTGTTGTTTTTAAGTGCAATATAAATAAAGTTGGATTGGATTCAATAACAAATGACTGTATCTAAACATGCACACGTGATTTCAGCTTTGTAATAACTAATAAATAATAACTAAATGTTGCGATGCAATTGCAAGAGGACCAAAAAGGATCCACGAGTGCACCGATGCACAAACACACTTGCCAGGCATTAGCCCTTTTCTTCCGGTGCATGAATGCAAGTCGATGCTTGGCTGAGCATCTGGGCTACCGGGCTTTGCTCGCTGGCTGAGTTTGGGGTCTGAGATGATAAGACCCTGAGAGCTTCTGGCTCTGACAAACCTTGTGTAGTCCATCAACCAGGGACAGGTCCCTCTCTCTCGCTCTCTTTCACACAGACGTACCCCCCCCCCCCCCCTTCTGTAACAATTTTTTTTCTTCCCCTCCATCTCTCCTTCTGGTGAGCCCTTGTGTGTAAATGCTGTAAATACAGTAAACAGGAAAGAGATGTGTTGGGCAGTATGTCAAATCATTGCGGTCAGTTTGAGACAAAGATGTATGCTACAAAGTCTGTATGTATTGTATACTGCGTATTGCGAGAATAAACTGTCACTCTCACGGAGTTACAGTTCATAGGGCTGACAAGGAATTAAACAACAATATACTGTCCCTTCCAGCTAAACTGTGTGTAATTTGGATGTTTAATGGAGGTCGTTGAAGTAAGCCTTGTTTTGTAATGATTGTCTGATTAAAATAACAGAGAACTGTTTGCCTAAGAGGAGAGTTATAGGGGCTTCCAAATTGATCTAGACTGTGTTTTATGGCTCATTTAAAAAATGCTCGATGAATTGATGTTGGTTTTTCACCCATGATAGAAGATTCTGACAACTTCATTTGAAATTGCGTAACTCTGGAGTAAAACAAAGTAGGGCTTTAATCATGGAATCTGCCATCCATGTAGAGCATTTGTGGCAGTGAGAAAATGTGAGAAAGTATTGATTGGATTGATAGATAATATCCATTGCATAAGCTCACCTATTAACCATAAAACAACATGGGGAGATTAAATTCCACCCTCTTCAGCTCTGCATCGATGTTCCGGCTCTGTTGCTTTTGAATTAAAATCTTGGCCTTCTTGTTTCCCCCCAGTTGTAAACACAGAAGAGCTTGACCTCAAAGCCCTTTGGTATCTCAATGGGCTACACTGTCTTCCTGATACTGCTACAGGTCACACTTTAAATTATCGCACGTTCCAATGGGCCAAGATGATCGTGAGGAGCTGAGGGAGAGAGAGAGAGGGACACCAAGAAAGTCAGAGTAGGAGCCAGAGGATGCTAAATTCAAGGCACACTGAGTCCGTATTGTCAACGGTTTGGGATGACAGGAAGAAAGGAGAGAGGGAGTAGGTGAAGGAAGAGAAAGGGGGGGGTGGGACTGATTGAGAGAAGGATAGACTGATTAAGGGAAGGGGGTAAAAAGAAGAGGACTTGGCTGGGATGTAAGACTAGGAAAATAAGGCAAAAGTATGGATTAGATGCAGCAGGGTCCTAAGTGATCCCAGGAACAAAATGATTAACTGGGGGAGAACAAGAATGTGGGCCATAGCAGACACAGAAGCAGAAGCATTCTCTTAATCCAGCCCACAGGGCTTGGGAGAACAGGAGTGGTAAGGAGGGCAGGGTCAGACCCAGGGTCGATGAGAGTCTGGGCACTTTTTACAGACACCATCTGCACGTGGCGATGTGAACCAGACCCCCATCCCACCTTCCCTCCCGCAAATGTTTTCCTGTCTTTCCCAACCCTTGTAAACGACACCTTCTGAGGTATTTCTGTGCAGTGTGAAGAGTCCAGTTCCATGGAGCACGTTTTTAACACTGCACTTTTCTTGCGGCCTGGGGTGAGGCAGGGTGAAAGAGCAGACAGTCGCCGAACTAAGTCATAAGCCTAGCAGGATAAAATCAATGAGACAATTTGTAACCTAAAGAGAGAGACAGGGAGAGAGGGAAAGTAATTATCATATCATCACTGTCACAAAATCCAAAAGGACAGCTTTACTTTCCTTGCTTGATGTCTATACTTCTGTCAGCATACTAGAAAGAGTAATACACGTGTACGATACACATAGGTATTTTTTTTATCTCTCCTGAATACTGCTTTCTGCTAATCTCCTTGAGGAATATTCTATGTAACATGATATAAATATAACAATAAAGACCTAAAATTTGACCCATATATTGCCACAATAGTGACACACTGCTTAATTGCTCATACCTTTTTTAATTTCTGCTGTCTTTGACATGATTTTTTCTTGTGGAAAACTCGAACATTAATTTCTATTGATTTTCAACATACAGGAAGTCAAAGAGAAGGGAGAAACAAATTTGATTGTGACCTGCAGCAAGAAGCCTCGTCCTTCAACTGCCAGGGCTGTTGATGGGATGATGGGATCAGGAGAAACAGGAAACAGACTATATTTACTTCAGGAGTGCATTGGCTCCCATTTAAGGTTAAGAGTAAATAGCAATTTCCTTCCTTTGATGGTCTCGTTTAGTGTTACATGCACCTTTCTCATGGTACATTTGCATGATTGCTAATGTGCTTACTCGCGCAAGTTGTATTCATAGAAGCTTTTAGAGAAGGATTTCTGATCCTGGAGAAGTAGAAGCAGCAGATTACAATCGTAATTGTATCATCAGAATATAATCGCTGTGCACAATCTTGTGTTTTAAACCCCTGCAGGTCAGAGTTTATAAAATAGATTAGTTGTTGAAGTCAAGCAGATTAAACTGCTAGAGTCCTAGCCTACAGTAATCACCTGTTCATTGCTGCACAAGATGACTTAGGTCAGGTTCAGGGCGTTTGTTTGAGATGGTCTGGCTAAAGTTAACTTGGAAAGTCAACTGACATGTAAAACCACTAAAAGTATACAGTTGTTGCACATTCAGTTTGATATCTTTGACCATGAGAGCTAGGTAAAATTGAACAAATAATGTTGAGAGTTTTTTTTATACCTGTCAGACTACATATAAAGGCACATCAATCATAGCAAACAAATCACATTTTCATTGCCCGTGTAGCCTGATCTATATAGGCGCAGCAAGTTCAGGCTAGGCACTCAAACACTGCGCTCAAACATGCACACACATCAGTATACATTATCATCATCCACACACCTCAGCTAGTGCAAGTCTATTGGGCCCCATCCGGGAAGTTGGCTATAAAGGCTGCGCGGTTATTCAAACACGCACCTGCCGATCCGCTGATCAGTGTTGCTGCTGCCCACCACCATCTCCTTTCTCCCCCCTGTCTGTCTCTCTGTCTATATGTTGTATTATCTGTCTGTTCATATGTTTGTATTATCTGTCTGTTCTGTCTATCAGGGGGATTATATATCTCTATTGCTCCATGGCTCTCGTCATACATGTTAACGTGAGACCCCTGTATTACAATGCCAAAAGCATAATTTAATTACTGTCTATCTCTGCAATCCTGACATCCAATGGCGCTGAGCTGGCGTATATGAATATATGCCAAGGTTAAATCTGGCAATCTTTTAAATTCTGTTGTAGGGTGTTATGATCTGCATGACAAACATGCCTGCCAGCCAGTTGTGTGCTTGCATGTGTGTTTTGTTAGAGTGCATGAGGATGTGTACTAAGCGAGAAAGCTGACCTTGATTGAGTTTTAATTATAGCCTAACAATGCAATCAGGCACTATAGAGTAGTCACACAAGGATCTGTTTCTGTCTATAAGTGGCAACATTTGCTACTGTGTAGTTGGGTCTGAAAGTTGCATGTTCATTTTCATAAAGCAAGTACAAACTAAGAAAATATCTCAAACTGTTGCCATCTTTTGCCAATTCATTGTTTCTTTTGCCAGGCCATCTCTGCCATCACCAGATTTTATACAAAGACAGTTATTTGTTTTTGACTCATTATTGAGTTCCCCTTTTGACAGACATTAACTAATTGCACTATGGAACTACTGAAAACTAGAACTACTAAAAGAGTGCTCAGAGCCTTACGGAGCCTTTCTAATCCGGACATAATTTATTATACTCTTTTAGAACTGTTCCTTGCACAAGAAGGGATAGTGCCCGATGAGGTATGACCTGATAATGGATGATGCAGAGGCGTGAACTGTCCAACTCGCAGTGGTTGGTTCCACAGAGTCCATTATCAGGTGATATTGTACATCTCGAAGGGCATCATCCCGCTTAAACATGCCAAAGTTTTTTTTTATTGTTTTTTTTCTTTTTTTACAAATATTATTTTGACACTTTGTACTCTGTAGCAGGCGCAATAATTTAGAACGGTAAACAGACAGTTTTGCTGGAACTACTTCATAGGTGTCCGTATACAGTGGCGACTAAGTATGTGAACCTTGTGGGATTTCTTGGATTTCTGCATAAATTGGCCATTAAATGTGTTGTGATTTTAATGCAAGTCACAACAATACAATCACACATTCTCCACAAATAATATTCCACAATTTTGTTTTTTCTTTATTTTTGTTTATTGGGCACAAGATGTTAACATTCACAACACAGGGTGGAAAAAGTAAGTGAATTTTAACATTTAGTAGCTGGTTGACCCTCCTTTTACAGCAATAACCTCAACCAAACGTTTTCTGTAGCTGCAGATCAGACCTGCACAACGGCCAGGAGGAATTTTGGACCGTTCCTCTTCACAAAATTGTTTCAGTTCGGCAATATTCTTTGGTTGTCTGGTGTGTATGGCTTTCTTGAGGTCATGCCACAGCATCTCAATAGGGTTGAGGTCCGGACTCTGACTTGGCCACTCCAGAACACGTATTTTCTTCTGTTTGAACCATTCTGTTTACTTCTGATTTACTTGTATGTTTGGGGTCGTTGTCTTGTTGCATCACCCATCCTCGTTTGAGCTTCAGTTGGTGAACCGATGGTCTTATGTTTTCCTGCAAAATGTCTTGGTATATTTTGGAATTAATTTTTCTATTGATAACAGCAATCCGTCCAGGCCCTGAGGCTGCAAAATAGCCCCAAACCATGATGCTCCCTCCACCATATTTCACAGTTGGGATGATGTTCTGATGCTGGTGTGCAGTGCCACTTTCCTCCACACATAGCGTTGTGTGTTCCTGCCAAAGAACTTTTCATTGGTCCAAAGAATGTTGTCCCAGAACTGCTGTGGAACATCAAGGTGGTCTTTTGCAAACTTCAGGCGTGCAGCAATGTTCTTTTTTTCAGTAGAGGCTTCCTCCATGGTTTCCTCCCATGAAACCCATTCTTGTTCAGACATTTACGTATTGTGGAGGTATGAACAGAAATGTTTGCATGCACCAGAGAAGTTTGTAAGGCTTTTGCTGATGCTCGAGGATTCCTTCTCACCTCACTGACCATTTTGCGCTGTGCTCTTGCAGTCATCTTTGCAGGACGACCAGGCCTGGGGAGAGTGGCAATTGTCTTGAACTCCCTCCATTTGTAGATTATTTGTCTAACTGTTGAGACATGGACATCAAGGCTTTTAGAGATACTTTTGTATCCCCTTCCAGCCTTATGTAGCTCAACAATTCTTGCTTGCAGGTCTTCAGAAAGCTCTTTGGTGCGGGGCATGGTTCCCATCCGACAATGCTTCTTCTGAACAGCTATTTCAAAACTAGTGTGAGTTTTTAAAGGGCAGGACAGCTTGAATCAACTCCTGCAAACTCGTCACACTAATTGAACTCCATATTGGATGACACCTAACTCAAATTAGCTCTTGTAGAAGTCATTGACCTAGGGGTTCACACGTTCTTGTGACATCAGACATTTCATGATAGAATTTAACTCAAATAACCAGCAACATACCAGAAATAACCACAGTATGTCATCCATTCCGACCACGAAAGGCATTCTCATCAGACTCAATGTTTGCTCTTCCCCTATTTGCTCTTCCGCTATCTGTCTAAATGTGTGTGACTATGTATCTGTGTATATGTGTCCGCATGATTAATGCTCCTGTAGGAGAACATTGAGTCATACTGTATAACTGCCACAGCCACAGTAGCTATAGAGCTATAGAGGCTGAGGGAGTCAGGTGGCTCAAAGGTTAAGGCTTTGGGCTTGTGTGGAAGGTTGCGAGTTTGATTCCTGTCTGTGGCTACGTGATGTTGTGTCACTTCACCCTATTTGCCTCAAGGGGAATGTCCCTATACGTGCTGTAAGTCGCTCTGGATAAGAGTGTCTGCTAAATGATAAAATATAAATGTAAATGTATAGAACAGTACATCTACTTAAAATCATTCTTACAGTGGATGGTATTGTTATTTGAGTCATTGCCACAGTAGACATTTTTTGGGGTTAATGCTTTTCTGGATATTATGAATACGGGAGGTAAGTGTGTGGCTCAATAAACACTCCAATAGACTCAAGTGACTTTTTATCGGAGTGCGGGTAGAGTGTGGGTTCATCTTATTAGACTTTCTGGAATAGACTTTAGTCACTTCATGTGCGGGGAGATTGGCAATGCAATCTGGGTGAGTGATTTCAGCTCTGCACGGAATTTAATAGCTAGTGGGGGTAGAGTTGGATAAGCAAGCGGGTTTAATTTGCTCTGGAGTATGTATTCTCATACTGATATGCAAGAGTATAATTGGAGTCAGTACAAGTGCTCCCCATTGTCATTGGACATTGAAGAGCCTTCTTGGTGGTTTGAATTTTCAGAAAGTGGGAGGATATGTTCGACAATTTGATTTGACATGTGCAGTGAGATGAAAATCAATAGCCAAATAAGTTGAAAACAAAGTGTCTTTTTTCAGGAGCAAATGAACAAGACAACAACAAAACAGAATCGGAATGGATATCTATACTTTCAAACTGAATAGACATTGCAATGAATATTAATGTAAAGTGTGGATTATTCAGATCATCCTTTAAGTGTCATAATTGCAAGTCTCCCAGAATTTAATGTGTTTATCCCAAATGTAATGTGTCTCCCAGCTGTGATATAACCGGGTCATGACACATTTGGAAATATCTTGGTGTAATCACAGGTTGACACATTGAGTCAGACACAGAACCCACACTCCTCTCCCTCTGACATCTGCCATAAAATACGTCTGGGAAGGGTGCTGGCATACCTCTGCAGCCCTGCAGGGTGTCCTGGAAAAAAGGAAGAAAGAGTTAAGAAAAGAGGAAGAGAAGAAGAGGGACCAGATGGAGATAGAGGGATTCCCTTTTCATCCCAGCAGTGCACTCCATCTTGTGCGGATGTCTGAGATAGCCTATCAATAATAACAACAGCCGCCCGCAGAGAGATGAATTAAGAAAGGAAAATTCTAATAAGAGAAGGGTTCAGATCTCTCTGATTCTATGGAACATCAGAGGATAATTAATACATCTCACTGATTAGATTAAGTGCAATTAATTTACAGAATTACTGTTTTATTCTTTAGTAAAGATAATCAGATGTCAATCCCTCAAATTGTTTAATTTAACTGAACAGTTTAAACCAGGGGTGGGCAATCCTGGTCCTCGAGGGCAGCTGTCCTGAAGTTTTTAGATGTTTTCCTGGTCTAGCACACCTGATTCTAATGAACGGGTTGTTATCAAGCTCTGTGGAAGCCTCATAATGACCATTCATTTGAATCAGGTGTGCTGGAGCAGGGAAACATCGAAAACCTTCCGGACAGCGGCCCTCGAGGACCAGGATTGCCCACCTCTAGTAACTGTATTTCGTTGCCCTGGACTTGTACCTGTGTAATGACAATAAAGTTTAATCTAAATCTAAATCTAAACAGAAAACTCATTTACACCTACATCTAGTTTGTGAGATTGAATGAATACTGAGAGTTTATAAACTCTCAATTCAAGTAACCGTATTTCAGATAATTTTGTTACATAGACTTGAATGAAATCGGGATTAAAATACATGTTGGTTTGAGATGTTTAGGCATGTATGACCACTGAGCAGGGTGCTTACAGAAAACTTCTCAAGAAGCAAAGCTCAAAACGTACTCCCCATGTAACACAGCTCAGAGCTAACTCCTCACACAGCACACTCCAAATGTGCTCCCCACCTAACACAACTCAACACAATTTCTGAAGCTAATTCAACATGTAAAACAGGTAGTGGTATCATCATTCTCTGACCCTGTCATCCGTTGCCATTTTCAAGGCCACGTGTGGCTAATGTGTTAGTGCTTGTATGTGTGGCAGGGAACATCATGGACCACCAGCAGCCCCTTTCACATGAAGCCTCTTTGGGCTGCAGTCATTGCGGAGTGTTGGGTACCAGCCAGTGATGAGGTCTGGAAGAATGACAGATGGACGCTTACTCTAAGATATGATCAACTTCCTTCCCTTTAATCAGGAAGACATAGGGGAAGATAGGGGCAGGCTGGATAAGAAGCTTACAGAACCGGTAGAGCTTATGCATGCTGGGGGGAGAAAGGAGAAGGGCAAAAGGAAAGTGAGGAAGAAAGAGGAGGACAAGAAATTAAGGGGGCATAAAAAAAAGAACTCAAGGCTTTTATAATCCAACAGCCAGCTGTGACGCTGAGACACTCAATCTGACAAGATGCATTAAAGGAGTGGGTGAGAGAGAGTGTAAGAGAGAGAAAGAGAGAGGAAGGGGGGGGAAGGAGGCAGATGGGGATGAGGAGAAGGGAGGGGTGCGGCAGATAAGAGAGTCAGTCTGCCTAACACACAACAATGGTACAGGATCCATCTACATTTACATTTACATTTATTCGTTTAGCAGACGCTTTTATCCAAAGCGACTTACAGTAAGTACAGAGACATTTTTTCCCTGAGGCAAGTAGGGTGAAGTGCCTTGCCCAAGGACACAACATCATATAGCCACAGCAGGGGCTCGATCTCACAACCTTCCGATCATGAGGCCAACGCCTTAACCGTTGAGCTATCTGACCCCCCCCCCCCCCACACACATCTAAGAGGAGGACTGCATAGGAAGACCACAAACAGGACATTTCACTACGCTTTGAACAACAGTAGGAGCTACATAGTTTATAGCAAACATAATCTCTTTAAATATTGCCCTTTAGTTTAGCTACAGTATACGGGCCAGAGGTAGAAATTGCACTATGTTTAACATTGTATGTGAGGTGAGAATAATACAGAATCGCTTCAGCATCGGTGCACTTGCAATTGTAGTAACAAAAGTTCTTTCGGTAAAGGCTTTATAGCACTTAAATTCGCCAAGGCTGGTAGTGAATGTCATTTTTTTTAGATGGTTTGAATTTTACCTTGGGAGCCAGATAGATGTTTTGTTCCTGGAGAGGGTCTAAATGGGCTGCTGTTTCAGCACACACACGCACAAATACAGCTACTTTAATTATGACCATTTCTCCTCTTTACCTCTTGTCTTCTCTATAATAATACCTGATTTAGCATATGCTCTTATCTAAAGCAACTTACATTTAAGTACAGGGACATTCCCCCTGAGGCAAGTAGGGTGAAGTGCCTTGCCCAAGGACACAACATCACATAGCCACAGCCGGGGTTCAAACTCACAACCGTCCGATCACAAGGCTTTAACCCGCTGAGCCATCTGACTCCCTCCCTTCACTTGGGAAGTAATGTTCCTAACAAACTCGCATACATAGAAACAAAATTGTTTATCCTTTATTTGAGGATAAGAAACAGAGGTTCATAAAATGTGACCAACAACATCGAAGACAGAAAGGTCACTATAAGGAGGACAATCCAGCCAAAAAAAGTGTTTTGTTGCACAGATATACAGCTAGTATAGAATAGCTGTCAAACCTAGGAAGAAATGAGGAGAGATGAGACACACAGACATAGCCTGAAGAAAGACGGATGTTCATACCAGATAAATCTCTCCAACCTTCCAGCATCATTTCATATTAATATCAAGAAAGAGTGAAGGAATTATTCTGGGGATTATTTTGGGCCATTGCGATTTGTGATGACAAGGTGATGTTTTAGCCGTGTAAGGATTTCTTTTGAAGCTCTATGATTTCAATTTCATTATGAAGAGCCAGGTAACGTTATTTTTATTTTTTATTTATTTTTATTGCTCTTACATACACATTAATAGAGAAGTGTGCGTCGCTGATGAAATGGAATGGCAAGACTGAAATCAACACTTTCATCAACAGTCTTACATGCTAGATCAACCCTGGTCCTCGAGTGCTACTGTCCTGAAGGTTTTAGCTGTTTCCCTGCTCCAGCACACCTGATTCTAATGAATGGATCATTATCAAGCTCTGTAGAAGCCTCATAATTACCATTCATTAGAATATGGTGAGCTGGAGCAGGGAAACATCTAAAACTGTCAGGACAGTAGCCCTCAAGGACCAGGGTTGGTGACCCCTGGGCTAGATTTAGTCCCCAGAGCAGTAGGATTTCTGGCCCTTCTGGGGCGTTGTAAGCTCTCTAGCCATCAATAAACATTGTGCGCAAAGTCTTTTTATGATAGTTCACAACACGTATAGATTGAATGTGTGAATGTTTGAGAGGCAGATGTGGGGTGGTCTAGACACGCCCCTCCCTTGTTGTCTTGGTGACAGAAACCCCAGGGGATCCTTAATCTCCTTAAATCAAAAGGAAATTGTTGGTCCATAAATAGCAACTAAAACAATCAATGTACTGTTGCAAGCAAACGGAAAATGCCATAACTACCACCTTTTGAAGTTGTCATGAAAACTATATGTTAACAAAAGGCTAACCAGTATCCCCGCCCATATATTCACTTCTTAGTCCTGCTGAAGTTAACACTAATCAATAGAGTTGAATAGTTTGTCGCTGGGAGTGTCTGTCTGTCTGTGTCATCTCACTGTATAATAATATTATTGCTGCACTACATCTTGTGAAATACATATTCCTTAACGACAATAACAGACTTATAAATATGTACTTCTAGTCGTTGAATATAGGCTGAACTTATAATGAGCTATTTGTGTATAGGTTTGGATAAAAGAGTTTGCTGTACAAATGAATGTCAGATTTTGCAATTGGTTTCCAACTGTACTGTAAACTAAGTTACTTGTTACATGTCCTAGATGTGTATCTACTTTTCCTGTAGATACATCTGAGGTTCCTGTGTGGTTTCCTGACTATCAAATTTAGTTGTAACGGAACATAATGACATAGTAAAACTAGTTTGATGGATTTAAATGCTAATCGTTCAGACACAAAGAGGACTATGTAATGAGAGGCATTTCATCACACAGTGCAGATGCATAAATATGGGCTCTTGTTAATAATTTGAAGAATAATGCTTGGGTTTATTACTGATTAATTTCACCATCTGTCCATCTGGGGATACAAGTATCGACTGTAGATTTAATTATTGAGGCAGGTGAGATAAATTATGAGGATGATTTTTCTACAGAACAGAGAGCCACGTAAACTCAGAGATGGAGACACATATAATCTGTGCGCAAGTGCTCATGTAACAGAGTTAGAAATGTACTTTATTAATTTATATTTCCAATTTGTATTTGTAAGTTTTATTATGCATTTTTATGATTATTTTGAGTATTTGTGAATTTGTTCTCCATGAGTTATCTTCATTTTTCACTATTTTATATGTTTTATTATTTGAATTAATTTCCTGCACTTTGCCCTTTTCGTTCCTCGCGGGCTTTTGTAGCCCCTCTCCTCTGCCCTCAGTCCAGTTGTGTTCTAATGAGGGTGAGTTGTGTGTTAAATATGGCAGTACTATTGTGTTATTTTCTTTGAAAATGTAGTAATTTATGTTGGAATATTCCGTGAATATTATTCTCTGTTATATTATTTCTGTCACCAAATTGTTTTGCGTTGCTTGGACTGTTAATATGAGAGTTATGAACGTTTTTAGTTTCAAGTTTTTGGCACGATTTCTGCAGTTTGTAACTCGCGCAGCTTGTTAGCTTGCACTTGCTACTAGGGCTAACATAACGTGTGAATGTTTAGGAGCAGAGGTGTAGGAAGGAGGAGACAGAAGATTTATAATCTATGTTAATGTCTTCTGCAGGTATGTGTTTATATTTTTGTATGATGAATTTTGTTGTTTTGTTACCTCACCCCACGTTCTGTGTTCATTTTGCAACTAAGTGGCATTGTTTTCATGGTTGTAGATATATGTATCGTTAGTCTATTAAATGTTTTGCTGTAAACATTTTAAACTTCTGCTCAGAGGAGTCCGGTTATGATCTGATGAGGGAGCAGAGGTGTAGGAAGGATGAGACAGAAGACTTATTATGTTTTCTGCAGAGAATAAACGCTGGAAAGCATTATCTTGGGTTCTTCCATCAAGCCTGAACACCCATCCGTGTTCACTCTGATGCTCAAAAACAGCCACACAAATACGCATACAGACCTGAAGTGACTGTTGGTTGCTTGAAGAAGATTATTTGACTTCAATCTTCTACAGATGACGCCCCATGACTTTTCTGCAAATAGGTCAAACATCAATTCTTTGGCTTCACTATTTATTGAAAGAGGGAGGTGAACCCTTTCGTCAAGTCTAAAAAACACTAGTTAAGTATTTTATGAATGTATTTATTACTAATGAATATGACAAGTGAGCACTACAAAATGTCTACATTTACAGTTGCAATCAAAATTATTCAACCCCTTTGAATAATTTTGATTGCAACTGTATATGAGGATTTTACAAAAATGTGTTTCCAAAAAATAAAGCCAGGACCTGAAACATACCCACACACCTACACACAAGCACACACACACATAATTAATCACTCATGAATCCTAAACATGATAGATTTGTACAGCTTTTCCCTGTTGTGGAAGTTTTTTAGGCACAGCTCTGTCTAACTAACTGAGTGAACGATAAGACTGATAGGCCCCATGGAGATGAGACAGCTGGCTCTAACTAAATTCAACGTGGTAACTGGGTCAGGCCCGATTGACATAAGTGACAAGTCTCCACTGGAAGGGTATTGCTACTGATGTCCCCTCAGGCACCAACTCCCAAGTGTCACCTGTGGTGTCTGTAAGGTTACAAATTGGGGGGGTGGTTCCAGGGCCTGCCAGATCCTCTTAAGATCCAGGTGGGTCTTTCAGGCAAGTCCCATGTTAGAAGCTGTGGCTTTGCTAATTAGGCCGTGACGCATGCAGGCAGATACAGCCTGCGTCATTGTTTTTTGGGGATTGGGAATTGCTGTTGCCTGGCCTCATACACATCATTAAGGATGACAGGATTCAGCACCAAATTCCTCTACCATTCTCTTTGTACTGCGTCTCTCTTTATGTTGTCCCTGTCTCCCCACCCCACACTGCCACATGCATCCTCTGTGAAATGGAAATGTCGCCCCATTAACAAACGTCAACCTGCTGCAGATCCGTCGCTGCACTTATGCAAATGTAAGACTAGGAAGATATCACACAAACAGCAAAAGTTGGCAATGGAACCAATGGAAGACAAAATATATGCGTTCGCTTCAGAAATAAATGAGAGCAATTGGGATATCCCTTCGCTTGGAAATAAATACACATGTAGTGTGTAGGCTTTGGAATTACATCTACATATTGTTGAGGTGGGGTAAAAAGAAAGAGAGGGGTAAGGGGAAACACGAACAAGATACCGCTGATTTCAAACAGCATTCATTAGATTAATTATTGAATGTTGTTGAAGTTGAAATACTACCAATCAGAACAAAATCACACAGAACAAAAACTTTCAAAACTTTCAGACTCTTTCAAACTACGAAAACACAAAATATCCAATTATTTGATTCTGCACCACCAGTGTCTTCGTCTTCCAACAGGAAGCAGCGCGTTAAGATGGGAATGCAAGTCTCTGACTCCCGGTCCATCAGCACTGGATCCCCTCAAGTCTGCATCTTTTCCCCCCTGCTCTTCTCCCTGTACACAAACAGCTGCACCTCCAGTCACCCATCTGTCAAGCTCCTGGGCCCGGTTTTTCAAAAGTAATCCACTAGGATTTTGGATAACGGATTGAATCAAATCTTGAAAATGTGTTTTTCAAAAGAAAAAACGGATTACATAATCGGATCAGATCACGTAATCCAATCTTGGTTTTGATCGGGATCGAACCTTTAGTTTGGGTTTTTCAGAACTTTTTTGTAGGATTTGGATCACTTTGATCCAGAAAATGTGGATTAAACTGATCCCATCAGAAGGGTGGATTCAGCGTGGATTTCATGGCCAAAATGTAATGAAAACTTTAAAAATGTATCAAATAATACTATATTTGGATCATGCAGTATCTTACACGATATTCTATTTATTCATAAGGTTTTAATTGTATTTGTTCATCAGTCAGGCTACAGTGATTAGGTATGCTTTAAACTTTAAATTAAAACCTTATTATTTTATGAGGCTAAACTCTTTCTACTTTGCTGTAGGCCTATACTGAAAAGTATTCAGCCTTTCAGTATAGGCCTACAGCAAAGTAGAATGTTTAGCCTCATAAAATAATCCCCCGAACAGCTGTCAAAATTGAGCAAAAACAATAAATTTTATTCTTTCACTAATTGATATATATATATATATATATATATTCATCACAATCACAAAATGTTGGTATTCAGAATATTTATTAGTGATGCATGCAATGATTACAGAAACTTATATTGACCCCACACTGGCTATTCTACTTGTTGCTCTTTACATATCTATAGTTCTTCATTGTGATTTCCTATCCTGTTTGAGCACTGGTTATTCAGCACTGGTTAGCACTGGTGATCCTGTAATGTTCCTATCCTGATCAAATTGATCCAATCCGATGTTGCTTTAAAAAACTGGCTCCAAAAGTAAGATGGATTACGTGATCATGGATCGCAAAAAAGGATTACTAAATCTGGATCAATTTTATCCGGATTAAACCTTTTGAAAAACCGGGCCCTGAAGTTTGTGGACGATACCACCCTGATCGGGCTCATTTCTGTCACTGCGCGACTCCCAGATCAACACTGTGGAGTCCCTCCGTTTCCTGGGCACCACCCTCTCCCAGGACCATTTTAAGTGCGCATCAGCTCACTCATAAAGAACGCCCAGCAAAAGATGTACTTCCTGTGGCAACTGAAGTAATTCAGCCTGCCAAAGACAATGATGGTGCAATTCTACACTGCCATCATCGAGTCCATCCTCACCTCCTCCATCACAGTCTGGTACGCCACTGCCAAGTTGAATCTGTACATACCCTGTATGTTCTGATTATACTGTTCATAATATTGTAGCGTTGACGGCCCGACACCGCGGGGGCTAGCTAGCAGAATGACCAGGACACAGAGTATCTGATGTTGAACCGGAGAACCGGGCTTTATGGTACCTAGTGTACAGGCTAACCCTGGGGTTGGAGGAGTGCCCAAAACAACAAAAGGGTTTATAACTAACTGCGGTTGGTGACGGCGTGGCTTACTAACTAACTGTACTACGAGGAGTGTGTCTTCTTCTCTACCTGATTTCCCGAACTGGCGCCTACTTGCCTCAACTTCCCGCGCCTCCTCGCTGGCCCCGCCCCATAACCCAAACTGGCCTATCAGGCTGAACTAGGGCAACTCCTTCCCCCCACAACTCCCCATCAATCCCCCCCATAGTTCTGCTGGGTCGCTACACTGCCCCCCCCTCTAATTCCTCGTCCCTGAGGAAGAGCATAGTCCTGAAAGCGACCCGGGAGTCGACGTTCTCTCTGTGGCCTCCTTAGTCCACCATCCCACAGAGGAGCTCCTGCTGTTGCAGCCGTGTTCCTCGGCACCACAGCTCCAAGCGACGTCACCTCCTCTCCTGGAGGCACCTTCTGTTGCTGACTCAGTGTGGTCCTCCTGCGGCGAGGTGACCTGGCCCGCACCCTGGGGGGTGTCATGGGGAAGGCGGGCTGCTGATTCCCCCGATAGGGTGCCATCCTATCCCTGTGCAGCACGACTGTGCGTCCTCTGGGAGCCAGTTTGACCCTATACACAACCTCGCCCACTCTCTCAACCACATAACAGGGGCCAACCCAGTTGCTGTCCAGCTTGGGGCAACGACCTTTTACCCTCTTAGGTGTATACACCCAGGCGAGGTCCCCAGCCTGGAAGTCCTGTCCCTTAGCGCGCATGTCGTAGCATCGCTTTTGGCGAACCCCTGCCTGCTGGGCTTGGTGTCTGGCGAAACTGTGAGCCGTTTCCAGGCGGTCCTGTAACTGCCTGGCATACTCCGGGCCAGCCATGGCATCTGGTGCATCGGGTGGTCGTCCGTAGGCTATCTCTGGCGGCGTTCTAAGCTCCCTGCCCAACATCAACAATGCAGGGGTACAGCCTGTCGATTCTTGGACCGCGCTGCGGCATGCCATGAGGATGAGGGGTAGTTGCAGGTCCCAATCACTCTGATCTGGGGCGGTGGTGAGGGCTAATTGGGCGCCTAAGGTCCGCATGAAGCGCTCCACCAACCCGTCGCTCTGAGGGTGAAGTGGAGTGGTTCTTGTCTTCCGGATGCCCAGTTGGTGACACATTGTGGTGAATACTTGCGATTCAAAGTTCCGCCCTTGATCGGAGTGGAGTTCCGAGGGGGTTCCAAAGCGGCTGAACATTCCTCGTACCAAGGCTTCAGCCACGGTTGTGGCTTCTTGGTCAGGTAGGGGGTATGCTTCCACCCACTTCGTAAAGTAATCGATGGCGACCAACACATACTTGTTCCCTCTACCTGTACGGGGAAGTGGGCCCAACACATCGACTGCCACCCTGTCCATCGGTGCCCCGACACATTGCTGCTGTAGAGGTGCACGGGACTGACCTTGGGGGCCTTTACGAGCGGTACAGGAATCGCAGCGGCGGCAGTAGTCCACCACATCCCTCCTGCTCTGGCCCCAATAGAATGCCTGCCTTAGCCGTCTCAATGTCTTTGTCACCCCAAAGTGGCCTACTCCGGGGGATCCGTGATGTGCCTCCAGCACTTTGTCCCGGAGGTCCTTCGGCACGACCACCTGCCAGCGTGGCTCCCCAGTGGCTGGCTCACGCCAGCACCTCTTCAGGACTCCTTCCTGCAGCTCCACCCCAGGCCATTGGGACCACAGGCCTCTGACAGTAGCCGACTGGGCCACCACGTCTTCCCAGGGCGGCCAGTTTCCTGTTTCCAGCCACCCCATGACCGTTTTAAGGTCGGGGTCGTCAGTTTGTAGTTCAGCCCATCCCTTAGCATCATTGGGTAATAGGGCTCGACAGATCACCTCCCCCGTCTGTAGGTTAGCTGCCTCCCGTTCCTCCTCGCGGTTGCAGTGGTGACAGTCTGGGGCACACGGTCGGCGGGAGAGGCTGTCTGCATTTGTGTGACTCTCACCGGCTCTGTGTTGAATGGTGAACTGAAAGGCCTGGAGTTGTTCAATCCATCTGGCGACTTGTCCTTCAGGCTCTTTAAAGGACATGAGCCACTTCAAGGCAGCATGATCAGTTCGAATGGTGAATGGAAGGCCACAGAGGATGTGCTTGAAATGGTCCACTGCGTCAATCACCGCCAACAGTTCTTTCCGTGTGACACAATAGTTCCTCTCCGGCTTATCCAAGGTACGACTGTGGTAAGCAACAACCCGCTCTCCGTCAGGGGTCAGCTGCGAGAGTACAGAGCCAAGGCCTGTGTTGCTAGCGTCCGTATCAAGGATAAATGGCAACTCTGTGTTAGGTGCAACTAGAACTGGGTCCTTACATAAGGCTTGTTTCAGCTGGTTGAAGGCTGCATTCTGTTGCGGTCCCCATTCGAAAGGTGTGTCCTTGCGCATCAAGACGAACATGGGGGCAGCTACAGTAGAGAACCCAGCCACAAAACGCCTGTAATAGGATGCAAGTCCTAAGAAGGATCTCAGTTGGTGGATGTCAGTGGGAGTAGGCCAATCCCTGACGGCTGCTACTTTATCTGGCTCCGTCATGATGCCAGCTCCGCTGATCCTGTGGCCCAAGAAGGAGACCTCCTGCCGAAGAAAACTGCACTTCCCCGGGTGAAGCTTCAGGCCTGCGCGCTTAATCCGCTCCAGTACCTCCATCAGGCTCTCAAATGCCGAGTCAAAACATGGTCCATGGGCAAGGAGGTCATCCAGGTAGACGAGGCAACGTTCAGGGGGCACATCCACAAGGACCCTTTCCATCAGCCTTTCAAATGTGGCCGGGGCGTTGCACAGCCCGAATGGCATGGTGGTGAACTGCCATAAGCCACGTCCCGTGGTGAAGGCGGTCTTGGCTTTGTCTTCTGGGGCCATGGCCACCTGCCAGTACCCACTTTGAAGGTCCAATGAGGAGAACCATGCCGAACCAGCCACGTAGTCGAGGGACTCATCTATCCGCGGCAGTGGGTAAGAGTCCTTCACAGTTCTGTCATTCAATGGTCGGTAGTCGACACAAAACCTTGAGCTTCCGTCCTTCTTAGGAGCCATTACGACCGGTGACACCCAAGGGCTCTCTGATGGCTCGATAATGCCAGCATCCCTCATCTCTTGTATCATCTGGTCAGCAGCAGCTTGGCGGGCTTTGGGCAATCGTCTAGGCCGCTGGCGGATCGGCTGGGCGTTCCCTGTTTTGATAAAGTGTTGGACCAAGTGCGTTTGGCCAACGTCGTGGGGGCCAGTGGCAAAACTGTGTCGATACTCATACAGGAGATTCTATAACCTATCCTGTTGCTCAGAGTTTAGGCCTTCCTGTTTCTTCTCCCAGATGCGCCGGACAGTTTCATCGGCTGCTGACTCTTCCCCAGAGCTGGGGATCAAACTTGCGGTTCGTACGACAGCATGGGGTTGTAACTGGGCATGTGTGCCTGGTTCTGGGGTTATGAGGTTGTCGTCGGACGGTGGAAGAGGGCTCTCTGCAAAAGGGGCCTCCCAGTGTGCCTCCGCATCCCCACTCTCACCAACCTCGTTGGCCATTTCAGGGGGGTGGGGATCATTCAGGAAGGGGATGGTCGTCCCGTCTTTGAACGTTACTGTACGTGCTCTGAAGTCTAGTGAAATTCCTGCTGCACACAGAAAGTCCATTCCCAATAAACAGTCCTCTTTTATTTCCGCGACCCAGACTGGTTGGCAGGCTGAGTAGGTCTCCATTTCGATTAGAGCCTCCCACCTCCCCAGCATGGGGGCCTTTTCCCCGGTAACTGTGGTGAGTCAAACATCTGTAGTTAGTGTTTGAGTTCCGGCAGGCAGGAGGTCTGGATGTAGGAGCGACGCAGTTGAGCCTGTATCCAGCAGGGCTGGGGTCCATCGGCCATTAACCAACACAGATACTCTACAGCAGTCGGCGGTGGGTGCGTTACGGGGCAGAAGAGCATGGGTGACAGGGTGGTGAAGCGCTTTTGTAACAGGTTGGGTGATATTGTCTTTTGGGAGCGAAGGGTGGCTCGGGTCGCCCCCTTTTACACCGAGCCCTGAGCGTTTCCCGGCGCCTGCAGGGCAGAATCAGGCACTGTACAAAGGCGCCATATGTGACCCCTTTGGTGGCATTTCCAGCAAACTTGACTCTGTCGGTCGTCTGGTGACATCGCTTTACGTTCGGAGCCCGTTGGATACGAGGTAGGTCCCGGAGCCTGAACGGCTTGGGTCTTAGGCCGTACGGAGACCTGTCTGGTTTGGTAGTCCAAGCCTTCGGTGAGTATGTCTTCTACTGCCAATGCTTTATCCAGTGCTGCCTCCAATGTCTGTGGGTCAGCGAGTCGGACTTGCTGGCGCAATGGGAGGGGTGAGAGGCCACGAATGAAGGCCTCCTTAGTTAACACCGAGCGTGTCGCATCATCAAAATCGCAAAATCCCCTTCGTGCGAGGTACCGTAGCTCAGCCGCGAACACCCCTAGCTTTTCTCCGGATTCCCGCACTCGATCGTTGAACATCTGTCGCATCACAACTGCCGGGGTGGTGCTTCCAAAACGCCTCTCCAAGGCCCTGACTATAGCCTGTGGGTTCCCTAGGTCGGCTGCGGTCACGTCCAACAGTACTCTTCTTGCTTCCCCTTCCAACACTGAAACTAACTGAACAGCCCTTTCTGCCGGGGACCAGTTATTGGCGGCCGCTAGCAGCTCAAACTGGGCGTAATAGGTTTCCCAAGATGTGAGGCCATCGTAACGTCCCAATTTTATGCGGCTGCCCCTGGGAGTGGGGTCTGGGGCAGGTTTTTGGAGCGTAACCAAAGCAGCAGTAAGTGCGGTAGTCAGAGCCGGAACCAGGTCACTTTGTTGGTTAGCAGCGGTAGCCATGGAGCTAGACTTGGAATACGGTGCGTCGGCGGGAATGTTAACATCACTGTCATTAGCAACTGTTGCATAGGCATCGTTAGCTATGGCTGTGTAGGTGCCCATCTTGTTGTTGCCCATATTTGCATAGTCAGTGTTGGCTTTACTATCACCAGCATTGTTCACTGCTTCAGGTGGATTAATAACACAGCCTTGTGATTCTCCTATCATGGACATTATGCTGCCTTTCGAACCATCAAGGAAGTGTCCAAAGGCACGCTCCATTGCAATGCTCATTCTCTGTATGAATTTCTCTTCTATCTTAGCTGCAATGTCTTTTTGTAACTCAGGGATATAACTTGGTTGGCCAACCACTTTACCGTGAGGATCTTTCGGTGTGATGACGTCATCGTTGTCCGGTTGGCCGAAGCCCGGGCTGCATGCACGTAGTTTGTTTACCTCTCTCTGAACAGCGAGTGGCTTGGCCGTGGTAACATGGAAGGGGCTTTGAACTGCAACATTGGGGACTTCAGTCAGCAGAGTGGCGAGTGGTGAGTGGGACTTTTTTTCCTTTCTCCTCACAATTTGACTTGCATCAGTTGGTTCCCTCTTTGGTGTGTCCGGTGGGGTGCATGGGTTGAAGAAGTCGGGCTCTCCGATTCGTTCAGCCATCTCGTTCCTGCGGTAGCCACTAGCGGTGGTAGCCCGTGCGTGTGAGGGGAATGGAGGCTTGGAAATCCCACTTCTGACACCAGTGTAGCGTTGACGGCCCGACACCGCGGGGGCTAGCTAGCAGAATGACCAGGACACAGAGTATCTGATGTTGAACCGGAGAACCGGGCTTTATGGTACCTAGTGTACAGGCTAACCCTGGGGTTGGAGGAGTGCCCAAAACAACAAAAGGGTTTATAACTAACTGCGGTTGGTGACGGCGTGGCTTACTAACTAACTGTACTACGAGGAGTGTGTCTTCTTCTCTACCTGATTTCCCGAACTGGCGCCTACTTGCCTCAACTTCCCGCGCCTCCTCGCTGGCCCCGCCCCATAACCCAAACTGGCCTATCAGGCTGAACTAGGGCAACTCCTTCCCCCCACAACTCCCCATCAATCCCCCCCATAGTTCTGCTGGGTCGCTACAATATGTATATTCTGAACATACCCATATTTATTATATTCTGTTGTAATAACTGTTTTGCACTTCTGGTTGAATGCTAACTGTATTTCATTGCCTGGACTTGTACCTGTGTAATGACAATAAAGTTGAATCTAATTTAATCTAATTTGTATCATTTGTTATTTGTATCCTATTTGTAGTGTATTTTACGTTGTATTCATTTTTTATTAGTATGCTACATATATGTTCTATGTTTGCTCATTTTTGCCACAGTGAATTCTATGTTTGTTAATCTTGAATAGCAAATAAACCCGATTCTGATTCTGATACTGATTCTAATCACTTAACAATTACAATCTTACCCAGGCCTTCAGTACACAGCCTAAATCATGCATAACATTAAAATAAAGAGTCCCTTAGCTGTGTCTAAACTGTGGAAAGGGGTCGGTTGGGAGTGAAACTGGGACCCTCAGAGGAGTGTGATAATAATGATACACTGCAATCAAATTATCTCCCAAGAGGGACCCTCCTCCTCCCTCAATTTCCCTAATAGTCCTCGCGGTCCAGGCGGCTGCATACTGAACATGCAGTAAAAAAAAAAAGCCCTCTGTCGCCACCACATGAGGACTGCTGCCGCATAGCCAATTTCTGCAATAATCTTGACACTTTGTGTCAAGACAGTCCCCATGTTTTGTTTTATATTCCACACTCCAACAAAATAGGCATGTCCCTCAACAACCTGAGGATTTAGCACCTGGGACGAGGATTTAGTTATTGGAAATTGTTTGCATCTCAAGGTATCCTAATCTGCTCTGAATACAATTAATTCAAGATGAGAATTCTAAGGCTAAAGAGACTTAAGGTTTAAGAGTCTGCATGCTATCAACCTAGATTAGTTTGGAACTAGTATCCATCATTTGGGGCCTGCCTGGGGGATTTACTGGTGCTGTCTGGGTAGTACGAGTTGAAACATGGCCCCTAACACAAATCCCACATTTGTTGATTAGGATTATGTTTGTTTGTTTCTGTCTCTGTAATTTCCCAATTTGTAGTTGTAGTCTACAAATTGTATACGTGGCTTGTAAGCACTGATGTGAATTGAGTGTTATTCTTCACTTGCTAAGAAATAAGGCTGCCACGATTAGTCAATTAGTCGCGATTATGTCGACGAACAAAATCGTTGACAACTAATTTAGTAGACGACGCATCGTTTAAAAAAAAAAAAACACCTTCTGTCTCTCACACACACCCACACACCTACGCACATGCGCAGTAGTGGTAATCGGCGTCAGGCCTGACTTTACCATAAATTAATCTATAACGGTATCATGACTACCCGGCAACAAAGCTCCAAAGTGTGGAAGCATTTTTTTTTAAAAGTGGCGAGAAAAGCGTGCAGTGCAACAGTTGCAAAGCTGAACTTGCATTTCATGGAAGCACAACGGCTATGCATGAGCATCTGAAAAGAAAACATCTAATTGTGGATGATTCTGAAGAGGGTCCGTCGTTTTAGTAAATTAACCGGCTAGTTAGATTAGATTAGATTATTAGGGTAAACAGTTAGCTTTCTTGCTACTTACTCATCGTTACATTTCAGTGTCAAAGATACTGTAGCTAAATCTTTTCTTTGCATCCCTGCAACCTCCACCCCATCGGACTGGATTTTCTCTGCAGCAGGAAACATCTGAAAACGTGATTTATTTTTGTCTTGTTTAGGCCAGTGCCTTGTCCTTATTTTACTCAGATGTTTGCTGCTCTGTTCTAGAATTGTTTGTTGATACAAGGTTTGTTGATTAAAATGTTAATGAGCTATCATCTTAATTGTTTTTATTTTCAGTTAGAATATACCTCAAACACTTCAAGCTGAAAGCTAATGATCTGATCAGCTGGTGCGGTACACCTTATGTTTTACAGTCAATTTATGTATGATCCGATTAGTCGACTAATCGGAAAAATAATCGGTGATTAGTCGACTATCAAAATAATCGTTTGTGGCAGCCCTACTAAGAAATATGATAATATGATATATAATCACAATATATTGAGTTGGAGCAGTAATGTAGGATTATTCCATTATGTCATCATGTCAATTTTTTGCTTGACTTCTGCTAGGAGTTAGTATCTCAGTCATTACATATGGTCACAATACCGTCCAATCATTAAGGTTGGTCTGAACTGAATCACTGATCGCTGGCTTAGTTTTCAGAAGCCAAAGATATCAGATATATTAAATGTTACCATCAAACCTTTAGATTTATCGGTTGCTATAACGATGTGAAGATCATGTCAGCAAAAATGACAAAAAAGGGCAACACAACAACATTACTGACTGCCTTTATAGCTATGCTTCTCATATGTAAAGTTTTGAGTAACGTTGCTATTTTCGCACAACATCTGTGCCTACACCTCATGGAAAACCACAAGTCTTGATCAAACACTCGAGCACTTTGAAGTACCAGGGTAACCATGACTACAACTGAGCCCTAATAGGATTAAATGGTACTCATTTACATTGAAAATGTAATCATTTCACATTCTCTCTTCCATGTGGCTAGGGCCTGGTACATAATTTAAAAGCCCAACGTCGATAAAGAGGAAGTGAGAAAGATATGTTATAGGGTTGTTATACAATATGTGTGATGAAAGACCTGAGGGCAGAGAAACATGCTACAGTAAACGTGTGACTGCAACATGCATTTGTGTTCAATTGAGTGTTCCTTCTGGTGGTTTACATGTGGGCTTGGTTGTTGACCTGGTGCTGTGACCTAGAGGGGTGCAGTAAATACAGTAAGATGGCAACCATTTGGCCTAAAAAGGTGTGTACCCACAGATTCAATCAGTTGTGTGTTTGAAAGGAGGTTCCAATCTTTCTTACGACCCCCGCTTACAGGTACAATTTGGGGTTGTTTCCCTCTAGCTTCTACAATCAAGTTGAATCTAATGTGATACTCTGCCAATACCTTTGCTAGTGTTGTTTGTTCTTGTTTGACAATTTGGAACAGATAATATGTTAACCATGTTAAATAAACCTTGAGAAAATAAACCTTAAGTCCTGTCTGATCAAATTCTTCATATAGAACTACATGGCCATGGTTCCAACAGCATACTATGCAATGGCATACGCAAAAACACACGATTATAGCACAACAAACATACCTCCTCCCGTTAGAAGCAATGAAGCAGAGTTTTAATTATTGCCAGTGTCAGACTTGGGCATATAGCCCGCAGTCAAGGAGAGGAAAATAGAGAGGGATTTAGCTTCTTACTTTTCTTGACAGCTAATTACACATAAAACGGCTAACGCCGCAAAACAAAAACGGTCAGACCATTAAACTTGGCTTTAGACTGAAAGGGGTGCAAAGGTGAAGTTGAAGAGCCCAGCATCCAAACTTTTGTTCTGAAAAGTTTCATTCATTTTTTATGTCATGAACATCGGTGGATGAAAATCCATAACAAGCTATTAGGCCAGAGGAAAATGTACTTGATTGTGATTCATAATCTTTAAGGCATCCTTGAGAAAATATCATCAAATGTCATTGTTATCTAATTATGCGTCTTGAATACTGCAGACATTTCCAACCAACCATATGTGTGGTGTGTATGAGTTGTGGGTTGGGCCTTGTCTCTGTGCCCTCTCTGCAGGCATGGGTGTGGTTTGCAGGGGAGCTGACTGCACACACCTGAACCCAATCATCATCCCAAGCAGTATTTAGAGGCTGGCCTCTGGCATGCCCATTGTCAGATCATAGCATGTTCTTCACCTCCTGTATTGTGCTCATTTGGACTACCAGCTACCTGAGTGCTACAACCTTCTTTTGTGTTTTTATACTTCTTGTTCCCCGTCTGCTACGGGCACTTTGATTTTTTTCCCTGCCTGGTGGCCACAGTGTTTTTTGGTTTTGGTTTATAATAAACCCCGGCTTACACTCAACCATACAAGTGCCTCTGCTTTTTTGGGTCCATTACCACCAAGACGTCACAATATAGTGATTATTTATGGGTTCCCCTCAAGAGAGGCTAGTCTATATCCCTGTGTCTTTATATTTTTATTTCTGTATAAAACCTCAGCAGATCAATTCTCTCATACTGTCTACTTCTGGCTGTAATTAATCACATTCATTGTGCTCTAATCTAGGTCAGAAACTTTATTCTAATGTCTGTCCTGGATCTTGGCAATGTGGCTATTGAATGAGACTCAGTGTTTATGTATGTGTGTCCATGCGTGTAAGTGTGAAATTCATCTGTGTGGATGAAAGAAACCTGTGTATGTGTGGATGGTGCTGGACTGAAACTGTGCGTGGGTGTATATGTCAGTGTATGTGGGTGTGTGTCTGTGTCAGTGTGTATGTGTTGGAAGACTGGCCCCTCTTTGGATGTCTTCTATACCTGTTCCCAGGCTGGCTCTGTGTCTCCTATCGGTCCCCCCGACACACTTCCTGCAGCAAGACAGAAGCACGTAGGCCAAGTGAAGCACATTGGCTTAGTTTTGTCCATCTTACTTGTCTGACTGTCATGTGAGAATGTTTGTTTGTGTGTCCGTGCGTGAACATGTCCATGTCCAAAATCTTGTAGCAGCCTTGTATTTGCATTTTGCACTGCATACGTGTGCACATATTTCATTTGCCTGTTTCAGTGCGTTTGTGTCGCGTGTTAGAGATATCAAAGCACAGAGTTGCTGTATAGCTATTATCTCTTTGTACTTGTGTGGGATTCTCTTTGTGCGCGTGTGTATACATATACATATATTGCTTGTTGGTGCTAGAGCGACCAGTATGCAGCTGTTTAGTTGTGTCCGCATACAGTATGTGTGGGAGTGTGTGTGTGTGTCAGAGATACAGGGCCAGCTGTATCACCACAGCGTTCGGCTGGGGCTCTCATCTCTAGGCGCTGGCATAAACAAACGAGGGAGTAGATAGGCTACATCCTCACATGACAGCTCGACAAAGGGAGAACCAGAACACACGTTGTCCTCAGCTACAGCCAGCTCAGCACTGTTCCCTTCCCGTGCCAGCTGCCTCGTGGGGGCAACCTGACAGCTTTAAGCTGTAATTTCTCGCTTGTGGAAATGTTTGGAGTTTGCAATATTGGGTCATTTCCATTGGTTGTATTGTACCAGGTAATGTTAAGTGCAGCCTATTCAGGATTTGTCTATATTCACTGTATTCAAGTGGGAAAAGAGCCCAACAGTATCTGGTGAATGATGGATTCTGGGTCCATATGTGGGGTTGGTGGAAGTGTCTGTGGAGCTTTGTTAAAAATAAGCTTTGAAGAGGGGCTGCTGAAGCCAGCTGGAACTCTCTTGACTTCTGTACTCCCCAAGGGGCCCTCTCTCTGACCCTGCTGTTTGCCCAACTGAATTGCTCATATATTTTCCTTTTTATTAAAGCTTTTCCTTCCCTTTCTGAAAAAGGAAACCCAGCCTCACTGACCAAAAACACCGAAAGATGTCCGATGTCAGTCTCACAACAAATGAAAAGGTGTGGTTTCTGAGAGAAGGCGTGACTTTCAAATGGTCCCCTAAAATAGGATTCAGGGAAATAAATGAGTGTCAGAACAGTGGCTATATTATTTGCCTTTCTTCTTTGGTTGTAAGCCTTGCATCTCCTCTGCTGTCTGACAACGTGAAAGGCTGTGGAAAAAAGTGAAATTATAATAAAAAATTATCACCCCTCGGATGAGATTCAAATCCCTCAACGTCCTTTATAATGTATTTTTGAAGCACTGGCAATGCTTTACAGTGCACCTGATGCTTGGAATATAAAAGACTAAGTCTTGGGTGGTAATTATGGTACATACATGGTGATGGACATTTAGGCAGCTACCAGGACCACTGAGGTGATGACCAAGAAAAAGGTTAAAACACAATGTTTTTCTATTTATTCACCATGCTACATGAATTAGTAATAAAAAGGTAACTCAAACATAAAGGCTGTACATTATACGGAAACAAAACCTCACAAAGAACCCTGACTAGCACTGGCTAAATAGGAACAGCTGAAAACGATTAAACGAAATGAACATTGAAATGGAGAATCCAGAATGTAACCTGGAAAAACACTAACCTAGATCAGCAAAGAAAAAGTGTACAATAAAAGGAACAACTAAATCCAAGAAAGACTATAGCATTAGTCACATCTTAACCATACTATAGTGTGTGAGTCAAAGTCAAAGCAATTTCCCCCCCTGGGGGACAAATAAAGGTTTTCTTATCTTAAAATCAATCGAGAGCTGAGATATTGTGACTTGATTTTACCTTGACTAGTGTGTTTACTATCATAATCCTCCAATAACACATAATATCATCTGCTCCTTGCAACTTTGATGACGTATTACTACTCAACATGATTTAAGGATGATATAATACTGTGATTGGCAAGTTTGGGAGTTTCATCAAGACCAATATGAATCCACCGTGAATTTCCATTCTTGATTGTGATAGTAATACGCAAACTCAGAGACAATACAAGAGTGAAAAATATCCACTTTGGTTCAAAATTAATCAATTCCCGTTTTGGAAAGAGTTGCTGGATAAATGCCAAGGAGTGTTGAGATTGATATACTTAACATCCTGTACAGAATTTATCCAGTGTAGGAGTGTATAGCAGATTATGCTGTTATTTGAAAAAAGGAAATATCAAACTATAAAAGTATTGAGTACTTAAATTGCTTAAAAGACTAACAAAGGCTGTTACAGGTGTGCATGATGTCACATGTGGGAGGTTAAAGGCTTACAGATCAATTGACTCAGTTCACATACTAGCTGCATGCAATACTGCAGCTATCATACAGGGGGGTTCAAACATATATTGTAATACAATAATCCCCCGTGATAAGTGAAATCCGTGAAGTAGAAACTTTTTTTTTTTTTTTACAATTATTATACTGTACGATTACTTTTAAATTAAAGATTCATGCATTCCGTAATGCCGACCTACAGCCGCACAGCTTTTACCCTCCTTTAGCATGTCCAGAAGTTTAACTTTTTTTGCGACTGTGAACATCTTCCTCTGCCTTTTGGGCCCAACCGCAGATGCCTTTGTCGGTGCAGAACGTTTTATCGACATTATTTGTTACGAGAATTTGCTTGTACAAGAGACATTTACGTGAATTTTATTTGGCTAGCTGTTTTGCACGTGTACAGTACATACAGTATTACAGTAAACCGCAACGTTATTGACGCACAGGTAGAGAAGAAGCAGAGAGACTGTTCAGCTAATCGGAATGCAGAACACAATGCACGATAAAAAGAAACGTGAAGTAGCGAAACCGTGAAAAGTGAACCGTGATATAGCGAGGGATTACTGTACATGAAATGCTATATATATAAGGCAATATAGAATGGAAGCTCATCTAAACAATTCAAGTTTGTGTGCAGGCTACAATGTTGAATTACCCTGCTTAGTGCTTTTGGAATGCAATGTAATGGGAGATTAGTGTAGCTTTCCAAAGACATGATGACATTCATGCCAGTGATTGGTTGGACCTAGCCAACCAGTTAGCCTCGATACTGTGTGTTCAGTGGGCTATACATCTGTGGTCCTGCTGAGGCTTGCTCTGCAGGGGACGTCTCCATTTGTGTGGCGGTGGCAGCGATGGTGGACAGGTCGTGGGTGGTGACTTTCTTTCTTTTACATTTCCCCAGACAGCTGCTGAGCCACACTAAGTGCTGCTGCTAGCCATTTTTTGACCTACACACCAGCGTTTTATTGCCAACGTATCGGCATATATATATGGTAGAATTTTTGGTTCAGCTTAGTTTTCATTATTTATTTTGGTGCCCCCCTCACCACTTTGGTGCTCCGGTGTGCACTTGGTGCCCTACATGCTCGTGGTGGGAGCAGCAGTACTGACCACACAGGAAGACATTCTGCTGACAGGGAAGGAGAGTCTGGTCTCGAGAGCGCGGGAAGCCACTGTGTGTCTCAATCCTCTTACCTCTATACCATTTAAAATGCAGTGAAAATATTTAGTGTTCCAGAGTATGGTGTGCTTCATGCCCAAAATAAGAAGGAAGAACTTCAGTTACTTCTGTTCATGTTTTATAATACATTTTTTTTTTATAAATGCATGCCTCATTGTTGAGCTGCTTATTTGTCTGCAAGTCTTTTAAATCATAGCAGTAATCCCCCAGGTCTTACTCAATGGTTGCCACAATGGCTATATGATTATTTACTACAATCTTTTTGTGGTTGTCCGACTGATTAGTGAGTAAATACAGTAGCAAGAAAAAGTATGTGAACCTATTGGAATTTCATGGTTTTCTGAATAACTTGTGATCTGATCTTCATCTACCGGTGGTCAAGGGTATTGACAAACAATGTGTCTAAAATAATAACACAAAAAATTTGATCTTTCATGTCTTTATTGAACACATTCATTCAACATTCAAAATGGCAGTGGAAAAAGTAAGTGAACCCTTAGAATTATTATCTTATTTTTCTGATCATAAGTCACATTTTTTTCATAGTTTGGCAGGGGGTGTGACTTATTAACCGGAGTGACTTGTGTGAAATTATTAACACATTGTTATATCATTCAGTGTTGGGCAGTAGCGTTGCTACAAGTAGCAGCGTTACTAGTTTAACTACAGTCAGGTCCATAAATATTTGGACATTGACACAATTTTCATCATTTTGGCTCTGTATACCCCCACAATGGATTTGAAATGAAACAATCAAGATGTGCTTTAAGTGCAGACTTTCATCTTTAATTTCAGGGTATTTACATCCAAATCAGGTGAACGGTGTAGGAATTACAACACATTTTATATTATTATCTTTCACCATCACCATTATCATTATTATAACTATTACCATCACTACCTCACCACCATGCAGTATTACTTTTGTAAACTTTTTTTTAACTTTCATGACTTACCTCACTCACGAGCAATACTCGTTATATTCATATTCTGTATTAAGTGCAATATTCCTACTTAACTTACTTTTATGCAATACTGTAATGGCGTAATTCTCCATAACTGTCTATATGTCTACTTAATTTACTTATTTTTGCAATACTGTAATTCTGTAATTCTCCTCAAATGCAATAACTGTCTATATGTCTACCTAACTTATTTTTTATTTAATTTTTGCAAATACTGTAACTCTGTAACTCTCCTCAAGTGCAATAACTGCCTACATGTCTACTTAACTTATTTATTTTGCAATACTGTAATTCTCCTCAAGTGCAATAACTGTCTATATGCTTGCTACATTTCTCTGGTGCTTGGTGTTGTGAAGCTTAATTTAATGTAGAGCAGGGGTCTCAAACTCGTGTTAACCAAGCCACTACACCAGCTGACACCCTGCACCCCCGGAAAACCTGCACCCCCAATGGCACAAGTTTGAGACCCCAGATGTAGAGTAACTGGTAGCTTAGCTCACTACACTTTCCATGTAGCCCAACACTGATATCATTGTGTGCGTGCTGCAAGGCACACTCGAAGGGATGGGCATCACTGTCACTGCGCTTAAATGGATCTCATCCTACCTGACAGGAAGATCCTATCAAGTCTCCTGGGGAGGAAAAACATCTGGTACCCGCCTGCTCTCCACTGGGGTCCCACAGGGTTCCGCCCTTGGTCCGCTCCTATTCTCCCTATACACCACCTCACTCGGGCCAATCATCGCCTCCCATGGCTTCTCCTATCACTGCTACGCTGATGGCACGCAGCTATATCTATCCTTTCCCCCAACCGATCAAGGGATATCGACCAGAATCGAGGCCTGCCTCTCTGACATCTCAGCCTGGATGACCAGACATCACCTCCAGCTGAACCTCACCAAAACAGAACTCTTCATCATCCCTGCCAAACCTTCAATCACCCACGATCTCTCCATCACTATGGGATCTGCAACAGTGACCCCTTCATCCTCTGCCAGGAACCTGGGGGTCACCTTGGACAATATTCCACCCAACTGCTAGTCCAAGCCCTTGTCCTCACAAAGCTGGATTACTGCAACTCGCTACTAGCTGGCCTTCCTGCAAATGCAATCCGTCCCCTTCAGAGGATACAGAATGCAGCTGCTCGTCTGGTTTTCATGTGTAACACTGCCGGCTCGTGAGCAATGAAACATAGAGGGGAGTCCCACGCAGGTTGCAATTAAAGAATATATTTATTAAATAATAATAAACAGCAAGTAAGATAATTTAAGGCCAGCTCGCGATCAATGTATTGAGCACCCCTGCCCTAGAGTGATTTACAAGGGCTCTGCATCCTAATCGGCAGAGGCCGCTCACTAGGGGCCTACTTGTTCAAACAACTATGTGAGGATTTCTTTAAAGCCATGAACTTTGTGTGTGTGCGAGAGAGAATAAATGAAAGTGTGTGTGTATGACCAAATGTGTAGTTCTTGACAGAGCTTCTCTGTGTCAAGCTGTCATTGGGAACGGTGGCCCACTGGCCCAGAGAGAGAGAGAGAGAGAGAGAGAGAGAGAGAGAGAGAGAGAGAGAGAGAGAGAGAGAGAGAGAGAGAGAGATGGTAAAGAAAGGGAAAGTGACAGAGAGAAAAAGAATGAGAGAAAAATATGACTATTACTCTCACTGTTCCGGTGAAGACACTTCATCCAAGCATCATCTGTTGTTCCCTCCGAAGACTAGCACTAAAACAGGAATTGAAAGCATAGCTAACAACGTTCTCAGAGGAAACAATCTCAATCCCACAACACTAGTATGTAACTCGTCCACTGACACACATTTGAATCTTTAGAAGTTCAAGTGATTCTTCTGGAACTTTCATCATTTAAATTTAGCTAAGGAGGATTTTGTTTTCTATTCTGGCTTTCTAATGCTTTTACTGTGTTAACCTTCTGTCTGAACATTTGACATTCATTAAAACCAAGTCTTGTCATGCAGTACAGTCCTGTAGCATTCAATATGTTCTGCTAATTATACACAGTCAAGGACGCCCGCTGAAAGCTACATAGTCAAGTTGCATGATTTAATTATTTGTTCTACCTCTGTGTGTGGCAGAGTTCCAATGCATAGCTCGCTGACAGATGGGGTCAGGCAATGGGGTCAGGCAATCCAAACGTTATTTTTCATTTCAGAAGCCACTCTATGTCACTTTAAAGCGTTTGTGGTGTGTCTAAAAATGTAACCATTTTAAAGGGACATGGGGGATCTGTTTGAAGCAATCGATTTGAAATTGCCACTGTGGCGGAGAGTGCAATTGATGTCAAGGCCGCTCAGAAATGAGTCCTCTTGCTTTCCTGATTGAAATGACATGTGGTGTCATTGTGACTGGATGTATGAGTGGAACCAGGCCAGGCCCATTATGTACTCATGTGCGCCTACCCCATCACCCAACTCTCTAAATGTCTCTCTCTCTGTCTTTCTCTTTCTCTCTTTCTCTGTCACTCTCACCCTTCTCTCTATCACTAGGATTAGTGTATTAGTATATTATGGACTATACTATACTGTACTGTTTTGTTTTAAAATCTTTTGATTTCTAATATCTAATCTCCCCCAAAGTATAAAGCTACAGCAAAGCAATACATATTAGGATTCAAGGACAAAACATGAAACTGACTTAAACAACAGTGTTTAGAAAGTACCATTTCCTAAAAAAAGGCTGTGCCACATTAGGTTTGTAGTATTTGCTGTAGAAGACATGTTAACACACCTGACCTGAACATCAGCATAGAGCCATCCTTGATCATTCAGTCAGGTGAAGGAGAGAAGGGTTGACCAGCGGTTGGGCTACCAGTGTCTGCCTCAACTACAGCTAGTCAATTAGCATGCTCTCTGTCTTTCTGTAAAGAGCTGATGTAGGTGAGGGGCACACCTGTCAATATTTACAGTTATAGAAAAATGAATCATTCCTTGCCATCTGCTCTCGAACGGCACGTGTTTGCGTGCAATCAAACAGGGTCCTCTGCAAAATTAATGGCACTTTCCATGGTCGTATGCTAATGGGCCTAATCAATTAATCACTTCTGGCCGACACAAGGTGATGCTAATGAGATCGGAGGTTTGTTATACCATTCAGGTATCGAGCTGTGCCTGTTTCTAGCACTTTTCAATGAGTATAGTCTAAATTGCATATAATAATAATCTAATTGCTTGAATAAAAATGGATGATTAGCCGTTAATGTGTAGAGATCTAGGTAACCCAGGGCCAGAACCATGGATGCTTTTTTGGACTGCTGGTGTGTGAACATAGAAGTTTGACACCTTAGCTACATGTTTTAACAGCATTGTTTTTATATGAGGTGAAACAAAGGCACGTCTCATTTGAGATGCATAGCTAGTGGCGGGGATGTACTCAGAAATATTGCATGGCCAGCCTGCAGCTTATGCCCACAGGCAGGTTGTGATCATGCATTTAGATTCCAGGTTCAGAAGGATGTCAGTCTGAACAGTCAGTTTCAAAAGCATCCAGAACCAAGTGTGTGTGTGTGTGTGTGTGTGTGTACTTGTGTGAGCGTGTGTGACAGACTGAATATAGTTACAGTTGTGTGTACAGTATGTGCTGTCTGTATGATTGGCAAAGTACTTCACTTGTCTGTGAGAGTATGTGTATGTGGTATTCCCACTTTACACACATTGTTCAAAACAGACGTATGTTTGAGTGTGTGTGCAGGGGGTGTTAGGCAAACAGGACCATGCTAAAGCTATGTTAGGTTCCAGGATTCAGAGAAGGTGCTGATCGATCGTGATTTCACTTTAGGGACACAGAATGACGGGGATATAGCTACGCCTCTAATGTCACACTGAGATTTTCTGCACACTTTTCCTTTACAGGTAGAGCTCGGCAAACAGGCAGGGGATTAGTGTGTGTGAATGTGTGTACCTGTCAGTAGAAGTATAGGGATGTGTAGTGTGTGTGCATGCCTATGTGTGTGTGGAAGCAGAAGCATTTGCAGGGTTTGACCTATCTTCATACAGTATGACGCTTTCTTTCATGGCTCACGTCGGTCTCTTTGGCTGTGAAGCGTCGTTGACAGGGCCATGCAGAGGTGCAGGGCCATGCTAAAGGGGCAGGTTCTCAAGGTCAAAAAGGGACATCGAAAAGGTGACCTAGATGACCAAGAACCTTGTACGGAAAGCAATTGTATTATTCTTATAATGTCACCGTTTCTGAGACAGTGTAACCAGGTGCGGAGGCAGAGGCTGTCAACATTTGGGACTCCAGCCACAGGTATATTCAGTGGTAGACATCATATAGAAAAAATGTGGGCCTTTATTTGAGTGCAATTTTTTGGGGAGCTGTATATAAAATGAATATAGCCATATTTAAATTTCGTAAAACTTTTCCCAGCGCAATAACTTCAAAAATGATAAATGCACGTTTATTTTCACTTTTACCAGTAAACGTGGAGGCAGAGCTGACCTGCATAGCCTATTATCAACCAGACAATCGGAATATAAAAAAAAGCATAATAAAAACTGTGCTCACACACCTAGACAATAATAACACTTATGCCCGTATGTTGTTTGTAGACTTCAGCACTGCTTTCAACACTGTCATTCCCACCAAGCTGATCACCAAACTTGGAGAGCTGGGCATCAACACCTCCCTCTGCCACTGGATTATGGACTTTCTGACCAACCGACCACAGCATGTTAGGTCAGCCCACTCCTTCTCCTCCACCATCACACTCAACACAGGTGTACCACAGGGATGTGTGCTCAGCCCGTTCCTCTAATCTCTCTTCACCCATGACTGCAAGCCAATGTATGGATCCAACTCCATCATCAAGTTTGCTGATGACACCACGGTGATCGGCCTCATCACCAACAACGATGAGACAGCCTACAGAGAGGAAGTACAGCACCTGGCCATGTTGTGTGGTGACAATAACCCTCTCCTTAATGCCACAAAGACCAAGGAGCTTATCGTGGACTTCAGCAAGAAGATGGGAGACACGCACGACCCCATTCAAATCAACGGGATGGCCGTTGAGCGTGTCTCCAGCTATAAGTTTCTGGGGATCCACATCTCGGATGACCTGTCCTGGATTACAAACACCTCCGGCCTGATCAAGAAGGCTCACCAGCGTCTGAACTTCTACCGCTGTGCGATCGAGTGCATCCTGACAAACTGTGTTACAGTGTGGTACGGGAACTGCACAGTCGCAGAGCACAAGGCACTGCAGTGGGTGGTGAAAACCGCCCAACGCATCACTGGGACTATTTTTCCATCCATTGAGGACATCCAGAGGAAGCGCTGTCTGCGCAGAGCTCACAGCATCCGTAAAGATTCCTCACACCCCGCCCACAAACTGTTTGCCCTCCTGCCCTCCGGCAGGCGCCTCAGGAGTCTCCGGACTAAAACCAGCAGACTGAGGAACAGCTTCTTCCCCAGAACTTTGACACTCCTGAACTCCACTACACTCCGCCCCCCTATATAACACCCGCCCCCCCATAGAACCCCCACCACCCTATATTTGCACATTTCTGTTCATTTCTGTTTGTTCATTTTGCACCACCTGCATAATTGAGTTGTTATTTGCACATCTGCACATCTGTTACTGCATCTGTTCATTTGTTCATTTTGCACATCTGCTCATTGCATCATTTGCACTAACTGTACACACATGCAACCCTGTAATTTCTGTTTAATACTGTAGCATCTTGTACTCTACAGCTGTACACTTGTCTAAAATCACTTTAATCTGTACATACCCTGTATATTCTGATTATACTGTTCATACTGTGTATATTCTGAATATTTATTATATTCTGTTTAATACCTGTTTTGTACTTCTGGTTGGATGCTAACTGTATTTTGTTACCCCGTACTTCTACCTGTGTAATGACATTAAAGTTGAATCTAATCTAATCTAATAATACTGAAAGCCCCATGCAACAACTGGCTGGCGGCAGCTCACTTATTATTAATTAATACTAATAATGAAAAAAAATTTGAACAATACATTTAATAATGAAAAATAATACTAAGAGTAGTTTTCTTGAAGGGTGACATTGTCAAGAAAAAAAGCTTTATGACCAGCATAATAATATTGATTATGTGCATATCAGAAGTCTAACGATACGCAGCTCTGCATTATAGCAGATAACCTTGACCATGTACTGGGTCAAACACACACACACATTAAATCATCTGCAAACATCCATACTACTCTGTTGCACGCACACACTAACAAACCAACAAAACTACAAATGAAAATGACATCTTATCTGTTTTCTTGGGACATCCTTTCACATTCCCCTTCATCCAATGATGAATCACTCCTGGACCAGACTAGATGGTAACCTCATCCCCTGCACACTCATACTCTCCTACTCATAATTTTTTCATCTTCATCATTCATCATTTGTTTTTGGGTGAGGGACTACACTGTACTTTATGCATGCAAGTATCCGTGTGTTCCTGCTGTGTTCTGTGTATGTATGTATAGACCCACACAAGGTAATCGGTATCCCCTGTGCCAGGGGACAATTGTGTCACCACCCTTTACATGTGACTTAGGACATATTATTTCCTGAAGCTGTTTGTCTTCTGGAGTGGAACGACTCACAATGAGTGATTTTAACCAAAGTGACCTACAATTTAAGTACAGGGACAATCCCCCTGAGACAAGTAGGATGAAGTGCCTTGCCCAAGGACACAACATCACATAGCCACAGCCGGGGTTATCTATGATATATGCACTATATTTATTATTATTTATGAATCAATAACGTTAATTCTAGAAATAATTATTGAATTTTTATTTTTGTATAATTTGTTTATTGAGCAACAACAGTTTAATACAGTCAGGAGAACAAGTCCCACATGAAACAGAACAAGCTCACATTTTTTGTTTTACAATTCACCCCCCCCCCCCCCCCCCCCCCCTATTTTTGACTAAAAGTCCATCAGCTTCGGACATAACCAAAACATGTGCATGAGATCGGCAGGAGATTGGTTAAATCTATTACAGATGTCTGCAACATTGGGATAACATTTAGACAGTCTATGATTAATGTAGTAGCTTCTATGTATGAATTTGCACTGGATTCGCCCGTGCAAAAAAATGTTGGTTATGTAACACTGGAGCATAAATAGAGAAATCTCTCAGGCCAAAAAGCCTCCTGAATTGCAACCATATTTTGAGGGACTGTTTGACTACTGGGTTAACGCCAGGGGTGAGAGTAGATTTTAATTCTTGCCGGTACTATTACCAAAACCATCATTGCCTCATAGTGTTCTCTCTCTCGGTTTATGCATTTAACACTCCTGTTGTGTTCCGGTCAAAAGTGACCGATTTACATGTTTTCTCTCTCAAAAAATGTATTGAATTTATTCTGATTGCCATGAGATTCAGTGAAATTTAGTCCAGACAGGGTATCTAAACAGCCAATATATTTTTTTCTGAATTTTATACAAATCTGGGTGTTTTATTTAACTTTGTTACACCTGTGGTGTTCAACCGTTCATTCATATGACTCAATTCTTTTAATACGATTTTGTTCAGGCACACACCCATTCAACAGATGGACACACTTACCCTCCCAGCCCCCAACATGCACCTGTGTTTGAGTACACATGCACACACATACTACAAACACACACATTACTCCCCTTCTTGGCTTCCATGGCTACCCCCACGGGAACCTTGCCCAGATAGAATCTTTCACCCACGGGAACCAAACCTGTTGGATTTGCTCATAATTCATGCTACGGCAACACGATGACCAAATGGTATTCTGTACCTGAGGCATTGATCACATCTTTGACACTGATAAGTGTCAGTGGTGAGTTTGTCCTGGGGTTCATCGCCATCTGAAAGGAGACGTCAACTGTCAACAAAAAAATCATGATGACCCCAAGGCCAAACAGATCATGCCATGGGTGTCCAATCCTGGTCCTCGAGGGCCACTGTCCTAAAGGTTTTAGATGTTTCCCTGCTCCAGCACCTGATTCTAATGAATGCTAACCAGGAAGTCAATGATTGCGAATATTTAACCCTCCTGTTGTGTTCCAGTCAAAAGTGACTGATTTACATGTTTTCTCTCAAAAGAAATGTAGTGAATTAATTCTGATTGCCATGAGATTCCATGACTTTGTTCAGGGTATCTAAACAGCCAATACAATTTCTTAAGAATTTCATAAAAATCTGGGTGTTTTATTAAACTTTGTTACACCCATGGTGTCATTCAAATGAATGGTAAGGACTAAAATTTTTGTATAATATTTTGTCCAGGCACACACCCATTCAACAGATGGACACACTTACACTCCCAGCCCCCAACATGCACAAACAAACTACATACACACACATTACTCCCCTTCATGGCTTCCATTGCTACCCCCACAAGACCCTTGCCCAAATAGAATCTTTCACCCATGGGAACCACACCCAGATAGAATCTTTCACCCACGGGAACCAAACCTGTTGGATTTGCTCATAATTCATGCTATGGCAGCACGATGACCAAACGGTATTCTGTATGTGAGGCTATTGATCACATCTTTGACCCTGGCACTGATGAGTGTCAGTGGGGAGTTTCAAAATGGGAGTTTGTCCTGGGGTTCATCACCACCTGAGAGGAGAGGTCGATTGTCAACAGAATGTCATCTGGATGACCCCAGGGCCAACCAGATAGGCCATGGGTGTCCAATCCCGGTCCTCCAGGGCCACTGTCCTGAAGGTTTTCAATGTTTCCCTGCTCCAGCACCTGATTCTAATGAATGGGCTGTTATCAAGCTATGTGGAAGCCTAGATAATGACCTTTCATTTGAATCAGGTGTGCTGGAGCAGAGAAACATCTAAAAACTTCAGGACAGTGGCCCTTGAGGACCAGGATTGGACACCCATGACATAGGCCATCTCCCAGGTTGATGACATCAAATCCTGCTTGGAACTGTTCATAATCCATTGAAATGATAATCATGTCCTTGTAATACATTTATAAAAAGTAGTCTGTCATAAATTGAACAATATTTGTTATATTACCAATAATCCATAGTTTGGCTGCTTTTCCTCAAAAACGAGTAATGAGGTCAATGAGGCCTAGAGACCATAAAGGGCAAACAGAAGTTTAAAACTTAATACGTAATATTAACAAGAACTTAAGTTGCTTAAAACATCTAACACAACATTAGTTGATAATATATGTATCATTATGGAATTATAGTCAGCTATAATGAGGCGGTCACTTTTGATCGGGAACGCAAAAGTAGTGAACAAGAAACTAACACAACAGGAGGGTTAAAAAAATCTAAATCAAAACACAAACAAATAAAAACATTTCAATATTTTTGTGTAGGCTACCTGTGTGGAGAAGGCAGAAATTAGAAACACTTGACAATAGGATCAAATGCGCATTAACGTACTGTGTGAAATCTCTGGTCGTTAGCTCATAAGCATTTTTTTTATAATTGTTCTGTGTCATTGAAATTGAATATAAAAACAGGAAACAACTGTTTACTCTCCTACTGATTTTAATAGGGACATTTTACAACAAACGGAAAGACGTTAAACTCTCCGAGGGAAGGGGGAGAGAAGCAGGGCTCCGTCCAGACGTAGTGTTCAAGATTGCATATTGCTAGCAGATCTATTTTACGACCCAAAGTGCAGCCGTGACTGGTTCTGATTGAGGGCTTCAGCAGGCAGCCGCCCTCCCCCTCTTCCTGGTACTGCGTACCGCCACTGAATCTTTTAGTGGTACACAGTACCGGACCGTACCGGCTTAACCCCTGGTTAACGCTCACGTCACTGGTTGACGCAGAAAGCAAAGAGCATAGCCATGCCCTCAATGAGGCTTGAGATGAGGAAATCTCAATTTTGGACCCAGGCGGGCTGGTTGGTTATGGATTTGTCAGTCCAGTATAACAGTTTGTGAATGTTAGCTGCCCAGTAATAGTACAATAAATTGGGGAGAGCAAGACCCCCTGCTCGTTTTGGAAGCTGTAATATATTTTTATGTATATGCACAGGTTTACTGGCCCAAAGAAACTTTGACACTGATTCGTCTAATTTAGTCCTCCTCAACCCTACCAAGCAAAGGAACACAATTTTCATTAAAAGTATCCGCCAGAGTCTTAGTGATAAATATCCCTAAATATTTAAAGCCTGTATCTGCCCGCCTAAAAGGAGCTATATTGTCTGGGAGATCCCCAACCAAGTTGTTTATTGCAAATAGCTCACTTTTACCAAAATAGATTTTATAGCCAGACAATTGGCCGAACTGTTTTAAGACAACTGGGAGTTATGTGGAGGGATTTGACACACAAAGGAGTAGATCATCTGCATATAATGATAGCTTGTGCACAGTGCCATGGCGAAGGATACCTTGAAATCCTGGTTCGGATCTTAACAATATCGCCAGAGGTTCAATGGTTATGGCAAATAATAAAGGGGACAGTGGACAACCTTGTCTCGTGCCACGGTGGTGTTGAAAAGGAGGTGAGACAGTATCATTTTTTGTACAGATTCAACTGGAGATAAATATAACAATTTGACCCACGAAGTGAAACTTGAACCTAACCCAAATCTATCCATCACTTCAAAGAGAAAGTCCCACTCCACCCTGTCAAAAGCTTTCTCAGCATCCAGCGACACCACAACCTCTGGGGTACTGGAGCTGGGCATATTAAATATATTGAAAAGTCTTCTGGTATTGTGGAACGAGTATCGTCCTAACATGAAGCCTGTTTGATCTGACAAAATTATCCTTGGTAGAATCTGCTGGTGACGGGGGGATAAAAGTTTGGCAAAAAACTTGTAATCCACATTTAAGAGTGATATGGGTCTAAAACTACTACAAAGCAATGGATCTTTGTCTTTTTTTAGCAGAAGAGAGATAGTGGCAGCAGTCAAGGTTGGAGGGAGTTGGCTAACAGTCAATGCCTCATTATATACATCGCTGAGGACCTTAGAGAAAAGTGGAGCACATTTCTTATAGAATTGTACCGTGAAACCATCTGGACCCGGTGATTTCCCACTTTGTAAAGCCCTAATAGCGTTTGCCACCTCAGTTGGCGATGTTGGACTGGCTAAGTTTTCTACCAACTCCCCCTCTACTCTGGGAAATTCAATAATATTGAGTATATTGGCCGTATTAATCTGAGGATGATCTAATGCATATAGATTATAATTTTTTTTTGCAAATGTCTTGTTAATGTTTTTTGGGTCAGTGAGGGTGTCAATGGCAGCGAGCTTGTTCTCAAATCTGTCCGGCTCAGTTAGCAGATTCGCTCTGAGGCCGGCTAGCATAATAGCCAACGTGGCATTATCGATCGCAGGGTTAGCCGCAGTTTGTTCTTGTTTTTTCTTGTCCAGTTTGGTTGACCTAGATGACATGTTGGCTGATAAGACACTTTTAAACACGGTTTGGTGCGTCAAAGTCAATGATTGCGAATATTTAAATGAATAATGGTCAAAATGGCCTCCTCACTTGAAATAATTATTTATTTTCATGTCCATTTGAAATTCTGAGTTTGAAATTAATAAAGAATCTACCATCTATAAACCTAAAACAATTAAGGCATGGTCACATTTTATTGAGAAACTCACTGAACTGATATCTTGACAGGACAGCTACCCTCTGTTTCATTTCCTACTGTGCCATTGCTGCAGAAAAAAAGCTCGCAAAAAGCTAAAGAAAACTAATGTATTCGACAATTAGCCAACTTTACAGGGAAAGCTGTCATATCCCAGTTTCCTACTTTCTTCTTTTTTGGAAGCTGAGGGTCGTTTTTCTACAGACCAATCCATCAATCAAAACCTTGAGCTCCCTGATATTTTCCCCACCAATCTTTTCCCCCTGATATTGCCGAAAGAACAACACAACATCAACCTATACAAACAGCCTGCTTTCAACCAAACAGCTCCATACAGCGAGCAAACAAAAACAAAAAAAGAGTTCGCTGGCAGACTGAGTACAGGCTCCTTCCTTGCCTTAGGTGTAAGAAGACATGAAACGTCTGGCTTGGCCCTAACTGCCCTGTTTATACTTTCCCAAGCTGTTTTCACTCACAGGCGTATTACAGGACCATGTCTGCCTGTGTTTTCAGGATGAGGGCCCTCTTTATCATGTTCTGAGCTCAGAGGAAATACATAGGAGGGTTCTGTTTATCCAATGGTTTTACAATTTTTCTCTCTCTCTCTCATTCTATGGATCATGTGGGTAAGTGAGATGGGCCATGCCTCCAGGAAATGTATGTCCAATTTATTAGAGACATCTGAAGCGGTGGTCTGGGAATGCAGAGCAGTGAGGTGGATAGCACTGAGTGTTCCTGTCACCTAAATCACTCTTGATCAGCAAGTGCCGCGTGTACAATTGTTTCCTGAGTGGATGGAGGGAAACGGGGTGGGGGGCGAGGGTCAGGGGGAGAGTATGCTCCCTGCCCACACTTGTTTTATTAAAAGGGAAAATAACCCTGTGTTCTCCAACCTCTCCACGCTCCTCACTAGAGCAGGTACAAATCACCTGACAGACAGCATTAATCAATGGCTTGGGAGGTCAGCAATCTGGCCCTGTCCCCTACACCTTTCCAGAGAGTCCTTGAGAATCCAGACTAGAGCAATCAATCACAGACAATCCAGACAATACGAATGTGTGCTATGGACGATAAACCCCTTTAGTTTTTTTCCTCTTCCCTCGAAAATAAAGAAATAACAACGCAAACTACTTTTCATCCTTGATGAAGATTAGCGTTTGTTTGAACGCCATTGCACAGAATCTCTGGAACAGATAAATAAACACACACACAGGCAGTTTAAGCTTGGGTTCAGCTACTTCATCCATTGCTTGACAAAACTAATTAAGGCCCTTGCTGTATTTAAGTTGACGAGACATAAATTATAAAGTGACACTTAGCCTACTTTATGCAGATGTATTTATTTTGGGCTTCATCTCTGGCCTTAATGAACCATAACTGAGACTGTTGTTTCTCCTCTGTCCAAGATAAAAAAATAGAGACATGTTGTGACGGATTTAAAACATATACTTGACATTGCACGACGAGCAAGAACGTTTCACCAATTCGAAAATAATGTAATTAAATGAAGGGCAAGATGTGAACAATTTAAACTTTGAAATTTATATTTTGGTATTCCTATCAGTTTCTTTTTTTTTTCCCTCCGGCTCTCACTTTTCTGTCAGATAATTTGCTTTAATCCCTGACCTCATGGGCACCTGACATCAGCAGTCTTATCACAGAGCTGCACAGTGCTGAAGGACAGGACCCCAGTGTAGCCAAAGACAACTGTGACCAACTGCTCACACTGGGAATAGGTGTGTGTGGGGGTGAGGGGTGAGGGGACGGAATCAGGGCCGGGTTGGAAGAAAGGGATTTTGTGGGGAAAGGGTGGGGTGTAGCTGACCATACTGTGAGGGTTCAGGCTGTGTGCTTTCATAAACTATCCTGGAAACATGAACCCAACTGTCTGAAAAAAAATTGTTTTTTAGACATCTTGAGTTTAGCTGAGAAAAATGTACAAATTCAAAAGCCTACAATACCAATAGTTTTCCTCCTACCGAAGGAATCCTGACGATGTTTCTCGGCCCTTACTAGACCCCATATTAGGTATATCATAGATCAGATTTATTTTTACCACTGGGGGGAAAAAAAGAGTACCAAAACAAACATAAAAATAAAAACAGCAATAAATATAACTGTGAAATCTATTTTCCATTTGAAACACTAAAGGGAAAAGCTAGCTAGCCTCAAACAGGATCTGTTTGCTGCATCTGCATGTGCATGTTGTCTCACATCAGAGCAGCTACCATGTCACACATTTGCAGCCCTCCATCCCAGCTGAGTCATAACTGACAGGTGCAAGCATTTCATGTCAGGGAGAGAGGGAAGCCCAAGAGTGAAACTGATTTCCCCCCCCCTGCTGGAGGGAGGCTTTTGTGGATATTAGCAACAATTCTTCATAGAGGTTTTAGTTTTTGTGGAATGGACACAATCCCCCCCCCCCCACCCTAATTGATTGGTTTCATAATGGGGAAACAACAGTGGTGAGACTCTGTAATGACTGTCCACTCACTCTGCTCTCTGTCATTAATCCCTGCCCCTCCCCCGCAACACTGCCACCACTACCACCTGGGACTATTGCTGATGTACTTAATATAAAAAAAAAAACTGTTACCGCACCGCATTTTCAGTGATGAGAAGCCTTCTCAACTCGGCTTTCAGGTTGCGGTGGAAGTGGTTGCAGGATGACTCCGGAGGAAGGAGAGAATAGGGGTGTGTTTGTGTGTCTACAGCCTGGCAGGGTTGGGCAGAGATTGAGGCTGTGATTATATGATTCACCAACCCAGACATGGATCCAGAGAGGGGGGCGGAGGCCTGAGACCGATGAACCAGAAACGGAGCGGACAGTGGCCTTGGATGGTCCGTTATATTTTTGCATCTGTTCAAATGTAAGAGGCAGAATGTTTTATGAATGCAAAGTGTATATGGAGCACACATGAGGCAGCAGAGCAAATTAGCCTACTACTGCGGTGTAGGGACTATGAGGGGGAAAGGAACATGAAGGAAAAGAGAGGAGAGAAGAAGAAAAAACACAACACAAGCTTGTATAAAAATAGCTCTTCGCTGTGCGTCCTCCTTATTTCCTGGTTCCTCCCAGTACAGCTGCTTTGGTGAACCATTTTGTCTCCTTAATAGCACCCGCAAATCCCTGGGTGCCCTCCATTGATGTTCTGTAAGAGAATATAACAATATAGCGGAATTCATCTTAAAGATTACACAAGGAGGGAGAGACGGAGAGAAAAAGAAAGAGCAAGAAATAAATGACAAAAGCTAGTCAAGAGCGGATCAACTTATGCTTTATTTCGCTTTTTTAAATTCCTTAAATTTCTTGCTCACAAGTCAGCGCTTCATCAGCATTAACCATGTTGTGGTGCTTTGCATCTTAAAGGATCTCTGCATAAATGATGCAGTGCTGCAGGCCGACTGAGGTCTTTCAATCATGTATGAATGGAAGATAAGTGATGGAAGTCTCTGTGGCACTCGCATTCCCGTCTCTGTTGTCTGGTTTCTATTGTAACCAGATGAGGCCAAAAAAAGTGTGAACTTCCATAACACTGTCACAGTTTTATTTCAAACAGAACAAAATTCAGCTGATGTTTTAAACAATACTTGCTGCCAGCGGATGAAGGAAACCAGAATGAATGAAGCCAGCTGTATAAACCCTGATAGAATATGTATAATAACAGCTGTATGCCAAGTCCTTCAATCTCATATTCTATTTGAACAATACAATTTTCAGCAATAAAATTCACCTTTAGAACTCAGCTTGGTACATGTAGAAAGGGTAATCTTATGGCACAATTTGACCGGTTTCAGCTATTCTTGAGGTAAATACATGATTACATGATACAAATGCACGATTGTTGTTTTCAGTCCAACTAAATTGTAGCAAACTGAGACCAACGCCTCAGCTTTCCATACCAATTAGTCGCAGAGTTAGGGAGTCATGTGGTGCAGTTAGTTAGGGTGTTGGACTAGTATTCAGCAGGTCCCTGGTTTGAACCCTGGTTGTGTCAACACGATTCCAGCTGGATAAGAGCGTCTACTAAATTGAGTAAATCTAATAACTGTTACGGACCTGCTTTACACCCTCTATCGAGTGCTCGAGGGTTCATGGGAGTTTGCCCAACCAGTCCACACGTGCTTTGTGGATCTGGAGAAGGCATTCGACTGTCTCCATTGTGGTGTCCTGTGGGGGGTACTTCGGGAGTATGGGGTCCGGGCCCTTTCTTCGGGACCGTCCGTTCCCTGTATGACTGGAGTAGGAGCTGTGTTCGCATTGCCGGTAATGAGTCAGACTGGTTACAGGTGCATGCTGGACTGTCCTTTGTCACCGGTTCTGTTCATTGTTTATATGGACAGAATTTATTGGCGCAGCCAGGGGCTGGAGGGTGTCTGGTTTGGGGAACACAGGATCTCTTCTCTGCTGTTTGCGGATGATGTTGTCCTGTTTGCTTCATCGGACCGGGGTCTGCAGCATGTTCTGAAATGGTTTGCAGCCGAGTGTGAAGCAGCTGAGATGAGAATCAGCACCTCCAAATCCGAGGCCATGGTACTCGACCGTGAAAAGGTGGTTTGCTCCCTCTGGGTTCCCTCTGGCTCCCTCTTGCTTTATGTTCACAATCGTTGTGTTATGCATTTATAGTTCTTCCCTTGGCACTTGTGTTCAGGGTCTATCACTTTGCTATGCTCAATGACTGATGCTCTTTGTAAAAGCTCTCTCTTGTAAGTCGCTTTGGATAAAAGCGTCTGCTAAATGAATACATGTAAATGTGGGTAGGTTGGCTGAGCCCTTGCCTCAAGTGGAGGAGTTCAAGTATCTCTAGGTCTTGTTCACGAGTGACGGAAGGACGGAACGTGAGATTGACAGGCGGATCGGTGCAGCGTCTGCAGTGATGCAGTCTCTGTATCGTACGAAAATCGTGAATACAAGCGGTCGGAATGAGTTTTCTCCACACGGTGGCCGGGTGCTCTCTTAGAAATAGGGTGAGGAGCTCGGTCACACGGGAGAAGCTTGGAGTAGAACTGCTGCTCCTCCACGTCGAGAAGAGCCAGCTGAGGTGGCTTGGGCATCTATTTCGGGTGCCTCCTGGATGCCTCCCACGCATGTGAATCTGTCCAATCTCCGTTCCCTCCTTCAGTCACACCTCCCGTGGGAGGCATCCAGGAGGCATCCGAAACAGATGCCCACCTCCCTCAGTCCTCACAGCCAATCACAGAGCAATGTCACCTGAAACTTGCTTTGCTCAATACTCGCTCCCTGAAAAAGCCTTCTTCTGAACAAACGGACAGTCACCTTGATTTCCTCTGTCTCACTGAAACATGCCATAAACCTCTGGACTACTTCTCTAAACCAGACCACTCCCACAGGATTCACATACATTGACAAACCTCGTCCTGAGGGATGGGGAGGTGGCGTTGCTGCTGTTTACAGGAAGGACATTAAAACAGCCACCATTCCCATTCCTGACGCTCATTCTTTTGAACAACTTGCCTTCAAACTCCCTGGTCCCACTCCTTTTATCACTGCTGTTATTTACTGCCCTCCCAAACCAAACCTTTCATTTCTCTCTGACTTCTCAGATTTTCTGACCCAGCTATGTGCCATCTCACCTTTCGTCCTCCTCTTAGGTGATTTCAACATTGATGACACTGACTGCAAATCTGCCACAGAATTCCTGGAACTACTACAGTGCTTCAACTTCACACAACATATTAACTTCCCCACCCACAGCCGTGGTCACATCCTGGACTTGGCCTGCTCCACTGGTCTCACAATACATCAACCCTCCAGCCTCAACCTAAACATCTCTGACCACCTGACTATCACCATGGTTATTGACATCCCTACCCCTATCCCTAAAGAAAAACGCAATATATCCTTCAGAAATCTCCCCCACACCTCTTTCAGCCTCTCTTGCCAGTTCAATGTCTACCTTCCCTCCCCCACTGTCTGATAAAACCTCCGATCTTGTAGACTACTACAATGGAACACTCTCCTCTTGTCTTGATCCAGTTGCTCCCATTAAAACCAAAACTGTCTTATTCACACACTCAGCTCCCTAGTACACTCCTGAACTTCACCAAATGAAGTCCCGTAAGCACCAACTTGAAAGACTCTGCAATAAAACAGGTTTAACAGTCCATCTCCAAGCCCACCTCGACTACCTGAAACAATACAAAGATGCTCTCATCTCAGCCCGGTCCATCTACTACTCGAACTTCATACACTCTGGCTCCTCCAACCCAAAGGCTCTCTTCTCCACTACAAACAAACTCCACAAACCCAGGGACAACACCTCCAAATCTTTCACAGTCCACAAGTGCAACGCCTTTCTTTCATTTTTCCAAACAACAATCAACACCATCTACAGCTACAGCAACCTGAACTTTTCCCCCACCCTCTCCACTGCTCCACCTGCACCCCCCTCTTCTACCCCTCAGCCTCTTTCTCAGTTCTCCCCTGTGTCCGCAATGGAGCTCTCTGCCCTTACAGCAGGAATGAGAAGCTCCACCTGTCTCCTGCCAACTTCATCAAGTACTGTCTACCAGCCATCTCCCCACTCATCACAGTGATCATTAACTTCTCCCTCAGCTCTGGCTCATCCCGGATACTCTTAAACTGGTTACTGTCACCCCCCATCCTCAAAAAACCTGGACCATGATAACCTGAGCAATTTCTGGCCCATCTCCAATCTACCATTTCTGTCAAAAATACTGGAACGTGTTGTTGCCTCCTCTCCGTGAATCGCCACCTTAACGTGGTGGAGGGGTTTTAGTGCTTGGATGATCCTAGGAGCTATGTTGTCTGGGGCATTATGCCCCTGGTAGGGTCTCCCAAGGCAAACATGTCCTAGGTGACTAGCCAGACCAAGAGCGGTTCAGAAAACCCCTATAATGACTACACGAACGAAATCCGTTACGTCGCCCGGATCGGCGAAACCGGGGCCAGGCCCAGAGTGGGAGCTTGCAGGCGAGCGCCTGGTGGCCGGGTCTTTTCCCATGGGACCCAGCCGGGCCCAGCCGCCCGAAAAGGCGACGTGGGACCACCTTCCCGCAGGCCCACCACCCGCAGGAAGGACCATAAGGGGCTGGTGCTGTGTGATTTGGGCGGTGGTCAGGGGCAGGCGCCCGGACGACCAGGGCTGCGCACACAGTCTCTAGCGCTGGGGACATGGAATGTCACCACGCTGGCGGGGAAGGAGCCCGAGCTTGTGCGGGAGGTCCGGCTAGATATAGTCGGCCTCACCTCCACGCACAGCTTGGGCTCTGGAACCATTATCCTTGAGAGAGGCTGGACTCTTAATTTCTCTGGCGTTCCCCGCGGGGAGAGGCGGCGGGCTGGCGTGGGTTTTTTTATAGCTCCACAGCTCAGTCGCCACGTGTTGGAGTTTACACCGGTGAACGAGAGGGTCGCGTCCCTGCGCCTAAAAGCCGGGGACAGGTCTCTCACTGTTGTGGCGGCCTATGGGCCGAAGAGCAGTGCAGAGTACCCGGCCTTCTTGGAGTCTCTGGGAGGCGTACTTAACAGGGCGCCGACTGGGGACTCTGCCGTTCTACTGGGGGACTTCAACGCCCATGTGGGAAATGACAGTGACACCTGAAGAAGGGTGATTGGGAAGAACGGCCCCCCTGATCGGAACCCGAGTGGTGTTCTGTTATTAGACTTCTGTGCCAGTCACGGTTTGTCCATAACTAACACCATGTTCAAGCACAAGAATGTCCATTGGTGCACGTGGCACCAGGACACGCTAGGCCGGAGGTTGATGATCGACTTTGTTGTCGTGTCTTCTGACCTGCGGCCGTGTGTCTTGGACACTCGGGTGAAGAGAGGGGCGGAGCTGTCAACCGATCACCACCTGGTTGTGAGTCAGATCCGCTGGCGGGGGGGAAGTTAGACAGACTTGGCAGGCCCAAACGTATCGTGAGGGTCTGCTGGGAACGCCTGGCGGAGAGAGAGCTGCTCACAGATCCCGGGGGAGGCTGGGGACATTGAGTCAGAATGGACCATGTTCTCGACCTCCATTGTCAATGCGGCAGTCCGGAGTTGTGGTCGCAAGGTCTCTGGTGCTAGTCGCGGCGGCAATCCCAGAACCCGGTGGTGGACACCAGAAGTAAGGGATGCCGGCAACCTGAAGAAGGAGTCCTATCGAGCCGTTCTGGCTTGTGGGACTCCCGAAACAGTTGACCTGTACCGGCAGGCCAAGCGTGCCGTGGCTCGGGTAGTCATAGAGGCAAATACTTGGGTCTGGGAGGAGTTTGGGGAGGCCATGGAGAAGGACTATCGGTCGGCCCCAAGGAAATTCTGGCAAACCGTCCCCGGGAGGGGGAATCAGTGCTTCAACAACACTGTTTACGGTGCGGATGGGGAGCTGTTGACCTCGACTGGGGATGTTGTCGGACGGTGGAAGGAATACTTTGAGGATCTCCTCAATCCTGCCGTCACGTCTTCGAGGAGGAAGCTGAGACTGAGGACTCCGGGGCGGACCTGCCTATCACCCGGGCTGAAGTCACTGAGGTAGTCGATGGGCTCCTTGGTGGTAAGGCTCCGGGGGTGGACGAGATCCGTCCTGAGTACCTAAAGTCTCTGGATGTTGTGGGACTGCCCTGGTTGACACGCCTCTGCAGCATCGCGTGGCGGTCTGGAACAGTGCCTATGGATTGGCAGACCGGGGTGGTGGTTCCCCTATTTAAGAAGGGGGACCGGAGGATGTGTTCCAATTACAGAGGAATCACACTCCTCAGCCTCCCCGGTAAGGTCTACGCCAGGGTACTGGAGAGGAGAATCCGCCGATAGTCGAACCTCGGATTCAGGAGGAGCAGTGTGGTTTTTGTCCTGGCCGCGGAACACTGGACCAGCTCTACACCCTCTACCGGGTGCTCGAGGGTTCATGGGAGTTTGCCCAACCAGTCTACATGTGTTTTGTGGATCTGGAGAAGGCATTCGTCTGTGTCCCTCGTGGTGTACTGTGGGGGGTACTTTGGGAGTACGGGGTCCGGGGCCGTTTGTTAGGGGCCATCCGTTCCCTGTACAACCAAAGTAGGAGCTGTGTTCGCATTCGCATTGCCGGCAATAAGTCAGACCTGTTCCGGGTGCATGCTGGACTCCGCCAGGGTTGCCCTTTGTCACCGGTTCTGTTCATTGTTTATATGGACAGAATTTCTAGGCGCGCCCAGGGGGCGGAGGGTTTCCGGTTCGGGGAGCACAGGATCTCATCTCTGCTGTTTGCGGATGATGTTGTCCTGTTTGCTTCCTCGAGCCGGGGCCTCCAGCATGCTCTGGAGTAGGCGTCCCACCGGTCGACCCGGCCCCGGATAAGTGGAAGATAATGGATGGATGGATGGATGGGTGTTGTTGCCTCATGACTCAGAGCCCACCTCACCCGCAACGATCTGTTCGAGCCATTTCAATCCGGCTTCCGCTCACAGCACAGCACTGAAACAGCCCTCCTCAAAGTCACCAATGACCTCCTCCTCTCCTCAGACTCTGGTCACCTCAACATTCTTATCCTCACTTGACCTCACTGCAGCCTTTGACACCATCAACCACAACATCCTTCTCTCCCGCCTCAATTCCTACCTCAACATCACCGGTACTGCCCTTTCCTGGCTTAAATCATATTTTACAAACAGAAAAAAGTTAATCAACATCAACCTCCTCCACTGCTCCTCTGTCACGAGGCGTCCCCCAGGGTTCAGTGCTTGGTTCTCTCCTCTTCATCCACTATCTCAGGGGTGCTCAATACGTTGATCGTGAACTACCAGCTCATTTAACCAACTAAATGACGACCAGTGGCTACTAGACTTTTAATAGACTAGACTAGACTAGGCATTTTTAACTGATCTGACAAACATGTTGAATAACCTTAATCTAGAGCTGCAAGGAAAAGACAAAACTGTGATAAACATGATAACTTAAGTTAAAGCTTTCAAACGAAAGATGCAACATCTCTTATCAAAGCTCCAGCGCAGTGATTTGGCGGACTTCCAGAACCTCACGTCAGAGCTGGAGATGCAAGGGAAGTCATGTGTGCAGCTTGACAGTGCACGCTACACGGAGCAGATTGACAACTGTCTGTCAGAGTTTGACAAACGATTTCAAGACTTTGTTTTACTCAAGCCAATCGCTACATTCATGTGCTACCCTTTTCGGGGAGATGCTGATGTTGTTTCACTTGCATAAAAAATTGCAACACTGTTTCAGCTGAACTGTTCTGGAATGGAAGATGAGATTTTGACACTACAAGCCGACATTGAGCTGAAGGTTAGAGTGAGCACCATCCACTGTATTTATGGGTGCTTAGCACCTGTCAAGGGGGGGTGGGTTATTATTTCTTTCTTTCATTTGGTGCCACTGGCAGACCTCCTTGATCCCTGTGTTGTTGTTTTTGTAAATAAACGTTATTGATTTGTAAACTGAGGGGTATTGCACAAAACCAAGATAAGGGATTAAGCCGGGATATGTTGGTTATCCTATATGAATTTAGCCTCAGGTCGGTTGCATGAAAGTAGATAAAATTTAGCCTGGTCAAGTTACCATGGTGATTTATTCTCTGCAGCTAGCCTGCTCCGGAAAAGGCTAACAGCCAGGCTAAAATTAATCCTAGTGATTCACCTGTATTTCACCGTCAATCCTGTGAGGAATTCATGTGTTTTACAGCATGTCCATGATCCTTTTAAATATGTTGCATCATTTTCATTATAATGCATAAAGAATTTACATATATATAGTATATTGTCATTTCTCATTTCATTAAAATCTACAACAGTCTTTTTATATAGATTTAAGTGGTATTATTATTACTCTGGCCAAGTGTTTTATTGATATGCTGATAAGACTGCTTGTCAAACTGCCGTCAGAGGTTTCATAAAGATGTGTTTTATTGCAGTACAGTGAACCCTCGCTATATCACGGTCCAGTAAAGTGAACCCCGGCGATATCACGGTTCAGTACAGTAAACCCTCGCTATATCACTACTTCACGGATTTGCCTCGTGCCCGTGAACATGCATTTATCCTGACTACCTACACCTTGCTTGACATAGCCTGGCTCAGCCTGGCTTGGCAAATGTGCAACTAATTAAGCCAGGATGCGCCGACCAGACTAGGTCAAGCCACGCTTGCTCAGTTATCCTGGATTTCTTTATTCTACTTTTGTGCAATACCCCTCCATTTCCTCATTTTGTGTTGGGGTTGTAACAAGCAATATGGGCTCACACAATTATGCAAGGTATACCAACATACAGTATATGGTTCTTATAAAGAATTCTCAATATATTTCTGAATAATTATATGTTGCACAATTTTATAGTAGGTAGATCACTTTGACTCTGCCATTTTGTAAGTAGCTTGCATGCTGAAAGAGTGTGTGCACCCCTGCTCTATCTGCTCCCTTTTGGTGATGTCAACATGGTCTCCACTTCCACTGTTATGCTGATGATGTCCAGCTCTACATCTCCACCAAATCCATTACCTCTGCCACTCACTCCACTCTAACCAACTGCCTCACTGACATTAAATCATGGATGCAAACCAACTTCCTCAAATTCAACTGTGTCAAATCTGACATGATCATCGTCGGTCCCAAATCCCTCACTAAATCCAGTCCCAACTTCTGCCTTACCATCGATGACACCACTCTGTCTCCCTCCCCACACATCCGTAACCTTGGAGTCATATTCGATAGCAACCTCTCTTTCGAACACCATGTTAGCCAAATTATATTAGATTACATGAACCTTTATTTGTCCTCCAGGGGGTGGAAATTGCAGTTCACAACAGCAGCAGGGTAAAGTATAGCACACAGAGTTGCAGGGTAATATACATAATGACAATAACATAACAATAGCAATAGGCGGGCACGATAAAGTCAGATATAAAAAATAAGAAAATAAGTAATTTAAGTAGTCCGGTTAAGTAGTCCAGTATAAAAAATAAGTAAGTTGAGTAGACATATAGACAGTTATTGCACTTGAGGAGAATGACAGAATTACAGTATTGCAAAATAAATAACTAAGTTAAGTCGACATGTAGGCAGTTATTGCACTTGAGGAGTTACAGAATTACAGTATTTTGCAAAGAGTATAATAAAAAATAAGTTAGGTAGACATATAGACAGTTATGGAGACTTACGGCATTACAGTATTGCAAAAAAGTAAGCAAGTTAAGTAGAAATATTGCACTTAGTACAGAATATGAATATCAAATCAAATCAACATTTATTTGTATAGCCCTTTTTACAAGCAATGTCACAGAGGGCTTCACATATGCCCCTAGAACCACCCCTCAACCAACCTAAACCCTCAAGGAAGACAAGGAAAAACTCCCAGAAAAACTCACTAGGTAGAAAAAATGGAAGAAACCTTGGAAGGAGCAATTCAGTGAGGGATCCCCTCCTCCAGGGACGGTTGGAGAAAGTGAAGAGCGGAACACAGGCTAAAACAGTCATAACTCTAGAGAGAGTTAACAAGTTGCTGAAACATCAATACTCAATGCTCAACGTGGGTCTTAGGTTGCACAGCGTCAATTTAGGCAGTCACTGGGCTTGGGCCCATGATTGGCGCAGCATCACACGCAGGGGGATGAGGAAAAGGACCGGGAACTCTCTCCTTGTCCATCAGGGAGACTGACGTCCGACTGGCGACCAGATCCGGGGTTGGAAGACCATCTCGGATCAATGTCCACTGGCACCAGGTCCAACATTGGCCGATGACCACGCAAGTGCTGAGAGCTCAGTCCCCCCATACCAAAGGGAGGTATGGAGGGGAGGACAGTGAGGACAGTGACAGTGAGACAGTGAGTTAGCGAGTGCAAGGAACAGCTAACAGTTATAGCAATATTCAGAATGAGGTCCCCACCGGTCAATGTGGGCTAATGCAGCAATTTAAAAAAAGGGGCTATTGACACAGCCTTAGACATCAAGACAGCACCAGCCCCCCTCAATTGGAACATAAATCTGTTCCATGAGAGAAAACTCTAAGATATATATAATATATGTATATTATTATTATTATTTATATATATATATATTTTTTTTTTTTTTTTTTTTGAAAGATAGTATCTTTTGAAAGCCAAGTCTCCTGTCGTCTCTAACTGTACGGTTTTAGAATCAGAATGGGGGTTTATTCGCTATGCAAGGGTTAACAAACATAGAATTCACTCTGGCAATAATGTGCAAACATAGAACATATATGTGGCATACTAATAAAATATAAATAAATACAATGTAAAATACACTACATATATGATACATATAAACAAATAATACAAATAATACAAGTGATGCAATAGTACAAATAATAAAGGTAACATGGAAGTACAAACAACATGGGTACAGACTGGAATGGATATATATAGTACGTGGGGGGGGGGGGGGGGGGGGTATATTCACAGTAGTGTAAACAATAATACAGAATTCACAGTAGTAAGTTTTAAAGTTTGTTAAGCTAACTACACTAGCCTAATAACTCCCACCGTAAACTGAGTTCTTTCTACCACAAGAGATCGCTGTCATATTACAACAAATATTGAATAACTTCACAGTACAACAGATATCAAATATAACACAAGTATTGCACGTGAGTGAGGTAAGTAATAAAAGTAAAAAATACAATATAATAGAAATACAATTAAAAAGTAATACTGCATGGTGGTGAGGTAGTGATGGTAATAGTTATAATAATGGTAATGGTGTAGCACATGATAGTGGCTATGGACAGCAGTGTTTAGTGATCATTAAACAGTCTGACAGCTGCAGGAAGAAAGGACCTGCGGAATCTCTCCTTCACACACCGAGGGTGAATCAGCCTATTGCTGAAGCTGCTCTCCAGAGCGGACAGTGAGTCCTGCAGGGGGTGTGACTCATGGTCCAGCATAGTTGTCAGCTTTGCCAGGACTCGTCTGTCACCCACCTCCTGCATTGAGTGTAGAGGGCAGCCCAGGACTGAGTTGGACTTCTTGATGACCTTGTCCAGCTTCTTCCTTTCCCTCTCAGTGATGCCGCTGCTCCAGCAGACCACACCGTACATGATGGCTGAGGCCATCTGTCCCCTGACAGGAAAGCTCTCTCTTCTCCTTCAGAAGAACCTTGATGTCAGGGGTAATCCATGGCTTGTTGTTAGCAAAGCACCATACCTTTTTGGAGGGCACGGTGTTCTCAAAACAGAAGTTTATGTAGCATGTGATAGTGTCAGTGATGGCATTGATGTCCTCCCCATGTGGATCGCAGAGTTCAGACCACGCCGTGGTGTCAAAGCAGTCCCTCAGAGCCTCCTCGCTTTCAGTAGTCCACCTTCACCACGCGTCGCTCCACAGGCTGTCTGTGCACCAAGGGTCGGTACACAGGCTGTAGGTGGACAATGTTGTGGTCAGCTCTGCCAAGGTGAGGCAGGGGGGATGCAGACAATGCCTCCTTAGTGTTGGCATAAAAAAAGTTCAGAGTCTTATTGTTCCTGGTAGTGCAGGTGACGTACTGTGTGAATGTTGGTAACACAGATGAGGGTGATGCATGGTTAAAGTCCCCAGAGATGAGGAAGAGGGCCTGTGGGTGCTGTGTCTGTAGTCTGCTGGTAACTGAGAGCAGTGTGTCACAGGCAGTGTCAGCCTTACCAGAGTGGGGAACATACACAGCTATCACAATAACCTGTGTAAACTCCCTCGGCAAGTAGAAGGGCCTCATGCTCCACGTTCACTGTACAGTGTCCTGGCTTGCACCATCTCTCATTAACAAACACAGCCAGGCCTCCTCCTCTCCTCTTACCACTGTCCTCCGTTCTGACCGCCCTCAGCAGGTGAAAGTAATCCAGTGCGACTGCAGAGTCTGGGATTTGAGGGGTTAACCACGTCTCAGAGAAAACTATAATTCCACACTGTCTGTACTCCCACTGGTGTTTTGTCAGTGCTGCCAGCTCGTCACTCTTGTTAGGGAGCGATCTCACGTTTCCCATGATGATGGAGGGGAGAGCTGAACGCTTTGCATACCTTTCTCTCTTGTACCTTCCGACTGGCTCGTTTGCCTCGGTGAGTCCGTCTTCGTATTTCAGCCGGAATATGATGTACATCTCCGGGAGGGAGATTCCTTCCAGCTCCAGCAGCTGATCCCTGCTGTAGGCGACACGGACAGGAGGCAGCGTGGATCCGACACACATCGCATACTCAAAAGTAAACAAAAGTCGCCGATGAGGCCATGAAAAAGTCCGGAAAAGTAGTGGGTTTTATTGTACACACCTTAATAAACATATGTACAAAAATATATACAAAATAACTGTAGTTTAAGATAAGAGTCTAGGAGCTGTTGTGATCGGCAGCCAGCTCGCGCCAGCGCCGGTAGTATTAGTAGTTGACCGGCTGCAGCTGGTGGACATCTGGGCCAGCTTCATCCTCTCTCCTACAGCCCAGAACATCAGAACTACCACCGAGACCTCATATAATACACAACCTCTCCTTGTGCCCTTTTGCTTTGTCCTGCCTTTTCCCTCTTTATCTTTATCCTTCGATCGGAACCTTTTTTGTTGTCCAACCAAATTACTACTCTGCGTTAACCGGTTATTTGTGTTCAAGAGGCTTTCAGAAATTATTAGTAAATAGAAGACAAATGCGTGGAAGTTACAATAGGACACCCATTTTTGCATGGCAGTTCAGAACATTTGTATTAGCATCCAAATTAATGGTCAGTTAGCCTAATATTATTATATTGGCTTAATCGTGGACTTCAGGAAGAAGAGGGGAGGCACGCATGACCCCATTCACATCAACGGGATGGCCGTTGAGCGTGTCTCCAGCTATAAGTTCCTGGGGATCCACATCTCGGATGACCTGTCCTGGATTACCAACACCTCCGGCCTGATCAAGAAGGCTCACCAGCGTCTCTTTTTCTTGAGAACACTGAGGAAACACCACCTATCCTCAGCTGTCATGGTGAACTTCTACCGCTGTGCGATCGAGTGCATCCGGACCAACTGTGTTACAGTGTGGTATGGAAACTGCACAGTCGCAGAGCGCAAGGCACTGCAGCGGGTGGTGAAATCTGCCCAACGCATCACTGGGACTATTCTTCCATCCATTCAGGACATCCAGAGGAAGCGCTGTCTGCGTAGAGCTCACAGCATCCAAAAAGATTCCTCACACCCTGCCCACAAACTGTTTGCCCTCCTGCCCTCCGGCAGGCGCCTCAGGAGTCTCCGGCCTAAGACCAGCAGACTGAGGAACAGCTTCTTCCCCAGAACTGTGACACTCCTGAACTCCACCCGCGCTAACCCCTGCCCCCCTATGTAACCCCAGCCCCCCCATATAACCCCCACCACCCTATATTTGCATCTGTTCATTTTGCACATCTGCACATAGCATCATTTGCACTAACTGTACATACATACAACTCTGTAAACTCTGTAAATTCTGTGAAATATACTATAACATCTTGCACAATACAGCTGTATATTTGTCGCCACCAAATAATCTCTTTAACACCTCTGTATATTCTGATTATACTGTACATACTGTGTATATTCTGAGTATAAACTATTATATTCTGTTGTAATAACTGTTTTGCACTTCTGGTTGGATGCTAATTGTATTTTGTTACCCTGTACTTGTACCTGTGTAATGACAATAAAGTTGAATCTAATCTAATCTAATATATGAATGGTAACCGTAAACTTAATTAAACACTAGGGTGACCAGAAACATGACCCTAGACACTAGAGTCCAAAAAGGAGGTTATGAAAAAAGTTGTTGACCCAAGGGGGTGGGGTTTGGGCGGTAGCTTGTTGAGTACATGACAGAAATTAATGTTAGATTTAGAATCAGAAATGGTTTTGAACTCAAGTTTAGGGCCTAAAGGGACATCTAAAATCTGGTTTGCACAAGAAACTTACTCGTGCTCACGAGAATGGTTTATGTACTTGCAAGAAAGTTTCTCGTGCTCATAAGCGCATTAGGCCTGTCTGCTGTTTTCATGCATGCGAATGACAGAAGGTGGTTTATTTGAGCTACTTGAGCTGTATTTACATCTTGGACTTAATTATAAGGACATTAAAATATTGCTTCATTTTAGTAATCTAAAATGTATTTGATGGTGACTCTTGTTTTCAAATGCAAGACAAGCGGTAAGAAAGAGGTTCCCTTATGGGGCACTGTTTTGTCATCACAGGAATGGGTAGTGTAAGATAATTGGTCATGTACATGTATCACTTCCAATGTTCCAGGAAGCACCACGATTAATATTTATGCAAACCGACAGCTTTTCAGCAGGCAATGGTTGAAATTGGGCTCTATAGTTACTTTTAAATGTTAATACCACAGATTCAGTGATGTACAGAGATAACAAAAAAAATGTGTATATGTAAACTATGATACTAAAGTGTGAGTGAAATTCTAGTGAACTTTCATTCCTACCATCCAATGTCCAACAATGTTCATTTGAAAATAACTGAGGTATGTGACAAGTAGGACCATAGGAAAAATTAAAACGTTGTGGACCTATTTAATTAATGCCCCAGAACTATAGGGAGAAATACAGTATATCTCTCTCTAAATTGTTCTAATGAAATGAAAATATGCAGTATTTACTTTCCATTCATCTGCGAAGGGATATCAGCAAGGGCGAAATTTGAGAACAAGCTGATTATATCAGTTTCGAAGCCTGTGTTTGAGATGAATATTATGCAAATTGAGGTGTCTGGTGCAATCTTACTCGTCACTTGTTCTTTGACATGGGCAGGAAACAGTGTATTTCAGCCGGGATGTGTTTGAAAGCAGCCTAATTAAAAAGTGAGCAGGCACTTGGCAAGTATTGATTGTGTACCTGTGCAAAAGGGATAAGGATGCAGGCATTCCGCCGTAAGGACGCCCAATAATTAGCAGCTGCAACCAAAGGCCACATCAGAACGAGGAGGATTTTAATTGGCATGAGTTGTCAGTTATTATCCTGGTCATTCCATACATTTGAGCTGTGTGGATCAAGACAAGTACACCTGTTATTTGCTGATAATGGGCAAAAGAATATGCTCAAAGTGTCTCAGCAAAATTCTACAACAAAGTAATTTGTACAGAAATTTGTACTGTTACTAACCATTCTGTACTGTTTTAGTGTTACCAAACCATGATGCCGTTCAGATGCACCAATGTTTTCATCTTTGTTACCTTTTTCGTGTAAGTGTAAGAGTTTTGTGTAAGAGTAGTTCTGAATAGGCACAAAAAATATAAACTTTACTTGTACAATTCAGTGTACCCTGGAACATAGAGGGAGAGTGTTGTCCCCTGACAGGTAAGGGGAGAGCAACTATTTTGAATGGAATACCCTTGGTTACCGCTGTAGAGTAGAATTCGAATTAGAAAATAATTTGAATTGAAATCAAATGAAGGGGAACAAGTTGTCCCTGTCCCTAGTAAAATTTGTGTCCATATTGGCTATTTTACATATTAGGGATTGCATGAGCAATTTATGCAAGGATCAATTATGGTACCTCTGCATTGATTTAAGAATTGGACTTTTGTGCTTTATTGGTTTATTTTGAGTCATCATGGCACTATTATTTCTGTCAATGACTCAACTGGGTTCATTATAAATGGGATGCACATCTGAACCTGGGAAAGTTGTAGAAAAGTTGCATGCTTTTTAATCTATCAATCTGCAGTCTTCATAAATAATATACTGTATATACAAATGTATTTAAAAGAAACTGAAATAGTCATTCTAAAATACAAGTAAACTCATGAAAGGTACATGACTTCAAATATTAGGACATTGTATACTAGTTTAAATATTAGGTTTGTTGGCAATGTAGTTGGCAAACTTACTGCAGTGGCTGCAAACACATTTCACAATTTCCCCAGAAATTGTACAGTATTAGGCTTTCAGAATACTTTATTAATAACCTAGGGGGAAACTCCTTAGCAGCAACGGCTCTCGCAAAAGCACACAGGGTGTGAGGTAACAGATTAGAATAGTGCACACAGGGATAAATGGGTGGGGGCAGAATCGGTAAGTGAATCCACACAAGGGGGTTAGAGGCTGGGATAAATTATTATGTACAGGCTATACAATTACAATTATACAAGTATTGCTCTTGCAGAATTACAAGTCTCAGAGAAAGAGATTCACAGCTCCCAACTCAAGACCACTTTATTAACCCTGACACATAAGCACAATATACTTCTTATTAATAGAAAGCTCACATGAGAAACAAACTAACTAGTATCCAATTATTAGTTCTATTGATTAGTGATTAATGGAAGCACACGGGAAATCCCAATTTCTTCCACAAAGACAAGATTTAATTTACTTTGAGAACTATTTGATGAAAACATTTTGAACCTCAGTTCCCTGCACTCCAATTGCCTACACACTTTCCAGATGCCTTGTCCTCAAAATAGAATAGGTCAAAATGATACACCTCAAGAAATTGCAATGAAACAATAAGATGCTGGGTAAACTATGGGAGTCATGTGGGGCAGTCGTTGAGGGTGTTGGGCTAGCAATCAAAAGGTTCCTGGCAGTGTCAACATGACGTTGTGTCCATGGGAAAAGGCCTTTACCCTACTTGCCTCAGGGGGAATAGCCCTGTCCTTGCAGTAATTCACTTTGGATAAGACCATCTGCCAAATGACTAAATGTAACATGTAATCTGAGAGTCAATGTAAATATCATCATTATAAAAATAGATGCATAACTGAAAGGAAAATATAAAGAAAATATATTTTCTTCCACTTTCGTCAACAATCTTGCAATACCAGCTGACAAGATGAGTAGATTCCAGATCATGTGCCTTGTATAATTTAAAGCTCAGTTTGTTCACATAGCTATAAGCATATATGCATAACAATTTGTTGTGTTAATTTAATTTCATGTGTTTCTCTTGGTTGCAGGCAATGACGCACTGCCAATCTCAGTTGCTCATTCTCATTGTTTAATGGCATTGATTTTCATAAATATGGATTTAATTAGTCTTTCGCCACATGAAATGAAAGTTTGAATTCTATTATTTATCTTATGAAGGGTATAACTCAGTGGCTGCTGATCAAAATGTCACAGGTAGGTACGAATCACTGTTTGCCATTCATTACTTTCAATAAAAGTGTTTGCTAATGAAATACATATATTCATTATTATTTTATTGAGCCTGCAACCCAACCAGTGGCATCAAGTACGTCTTTCAATGCAAATGCAGTCGTTTTTAGTAGCTTTGACTTTTCGCTTGACCATTCATGTTAACTAATGGTAATCAACCTGTGAGGCTGGTGTCCAGCAGGGGGCAGGACCCCAGAGCAAAGACTGAGTCTCTTAAGTAAGTTCCAAATGTTTTAATTGGTAAGTGCAAGTAGATCCAGGAACAGAGGCAGGCAAACTTAGGACACTGGTAACTCCAGAAACAACGAGGGGAAAAAAAAACTTACAAAAGGACGGCTGATAGGGTCAAATCAGGTACACAACAAACAAGAGGCATGCGGCATCTGAAATACTCCGGCACTGGAGTGAAGCCGTGATCACTCTTTTAAGGGGAGATGATTGATATTGGCTGCAGCTGTGTTGGGTGCTCCCTCCAGTCACTACCTGGGTAAACCTACTGAGAAACCAGAAGCACAGTGAAAGAACAAAAACATGGAACGGATGATCTGGAAACCCAGGACCGTAACACAACCAAAGTTTCACACATTTCCTCCTCAATAAGCATTATTCAGTCATAACTATGAACCCATTGATAATTATCATAGCTGAATATGTTGAGGCTGAACAAGGAAAGGCATGAGCAGCGCCAGGTTCACCCTCAGTGTTTACACAGGGCCCCTCTCTAAATGATTTTGTTCCGCTTGACTGAGCTTCTTAATGAAAGTGTAAATGCTTTTGGAATGGTGGAATCGGCCGGTTGTGAGGATTAGCAGTTCCCTTTTCCGCAGCCTTGATGTCTAACTACCTCAGGTTTGCTGTTTCTTTTTGACTTGCTATCCCACCTCCTCTTTCTTTTTTTTTACGACTATAAACTATAACCTTTAAATACTTTAAAGACAGAGATAGAATGTTCAAATTTTTGGAGTGACTGCGCAAAACAAGAGAAGATCATCTCTGTATTTCAGTGAAAATAAGGAACAAAGAATTCCACAGCTGTTAAGAAAATGCAATTCACTGTCTTTTGATAAGGAACATTAGCATATACCTTAGAAATAATGTCAAAACATTTTATATGCACATATCATAAATGTTACATTTACAAAATGCTACACCTTAGCAAAATCAAGATACAGTCCTCTCTTTATTTCTTTCTACCCCTCCTAGCTATCTTTGCCTTTTGACATCTGCCTTTCTATCTCTACACCGCCTATCCTCCTACTTATCTCTCTTTCTCCCTCCCTAAGGTATCGGTCTTTCTCATTTGCAACACTGTCATTCAAATATGTTTACATTAGAATGTCCATTTATGTTCAGAAATGCAATTTTATGTCACCTTGTGTTGGGTTCAAATCTAAATGTAGATCCCGAAAGAGAAAGACAAAGTACATAAAAAGAGAACAAAAGACAATGGTTATTAATTTTATTTTAAGGATGTGAGGTAAAAGATTAGAATAAAGCACACAGGGATATAGGGGTGGGGGCAAAAAACGGTAAGGGGGGGGGGGGGAGCAGAGGCTTGGATAAATTATTATGTACAGGCTATAGAATTACAATTATACAAGTATTGGTCTTGCAGAATATACAGTGTTGTGTTTCAGGATGTACAGGATTTACATGATATACAGGGTTTTAGCAGAATATACATAGTTATATTACAGGGTGTTATGTCAGAACATTTATACATTTAGCAGACACTTTTATCCAAAGCAATATAATGTAGCCACAGCAGGGAATCAATCTAACAACCTTCCAATCATGAGCCCAACACCTTAACCACTGAGCCATCTTGCCTACTACTAGAGTGTCTACTAGAGCTTCTACTCTACCAGCCACAGCCTGGCTGTAGCGAGTTGAATGGCAAATGGATGTGAAATGATCGTATCAAAGTTGACATAATCTCCAAATAGTAGCTATAATTTGATGCTATGTGTAACATAAGACTAGCTAGAAAAATATAATTGGGACTGTAGTCTGTACAGTAGGTCTATGTTTTGTTGGGCACTGACTGAGTGAAGTAGCTAGGCTAGCAGATTAACTAGTGAGGTGTACTGTATAGCGAATGGAATAATACTGTAAATTCAGAAAAGTAGAGCTAACATTTTCCAAATAGTTAGACATATTGAAGTCACTCATTGTAATTACATGTTAGCTTGATAAATAGTTTTAAAATTGTAAACTGCGTCATGTTTTTATGGTTAACTATTTCAGACACTTTGAAGAGGCTCATACTACATAGCTGGTGCAATCATTTAGAATGGTGAACAGACAGTTTTGCTGGAACCACTTCATAGCTATTTGTATATCACCTAGTAATGGACACCCCTGTGGCCAATCAGAACCGAGTTATCATCCAGACCATGATATCATTTTAGGCAAGTTTATGTTTACAATTTCCTTTAAAAGAATGAGGAGAAAGCCAATCCCCATTTTAGTGGACAAGTTTACTTGTCAAGTCCACAAAGTGTAGGTAGCCAGATATTTTTTACTTATTCCTTACAACATCATTAGAGTGTGCTTGCCTTTGGCAATAGCACAGCCTATTGTAATCTCGCATATTATACTGTATTTTGTTACCCTGTACCCTGATTACCTGTGTAATGACATTAAAGTTGAATCTAATCTTAAGGCTTCATCAATATTTGTAGTGCGCATCCGTGAACACGCAGGCTGCCTGTATCACCGGCTCCGTCTCGCCGACCTTGTTTCCTGTACATAATAATGTATCCCCACCTCTACCCCCCTTGTCCTGTACATAATAATTTATCCCAGCCTCTAACCCTCTTGTTTGGATTCACTTACCGATTTTGCCCCCACCCCTTTATCCCTTTTACCTCACACCCTTACCCCTGTGTGCTTTTGCGAGACTGTGTGCCGTTGCTGCTAAGGAGTTTCCCCCTAGGGGATTAATAAAGTATTCTGAATCTGAATCTGAATCTGAACAACATAGACAACGCCCATGTCAAAATGTTCATCTTGCTTTCAATTGAGTTGCTTGTATTTTTGTTTACATTTAGTCATTTAGCAGACATTCTTATCCAGAGTGACTAATAGCAAGTACAGGGACATTCCCCCTGAGGCAAGTGGGGTGAAGGGCCTTGCCCATGGACACAACGTCATGTTGACACAGCCAGGAACCTCTTGATTACTAGCCCGACACCCTAAACCCGCCACATGACTCCCAGAGTTTACCCAACATCTTTACTTTACTTTTACTTTATGGGCAGCTGGGCAGCTGCACACTCACATTTCCCCAGAAATTGTACACTCTCTAGTTATTTTTAACCTTAACTTAACTGTTCTTAAATTTTGCACCATCTTAATGTCTGCTCGATTTAATGTGTTGTCCTAGTCTCTATGTGTTTCGGTTGGCAGTTACATCATCTATTATGCGAGGTCTATTTAAGAATGCTGTGAACACGCATTTATCCCGACTCTATGGAATCCTCATAATTACCCTCCATTAGAATCAGGTGTAGGGAAACATCTAAAATCTTCAGAACAATGGCTCCCTAGGACCAGGGTTGCCAACCCCTGCCCTAGGAGTGACATCCTTAGCAGCAACGGCACACAGCCTCGCAAAAGCACACAGAGGTAAGGGTGTGAGGTAAAAGATTAGAATAGTGCACACAGGGATAGAGGGGTGGGGGGCAAAATTGGTAAGTGAATCCACACAAAGGGGGAGAGGGGAGGGGGGGGGGGGGGCACAGGCTTGGACACATTATTATGTACAGGCTATGTTATAGCATCGGCACATCAACCCCTCTGGGTTTCTCGGCATTAAACTGGCCAGCGTTTCCATGCAGGCGTCTTTTACACTCGGACATATGAGTTTTATGACACTTAGACACCTCAGCTGATGTTGTGTTGCTTCGTTAGTTGTCGTGCCCTATTGTTTCACTTCCTACAAGTAGCTACAGTTCCGTTGGAGGTGCCTAACTTAAATTGTAAACTGTCAGCTGAATGCTCTTATGCTCTAATGCTCTTCCCTTGGCACTATTGGTTTCTCACGATGCATGTTCATACTCTATAACCCGCATGTGTTTGTGGTCTATCATGTTGCTCTGCTCAGTGACCGATGCTGTGTTGTTGTGCTCTCTCTTGTAAATTGCTTAGGATGAAGGTGTCTGCTAAATGAATTAATATAAATATTAGAGCGTGTTCGCGGTGTCCTAAGGGTGGCCTCAGGCACCGTTGCAATGGTCAAATGCGACCTGCTTTCTTGCTGGGGCATTTCAATTTGCTATGTGCATAACCCTAGGCCGCACATTCGTTTCCCGTCTGTCAGACGTAGCCAAGAGGTTACCTAATCTCACCGATAGTGTACTGCTGGACGGCTGCTGCAGGTTGGATTGCAATTCTAGGGATCGTTGTGCACCAGTGGAAAGGCATGGGTTTCTATCTCGATTCCATGGAGTCACCCGCCGCCCTCGTCTACACAGACGTGACTCCTTTCGTTGGGTTTGGGGGTTATTACGGGGACTAATGGTTCACCAAGTGGCCAGCAGACAGTTTCCCTGTATGTAGAATTTTTGCAACAGCGCAACACGAGCTGTATCACATCGTGGGGTTGTTTTCTTGTTTACTATGACTGTGCTAGGACCAGGTGCACCAGAAAAGTATGTAGTGTTGGCTTGGGGAATACATGCAAAAGGGGATTGTCCCCCCACATAAAAAATCATATGACAGTGCATGGGTTCAATCATTAAGCTTCGTTCTGAATCTGGATTCAGTCCTATACATGTGAACTTAGAGGTTAAATGAACGTGTCCTTGTTCGTAGTTAGAATCACAGGAGCTGCATTGTCCACCATGAAAACACTGGTGTCGGGCATTTAATTTAATGTCTAGTGTTTGGGGCCGCCAGTGAGCAGCTGCTCTGGAGCCTCTGTATACGCTGCTGATGAAGGGGCTAAAGAAGCAGCGTCCCAATACTAAAGATAAACGGCTACCTATAACGTTACCCATCTTGCACTGAAAGAGCTATTGGGTGGGTGCTCGGGACGTACATTGATACTTCTTTAGTCAGTGTTTCTCACAGGTCTTTAGGTGTGGGGAATTAACCACCAGGCGTGCCCTTCTTGATCCTTGTTGCGACCTCACTATTCTGATATCGCTGGTTTAGCATCCAGCGATACAGTATGTTCACGTTGTCCTGAAACATTAAAAAACTGATGCTGCATGCTAAGGTACTCATATCGTGATTGCTCAAACTAATTGTGCATTTTGCCCACTTCTTCTATGTCACGAAACCTGTCACTCCAGGGCGACGCCATCCGAGCCCCTGTCCATCACAGATGCCAGCAAGGCTACAACGAGATCCTGGTTTGCACAAGGACTCTCGCTCTACATCCTCTCTGTGGATTGTCCCCGAAGCAGTCTACAGCTCGCTGATTTTCGATTGGGTCGGCCGCCTGGGCATCATCCAGACATCATCCAGAGTGCCCACAGCCACGCTAAAAGCAATGGGGCATCTGTCTTCGGCAGCGTACGAGCGCTATGTACGCCCCAATGCAATGGACATAACGGGAGCTCAGATGTGTATGTGCCTATGAAAGAAGCTTGCGGCCATACAGCCAAGTAATGATGGCAGTGTATAAATAAGTTATTGCAGATGGTGGTTGGGTCTGATACCGACGGGTGCTAGACAATTGGAGTAGCTACCTGGGCATTGTCCAAAGTGCCAACAGGTACGCAAAAAGCGACGGGGCGTTGGTCTTCGGCGGCGTACGAGCGCTACGTCACGCCCTAATGCAGTGTTTCTCAACGGGGGCGGTACCGCCCGCCAGGGGGCGTTCAGAGAACGTTGGGGGGCGCTGGGAACAATATTTTTAAAAGGGGGGCGTTGAGGTGCGGTTGGGGGGCGTTTGTCTGTGTCTGTTTTTTAATGCCAGTTTTTTAATGCCAGTTTCGTCTAACCGACACCTACTCATTTTTACGGAGCCGCTCTAGGGTCACATAGGAGAGAGAAGAAAAAAAATCTGTGCGCACCGTTTTGTAAACCGTGGCCTCGGATTCATAATCGTATGCACCTGATAGTGATACAAGTTAGATCAGCGATACTCATTGCGCGTCTCGCGAGCCACATGCGGCTCGTCAACCTTGAATTGGTGGCTCGCACTGGCATACTAGCTTATAACAATATGGTAACACAGCCAATAATTTTTTTCAAATGTGCTACATAAACATGCAGTGAACACAAGCGCAAAAATCTGCATAATACTTAAGAAGTAATAACTAAGTAATTTTCTGCGGTCTCGCGTGAATACGGCCAGCCTGCCAACCCGCGCGCTGTTACGCACCAAGCGAGGATTGACGACCGACATATGATGGAGCAAGCCAGTGGACAACCTCCACTGCAGAGCGTTAAACAGAGGCATCTTTTGAGATGGCTTGGATTTTGGCGCGGGCCAAAGACTGCTTTTTGTATTACATTTTATAAGTGATTCTATAATTAGGGGTACATTTCAAGTCCATGGGGTGTATTTGTTAATTTTACCAAATATTATTGGTCATTATTTCAAACAATGACCAATTTGATATTGGATGATATTCCTCTTTCATTTAATACTAAAAGTTAACAGGTTCCATAATTTATTTTGGAAAAAAATGCTAATTATATATTGGAATTTGCTGTTTTTGTGTTGTCCGAATTCTTAAATGTAAATAAAATAATAATAAATAATAATACTAATAATAATACTGCATGTTTTTATATATTATTTCAGCTTTAGTTGTTCAAAAATAAGTATTAAAACATGATACATTTATTTAAAACATTAAAATACATGAAATTATTCACTTCATGTGTGTCCAAGAAATCACTGTCAACTGTGTTACCCATTGATAAAACCCCTATAAATAAGCAATGGTTTGCTCCAAAGTCACATGACTCACATTGCTGGAAGGTACATTCTTTTTGGTGGGAACCTTGAAGACAATGTGGTAAATTTCAACTCCTCCTTGTCAATAATTCATCAAAATTATTAGCTACACATGGAGTGGATTAATCGGTCGTCAACTGTGTTACCAACATTTTCTTGTGAATTTATTTTAGATTTTTTTAATGACAAAAATGTAATATAGCACACATAAATATGACTTGATCATGGTCATGTGGTGACATTTTCAACATCTTAGCTTGCACAAAGGCCAAAAAGTTGAGGAAATGTCAACTGTGTTTCATGCAGTTGTGCTACACATCCCTAATGTGTCCTGTCAACTGTGTTACTCCTGTCAACTGTTCTGAAATGTACCCCTAATTATAGAATCACTCTTATACATACTACAATGTATATTGTGTGTTGTATTGTTTTAGTGCTGTGAATACATAAGAATAAAACACATAAGTTTGTTCAACAGTTGTTTTAAAATGTATTTATAATAATAATTGTATATATTGTTAGAAGAAAAAGTTGTTATGGGGGGCGGGGGGGGCACGGTCGGACCTGGAAAATGGAGAGGGGGGCACTGGCCTAAAAGAGGTTGAGAACCACTGCCCTAATGCAATGGTCACAGTGGGAGCTCAGAGGTCTATGAGCTTGTTATGAAAGTAGCTTGCGGCCATGTGGCCAGTAAGGATGGCAGTGCGTTAGTAAAGTTGATATTGAGTTGTCTTTTAAACCCATAAAGGTAGAATATCTCTTTAGATCCCGGTTCGGATATGGTGATCCGCAGACGTGCTCTGATCTGGTAGCTATTAATCAGAATCCATAGTTCTAAATCGGGATATCTCCAGAGATGCCCTGTACTCCAGGGAACGGTGAATGCTCTGCCGACACATTGTTCGATCATTTACATATGAGACATACTCCTCACGTTACGTCCTGGGTCATCGACGGGTGCTAGAGAAATGGGTCTCTAGAGGTAGCTGTAAACCTGCCCCTTTGGATGAGAGGATGACAAATCACTATAACGGTGGATGCTCTGCCGACACATTTTGTTGTTCATTCTGATTTCATATAGTTACATCGGGTGCATACACAGCCTTGCAGACACCCTTTGGGTCACCGACGCGTGCTAGAGGTTGGGTCTCTAGAGGTAGCTGTAAACCTGCCCTGTATGGTTGAGAGGCTACTGGTTCAACATCATGGTAGAATGTTTCCGTAAGATCTCGGGCTCAGCACTGGTGATCCGCAGACGTGCACTGATTCGGTAGCTAACGATCAGAATCCAGCGTGCGAGTCGAGATATCTGCGGAGATACCCTGGATAACCGGCTGGGGAACAGCCCGCTGACACATTGACTTTGCACTAGATAACATATTCTTTGTGTTCCAGCGCTTCAGCTGCCTTTGCGTACATCCATGATGGGTCGCTGACGAGCAAAGAGGGGCAGCTCTTCAGAGGTCGCTAGGTCGGATGAAACGGGTACTGGGGAGGTGGTCGGTGGATCTGGCTAGCCGCATGTTCACCTTCCGTCCAGCAACTGGGGTCTCATTTATAAAGGAGTGCTGTAACGAAGCGCAGTTTGTTACCTGTATATTTGCACATGTGGTAACTGTATTTATTGACACAACAACAACGTAGGTGATAATAATAATTGCACATTGCACTTGAGTCACAATAGCACTTTATTTGCCATGGTTTGCACAATACATTTTGCACATTGCGTAGTTGCACATTCTTCCAGATATTTATTGTACTTTATTTATTGAATGTGTGTGAGCTTGTGGGGAACCTCGTGACCGCGGTTGATTGAATACCGGCGGACAGGTGCGGGAGTGTGCAGTTACATTGTTTGTGTTTAACACCTTTTCTGTCGGATGTCTGCTCCAGGGTGCGCGGCCAAAAGATTCCCCCGGGGGCACAGCACCATCATAAAGGTTCCGGGAGAGACCAAGTGGCCGGATAGGAAGTGGGGCTATTTAGCATATTAATGTTAAATGTGTGTACCTGAGATGATTATAGGGCCAAAGTGGGATTCTGTATGTATTTGGGGTGCTGGGTGTGTGTGGGGCTTGTCAGAGGTTAGTTTGGCCATTGGAGGGATGTTTGGTTCACCGGTGGAGTGGAGGAGTCCTGTAATTGATCCGGGGGCACAGTATTTAAGGCCCAGTGGCTTTCTGTCTGGGGACTGGTCTGACATTGCATGTGTTTGGTATGAATTTTTGTATTGCACAGTAAAAGAGAGAAACCCGACCCTTGACCAAAGTTTTCCTTGGACATCATCCAGCCGCTCACGGGCCACAGTCTGACAAGTGCGTTGAACACACTAGTGTTCGCTTTATAAATCACATCTTAACCACAAGTGTGCGTATGTAAAGTATCATTGCACCCCGCCCAACACGCCCATTTGTAACCATAAATGGTCAATTCAAAGTACCTCATGAATGCTAATCTAGTATCATTCTCATGAACCTGGCAGGTGATTCTTCTTCACGGTGAATCAAGGCAAACAAAAAACAACACAATAGTGCGACAGCGCCAAGTGGCAAAACCGGAGAAGAAGCGGTAACAACTGCAGTAGTAAAGTCCGTGTTTATGTAGCTTGCATGGCGATGAAAAAGGAATTCTGATTCTTAAGTGTAATGAGTGTAGTGATTGCGCGGGAGCTTAACAACTGTATTTCCCGTTTTTGACATATGATGATATATGCACAGAAAAGAAATATATATAGTTATACTTTGTGTTCTGTAGTTACATGCATTTCAGCCTCCTACACTGCGGTAAAAGGACAATCTGATTGTGAGACAGACAGCGCTGAATATTGATTTAAAATTTGAGTTGCATTGTACAAGATGTGTATGGAACAATTATCACGCAGTTCAAGCTTAAATAACACTGATGTATTTAATCTTCATTATAATCATAAATTGAGTCAATGTGTGTGAGGACAACAAAATACATAAATATTACGAGTCTCCAATTCCCACTGTCTCCAAAAAGTGCGTAGGCTTACGGGAGGGTCATAGTTTGCGTGGAGGACCGCACATTCTACCGCCAAGTTAGTTTTTTATAAATCACTGACTTTGCGTGAAAACTGGCGTACGCACATTTTCAGCCCCGTTTTGTGCATACGCAAGCTTTATAAATGAGACCCCTTGTCTGGACGGAATGTGCGTTTGAGACGGCCCGGTAAACCGCACATCAGATGGTATGTAACACGAAAGATATACACACATGGTTTAGTCACAGTTAATGCTAGCATGTCCCAAGCATCCAGAAAAACACTTTTTTTGCCACTAGTACTAAGTGTGATGTCAAGGCTCAGGAGCAATGGTGCTCCGCTTACACATAGTCTGGCGGAGTGGTCGTATGTTTGGGGATTATATATATCTATTGCTCCATGCCTCATGTCATACAGTCAGGTCCATAAATATTTGGACATTGACACAATTTTCATCATTTTGGCTCTGTATACCACTACAATGGATTTGAAATAAAACAATCAAGATGTGCTTTAAGTGCAGACTTTCAGCTTTAATTTCTAAGTCAATCGCTTAAAAGCACTTAAAAATATATAGGATTTTGATGAATGCATTTTAAAGATGAATCTGAAAGTGTTTTCATCAGATGAAATGTAAATGTCTTGAATTAGATAAACCCCATCCTGAATAACATACCCACTTCTGAAAAAGATTATTTTTAACCTACTTACCAATGAGTGTTACAAGTTACATTTGCAAGGGTCAAGAGCCATTACAATCAAACATGAAACAAAGTTCAATTACGGGATGATTATCAATCTTGCTTAACTCCTAGGCATGATGTAAATAAAATGCCAAAGTCTCATTAAGCATTTAAAAGCCTGTAAAAAATCTGACTTGATTGTTTGGAGAGTTGGCACTTGTGTCCAGGGCCACTCAATGCCTGGCAGAAACCCTGGCTTGTGAGGATAAAAAAATGACCCAGGTCATCGTAACCTCGACAAGGGTATAAACTAGCCATCACTAGGTCATCATGCTTCAGGTGATGATAACATTAAATGGGGCCTTACACATGGTACTTGACTGACGGATGAAAATGACTGGACTTGAAAAGGAAATGGAAGATGCTGGCTGGCTGGCTGACCGACATGGTAGACGTACTGGGCACTTAGTATTAATATTCTATGCAGGAATATGTCAAACAAGCTAATTCCTATGCATATACTTAATCACACAATACACAAGGGTATTGTATTTTGTGGAATTTTTTTTTGTTTGTGAATTAAAAAAAAAAAGTATAAGTAACTAAGCTCATCTTTAGCACAACAACATCAAGTTCCGATTGTTCATATAACAAACAGAAACACTACCAGCTTCACCATTGGTCCAAACACGTATGCCTATTTTAATTTCAAGGACAGAAAATCCCTTGCAGCTGCTGGATGATGTGTACACTAAAGTGTAACCTTACTGCAAAGCTTGGCCAAACCCTGCCAACAACTGCAACAAGGCACTATTGATCTCCATGCTCAGGGGATCAACTTGCAACAAATGGAAAATCTTCTTGAGGTCCATCTAAGCTAATGTGGCTGTCTTCATGATGACTGCTTCCGGGGAGCGGGCGGGGAGGGTTAAGGGACTGAAATCAATTGGGAACGATGGAGGTCTTATTATCAGACAATCCTAACCCCAGGGGTTGTTTTTGGTGCAGTTCTATATGATGAAGTAATCAAATATGTATAGAGGAAGAGAGACGGTATTAAGGAAACCAATTCATTTTAAATTTACATTTAGCAGACACCCTTATCCAGAGCAACTTAAAGCAAGTACAGGGATGTTCCCCCATGAGGCAAGTAGGGTGAATCGTCTTTCCCAAGGACACTTCATGCAGCCACAGCTGGTAATCAAACTCACAACCTTCTGATCATGAGCCCAACACCTTAAACTGCTGAGCCACCCGACTCCCAAGCGAAGGCTATATGGAAAGAGGGGGCGTCAGATGGCTCAATGGTTAAGGTGTTGGCCTTATGATCGGAAGGTTGTGAGATCGAGCCCCGGCTGTGGCTATATGATGTGGTTTCCTTGGGCAAGGCACTGCACCCTACTTGCCTCAGGGAAAATGTCCCTGTACTTCTTTAAGTCGCTTTGGATAAAAGCGTCTGCTAAATTAATAAATGTAAATATCGAGACAAGACAGGAGATTTTGTAAGAAGAGATTTATACACAATCTTGGCATTCTTTCCAACTTTATTTATATGGTAGTGTTTTGCAACGTAATTTTGCACAGCTGGGGACTGAAAACATTCTGATTCCTTGTCCGTTTTGCTAACCGCTCAGCCATCTGACATCCCTAGAGTTATTGCTACCGTGGCACACGTCACTTGATTTTGCCTGCAATGGTGCAAATGCTTTCAGAAGTAAATGGAAATATTTTTACATCAAGTACTGTAAAAAAAATTTACTCAGTGCCCTGGCCTTGAAGTTAGCTTTTTCTCCTACTTCTCCCTTCATTCCACTCTCCCTCCCCCTTTTGCCAGCCAAAAGGTCCTCGTGGACGTTAAGCAGCGTGAAGAGGGTTGACATTTGGGTCAGGATGAGTGACTCAGACCTCTTGCAGAAACAAAGGAGTAGGAGGTGACAAACACACACATACACACACGCATAGGCAGTCACACAAGTGCATACAAGGACACATGCACGCATGTCACACCCCGCCTCGGGTGAGGGTAACGTAACCAAAGGAAACCGGACTTTCAATACCCAAAGGATGGCATGGTCGCAAATAGGTTTTTCAGCATTTATTTTACCCAGTGTCAAAAGTGCATCACTGTGTACAGAGGAGACCACTCCCCACATCTGAAAAATGGCAAACAATCAAAACCAATTCCAAAAATAATTTCAAATAAATCAAATCAAGTATTCTTAGTCAAATATTCTAAGTCAAATATTCGAAATCAACTATTCTAAATCAAATACCGGCATTTCAAATAAAAACAAAGAATTAATCACAAAATAAATGCCTACATTACACTAAACTATTGAAAACACAACCATGGTTCAAAGCATAAATGAATAATCACCTCAGTAGATATCTGACATCTGGACAGCAGCACACTCTCAGGACCACAACAGCAGCACAAAAGCAGAATGACAGCAGCTCACCCCTTTTATACCCACGGCCACTCCCACTAGGCTAATTAACAGGGGGATTACAGTGTGGTGTAAAAACCCACTTGACATCAAACCTCATGCTGGGTAAACGTACAGTCGCTAAGTATGACAGACAGTGGAAGGACAAGTTGTAACCCTGAATAAAAAAGCACAGGGTGTTTATTTGTATATACTTTCCAGATCAAACCATTCAATGTGGATGCAATAAAATGATACAAAAACACTTCACACCACTTTCTCTCTAATCTCTACAATCTCTCGTAATGTACCCTGTTGATGACTATAATGATAATGACGAGATAATGCAGTTGAAACCAGACATGCTAATGTCTGATATGTCAGTGAGGTTCTCTGGTGTCTTCCTATCTGCTGTAAAATCTGAAACCATTATACGGTGGCCTCTCTATCTGTGCCTCATAGATTGATTGTTCTGTGACACTCCATTAAACCACCATTAGACACAATTACACTAGGCTATTTTCGTCACCAAACAATAACGCTTGGTTGGAACGCAGCTCATGAAAGAGCACAGAATACAAGGCTGTCTTGACAGACACAGAACTTCTCATTATTAGCCAGCATTGTCTTGGGAGATGGTTAAATATGTCATTCACTAAAAGGCCACATTCCTCTTTTCCCATTTACATGACAGACAATATTCTTCCTTCTTTCCAATGAGGCCTTCTATCAACGCTGACACATGGAAGAACAAAAGAGACTGGTAATGACAAAAGACACCATTCGATTAACAGCACTACAGAAACATCCATCCTAAATATGTTTCGCCTATACAATGGATTTCATTAAGGCATTAACTGGAACTATTTTCAGAAGAAACTTTTCAGGTGATGTATAATGAGCTTTCCCCCTCCACATTCTTCTCTATATGTCCTTACCTTCTTCGAAAAAAATGTCATTAATATTAGTTAATGTCAATAATATTCACATTAAGTTATCCAGTACATTAGAATATGAAGTTGTTAATCGTTCAATGACGCAGAGGATTACAGAAGATTGGGTCTAAAGTTTGTATAGTTCACAGAGATTCCTCATGGTCTCCCTAGAAGGCATCAGGTTTGATGACAGTTGTAAAAGCTTTTTACGAGAGTGCGTCTATACAAGTAGTGAATGAGATTGTGCTCATGGATGCACAAAGCCAAAGCCTTCTTCCTGATGTTTTATCTACAACGGAACTTGCGGCTTACCTCATCTTCACATCTCTCTCACAATCCTCTCAGTGAGAATTCTGTGTGAGCATTCATGCATACATTTGTGTGTTGGTGCATCTGCTTGATATGTTGTTTCCTACCGTGTGTATGGGCGGAGCCAGTTCTGAAAGAACATTCAGGCAGCCCGCGTCATCACTCATTCATACGCTCATTGTACACTCAATTATACACTCAGTATACATTATCACTAGTTAAACACTCAGTACATCATCACTCAACTACACACTCCAGTATACATCACTCATTACACACACCTCAGCATACGTCATCACTCATTTTCTCACATGCACCAGCAGCGCAGGCATTCAGGTAAGCGAGCGTAATCGCTCTAGGACACACCTGACTCAGCCAGTGCAAGCCTATTGGGCACTAGTTCGGGAAGTCGGCTTCAAAGGCCTCGCGGAAATTCAAACACTCACCCGACTGTCTAATGATAAGTGCTGCTGCCACCCACCACCATCCCCTTCTCCCCCTGTCGTTTTGTCTGTCTGTTTTTCCGTTTGTCTATTTGTATGTTTTTATGTTGTCTATCAGGGGGATTATATATATCCTATTGCTCCATGCCTCTGTTACATATGTTGCACGTATGTGTTGCTGGAGGTGGTAGGGAGCGCTCCCCTTAGACATTCCACTCCGCCAAAGTAAAATATATTTCCATGTCATGGTTAAATAAAAGCATATTTATCAAATCAATCACGTGAATGTTTTGACTGAAATGTGTATGAATACAATGCCTTAGTATTAAAATGTGTGTTGAAGGGTGAGTCCAGCCCCATCATCTCAATATCTACAGTCAGGTCCATAAATATTTGGACATTGACACAATTTTCATCATTTTGGCTCTGTATACCACCACAATGGATTTGAAATGAAACAATCAAGATGTTCTTTAAGTACAGACTTTCAGGTTTAATTTCAGGGTATTTACATCCAAATCAGGTGAACAGTGTAGGAATTACAACACATATTATATGTGCCCCCCCCCCCTTTTTTAAGGGACGAAAAATAATTGGACAATTGGCTAGTGTTGTTTAGATCGAGAAAAAGGCATTCATACACGTCAATAGTGCTTTACTTTTATTAGTAGGTTTTCTTGTGTGTTAACACAATCAAACTCAGAAATGATTGGTCACTGATCGAATGCCTAGTGTGAGTGTGTTTATGTTCATGTGTACATTAAATACACCTATAGTATGTAAACAGTATGTGTACATTCTTGCTTGTATATGTCTGTTTGTATTTATTGACAAATGTGTGAGATTTGTGTGTTCCAGTTTGTCGCTGCTGTACATTCACGTGTGATTACCACATAAGTATTCCATTAATTTGTCCTCCAAGGGTGAAAGATAAAAGACCGGAGCCTGTAACAACCAACAACCAATTACTGATTAACAGCAGCACAGCTTACACAGAATAAGACACCGTTAGCTTTTCAATTTACTTTTATGGACAAGTGTTGTAAGTGCAGAACATACATATTTCATTAGTGTTTCCCAATGATGTCAATTCCATCATGCTCCATTGAATTATGTTATTTGTACTTCTATGTTATTTGTATCATATTTGTAGTGTATTTTACATTGTATTCATTTTTATTATTATACCACATATATGTTCTATGTTTGCTCATTTCTGCCACAGTGAATTATGTTTGTTAATCTTGCATAGTGAATAAACCTCATTCTGATTCTGAAACCCTAAGTGTGCTTGTAACAAATAGCCCAACTATGAATCTGTAATGCACATTCCCTACTTTGAGTAATTGTATTTAACTGCAGTGAATGACTGTAAGGTACCATTTATCTAGAGAGCCTATTATTTCCAAGGAGACATAGGCAACACCCTGAGTGAAAATGTGGATGATAAATGAAAAGTAATAACCCCGAGTATCAATTCCAAACAAAATCATTTCATTCCAAATGTGGCACTGCCATGATGTTTACACAGATTATTATTTCGGACAATATAGGCAAGGTCATCTGGACAAACATTTTCCTTCAAGCATTGTTATGTGTTGGGTTCAACCGAATGCTTGAAACGTTATAACTGAAAAAGCATTATGCCTCTGTCCTGTTGACATCATCCACTGATCTGCTGCAAATCTTTTTTTTGGCATGAAACTATAACCCAGCCATTGTAACATGACTTTAACTTGCATATATATTTTTACATATAAGTGTTTAATTGTCCTCTTTCTACCAGTAGAGCTGCATTAATGAGAAGTTGTTGCATTTTATAAAGGATAAAAATATTATAACCAACTTGGCTTCAAGCTTCATAATGAGAAGCTTTAGGGGAACCATGATCCAAATGTAGGAGCTATGGAGGACATTGGGATTTCTGGTGTACGTTCTCTAATCAATAAGAACTAATTATTGCATACTAGTTTGTATGTTCTCATGTGGGTTTGCTGTTGATAAGAGTAGATGTGTCAGGGTTAACAGATGTTCGAGGTCAGGAGAAAGTACTGCGTAAACGTCTCTTGTGATGGGGAGAGCTCCCCCAATGATGTCTCTGCCCTGAGAAGGGTTATGGACGGGGTCCTTACTGCCTGACTGGCACTATCTTTTTCACATTCTTGTGTCCTATAAACGATGGTCCCCCAGTCTTCAGAGCTGAGAGACATCATTGAGACCTAAAACTAGTGTTGTTGTCATTTATTTTTTAGATGTCTGGTTTTCTACCCGTTTCTAACAGTTGTTAAAATTATTTAGAATGCCACTTAACTTAGTCACTCTATTAATGAAGAGATGAACAAAACACTTTCTTCATCAATGCTGTTTCTATAGTGCCCATGAAGACAGTACTTTGTTGATCTGTAGAGTTGGTAATGGATCTGGGGAAATTTCTCTTCAATGTGACTTCTTCTTGTGACGCACACAAGAAGCAGGCAGGCTTGAGGTCAGGAGACTAAGAAGGCATAGTCAGAAACTGTGAAGGCAGGGGAAAAAACAGGAACAGAAGAACTTGGAACAGAAAAACCAGGAACAGGAAGAGGAAAACCAGGAACAGGAAGACCATGAACAGGAAAACTAGGAACAGAAAAACAAGGAACAGGAAAACTGGGATAACGCTGGAAACTACTGCGTAACACACAGTGTCCTGGCTTCATTACATTGGCTGCCCATTCAGGCTACAGCCGATTTTAAAGTTCTTCTTTTAACTTATAAGGCTTAAATGGACTTGCACCATCTTATTTAACTTATCTACTTTCTCCCTACATTCCACCACATCCTCTTCGTTCTCTTAGTTCTAACCTTGTCATCCCACCAATCAACAAAATGTCAGCTGGTGACAGGGCCTTCGCCTACAGTGCTCGTTTTTTATGGAATGGCCTCCCACTAGGTATCAACGAAGCTACATCCATTGATATTTTTAAGTCCCGTCTTAAATCTTAACTTTTCAGTCAACATTTTGGTTTAAACTCATTCTTAACTGTTTAATCATTTTCCTGTGGTGTTTTAATGTTGGACTTGGTGCCAGTGGACATCGATCTGAGATGGTCTTCCAACCCTGGATCTGGTTGACAGTCGGACGTCAGTCTCCCTGATGGACAAGGACAGAGTTCCCGCTTCCTCTTCTCATCCCCCTGCGTGTGATGCTGCGCCAATCATGGGCCCAAGCCCAGTGGCTGCCTAAACTGACTTTGTGCTATCTCAGACCCAAGTTGAGCATTGAGTATTGATGTTTCAACAACTTATTAACTCTCTCTGGAAATATGACTGTTAGCCTGTGTTCTGCTCCTCACTTTTGCCAACCGTCCCTGGAGGAGGGGATCCATCACTGAATTGCTCCTTCCAAGGTTTCTTCAACTTTGAGTTTTTCCTTGTCTTCCTTGAGGGTTTAGGTTGGTTGAGGGGCAGTTCTATAGGCATATGTGAAACCCTTTTTGACATTGCTTGTAAAAAGATTAGATTAGATTAGATTCAACTTTATTGTCATTACACAGGTACAAGTCCAGGGCAACGAAATACAGTTAGCATCCAACCAGAAGTGCAAAACAGTTATTAACAACAGAATATAATAATATGGGTATACTCAGAATATACATATTATGAACAGTATAGACAGAATATACAGGGTATGTACAGATTCAATCAGGGTATGTACAGATTCAAATTAGACAAGCAGAAATTACCGGGTAGCATGTATATACAGGTAGTGCAAATGATGCGATTGAACAAAAAGAACAGATGTGCAAAGTGAACAAAAAGTCAACAAAATGTGCAGGTGGTGCAGTAACAGATGTGCAAAATGGACAGATAGTGCAAATAACAATTCACATATGCAAGTGGTGCAAATGTACAAACAGAATGTGCAAATATAGGAAGGGGGGGGTTCTATGGGGGGGCGTGGGTTATATAGGGGGGCGGGGGTGTAGTGGAGTTCAGGAGTGAAACAGTTCTGGGGAAGAAGCTGTTCCTCAGTCTGCTGGTTCTAGACCGGAGACTCCTGAGGCGCCTGCCGGAGGGCAGGGGGGCAAACAGTTTGTGGGCGGGGTGTGAGGAATCTCTTCGGATGCTGTGAGCTCTACGTAGACAGCGCTTCCTCTGGATGTCCTCAATGGTCGGAAGAGTAGTCCCCGTGATGCGTTGGGCAGTTTTCACCACCCGCTGCAGTGCCTTGCGCTCAGCAACTGTGCAGTTCCCATACCACACTGTGACACAGTTTGTTAGGATGCACTCGATCGCACAGCGGTAGAAGTTCACCATGACAGCTGAGGACAGGTGGTGTTTCCTCAGTGTTCTCAAGAAAAAGAGACGCTGGTGAGCCTTTTTGATCAGGCCGGAGGTGTTTGTAATCCAGGACAGGTCATCCGAGATGTGGATCCCCAGGAACTTATAGCTGGAGACACGCTCAACGGCCATCCCGTTGATTTGAATGGGGTCGTGCGTGTCTCCCCTCTTCCTCCTGAAGTCCACGATAAGCTCCTTGGTCTTTGTGGCGTTGAGGAGCAGGTTATTGTCACCACACCACGTGGCCAGGTGCTGCACTTCCTCTCTGTAGGCTGTCTCATCGTTGTGTCCTAAAACCCAGAACCAAACTCAATCAAGCCATAAGGCTTCGACAAGCACATTCTTAAATGACATTTGTGTTGATTGATAGACTTTGGAAGTGTTGTCCACACTATACCTGATGCTGAACTGTGAACTATGTAAATGAACTGTGAGCTTCCTAATAAAAAGAGGAGCCTCAGAGATGGACATTGGGAGAGCAGGCAGAGCAGGGGAGATGCCAAGAAGGGTGTCTCTGTCTGACTGTTCTCTCCAGGAAAGAGCAGGAGGGGAGATTGCAAAAGTGCATCTCTGTCTGACTGTTCTCTCCATGTTTGTCTCTGTGTCTGTGTCAAATTATAACCATTGTATCCTTGTATCATTACTTCATTTGTCTACATTATTATTGTTTTATGGTTTTATATTGCTTTTATGTGTTTTGTCTTTCTCCTTTGTGATCTACATGTGGATCTGAACCTATCATATAGATATGAGTTTGCCGCCATATTGAGCTACAATATACAATAGAGCCATGTATCGCGCAAATAAATACAATCATGTATTACATTTGGGCATTTATTGATAACCATAGACACTGAAATAGGTTTGATTTGGCAGAGTGGATGTATCTAAGGGAAGCACACCAGTAATACCTCTAGCATCAGTGAGCAACATACATAGCATATGAGGCAGGGAGCAAACAGACAAATAATCCACCCTGATAGATTGTTCCTACAGGCAACACAGGGGAGGTGGAGATGGTGGAAGAGCACAGGAGCACAACAATACAACCAGGAGTGAGTGTGTGACTATCCGTGCTGCCTTATAATACCGCCTTATCGGACCTGGAACAATGGGTTTGGAGCAGGCTAACAAGTGTAGGTGTAGTTGATGAGTGTAATGAAGCATGCTGCCCGAGTAACACACCTGAACTAGGTTTAGCCATGTAACGCATAAAGATGGAGCTGCCAACAAGCACTGCACTAAAGTGCACCACCAACCAGCACTGTACTACAGCCCTAATGCCCTATCATTACCCCTGGTCACATTATACAGTAGGCAGAGTTTAATAAATTTGGTATCTTGGTCACACAACTTACCCACAAGTTGATGCAACTGGCTTTACCATATGGGTGGGAAACATTTGATAAACGTGTTATTTGACTGGTTCCTTGTTAAATATATTTCCTATATAAACAGTATGTACATACAGTTTATATTCAGATTCAGAATACTTTATTTATTTAATTAATTAATTATATGTAATTATATTTACATATTAATGTTTTATAGTGTATATATTATATACATTAAGAATAAATGTTGCAACAATACAGTACATTAGATACAGCAAAATATTTTGCAAATCATACATTATTGATCTCTTAGCATACAGCACATTACCTTACAAATGCATCTTCATAAGTTAACAACTTCCATCACTACATTACCATAAAATGCCAAATAATGATCACTTTGGAAATGCATTCAATTAAAACTAATTTTTTTAATGACATCTTTTGGCCGGGATGGTATTTAATAAAAGATTCATGTTTGGAGATTAAAAGGCATCGATCTTTAACATGGCAGGCCAGAGTTAAACTGTCCTGAAACATTACAGTTCAGCATGCAAGTGAAGAATCCACCACTCATCAACTCAAAAACCCTCACATTGTGAGGCTAAATTTTGCTGTTGTTAGTGTAACAGTTAGCATTATCATTTTGTCTGATTCGGCAAACTTTAAATCAGACATTTGCAGTTTGTGGTACTGCACTGTCGTTCTATTTTTGTACATGAGCACCATGGCATTTCACCATGGAATTTCAAATAAGATAGTAACACATGATAAGTTACATTTACAGTGGTTGAAACTATATATAATTTGTATATATATGCATGCTTACAAATAGGCCAGCAATTGCTTCAAATGTTAGCACAAGCTCAACAGAAATGGAGGGAATTAATCACACGATTTTATTTCTATACATAAGATAAACTAGTCTTACAAAGCAAACGTGAGAGTGTGTTGTGTGAACGGTTGTTACATCGATGTACACACACTGCTTACTTTTCTTTGCCATCCGCTCAGCGGGCAGAGTGGAGACCTGGCACTCAGGGCCATTACCTCTTGTGTTGAGGACAAGCAGTAATGCCAGGTTGCCTTAATTACTATGCCACTAGCTACCATCTCTCTAAACTCACCAATTTCCTACCCTCTTTCTTTCTGACAAATATTTAATTACTTTACCCCCCACAAACAGTTAACTATCTCTTAACTCTTAAATGATCTGTTTTCTACTTTTTCCTGAACTGTTTGCTAGTTAGATGAGGAAGAACTCATGGCTGTGTAAAGGTGCTTTCACACAAGTCAGTTTGCTTGGTCCAATCAGTGGATGAGTTGCTACTTTGTTGCATTTTTAAATTAGGTCTGGTAAGTGTTCACAAGGTCCTGTTTTAAGTGACTTGTCTTAACTTTTACTCATGCCATCTATTATGGTTGTGTGTGTGTTGATTTGTGATCATCTCACAAAACAAAGATATGCATCATGCTCATGCATTGCAACTGAGATACAGATCACTTAAAGGGGCACTGCACCACGAAGCAAGGAAAACAGAGATTGGGGTGAGGGAGATGATAGCTGTTAAGACCCACCTTGTTAAATTAAATGACACAAGGCTGTGCTGACCAATTCTGGTTACCTTTAATCCTACGCAGTGAAACTGAATCTGGTTAAATCACACAAGTTTAAAGTTAGCTGTACAGTAATCCCTCGTCACTTCGCAGTTCAAGTTTTAGCGAAAAATAAACATTCCAAAATACCGCCATATTGGCAGCGGTATCGCAGAAAGCAGCATTGTTTCATTGTGATGCGCAACAAAAACAGTTTTTTAGGATGCCAGACAAAAGAAGAGAAGCTCTCTTAGAGCATGGGTGTCCAATCCTGGGGCCCGTTTCAGAAAGGAGGTTCAACCAACTCTGAGTTTAAACTTGAAGTCTGAGTTGCCAAACCCTAAGATGGGAAACTCTGAATTTTCGGTTTCAGAACAGCTGAAAATGATTTGTTTTATCAACTCTGAGTTGGCTGACTCTGAGTTAAGCGTGTGCACCGCAACTATGAAAAGCCATTATCAATGTAGCGCAGATATAAGGATTCACCATGGAAACAGCGTAAGGGAAGCGTATTTCTCCCAAACAGAACCGGAAGTGCTTATCCAAGTTTATGGCGAATATGAAATAAAAGCAAAGCTGCTGCATCGGCGAAGGACGGCGAGTTACCTTGGGAGAAAATAGCTGCTTGAGTCAATGCGTAAGTTTACATTTTAATTACTTTTTATACAGTGTTGGGTGTAATTAATTACTAAGTAATCTAAATACTGTAATTTAAAGACTTTAAAACAATTCTGTATAAATCAAGAGTAGATGTAACATCAAATGTAAGTAGACCAAATTAGAAAGTAGACCAATACTTTGTAGAGATCGTAATTATTACATTAACCTGAATTGACTGGTTAAGGATGTCATTTGTAGTTCAAGTTCAATCAAGAACTGTTTTACCGTTAATTCCCAACTGTTATAAAATCTGAGGTGAAACTAGAAGAACAGTATATTAATTTAATATTCATGTATAGGTGCAATCCTGCAGGCATTAAAATAACATTGCAGCAGATTAAGATTAAATATAAAAACATAAATCAGGTAAGCCTTGAGCGTATCATAGGTGTAGGCTACCTGGCTTTACAAATATTTGACATATGAAATAACTAAATAACATTCATTTTCTACTAGTGCAGCAGCATTTTTATCATAGGTCTAAATGTTCACTCTCATTTGACTACTCAGCCAACAGAAAAAAGGCAGAGACTTGCAAAACAGAGAGTTGACAAATGCAGAGGAGATGGTCCTGAGCCTTAATGCTGGAAGGCTGAGGGAATTCCTGGAGGGACTTTATCAGAACAAGTCACCCCAGAAGATTTAACTGCCTACATAAAATGTCTAACGACAGTATGTTTAATTTGTTTCGATATAGAATGTTATTTCCATTTATAAGACATGCATGCCAGTTTCCGCTCATCCCAGTATTAAGATAAATATGGTCTTTATTGAAAATGTATTGGCTGTGTCGTTTCTTTTTTTGTGGGATATGGAATTTATATGTAGAAATGAACATTTGCAAAAGGGGACTTGGTGTGTTGTAAAAGTGGCCCTTCCCTGGATTTTGCTCTGCCAATGTGGCTCTTGTGAAAAAAATGTGAGTATCACTGATCTAGACCAAGGGTGCACACACTTTTTCAGCATGCGAGCTACTTACAAAATGACCGAGTCAAAGTGATCTACCTACTATAAAATTGCGCAACATATAATTATTCAGAAATCAGGGGCCCGTTCTTCGTACGTCGCTAACTCAGTTAGCCGGATTTGATTGTTTTTGGCATGATCTTGGATCGTTTGGTTCTTCGAAGCTCATCCTAGACTCGTTGTCATTGCAACAGGTCCATAAGCTCAAACCTGCTCAGGTTTACTTCATGTAAACAAGATTAAATTGAGTTTTTATAAATGGAGGAGATAGGGAAGTCTGTTTCAGCCATACGCGAGCAACCTCTTGCGGAAGGTGGGAGAATAATTCGCAGAGCTTTTTCAAATGAATCGGGTATTGCGGGATTAAGTGTAATTGTTGAGAGATACCGTATTTTCCAGCCTTTTTCTTTGTGGCTGTTATGGATAGACAAAAACATAATTTAACAGTGGTTTTTAAAAAGGAGGAAAAATAAGTGGCTTTTTAAAATAAAGACAGTATGAATTAAAAGATATAATTTTGTAGAATATTCTTGTATTTCACTTTTACTTTAATTTGTCTGCTACTTTTTGCCAGCCCACTCTCCTGGTATTTGCAGACTTTGAGGTGTTCCCTGTCGTTTTAATTAACGACTCAAGTTCGGCATAACCTTCCATTAAAAGATCTTGCTCTTATTGGGAAAAAAGTGGGTACGTTCTTTGGCCATGCTGAACAGCCAATAGCGGCGTTGCTGATCAATGTTTCTACTATCGATACATATCCCCTTTTAAGACAACACATGAACGAGCAATTATCTCACATAACTAAATCCAGCGATACTAATCATACACAACAGGTTTGTTCGAAGAACCCAGTTCAGTTAGCCGGGTTAGCAGGATGAAATAATCTTGGATGTGTCATTTGATCTCGGATGTACTAAGCAACGTACGAAGAACAGGCCCCAGCTTACAAATCAATAACGTTTATTTACAAAAAAACAACAGGGATCAAGGAGGACTGCCAGTGGTACCAAATGAAAGAAAGAAATAATCCACCCCCCTTTGACAGGTGCTAAGCACCCATAAATACAGTGGGAGGTGCTCACTCTAACCTAGGGTTGTAACAACAGGTAAACCTACGTGACGTTACATGCCAAGCCTCACTCAAGGCTGACTCGCATAAATAAGTGGAGCCAAATAATGCAGTCAAGGATGTTGCACATTTCCTTATGTTGGAGTACTTTTCCTCTGTTTTTATAATCTTAAGTTAAGAAGTCGTAAATTGGAAGATAACTCGCCAATATGAGCACATGCGCAGTGACATGTCAGATTGGTCAAACCGACTGTCAGTCAAGTGGCAAATGTCATAGTGAGTATGATTGGCTGACGTCTACGTTGTAATGGTTGTTTTTGTTTTGTATTTGTCCTCTTTATGGTTTTATTCTTTGCATTTTGTCTATCCATATAAGATTTGATCTTGCTGTTTGTAAGTCTTGTTAAATTTAATGTTATATTTCAATAAATCTGTAAAAAAAAAAGAAAAAAAAGAAAGACATTTACATTTTAATGCAATGCGATCTACCAGTCATACCTTCGCGATCGACTGGTAGATTGCGATCGACGTATTGAGCACCACTGATCTACAGGATTGAAGAGACTGACAGGAATCAACATTTACATCTGGAGGTCAGAGGGCCCTTCTAAATATGAAATTCCTTCCTCAGTATCAAAAAATAAAAGTACTGATGGTGCATAAGCTATTCGTATTTGTTTAGTTTATATACTGTATTATACAACAGAGGTAGAAAAATAAAAAAGTAAAAATGAACTATGTACTCCACTATTGATTCCACTTGTGCACTTAAACAGGTCATACCACTAATTAGCTAGTCGACCGCTGGCAAAACATGGTGTGTTGCATAGTGCATGTCACGTTTGTGAGTTCAGAAAGACACATTTGCAACCTTGTGATACGATACCCAGCTAATGCAAGGAGAGTTTACAAAAATGTATTATGACGTTACATACAAACAAATGCGAACAGTTACTTTACGTTATGCACTATACATTTAATAATCCCTGATAATTTACGGTGTTGATGCTAATACCCATAGGTGAAAGTAAGCTTTGACGTTATCAAACTTAGCTTCATAACAACTACCCAAGCCGACATGTAACATTCGGTAATTTTCATCATTAATTACTTCTATAACGTTATTATTTTAGGCACTTATGAGTGATTCTATATTTAGGGGTACATTTCAAGTCCATGGGGTGTATTTGTCAATTTTACCAAATATTATTGGTCATTATTTCAAACAATTACCAATTTGATATTCGATGATATTCCTCTTTCATTTAATACTAAAAGTTAACAGGTTCCATAATTTATTTAAAAAAAAATGCTAATTATATATTTTTTGTGCTGTCCGATTTCTTAAATGTCAAGTTTGCTCTTAAAACTTAACAATAAAATACATGTTTTTACATATTATTTCAGCTTTAATTGTTCAAAAATAAGTATTAAAACATGATAAAGCTGTTTTTAAATCTATTTAAAACATTAAAATACTTTATATGTGTCCAAGAAATCACTGTCAACTGTGTTACCCATTGATAAAACCCCTATAAATCAGCAATGGTTTGCTCCAAAGTCACATGACTCACACTGCTGGAAGGTACATCCTTTTTGGTGGGAACCTTGAAGACAATGTGGTAAATGTCATCTCCTCCTTGTCAATAATTCATCAAAATGATTGTCTACACATGGAGTGGATTAATTGTTCGTCAACTGTGTTATCAACATTTTCTTGTGTACTTATTTGAGATTTTTTTATGACATGTAATGTAATATAGCACACGGAAATATGACTTGATCATGGTCATGTGGTGACCTTTTCAACATCTATAGCTAGCACAAAGGCCAAAAATTGAGGAAATGTCAAGTGTGTTACATGTCAACTGTTCTACACATCCCTAATGTGTCCTGTCAACTGTGGTACTCCTGTCAACTGTTCTGAAATGTACCCCTAATTATAGAATCACTCTTATATTGACAAGAAATCATGCATTTACTTTCTGTGGATAAAAATTAGCAACTATCAGCAGCTTACCGCAACTCGGAACAAATGTGGACGCGCTGGTCTGTGTCGAGTGAAAAGACCGGTGAAATCCAGGTTTAAATGTCCTCACTTCCCCCTGCCCCACGACGAAAATAAAATAAAAATTGCATCACTTCCTGCCGGACGGTACAGCTGCCTCACGGTGCAACCTGCAACGGCAGCTGCCTCAGGTCTGCAGCCAGGTACTCTTGAAAACCTTCAGGACAGCGGCCCTCGAGGACCAGGATTGGACACCCATGTTTTAGGGCATGTGATTGGTTTCCGGCGCGAGATCGACGAATGAGAGCATGAGTGGATGTATCCCTTGAGCTGATTGGCTGCGCATCCTCTCCCAGCTTCTTCTGTTGTTGTATCTCACCACTCTCGTTCACGCTGTCAACTGTTTCTCGCTTAAGTGTTGAGTTAGAAATCAACTTTTCATTAAGCCCTTACAATGCCTCCTAAGCGCCGTGAGTGAATGTAAAATATGAACGTTTAATAGTTAAATAGAGTTAAGTAAAATACAGTATATACATAAAGTATAAATATCCATATTTTAAACATTCTAGTACCCACACACACATATATACGGAAATTCCTAGGGGGCAAATCCCAATTCATGGATTTTCCGGTACCAATTAATTGTGATAAACCAGGGATTACTGTAACTGATATAGTATTATACCATGGTCTGACTGAATACTCAAAACTATGTGTTCACCGTTTTAAATGCCTGCCTTTGCAAAGGAGTATGAGCCTGTAGTGTGTGAAATACTTAACCATTAACACAATAACCATAACGCTGTCAGTTTACAAGACTTTATCAAGCTATATGTAAATACAATGAATGACTTCAACATGTCTTTTAAACTATTTAAACTATTAACTACAACCCGAATTCCAGAAGGATGACTACACGAACGAAATCCGTTACATCGCCCGGATCGGCGAAACCGGGGCCCCACTCTGGAGCCAGGCCCAGAGTGGGAGCTCGCAGGCGAGCGCCTGGTGGCCGGGTCTTTTCCCATGGGACCTGGCCGGGCCCAGCCCGAAAAGGCAACGTGGGACCACCTTCCCGCAGGCCCACCACCCGCAGGAAGGACCGTAAGGGGCCGGTGCTGTGTGATTTGGGCAGTGGTCAGGGGCAGGCGCCCGGACGACCAGGGCCGCGCACACAGTCTCTAGCGCTGGGGACATGTCACCACGCTGGCGGGGGAAGGAGACCGAGCTTGTGCGGGAGGTTGAGCGTTACCGGCTAGATATAGTCGGCCTCGCCTCCACGCACAGCTTGGGCTCTGGAACCATTATCCTTGAGAGAGGCTGGACTCTTCATTTCTCTGGCGTTCCCCGTGGGGAGAGGCGGCGGGCTGGCGTGGGTTTGCTTATAGCTCCACAGCTCAGTCGCCACGTGTTGGAGTTTACACCGGTGAACGAGAGGGTCGCGTCCTTGCGCCTAAAAGCCGGGGACAGGTCTCTCACTGTTGTGGCGGCCAGCAGTGCAGAGTACCCGACCTTCTTGGAGTCTCTGGGAGGCGTACTTAACAGTGCGCAGACTGGGGACTCCGTCGTTCTATTGGGGGACTTCAACGCCCACGTTGGAAATGACAGTGACACCTGGAGTAGGGTGATTGGGAAGAACGGCCCCCCTGATCGGAACCCGAGCGCTGTTCTGTCATTAGACTTCTGTGCTAGTCACGGTTTGTCCATAACTAACACCATGTTCAAGCACAAGAGTGTCCATCGGTGCACGTGGCACCAGGACACTCTAGACCGGAGTTCGATGATCGACTTTGTTGTTGTGTCTTCTGACCTGCGGCCGTGTGTCTTGGACACTCGGTTGACGAGAGGGGCGGAGCTGTCAACCGATCACCACCTCGTTGTGAGTCAGATCCGCTGGCGGGGGGGGGGAGTTAGACAGACTTGGCAGGCCCAAACGTATCGTAAGGGTCTGCTGGGAACGCCTGGCGGACCCCTCTGTCAGAGGGGTCTTCAACTCACACCTCCGGGAGAGCTTCTCACAGATCCCGGGGGAGGCTGGGGACATTGAGTGTGAATGGACCATGTTCTCGAACTCTATTGTCAATGCGGCAGTCCGGAGTTGTGGTCGCAAGGTCTCTGGTGCTGGTCGCGGCGGCAATCCCAGAACCCGGTGGTGGACACCGGAAGTAAGGGATGCCGTCAAACTGAAGAAGGAGTCCTATCGAGCAGTTTTGGCTTGTGGGACTCCCGAAACAGTTGACCGGTACCGGCAGGCCAAGCGTGCCGTGGCTCGGGTAGTCACAGAGGCAAAAACTTGGGTCTGGGAGGAGTTTGGGGAGGCCATGGAGAAGGACTATAGGTCGGCCCCAAGGAAATTCTGGCAAACCGTTCGGCGCCTCAGGAGGGGGAAGCAGTGCTTCACCAACACTGTTTACGGTGCGGGTGGGGAGCTGTTGGCCTCGACTGGGGATGTTGTCGGACGGTGGAAGGAATACTTTGAGGATCTCCTCAATCCTGCCGTCACGCCTTCCGAGGAGGAAGCAGAGACTGGGGACTCCGGGGCGGACCTGCTTATCACCGGGGCTGAAGTCACGGAGGTAGTCGATGGGCTCCTTGGTGGTAAGGCTCCGGGGGTGGACGAGATCCGTCCTGAGTACCTAAAGTCTCTGGATGTTGTGGGACTGCCCTGGTTGACACGCCTCTGCAGCATCGCTGCAGTCTGGCGGTCTGGAACAGTGCCTATGGATTGGCAGACCGGGGTGGTGGTTCCCCTATTTAAGAAGGGGGACCGGAGGATGTGTTCCAATTACAGAGGAATCACACTCCTCAGCCTCCCCGGTAAGGTCTTTGCCAGGGTACTGGAGAGGAGAATCCGGCCGATAGTCGAACCTCGGATTCAGGAGGAGCAGTGTGGTTTTCGTCCTGGCTGCGGAACACTGGACCAGCTCTACACCCTCTACCGGATGCTCGAGGGTTCATGGGAGTTTGCCCAACCAGTCTACTCTCGACCCGGCCCCGGATATGCGGAAGATGATGGATGGATGGAATTCCAGAAAAGTTTGGACGCTTTAAAAATTTGAACAAAATGGAAACTAAAAGACTTTCAAATCATATGAGCCAATATGTTAGTCACAATAGAACATAGATAACATCGGGGGGATCGGGGGGATCCCGAGGCGTTCCAAGGCCAACCGAGAGACATAGTCCCTCCAGCGTGTCTTAGGTCTTCCCCGAGGCCGCCTCCCGGTGGGACATGCCTGGAACAGGACCTTTTATCCACTAAATGAGCTCATTTCAAATTTGATGCTTGCTACACGTCTCAAAAAGGTTGGCAACGGGGGCAACAAATGGCTGAAAAGGCAAGAAATCTGGAAAAGATTCCGCTGAGAGAAACTAATAGCAACTAATTAAGTTAAGTGATATCAGGTCTGAAACATGATTAGCTATAAAAGGGATGTCTTAGAGAGGCAGAGTCTTTCAGAAGTAAAGATAGGCAGAGGCTCTCCAATCTGTGGAAGAGCGCGTACATTTCAGATTCTGAATTAATAAAGTGTTCTGAATCTGAAAAGCAATGTTCTTCAACGTCAAATTGCAAAGGCTTTGCAAATCTCATCATCTACACTGCATAACATCATCAAAAGATTCAGAGAAAATTGAGAAATCACTGGGCGTTATTAGATTAATGGGATGCCTGTGGTCTTCGGGCCCTCAGACGACACTGGATCACTCATCGGCATGATTGTGTCAATGACATTACTAAATGGGCCCAGGAATACTTCCAGAAACCACTGTCGGTAAACACAATCCACCGTGCCATCTGCAGATGCCAACTAAAGCCCTATCATGAAAAAAGGAAGCCATATGTGAACATGGTCCAGAAACGCCGTTGTGTCCTGTGGGCCAAGGCTCATTTAAAATTGACTATTTCAAAGTGGAAAAGTGTTCTATGATCCAACAAGTCCAAATTTCACATTTTTGTTGGAAATCACAAACGCTGTGTCCTCCGGGCAAAAGAGGAGGGAGACCTTCCATCGTGTTATCAGCGTTCAGTTCAAAAGTCAGCATCTCTGATGGTATGGGGTGCCTAAGTGCATACGGTATGGGCAGCTTGCATGTTTTAGAAGGCACTGTAAATGCTGAAAGGTATTAGACCAACATCTATTTCAGGGAATGCCTTGTGTATTTAAGCAGGACAATGCAAAACCACATACTGCAACTATTACAACAGCATGGCTATGTCGTAGAGGAGTCCAGGTGCTGAATTGGCCTGCCTGCAGTTCAGATCTTTCACCTATAGAGATCATTTGGCGCATCATTAAATGGAAAATACATCAAAGACGACCACAAACACTTCAGCAGCTGGAAAACTATATAAGGCAAGAATGGGACCAAATTCCAACACCAAGGACCTCATGTACAAAGACTTGCGTGGATTTCCTACTGAAACTTGGCGTACGCGAAAACCCAGAAACTGTCGTACGCTCAAATAAATTCAGATGTATTAAAGTGTGCGTAGGCATGGATCCAAGCACGTTTCTTTTGTACATCACAATCAACGTGAAATTGAGCGCACATGCAGAGGTGCCAAACTCCTCCCTGTCCACGCCCCTATTTAAATATGCAAATTAATGTAAATAGGCCCTGGACCTGAGATTTCCCTCTTGGTCTGATCAGATCAGGGCCGGCTCTTGGCATAGGCGATATCTGTTGGAGGGGCGCTGCCAGGCAACCTTAATCATGCCGTTTTGTGTAAGACGTTTTATTTATTTCTGCTTGCTAGCTACACCGTGTTTAATATAAAATGCGCACTGCATCGGCGCTGTTTATGCTTGTGATGAGTTTTCATTAGTTTTCTACACAGTTATCATCTCTGCCTGTGTGTCCGGTCTGATTTGAAATTTTATTTCAGTTTCGGGGGGGGGGGGGGGGGGGGGGGGGGGGGGGGGGGGGGTGGGCGGCCCTGGATCAGATAAATCAAAATGAGTAGAGGGAAGAAAAGAGTCGATCAGGGGATTTATAGAAAGCTTTGCAGCTCTAATTTCAATAAAATAAAAAAACATTTGAATGCGCACTTGCCCAAATGTGCATTTCGCTGGTTTACTTATGAGCCAGTTATTTTTTGCAAGTAAATCCTCGCGTTCCCTAAAAGCTCACTCACGTCGGATTGCACCATTTGCAAGGTCAAACAACGCTAACGCTGCCATTGTTAATACCATTTTCTTCATCACATTGCGCATGCTTTTATATTCACCTATATGATTACAAACGCCTGGGTGTGTAAATTGTTCATAACGGTGTCTCTGATCTGCACATCACTCTGATGACTGTTTTCACATTATTAACAGTTTCCCAGCATCACCTAAGTGTCGCCAAAGGAACAATAGCTGTAGAAACGTGCGTACGACAGCTATGAAGTTGGCGTGGGGCACCGCACATTTCCACGGTCATTTCACGTTTGATACATCTGAACGTGAGCGTGGGAAAGGACGTAGCCATGTTTTTGCGCGTACGCAACCTTTGTACATGAGGCCCCAAAACTCCAAACACTCATAAACTCGATGCACACACGTCTTCAAACTGTTTTGAAAAGAAGAGGTGTTAAGGTTTTGACTCTTTTTGGCCACTAGGGATCAATGTTGAGCACATGTCACTTTTCTATGGCCCTGTCCCAATACCCGCACTTGCGCCCTTGCGCCCTTCAATTGCGCGTTCTCGCTGAAGGGTGCAAGTGCGCAGGGTGTCCCAATTCTCCAGTAAGGTCTTAAGCCCCGCCCCCTATGCGCACTTGATCCGCACTTCCACGAAGCGTGCATCGATGCGCACTTTGGCGAAGTGTATTACCCACAATTCATTGCTGCGTGTGACGTTTTCACAAAAAAGGCAGAATATGGCAATGTCTGGTGGTCGGCCCCATAGACAACAGATGGTACATATACATGTCTATGGTCGGCCCGCTCATGCGGTAAAGTGTCTTACCAAGTAAGGTGGTCAACAAGTTTAATTTGATTTTTGTTGCCCCTGAAAAAGTCAGTTTGTAATGTTTGCTCAGTTGAGTGTTTCATACATTTCCATTCGATGAGTTTGCAGCATAGTTTGCTCAGTTGTTGAGTTTGTTTTTATTACTTGCTCCAGAATATTCGAGTCAATTTGATTAATTTATATTTATTCAAAGTTGTAAAAAAAAGAAATACAATAAACACCTTTTCGTAAAAACAATCAAAGGTCTTTTTTTATTTTCTTTTGTCACGACAGCGAGAGTCTGACGCATACGTCTTCTTCGATTTCGAAGCTTATTTCTTCTCAACATTGTTTGGTTCAGCTTAAAAATTATTTTAATCAGCAAAATTGCAATAACAGCAACCGGTACCGCCATTTTAGATGTCGTGGTAATGACGCACTGGCTAAATCGATGACGTAGCCATCACTGTCCCAATTCTCTAATTTTCGCACGCTTGCGGCCTACGCACTTCGAACCCTTCGCACACTTCTACCACTTCCGCACTTCACAGAAGGGCGCAAGGGCGTAGTGCGGGTATTGGGACAGGGCATTTGTTTAGATTTGTGTTGTGTTCCTGCCCCGCCCTCTCATTATGTTTCCCTCCATTTTGTTGCCCTACCACCTGTGGTCAATTTTGTTGTCATGTGATCAATTGGTTTGTGTATTTAAGTTCTGCCTTTTCCTTTGTTCTTCATTGGGTCTTTGTGTCACAAGTCTGTGTTTTTGGTAAGCTCCCTGATACTTTTGCCTAGTTTAAATCTCTGCCTTTGTTCTTGTTTTTGGCTACCTAAAGATTTTCACTAAGACCTTTTTGCCTTTTGTATCTTCTGAGCGTTTGTGGATTTTTTATTTTTGCCTTTTGTATCTTCTGAGCGTTTGTGGAGTATTGTTGGACATTAAAACTCCTAAGCTTCAATCTCTGCATTTGGGTCTCATTGACTATACTTTAGTGGTCACCTCACTGGCCTTCCAAACCGGCGACCAGGGTTCATTTCCCGAGCCGACCCTAACAAGAGGAAATGTTACACTATGGTAAACATGCCCCCGTCCCAACTATTTTGAGACCTGTAGCAGACATCAATTTGAAATTAGCTCATTTATTGGAGAAAAGTGTAAAATTTCTCAGTTTAACATGTGCTATGTACTCTATGTTCTACTGTGAATAAAATATTGGCTCATGGTTTTTCGGGCTAATAGCTCAGCCAAAGGAAAGTCGGTGTTGGTTCTATGACCTGAGTGGACTAGAACGATTGGGTTGGCTAAAGTTGGAAAAAATGGAATTTCTATTAAAAAAAAGATATTTGTAAATAAAAAAGTGATGGAGACTGATGGTTCACGCCTCCGCATTGACCATTATCAGGCAATATTTTACGCCTTGTTGGGCAGTAAAGGAGGCGAAAAAGCTGTTCAGCAGGGCTGTCAGAGACGCAAAACAACTCTACTCAAAGAGACTGCAAGAACAATTCTCCTCAAACGATTCTGCTTCTGTCTGGAGGGGGCTTGGGCAAATCACCAACCACAAGCCCAGAGCCCCACCCACCACCAACGACTCCCGCCTGGCCGAGGACCTGAACGAATTCTATTGCAGATTCGAAGGACAATCGGACAGCCCCATGCCCCAGCCCCTCTCCCCACCCCCCACCTCCCCAACCAGCACTCCAGCCCCCACCCCCCCACCCATCAACACCAACACAATACTGACTCTCTCCATCCAAGAGAGGGAAGTTAACAAAGTATTCAAGGGACAGAACCCTAGCAAAGCAGCGGGCCGGATGCTGTCTCCCCTGCCACGCTGAAGCACTGCGCTGACCAGCTGTCTCCGGTGTTCACCAACATCTTTAATACCTCCATGGAGATATCCCACGTGCCAGCCTGCTTCAAATCCTCCACTAACATCCCTGTGCCCAAGAAGCCCAGACCAACAGGACTGAATGACTACAGACCCGTCGCCCTGACATCGTCCTTCGAGCGCCTAGTGCTGGCACACCTCAAAAACATCACAAACCCCCTCCTAGACCCCCTGCAGTTCCCCTACAGAGCCAACAGGTCTGTGGACGACGCAGTCAACGTGGCCCTCCACTTCACCCTCCAGCATCTGGACTCTCCAAACACCTATGCCAGGATCCTGTTTGTGGACTTCAGCTCTGCCTTTAACACCATCATCCTGGCTCTGCTTCAGGACAAGCTCTCCCAACTGAACGTGCCTGACCCCACCAGCAGGTGGATCACGGACTTCCTGTCCGACAGGAAGCAGCGCATTAAGATGGGAACGCAAGTCTCTGACTCCTGGTTCATCAGCACTGGATACCCTCAAGGCTGCATCCTTTCCCCCCTGCTCTTCTCCCTGTACACAAACAGCTGCACCTCCAGTCATCTGTCAAGCTCCTGAAGTTTGCGGATGATACCACCCTGATCAGGCTCATCTCTGATGGGGACGTGTCTGACCTCAGGTGGGAAGTGGACAACCTGGTGACTTGGTGTAGCCAGAACAATCTGGAGCTCCACGCTCTCAAGACAGTGGAGATGGTTGTGGAGTTTAGAAAGGACCCAGTCCCACTCCCCCTCATCACACTGCGCGACTCCCAGGTCAACACTGTGGAGTCCCTTAGTTTCCTGGGCACCACACTCTCCCAGGACCTTAAGTGGACGCTGAACACCAGCTCACTCTTAAAGAATCCCAGCAGAGGATGTACTTCCTGCAGCAGCTGAAGAAATTCAGCCTGCCAAAGAAAATGATGGTGCATTTTTACACTGCCATCATCGAGTCCATCCTCACCTCCTCCATCACTGTCTGGTACGCTGCTGCCACTGCCAAGTACAAGAGCGGACTGCAGCGTATCACACGTGCCGCTGAGAAGGTGATAGGCTGCAACCTGCCATCCCTCGAGGACCTGCACACTGCAAGGTCCCTGAGGCAAGTGACGAAGATTGCGGCCGACTCCTCCCACCCTGGACATTCTGTGCTTCAGCTGCTCCCATCTGGCAGGAGGCTGCGGTCCATCAGGACCAAAACCTCTCGCCACAGGAAAAGCTTCTACCCTTCTGCTATTGCCCTCTTCAACAGGGCCAAGGACTCAGTATGACACATCCACCAACACCCCACACCCCCTTCCAGAATCCCACTGCACTCTGGCACTTCACTCTGTGATTTTTGCACCACTGTTTGCACTACTGTGTATATACACCCCCCCACCCCCCTACTATATATACCCATCCCACTTTGTACTTATGTTATTTGTACTTCTATGTTATTTGTATCATATTTGTAGTGTATTTTACATTGTATTCATTTTTTATTATTATGCCACATATATGTTCTTTGTTTGCTCATTTATACCACAGTGAATTCTATGTCTGTTAATCTTGCAAATAAACCTCATTCTGATTCTGATTACCTGCGTGTACTTCTTCACCAATCATAAGATGTACGTATTTACATGTAGAATAAATAGAAAGTAGACTTTTGCTCCAGGCAGTAAACAAATAATTAAATATCCCCCCGAACAAATGAACTATAATTAACTTCCTGCGAGGACAACATGTGTTAAGAGTTAAAAGTCTCTACAACTTGACACTCGTACAAAAAAAAGGTTTTACTTCAAGGGACAATCATCAATTTAATCCTAACTTTATTTTTATGCCCTATTTATTTATGTATTTATTAAATTGATGTTACAATGACCTACTGTGCTTGTCCTCCAGCACACAGGACAATTTTGACAGTAAAAATTATTCAATATCCCTTGTCCCTGTCTCTGCATCTTAGTCCAAAATGTAATCTCATTGCGCACCACTTTTGATCGGCAGTTGTTGAATCTTTTTTCTCTAGGATCAGGCATGTAACAGTCTCTAGGCTCCCAGTTATGTGGCTTGCTGGTGTGAATCCCTGTAAACATGCTGATAAGTCCATTTGAAAAGGAAGAGTTTTGCTGCTTTTTAAGATCCCTTGCTACCCTCAGTCTAAATTAGTCTTCCAGACACTTGTTCTAACCACAGGGCTAGAGTTTTTCACTATCTCTTCCCTGTAGGGAGTGTGATCTTGGGACATAGTTTCCCTGGTTGACTTGGAGTGAGAACGCTCATGTGGAGATGTCTAGAGGCCTTCCTGATTGATTAAAGCTCTTCAGTGTGGAAAAGCGATGAGCTGCTTGCACTGATGCAAGGGGTTTGATTGAGCGCGAAATGGAGGGTTGGCACCTGTTAGGGTAAAGCTGAAAATGCACACCAGGTAGAAAATTACATTGTGAGAACAAGTGAAGCTGATTAAGACTTGCTGTGGTCAAATGAGGCATTTTTCTGTCTGGCACGCGTGGTGGAGTTTTGGAGCCCAGGTGTTTCTGCAGGTGCCACAAAATCAGAGGGTGCGTGTGATTTTTGGAGGCTGTTCCAACCCTTAAAGGACACTGGTCTCACAGACACATGAACCACTAGTAGTCTTTTTAACCAATCTTCCAGTTGTCAGTAATTTTCCAGCTAGTTGGTAAGGTCTTCTTTATTTAACATGTCTTTTAAAATCTAGCAATATAGTAATAGGAATCATTCTTAGCATATTTTAAAGCAGCTCATCCATTTTCTGCACCTTCAGTGTACAAATGCATTTTCTCAGTACAATTATGATGTCCTGACACAAACTTATATAAAGTACCCCACTTATTGTATTCCTGTAGATGCCAGAGCACATTTTAGTTTAGATTGTTTAAGAAAGCAAATATGGAAAATGCTAAACAAGATTAGAGGGACCACAGAAAAGTGTACAACTACAGTGGTTGGTCGCAGGCACTTGCAGGAAAAAAGAAAGGGGGAGAGAAAATAGCTTTATACAACAGGCTTCAAAGAAATGTTCAAAGACAGTTCAACAAGTGTCATGAGTGTTGTCGTGCCGGCAGTATTTGCACCTTGCCTCAGTGCTCCGCATTTCAAACGAGGAGACATTAAGACAGCCTACTAGTGTTGTTTTTCATAGGTGTATATACTCTATGAAGACACTTCATGAACTGTTGAAAGCTGTCAAAATGTCCCATTAAAAACCATTCCCATCGCAGTTCATGAGATGAGCTGTATTAGAGCAAAGTACAAAACAATTCTGTCTCTCTTGACTTGTGGATGTGACATTTTAGGGACATACAAGGGGAAGACAATAAAACCTTTTGTTTGTTTCAGTTTGGTTGGAAATTAAACTTTGCAAAAAGAGTCTTGTTTGTCAGACCAGCGATCACAGAGGTTGAAAAGCAATTCCCGGAATGAAAACACTTTTATTTGTTTTTTCAGAAAACATCCTGTCAATAGCGAATTAACAAAAAGCTTAAATTGACTCAACAGTTTGAAGCGAGGAAAGTCCTTGACTACACACACTGTGATACTGCCAGCCTTTCCCGTAATATGTCAACTCATATGCCTCTTTTCAACAAGCCCTATCACTTTGGGGGAGGAAAGTAGCAGCTGTTTAAACACTTACCGTTATTACATTTAGTTTTGGTGAGTGAACAAACGACATTACGTGAAATAATAGCGGAAGGCGACACAGGAATCCATAGCTAATTAGAGCAGCTGGCTTTTAAGTCAGACAGTTTGACGAGAACATAAAAAGGTATGTACACTGCATGTCAATAGTGTTTATATAGCTGCCTCACACGTTCCTACACACCATGCTCAGCAATATCGGATTGGTTTCATTATCCATAAAGCACACTAAGTAGACAATTAACCCAATGGTGGTGTTTGGCTTTAAGACAGGCCTAGCCAGCCTTGGCTCCAGAACAAATTAAATGGGTGTGCATTTATACACCATGAATGAGTGTGAAAATAAGAGCAGACCTTTTTCCATTTTCTGCAGGAAATTGTAGCCATCTTGATATTTAATTCATAGCCAATGCCAGTATTAAAGGAATATATTGTAGACCTAGAGGAGATTTTCTGAAAACATGTTCATTACATTTACATTTAGTAATTGTTTTGACTATATTTCATTTCATTTTTTTTTTTTTTTTTTACAGCTCAGCACACCACTGTATCGTATTACAACAATTACAACTCTCATAACAGGTCATTGACCATCACTGGCCAAATCAGATCAAATATTTTTTTCAATGTAACATTTGCTAGGCTACACAAAACAAAAATATATACAGGTAATCAACAAATAAAAGAAAAATCAACCTATGTTGGACTTATTAGTAGTGGAAGGCGACATGTGTCCAAATGGAGCCTCTTGACAATAATGTCTTTCTTTTATAACGTACAGCCAGGTCTATAAATATTTGGACAGTGACACAATTTTCATCATTTTGGCTCCGGTCATGTCTGTCCTTCTAAATTGTGTAGTCTAGTAGTGAAAGGAAAAGGCCACTGCCTCCCTCTGACATGTCATCAAAAGCCTCCAGTTTACCTCTTAAAGGCAATTGGTTCTCAGAAATGCTATTACATCACTCAGGGAGGAAACAATAAATGTTTTTTTTTCTGTGTTTTTTTTCAGTTGGTCTGTGATAACATATGTTGAGATTTATTTGCCTTGCTTCTCATGCTCATATGCTTGGCAGATGATATTCTTTTTGGAGTTTGCGTGTCTTTGAAAACCCTTATCTCTTTCAACTGCATGTTTCCAGTCATTTTAGTCCAGGACCAGGAAAGCTATGTCTACAGTCCCCAAGCCGGATTACCGAAATGGCGGAAAGGAAAGCAGTAAGCTGCGTCTGCCATGACACGGTATTCCAGTCAATCTCAGTTATGCCCTTCTCTCGGTTACCACGGCCCTCCAGTCTGCCAGAGCAGCCTCAAGGTCTTCTATTGTCATTCTGCTAGACCTCTCCGCAGCATTCGACACAGTCAACCACCAGATCCTGCTCGCCACACTCGAAGAGATGGGCATGGGCACTGCGCTTAAATAGATCTCATCCTACCTGACAGGAAGATCCTATCAAGTCTCCTAGGGAGGAAAAACATCTGGTACCCGCCTGCTCTCCACTGGGGTCCCACAGGGTTCCGTCCTTGGTCCGCTCCTATTCTCCCCATACACCACCTCACTCGGGCCAATCATCGCCTCCCATGGCTTCTCCTATCACTGCTACGCTGACGACATGCAGCTATATCTATCTTTTCCACCAACTGATCAAGGGATATCGACCAGAATCGAGGCCTGCCTCTCTGACATCTCAGCCTGGATGACCAGATATCATCTCCAGCTGAACCTCATAAAAACAGAACTCCTCATCATCCCTGCCAAACCCTCAATCACCCACGATCTCTCCATCACTATGGGATCTGCAACAGTGACCCCTTCATCCTCTTCCAGGAACCTGGGGGTCACCTTGGACAACGAGCTCTCCCTCACAGCTCACATTGCCGCAGTCTCTCGGTCATGTAGATTCACCCTCTACAACATCAGGAAAATCAGAAAATACCTCTCTCAACATTCCACCCAACTGCTAGACCAAGCCCTTGTCCTCACAAAGCTGGATTACTGCAACTCGCTACTAGCCGGCCTTCCTGCAAATGCAATCCGTCCCCTTCAGAGGATACAGAATGCAGCCGCTTGCATGGTTTTCAACCTACCCAGACGCTGTCATGTCACCCCACTCCTCATCGCCCTCCACTGGCTTCCCGTCATGGCCCGCATCAGATTCAAGACCCTGGTGCTGACCGCCAGGCTGTAAACGGGACTGCCCCGACCTATATCAACTCTCTCCTCCAGCCCTATACCCCCACCCGTCACCGACGGTCATCTGCTGACAACCGTCTAGTGGTACCCCCCCTCAAGAGCGCCCGAGCACAACACAAACTCTTCCACTGCCTGGCTCCCCAATGGTGGAATCATCTCCCCACCTCCATCAGAAGCACAGACTGCCTTCTCACCTTCTAAAGAAGGCTTAAAACTCACTTATTTAGAGAATTTAATGGCACTTAGGAATAGTATGGCACTTCACATAATCTAATGTGCTTTAGAACTAGTTGTTTGTCCCCATATGGTGACTTGCCAGTGTTGTTTGTTGTATCTCTTGCTTTATGTTCACAATCGTTGTGTTATGCATTTATAGTTCTTCCCTTGGCACTTATTGGTTCTCATGATGTATGATTCACTATCTAAAAAACCCACTGTGTTCGGGGTCTATCACATTGCTATGCTCAATGACTGATGCTCTTTGTAAAAGCTCTCTCTTGTAAGTCGCTTTGGATAAAAGTGTCTGCTAAATGAATAAATGTAAATGTAAAATTATACCATCCACTTACGAATGACCGTTTTTTTTCCCTGGTAAATACTTTTGTCATTCAGCGATTTCAATGGTATGGAAAAATGTGCAACCTAGTCTTCTCCCTCTTTTGATGGTAGACTTTCATTTGGCTTTTTGGAAGAAAGCCACTTTTGGATGTCAATTTGTACTGTCTCAGTGCATTTGTACTGTATAACACAAGGGCGTAGGTTTGGTCTCAGCTTTGGTAGGGACACTGCCCGGCTACCCCCATTTTAAAATAATACCTTAATTAACCAAATGACCTAATGAGAGATACATGCAATGCATTTGTTTGTTCAGAAATTACATTTTTATATACACATAATTGGTTTTATGGAACTGTACTAGGCCTACGTCATCTGTACTGGACTTCTGAGCAATTAAATACTGTATTAAAAAATTATGTGATGGATACATAAATTGGGCATCCCAATTCATAGCACCTTTTTACTACAAGTGTAAGTGTGAATGATAACATTCATAGGTAACATTGTCTAAACATTCCTTAAAAACAGCAATTTAACTTCTCAACTGAACCCCTGGTTCCCCAGGTTGGATTCATTACCAACCTGTTCTATATCTGTACCTGTAGGGTGCTGTTTTTTCTGCACAGTAATTTATCAAGTACAGACACTAACCATGCTTGACTACTGACATTAGTCGAGATTACAGGGATTGCCATATTTAGCCTAGCCTGCTGGTACTAGGCTAGACTATCAGGGCCGTGCAAGCGATTTATGTGTGAAATTATTAAAACATTATTATATCATTCAGTGTTGGGCAGTAGCGTCTCTACAAGTTGTGGCTCTATTAGTTTAACTACATTTCTCAGTAGCGTGGTGGTAGGGTCGCTGTTTTCCGAATCAAAGCTCTTTTATTAACCAAGTAGTGCGGTAGCGTCCACACAAGCTACATTTTTACAAACACAGGGTTCCCACGCTTGTCTTGAAAAAAAATTCCATGCTATCTCCTGATTTTCCAGGTACCATATTAAGTGATGATCTATAGCCCCATAACGCTTTCAACCCCCATCCGCACCCCCTCCCCTCACACACCCCTAGGACACCCGACTACTTACTTGATTTAAAAGATGTGCCAGTCAAGTTTACATAGTAAATGCTGAGAAATAATGTCTTATTGATAATATCAATGCATGAAATAATGCAACAAGCTGTAGATGAACAACAATTTATTGAACTGGAACTTTGAGACACATGAGCACTGGGATTGATGTATGTTCTCTCTTCCACTCCTCTCCATCTTATCCTGTCCTCTCTCCACACTTCCCCTCTTGTTTCCGCTCCTGTCTTCTCTTCCTACTCTTCTCAATTCATTTCCACTCTTCTCCCTTTTCCTCTGTCATCCCCCACTCTCATCCTCCTCTTTCGTCTTCTCCCCTCTTCTCTTCCTCCTCCCTCTTTCCTTCTGTGCCCTCCTGGCTCCTCCCACTCTCCACTCTTCTTCCTCCTCCTCTCTACAGTCTGAAAATCTGAAACAGAATGTTATTTTGAGTTCAAATTGGTCAAATCTCCATAAGCTAAAATGGTGTTATATTTGTCTTCATACATCCATAAAGGCTATTGCACATACAGTACCTCATTGCTTTAACTTATTGACAGACTCTTGCAGCTCTTTCAGGGCTTTGTCTAGAGCTGCCACCTCCTCCTTTATCAGCAACGCCTTTCTGAAAGGCATTTGATTTTGACAGCAGTGTAAAATCATGTTTCTTTTCTGCCATGACTGCCATTTCATGTGCTTCTTTCTCCATCGTTTCAGCGCTTGTCATTACTTTTTGGCTCTTTGTTTTCACTTTCTGGATTTCCTGGCAGAGCTCCTTTCTTTTCTTCTCTTTGGAGGTTTGCTCTTTCACCTTCTTCTGGTCTTCCAGATACATCTCATATCTTGTCCTTGCTCCTCTGCAGTGTTGCTTGAGATCTTGTGGAAGAGCTTCATCTGTGTGCCCAGCCATTGCATCGTGGACCAAGCTCATTGCTATTAGCGTCTTCTCCTGTTTGTTTTCAACAAGCATATCCTTGTTAACAGAGTACCCCCTTTCTACTGCAGCTTGTCCATGAGACAGCGTGAAGAGACATTTTATGTTCCACAGTTCTGCATACTCTTCTTTGCCACTGAGATATCTTCCGAAGAATTCATCAAGTCTGCAGCTGTAAACAAATTCTTGGAACTCTGCTTTGTGGTTTGTGTTGACATTGAGTGAGAACGCTTTATACTGAGAAAGGACTTTGTCACACTCTGTGGCAGGACACCATCCAGCACTGAGGAGAACCTGAAGGAGTTTCTCAAACATTGCTGTTGCACTTTCGGTTTCTGTCACAATCATCAAAGGGTCAAGGGACCTCATGTGCCGCACAGCTGGATACATGAGAGGGCTTCTCTCCATCATTTTTTTGCAGGTCATCGCGAGTAAGGAGACACATTCTTTTTTTAAACTCAACAATTTTCACTGGATTGTCCTGGAGCTTCTCACATGCCATCTGCAAAGCCTGCTTGGTTGCAAATCCTATGTCCAGGTGTTTGAGTGGTACATGGATTGCCTTCTCTTGGGGGTCAAGCTTAGTGAGCTGGAGAGGTGTCTTAATCTTTGCCAGCTCTTCTTTCTTGATAAAGCATGACAGCAGGCCTGTCAGGGTGCTTTGGAGCTCCTTTGCCAAGAATGGCACCATTGGGGCTTCTGTTTGAAATACCTTCAAAAAAGGCTTCAGCTGTCTTGCAACAAAAGCAAAAAACTCCAGTTTAACCAGGAAAAGAGGGTCTTCGGTTGCCTTCTTGACTGTCAAGTAAGACTCAGATGTTGGCACTTTACTCTTTGGAAGTTTCTTGTGGCTGTGGATGTACGCCGTCACAGCTGGCCACACCTCGATTGCCCGCTCAGCAACTTGCAAGTCTTCACCCATCGAGTGGCACAGAATTTCAGAGGAAATCTTGCCGTTTTAGTCAGCTCACTGAAATCCTCTCGCCTTGCTGGTGAGTCATGGAACACCTGCCAAAGTGCTCTCAGTGCATCTCCGATTTTCCAGCCGGTTTCCCTCTCTCCAGTCTGGAAACTTCCATGCACAACATGCAGACCACAACTTCCTTTGATGAGCTTTGGTGCATCTGGGTCTTCTTTGCTCTTGTCCTCTTGGAATATTCTTAAGAACTTCCAATTCACTGTAGGGCTGTCCATTGATATTTGCAGGAGCTTCTTGGGGTCCAGAGGTGACAGGGATCTGTTTATACCCTCCAAAAGCTTCTCTGCCTGAGTGTGTCCTAGGAACTCTGAAGTGAAGTAACGCACAACTACTTTCCCTTCGCGCTCACTCCAGTAGCGCAGAATTATATCCACCTGCTCTGTTTGTGTCACTTTGTTAAGGCATTCATCAAAAGACATTACATGACACTTTGCTTTTCTTACGTCCTCGATCAGCTGCTCTTTACAATGAGGATACAAGCCAAAACATATAAGGTAAGCCGATTTTGTTGCACCACATGTAAATTGTTTGGCAATTTCGCTGTCTGGGAACATCTGAGCAAATGTTTTTGAAATGTCAGAGTTGGAGTTGAATGAGAAGTGGGACCTGACCATCTTCATGACCCAGCGAATCTCTGCTTCAAACACAGCTTGGCTTGAAAAAAATGTTTTCCCCTGAGCTCCAGAGCATTTTTCTGTAGGCTGTTCACTGCTGGTGCTGGGCACCTGACTGTCACTTTTGTTATCCTGGCTTGTTGGGCCGCTTCTTCCCTCTCCTGTTTTTGAATTCAAGAAATCTGTCATTCTCCTTTCATTATTTAGCTGTCCAGCTACCTTGTTGTGTGTTTTTCCTTTTGCATGGCTCTTGAGGGAAGAGACCCCCATATTGCTGATGTCAAATGACTTGCGGCAAAACTTGCAATAATCCTTGTGGACATCTCCTGGTACCTCTCCAATCCAGTCCTTGTATTGGGAGTCATCTTTCCAATCGGACATGAATCTGCAGCGTGTCATTGTCACTCACTACTGTAATGCACATTTGAGATTATGAGTCTTACGTAGAAGGGGTAGTATGCCTACTCTTACTCTGTAGAAGCTTTTGTAAATCAAACTAATGATCCTAAAACGGAACCCTGTGGTTCCTCAGTACAGCCACCTCACTAGTTAGCTTAGCTTAACAGTAAAGATGCATAGAATCAGTCTGGTCATGATCAATAATTTTCAAAAATGTCTCAACCCAAATGTTCCTATTAATAACTAGTATCATTTTTTTAAGAAAAAAAAACTCATAATAGCTGAAGAAAGGCATCGATTCTTTTAATTATTATCTCCTGCAACGATTGAAAGTCCAGTTTAGAAAATTCTTTAAATTTAGATATGTAAGATATGTATAGATATATGGTGATTCCGGAGATTCTTCTTACGACCCCTCGGCTGATGATAGAAATAGTGACAGCAAGCTACAGTGAACAACAAGTCAAGGGCAACCATCCAGTTATTTTTTGGTATTGCTTGGCCTTATTTTCAGAATGGAGAATTACAGATCTAAATTGAAATAATTTTCTAAACTGGACTTTCAATCGAAGCAGGAGATAATAATTAAAGGAAGCGACGCGTTTCTTCAGAAGGAGTGGCGCATGGGCTCCATTTATAAGTAAAGGTAGCACGAGAATAATTTTTCTTCCATGCTTCAGTTTGTATATGTAAAGAATCCTAACGTTATATTTCACGGACAACAGTGCATGTTGAGTTGGGGGTCGCGACTCAAAAAGGTTGAGAACCACTGCCATAAGAAGTCAAGTGCAAGCTGCTAGCTAGCAAGTTGCAGCTAGCTAGTTAACAAGATTTATAATAATTATAAAACGTTATTCATATAGCACCTTTCATGCAAAAGAATGCAGCTCAAAGTGCTTGAGATTGCACGGCTTACTAACTAACATTTGTAAACCCAGGTTTACTACACAGTTAAAACACAGCTACTTACATTTGAGGATAAACTTGCAGAATGTATTTCACCGTTCTTTTTTTTAATTATTTTTTTTATTATTTTTTTTAATTCTTTTTTGTTACTCTTCCTTCCACCAACACTAATAATAATAATAATAATAATAATAAAAAATAAAAAATAACAACAACAAAACAAAACAAAATATATATATATCTTTAGAAATCATAACATATTTTCCTTGTCATTGTTGACAACCTCCTGTAGAAAATTCCTCTAAGCAACTAAGTAATGGGATCCAAAATTCATGGAAGATATGGCCGCGATCGCATTTTTCCAGGGTTAATTTCTCTAAAGGTAAAAAGGTGGACATTTGTTCCAAAAACATCTTAAAGGTTGGTGGTGAATCATTTTTCCAAAATAATAAAATACATTTCTTTGCAAAATATGTTATGAGTATCAGTATTCTGGATTTTTTCCTATCTAAATGAAAGTCTAGGGACTCATTTAATAAATAAAAACAGGGGTTTAAATTAAATTCCAATGTCAAAACAGATTTTGTAAAATTATGAATACAATTCCAAAAATCACTCAAGAACTGACATTCCCAAAACATGTGTAGGAAAGATCCCTCTTCCTTTTTGCATCTAGGGCATGTTGATGAGTTATCCTTTAAGATTTTATGCATTTTTATTGGTGTGAGGTAGAATTTGTGAATGAACTTCCAATTAGCTTCTTTGATTTTATTACTTGTATATGGAAAATGTATTCTTTCACAAATATTAGACCAATAATTTTCATTTAAAACCAACCCTAGGTCCTCTTCCCAGATCTTTAGTAGAGTTTGAAAACATGAATTACCCTTTATTGATAGGACACCATACACTTCACTGATTTTACCTTGAGTTGTGGTTGAGGAAATTAATATATCCTCTATTTCCGATGATCCAAAACGGAACTTTTTTTCTTTGAATAGTGATCCTACAACATTCCGAATCTGTAAGTATTTAAAAAAAATCTGTGTTCGGGATGCCATATTCACTTTTTAAATCAATAAATGATTTTGGTTGCAAGTTTTTATGGAATAAATCTCTAAATTGTTTTATACCCAAACTTGTCCACTTACCTATATTAATTGGTTTTAAATGTTTTTTTCAAATCAGGATTTTGATAGATAGGAGAATACATCGAAGTACAGCTAGGGAAGCCAAGTGTCCTAATACAGTCCGTCGATGCTAAAAGTGTATTGTAAACAGTGAAGTACTGATCCATGTTTTTTATCAAATTAAATTGTTTTATAAATATGAGGGAATCCAGCGGTAAGGGATCCAAAAATTTGGCCTCCATCTGGACCCACAATGAGTCTTGTCTACCCAGTGACCATGATATTACATTACGTAATTGCGCTGACCAAAAGTAGTACTGGAGATTGGGGAGACCAAGGCCCCCCATGTTTTCTGGTTTCATGAGGTTTGACAGACTTATTCTTGGCTTTTTATTGCACCAGATAAATTTAGAAATGTCTCTGTTTATAGGTTTAAAAAATGATGCGGATAAATAACATGGTAGCATTTGGAAAAGAAAGTTCAATCTTGGTAAAATATTCATTTTTATAACATTTATTCGCCCTAACAGGGATAATGGTAAAGTTGACCACATCCACAGATCTGCTTTAATCTTATCAATGAGAGGAGTGTAGTTTTCTTTGAACAAGTTGTCTAATTTTGGAGTGATAATTATTCCAAGGTATTTAAAGCTACCAGGCGTCCATTGGAAAGGATATGATCTACACATGCTTTATGTTGGAGTCATATGCAAGAGGCAAGCGTTAGATTTGTTAAAATTGATTTTATATCCAGAATATTTTCCAAATTGTTCTATTGTACTATATAAATGTGCTGTTGAATTTTCTGGGTCTGTTATATATACAATTATATCGTCTGCATATAACGATATCTTATGTTCGTTATCATCAATCTTTAATCCTTTAATGTTAATATTGTCTTGTACACATGATGCTAATGGTTCAACCACCAGTGCAAAAAGCAAGGGTGAGAGTGGGCATCCCTGTCTTGTCCCTCTGGTCAAAGAGAAGTACTCCGAGGAGGTACCATTGGTGATGACAGATGCTTTAGGGTTTTTATAAATTGATTTGATCCATTCAATGAAATTCTGGCCCACATTAAAACCATGAAGAGCAGTGAAAAGGAAATTCCATTCAACCCTGTCGAAAGCCTTCTCCGCATCTAAGGATAGAAGCAGAGAAGGCTCCCGGCAGGTGTCCAATTTATTTATTGTATTCAGCAGTCTCCTTATATTATCTGCAGCATATCTCCCTTTTATAAACCCTGATTGGTCCGGATGTATTAATTTAGGTAGATTAGATTCAAGTCTTTTTGCTAGTAGTTTTGTAATAATCTTATAATCATGGTCAAGAAGACTAATCGGTCTATATGAGGAACAATTTAAGGGATCCTTGCCACTTTTATGTAACACACTTATATGTGCATAATTCATTGAATTGGGGAGTATTTTTTTAAGACAGAAGTGATTGATCATTGGCATAAAAATTGGCTGAAGATCAGTCCAAAATGTTTTATAAAATTCGGCTGAAAAACCATCTGGACCTGGGCTTTTATTTGTCGGCATCGAATTAACTGTAGCCCAAACTTCTGCTTCTGTGAATGGAGAGTTAAGGTGTTGTTGGTCTAATTCAGATAGTTTAGGTAAATTTATGCTTTTGAGATAATTTTCCAATTCTACTTGAGTGTAGTTGCTATCGGATTCATAGAGTTTGTTATAAAAGTCATAAAAAGCTTTGTTAATTTCTTTTGGATGATGATTTATATTATTGTCCTCTGAGCGAATTGCAGATATAACCCTTTCTGACTGTTCTTTCTTAAGTTGATGGGCAAGTAATTTACTTGGTTTATTGCCAAATTCCATTTCACCGTTCTATTGAGATCGCGTGTAACGTTTCTCGGTTATTCCCAGAAGTCCACCAAACTGAAACTATACTTTTAAAGTTCATATCACCAGGTTGCCAGCATCAAATTCCAACATCCAATATACCAGATATGATGTCCAGAGCATGCTCTACAACATGGGACCATCCATTTCTATCGACAGTTAAATCTGTTCACATGAAAAGGGTTTTTATGAACTCATCTTTATTCTAGTAGTTTCATTTAATTACTATTTACACATCATCCCCCCCAAAAAATGTCCAGGACAACTGTTTCAATTTCCATGTAAATGTTCACTTTTGTTCAGTTTCCATGACTTTTCCATACCTGGAAAAATAAAAAATGAATTCCAGGTTTTCCAGGTACCGTGGGAACCCTGAAACATATCTGAAGCTCAGTGACGCTACCGCCATACATGGCCGTGTATGTGGAGCCGACAGAGGCAGTTCCATATGACGGTGACATCACAAACCAATCATTGGGCTGGCTACAACGTCTCTGATGCAGGGGAATACAGACAAGTTATCTTGCTTGAGTGAGTTACGTTACTTGATGGAAAGATGGCAGAGGGTGAGGAGGACGGAGACAAATTGATCCCAAGGGAGTCGTCCTAACATAATAGAGCAGTTTGGAGCAGGTCTTTATTCTTTTGCTACTGTGGTTTGAGTTAAGTTATTGAGTTTAGAGTTAACTTGCAGTTTGTCCTGCAAATGTGTCAAGTGTACTGTATTGTTAGTGTCAATGCCATGTGTATGATGTGCTGGACTTGCAATGGCCTACATAGACTGCTGCAACACTAATTGCCAATTGTCAGGGAATTGGCTAATTGCCAATTGCCAGGCAATTGGCTTGATGGAAGGGAGTGGTGTAGTGTGTGGGGATAGGTCCGTTCCCTGTATAAGAGGGGGCGGTGGATGAACGTGAGGGAGGTTTTTGACACAACGGACGGGAACACTAGTATTAAACAGCTCTGGCAACAACGGCATAAGAAGAGACCCTGGGGAGGCTCCGGCTGCAGTGCCTGGTCTGGTGTCGAGGCGGACGTTCAATCTGCTCTACGTTTGCCTTGCAAAGGGAAGTTCCTTATTCCACCTCACTGTGCTCCATTCCCACTAGCTCGGTCTGTTGAAGGGTGTGGTTTGCCTAAGCAGTCTGTCCTGCACTTCCGTTCTCTGCAGCTTGGAGGAGTCCTCGAGGGGCGCGGAGCAGCACGTCACCAGCGCCATCACGGAGGATGCCGCAACGGACAGCGGTGCGCAGATCAGGGTCAGCGCTGGAGCGGCGAAGGCGTGTGTTGGCTGTACGGGACAGTGACAGCACGCTTCACCGACGGTGTCCAGCGCTAGGCTGCTGCATAGACTGCCTGTTTCTTTGTTTTTAATACTGGTCGGTGGGGGGGGACCGACCGACCGACCAGTACCAGTCTATAACTGTCAGTATTGCAGGCTGTTGGAGAGGACAAGGGACTGCTAGGCGTGGGAGCAGGGCCCACCATGGACGGCTATTTCCCAGCCCAAGACTACCCCCCTCTTTGTGGTGACTTTGCTGTGATTCTGTGGTGACTTTGCTGTGATGTTGTCGTGGCTTTGCTGTGGGTCCTTAAGTACCTTGCTGTGGGGTGATATTTTTCTGTGGGTGGCTTGCTGGTCAAGCATAGCTGGCCAGTAAGGGGGGTCCATGTCCAGCACCTAGTGGGGTCCCAATTACAACTGTTCTGTGCCACAGTCTGCCTTTTTGTAAGAATAAACTTGTATAAATCTACTCTGTGTCTCGGTATTGTCTGTGATCTGGGAGGATCTGTGTTTGAGCGTGCTGCTAGGCGCGACAAATGTGCCCAAGTTATTGAGCATACCCATGCAAACGCAGGTTTTGTGTTCTGGTTTTGGAGCAGTGAGAGCACAGCGTATTGTTTAATAAACAATCAAATGTAACATTTTTGCCTGCTTATTTGTCTGATTGACAGTTTTATTGATCACTGAGATAGGTTTGTCTTGGAATGAAGTTGTTCCAATAAAAAAAAAGCTTTGCTGTAGTTAAACTACTTTTGCTGTGTTGCTGTAGCTTAGCTTGCTACGTTTCTCTGGGGGTCAGCTTTGGTGTAGTGAAGCTTAATTTAATGTAGAGCAGGAGTCTCAAACTTATGCCATTGCGGGCCAAAAGAGTGCAGATTTTCGTGTTAACCAAGCCACTATACCAGCTGATTTCACTAATGAGTTTCTCCACTTAGTGAAATCAAAATTGTTATTGAAATCAGCTGATGTAATAGCTTGGTTAACACGAAAACCTGCACCTGCGATGGCACGATATTGAGACCCCTGATGTAGAGTAATTGGTAGCTTAGCTCCCTACAGTTTCCAAGTAGCTTGCCCAACACTGATATCATTTCACATGTTATTTTCACACTAAACCGCGCGAGTGAAACTGATGGTTTGGTAAACTTGTTAGCATATTCTTTATGCTATAGTTATCTGAATAACTCTTAATATGTTACGTTAATATACAGGCACATTCTCAGTTTGTTGTTTATGCGTCATGTAATGTTAGTATACCGTACACTTATTCAGCCTGTTGTTGTTTTATTTTAAATTGCCTTTCAAGATGTCTGTTTTTGGTGTTGGATTTTATCAAATAAATTCCCCCAAAAATGTGACTTATACGCCCCTTATATATGTTTTTTCCTTCTTTATTATGCATTTTTTGGCTGGTGCGATATATAATCTGGCCTGTCTTTTGCTCTGATGGAGGCGGTTGCATACTTTTCACTCCCTGTTTTTTTCCTGCTCCATCGTCTGCCTGTCTGCTGGAGAGACTAACTGCATCACCCTTCTAAGCAGAAACATGGAATTGATTAGCTGGTCACTAAGTGCTATTGATACAATATTTTCAAAGAGATCTAGGGGCTGGGGGGACCCAGCATGTCCTGAGGGATCGTCTCCAGCTGGATACATGATGGAAGCGTGGGATAAGTGGCGTGTCGTGTGCCTGTCGGAACTTTCTGTCAAGGACGTCGAGGATCTCGACATATTGGAATTTATGATGGCCGGGTTTCTGCTAATTGGATTAGGCGTTGCCTTGGGATATCGACAAATTATTAAAACGGAGGCAGCCGTTAAAGGCCCCTTTAAGCTGCCCCACTTGATTGATGCGATGGGCAGGAATGTTGGTGGCCAAAGTGTGACTTTACAGCGCATCGAGGAGAGACTGACGGCTCTGCAGAGGACGGTTGAACGTGACCAACAAAATGGAAGAGTGAGGGACATTGAGAGACATGAGAGAGACATTGAGTGAGACTTTGTTTGTAGGGTGTAATTTAACTCTACGTGCAATTGCATGCGTACATGCTTTCGGCCCCAGATTCCTGTACGGCCGTGCCAGATACCGTGCGGGGCTACCCTCCCCCTATCTTGGAAGATTGATGTACGAAGTCTCTCTATATAGTATTATAGTCCGAAAAATACGGTATATCAAAAATATAAATGCTGAGATCAAACAAAATACTAATATGAGACATTATTTCCTGGCGTATTTAGTAGTTTACCGTGTCAGACTACTGCCATATTTCTACGAATTATAGTTAATAAATTGTTTCTGACTGCCAGTGCCATTTCAGCCAATTGAATGACGTAAACTTGTGTCGCAGGCTCGAGGGCGCATTGGTTAACTTGAATTTTTAACATAGTATAGATAAATAATCCGAATGAGTTTTGCTAATATATTGTGCCCAAAACATTTACAAGCTATATTGGTGGGGACAAGTTCCCAAACTTTGGTCGTGACTAGTCCCTATCTGCTCTATGGAAACCTACGCCCTTGGTGTCAACGATTACATCAAACATCACACCTTTGCGCATAATCGCAAACATCACCTAAGTTTTAAACCAGGGGTGTCCAATCCTGGTCCTCGAGGGCCGCTGTCCTGAAGATTTTAGATGTTTCCCTGCTCCGGCACACCTGATTCTAATGAAGGGTCGTTATCAAGCTCTGTGGAGGTGTGCTGGGGCAGGGAAACATCTAAAACCGTCAGGAGAGCGGCCCTTGAGGACCAGGATTGGACACCCCTGTTTTAAACCAAGCAGACTAAAAAAGTTATTGTAATAAAGCACTATTTAACAACTATTGTATTTATTATTTTTAAAGTCATCATATCAACTCAGAATTATGACACACTTTAGCAAAAACAATTGTGCTCCCCCTCAGAGCCAACCCTGGGCCTAGCAGCTAAAACTCAGAATGTTATGTGAAATAACCACAAATACCTAAGTGCAAAAAAAAGTTTTTTTCATAGTCTTGAAAAGCCACTGATTCAGATCCTGAAGTAAAAAACAGCAGTGGATTGATTTATCTTTATTACAAGATTGTGTGATGAAAGGAATAACCTTCTAAGACATGTTAATCACTCCATTTATTAAGTATTACCTCTGTGAGAGTGATGGATGTTGTGGAATAAACGGGAAGTATATTTTGATAGCACCGGTTGATGATGGTCTCATTGTTAAACTGGAATTAGCTAGTTAGTCCTCATCAATAGAAATGTAATGGCCAACTGAAATGGCTCATGAAGCTGCTTTCTAATCAATGTTGACATAATTATGTTTTGTGGCCTAATGATTCTGGTGTATGCCAAATTAGGCTACACAAAAACTGTATGAAATGGTATTCAGTCAATACTGTACAATGCCCATGAATTAATTATGTTCAATACTATTTAATATTTTGGAAGACTTTTTAAGATTGTTTCACTACACTGTTGCCCTGAGCAAAAATTAGACAGACAATTCTGGAGGCAAAATAATGAAGAATTAATTAAAGCCTTTGTGTATGTCTAACATTTTATTAATATTTTATTTATGTATTCACTTTATATGAGTGATGAAACTGCCCACTGGACACATGAGATGAGTCACAATCAGATTTAAATTCAGTCTTTATTGTGTTAGCCAATAGTGAGATGAAACATCCACAGGAGACAGGCATCATTGCTGTGTACACCATTCTTTCATAATTAAATATATCAATACAAAGGTATAACAACATCATCTTTATCTTCTGAGTGTCTCATTCGAATGGATGTAGTATTGTTGCATTGTGACAGTACTTCTCTCTCCAAATATCAATTCTTGTCAGATAAATGCTGTTATTGAATATTTAATAGATGTTTAGAACTCATGCACGCCTGACTTTCTGAGAGCTTCAGTACCCTAGTCACTAGCTCACAGATTCAACCGACGCCATTGTGTCTGTTTAGAATTCATGTTGTGATCTGCAAACAGCTCTTTCAGATTTCAGTGAGGCACAATAGAGTTGGCCACAGAGCAACTTGAAGAGAATATATCTTGACAGCTGCTGTTTTCTTTGGGTAGGTAGTGCTGGATGGAAATTTGTAGTAGAGTAGTTCTAATGATGTTGTTTGGTGGCTTTCAGGAAGGAAATCATGGCTTGTTTACTTAGATCAGGCAGCAGCAATAGTGGAGAGACCGAGATGATGGGCAAGTTCAAGGAGAGTGACCTTGATAATCAGAAAGCTAATGGGACATTTGAAAATCACCAGCCTTCAAATGTTCCTGTCCTTCGACATCTACAGCAAAAAAAAAAAAGTATGTTCTTTAACAAAAAATGACCCTGGAAGGACTAGAACATTTATTAATAAAATAATTCTAACAAGCTATACTCTCGAAATCCAAAGTTTTATGACACAATGTTGTTGACTCATTGAAAATAGTTTTTGCTGTCAATCACGGCTGCCAATTATTGCTTAAACAAATTGCTAAAACAAACAGTTTGGCACATTAATTGGACAAAGATTATACTTCCTCTGCCCTCATTCTAAGCCAAATCAAACAAAGTATCAGTATTAGATTAGCTTAGATTCAACTTCAATGTCATTACACAGTACATGTACAGGGTAACGAAATACAGTTAGCATCCAACCAGAAGTACAAAGCAGTTATCACAACAGAATATAAATGTAATTGTATACTCAGAATATACACAGTATGTACAGTATAATCAGGATATACAGAGTATGTACACATTAAAGTGATTTGGTGGGGACAAATGTACAGCTGTATTGTACAAGATGATACAGTATTTTTATACATAATTACAGAGTTGCATGTATGTACAGTTAGTGCAAATTATGCAATGTGCAGATGTGCAGAATGAATCGATGTTATAAAAAGAAGTATTATAAAAATGTACAAAGTAAAGTCTCCCTTTCCAATTCAGTTTTATGTTTCTTTATGCCCAAGTCATTGAAAAGGGGATGGCAGTCAGTCCTTGTTAAAGGACATTGCAATGAACCTGGGCCACAATTCCAAGACAATCTGTTAACTGGCTACACCCTACGCCCCCGAGTGAGATTCTTGTCCATTGATTCTGGCTGCTGGGTAGTTCTCGTAATTAAAAAACTTCTATGCAGAAGTTGGCAACCACTGTTCATAGGCAACTGAGGCTCCATGTCCTTAATGACATTCCAGTGGAGAATCTTAAGTGTCAAACTCAGCAAGGATAATCAATAGAGTTTCTCTATTTGATAATCTTCTGTAAGACTGATCAATTTGCACTGATGCAACTCATTAATAATAATTAGCGAGCCCCGTGAGAACTATGTGAACATCTAATAGTAGCAGATATAGTAACTGCTGTGAGGATGGGTATACTGTAGGTCAGTGGTCAAATTATACTGTCAGGTCCATAAATATTTGGACATTGACACAATTTTCATCATTTGGCTCTGTATACCACCACAATGGATTTGAAATGAAACAATCAAAATGTGCTTTAAGTGCAGAATTTCAACTTTAATTTCAGGGTATTTACATCCAAATCAGGTTAACGTGTAGGAATTACAACATACTTGATGTGCCCCCCCTTTTTAAGGGACCAAAAATAATCAAACAACAACAAACAAACCTTCTAGTCCTTGCTCTCGTGGAGGCGGTCGCAAACTTTTTCGCTCCCTTATCTTTTTCCTGCTCTATCGTCTGCCTGTCTGCTGGAGAGACTAACTGCATCACCCTTTTAAGCTGAAACATGGAATTGATTAGCTGGTCAAGTACTATTGACACCATATATTTAAAGAGATCTTGGGGCTGGGGGGACCCAGCATGTCCCCGCATGGGATCGTCTCCAGCGGGATACATGATGGACGCGTGGGATAATAGGCGTGTCGTGTGCCTGTGGGAACCTTCCGTCGAGGACTTTGAGGATCTCTACATATTGGGATTTATGATGGCCGGGCTTCTGCTGATTGGATTAAGCGTGCTGTTGGATATCGACAAATTATAAAAACTGAGGCAGCCGTTAACGGCCCCTTTAAGCTGCCCCACTTGATTGATGTGACGGGCAGGGCTGTTGGTGGCCAAAGTGTGACTTTACGCGCATCGCGGGATACTGATGGCTCTGCAGGGGACAGAGGAACGTATTGACCAACAAAATGGAAGAGTGAGAGACATTGAGGGACATTGAGAGACATTTGAGAGACATTTGAGAGACATTGAGAGGCCTTTGAGAGACATTTGAGAGACATTGAGTGAGACTTGTTTGTAGGGTGTAAACTAACTCTACGAGCAACGACATGAGTATATGTTTTCGGCTCCAAATTCCTGTACGGCTGTGCCTGGTACCGTGCAGGGCTACCCCTCCCCCTACCTGTTTCTATCTTGCAAGATTGAGGTACGACGTCTCTCTACACCCCCTCCCCCACCCCAACCCCCCACCCCCCACCCCTTTCTGTGAGAGTTGTCTGGCTGGAACAAGATGTCCTGACCTCAAGGCCATGAGGCAGATTGTTCTGTGTTTGGCTACGAACACAGACTCATCCAACGCCTCCACCTGCTTGTTGTTGTTGCTTATCTGTCTGCTGAGGTGTTTTTTTTTGGTTACAGGCTCTGGCATGTATCCTTTTTTTCTCCTCGAAAATCTATTTGTGTTTTCCCAATTTCAGAAGGCTTGTGCGCCGATAATGTACTTTGTCGTGTTGCCTCGGTGGGCACTGTCCTGCCAAAGAGTTTCCCCAAGGGGATTAATAAAGTATTCTGAATCTGAATTCTGAATCTGAATCAAACATAATCATAAATCTATTTGTCACTTTTAATACCTGGTTGCAAATCCTTGGCAGTCAATGACAGCCTGAAGTCTGAAACCCATAGACATCACTAGATGCTGGGTTTCATCCCTGGTGATGCTCTGCCAGGCCTCTACTGCAACTGTCTTCAGTTCCTGCTTGTTCTTGGGGCATTTTCTCTTCAGTTTTGTCTTTAGCAAGTGAAATGCATGCTCAATTGGATTTAGGTCAGGTGATTGACTTGGCCATTGCAGAACATTCAACTTCTTTGCCTTAAGAAACTCTTTTGTTGCTTTTGCACTTCAGAATTCATCCTACTGCTTTTGTCAGCAGTCACATCATCGATAAATACAAGGGAACCAGTTCCATTGGAGAGTGTTCTTGATCTGGCGAACTGTTGTGTAGGGGTTCTTCTTCACCAGGGAAATAATTCTTCTGTCATCCACCACAGTTGTTTTCCGTGCTCTTCCGGGTCTTTTGGAGTTACTGATCCCACCAGTGCATTCTTTCTTTTTAAGAATGTACCAAACAGTTTATTTGGCCAGTTTTTGCCATCTCTCTGATAGGTTTGTTTAGATTTTTCAGCCTAACGATGGCTTGCTTCACTGATGGTGACAGCTCTTTGGACTTCATATTGAGAGTTGACAGCAACAGATTCCAAACACAAATACCATACTTGAAATTAACTCTAGACCTTTTATCTGCTCCTTGTCAATGAAATAATGAACTCCCTTTATGAGGGAATAACATACACCTGGCCATGGAAGAGCTGAGCAGCCAATTGTCCAATTACTTTTGGTCCCTTAAAAAGGGGGGGGCACATAAAATGTGTTGTAATTCCTACACCGTTCACCTGATTTGGATGTAAATACCCTGAAATTAAAGCTGAAAGTCTGCACTTAAAGCACATTTTGATGGTTTCATTTCAAATCCATTGTGGTGGTATACAGAGCCAAAATGATGAAAATTGTGTCAATGTCCAAATATTTATGGACCTGACTGTACATAATTTTGTACCTCACAACTTCTAATCTATCTTCTTCTCTTTCAGAGCTGACCTCAAAACCGATCCTTTAAATCTTAGATTAAAAGAGAAGTCTAAATAGGTTAAGTGCCATTTCTCAATAAACATCTTGCATCTAATTTCAAGCATATGAATGACTGCCAGGAAGAGGAAAGACTGTTTGATCGTTACGAAAGACCTACACAAATTAAAGCAGGGAGGATGTCATGGCAGTATCACAAAGCCATTTCAAATGCTCAGCGTGATTACACGATTAAAGCTCCATATTTATCTGTTTGATTGACAACTCTCTGTGAGCCCCATGCGTAGGTGAAAACCATTGCCCCTAGCCATGTGAAAATACAAAATGTATCATTTAAATAATTGTCAATACCGTAACATGATCTGAGTATACAGTATATTCACATTGGAACATCGGAAAAAAATAAACTGGTCAAGATATGTGGGTGGGACATACACAGAAGTTTCTGTTACCTGAAGGTAAAGACAAGCTGTTAAACAGACAGCCCTACTTAAAATATGCCTATTCAAAACAACCAAAGCCAAAGCGTACATGAATTATGAAACAAATAATTCGACTTTTTGACTGGTATTCAATGTTTGATTTTGTGGTATTCAGAAGTGTTGTTAATGTGATCTTATTGCTATCAAAGTCTACCCAGTATTGGTCTAAAGAATGCAGATCCCAGTGAGAGCGAATATATCTCGTGTCCGGAAAATACAAGTGCAGTTTCAAAGAATAGAGAAGCATATTGTGGAGACCAAAACCGAACAAACAGGAGAAATGCAGCAGCACGCAGCTGGTGATAATATTGGCAGTAATTACTCACATCCCTACTGGGCACAAGACCTCAGACATTTCTCTGTCATATCTGGGCCAGGCGTTCATCTCGTTCCAGACGGCATAGGCTCTGTCAAGCGCTGGCGAAGGGGAAAGGCATTAACAGGCTTAGGAGAGAAGTGGGATGAGGTGATATGAACATCACAGGGAGCTGAGCTTATTTAATTGTACAGAGTGATGAAAGATGGGTTTTTCATCTGTAAAACAAGAAGTTTATGGGGGGTTTTGTGTGTGGGGATGTGTGCATATTCAATTGGTATAATAGAGAATGCATGTGTGTTCTAAAATATGTTTATGTCTTAACCAGGAGCAGAATGATGCGCTGTGTAAGGACAGCTATTATTGTGCAGGGCCTGACATTAATTGGTGCGTCATCCTATTGTCATTGCAGTGTGTTAAGCAGACATTATTCTATGATACATCCATCATGTCACAACTACACATTCTGTCCAGGGCCGGTTCTAGACAGGCATATATGAGGGGGCAGTCAGAAATGTGAAGGGGGCATCATGTGTACACATCATGCTCCAGCACTTTTTTTCTGTGCTTATAGTAGTATTACTTCATTGAATTGGGTTGTTAGCTATGTGTCCAACCCCAACCTGGAGAAGTGGATTGCACTTTGTCAGGCCTCTACCTTCAGACCTGTCCAACTTGGGTGTCACACCTGAAGACTAAGCTCCTACTGGTATAGCTCTTAAGGTCACTGAGGCACGCAAACCCCCTGACCACAATAAGGTGGCAATCCCTCAGGGGGGGAACTGAAGAAAAAAAAAAATTATAAACTAACAACATAACATTTATCTTAACTGGATGGCCTATTTCTCAAATAAATCTTAACCTAAAGTTGGACTTCACACACTATAGTCAATATTTACTGAAAGGCAGTCTTTTGAATGCTAAAAAATATTCTCAAAGTAATTTATATAACACAACAGATAATTTTTTTTTGTGCTTGTTTTTGAATTTTTTGTTGGCAACTTAACAGCTAGAAAAACTCTTCTTTCTCTCCACTCCTCTTTTTTCTCTCCACTCTACAACAAAAAACACGCTGTGATTGTATGAAAGAAAACAGTGCAGAACTACAGCCTAGGGCAGGGATTTACGTAGGGGTCTGTCAGACATGTGTCATTTGTCTTAAGTTTGTCACATGCGATGAACGTGGTCACTCATCTCCAAAGACATTAGAATGTAATTATTTTCTAATGTCTATGCTCATCGCTGTGCTTGTAACGCTGCTGCTTGTTCAAAGTTTTACCGCTTCATGGTGAAACCTGACACCACACTGTCAGGCTACGTCTGGGCTCATTTGCATACTGCAACAGCGAAGCTGTGTGTGTCCCTTTTTCTGCTGATTTTTTCTGCTACTGCAGATCGTTTTGTCAATTTGTAATATGTTAATTTTGTGAGCGTATTAAAACGTGCTTTCTCAACGTCTAAAATTTTGATTTGAGGGGGCAAGACATTTATTTGAGGGGGCGCTGCCCACTCTTGCCCCTGCGTACAGCCGGCCTTGATTCCGTCTGACACCTTAAAGCTAGGTTTATGCTCCCGCGTCAAACCTTACGCGTGGGGCGTGGCGCGGTTGTTGAGCATTCGAAGTTTTGCGTCGAGGATCCGCGTTACTCTGCAATTCACCGCCATGCCACCAGGGGGGTGTGGCTGTGTTGTTTCAAGGGTTATAGCCGAATCCTTGCTCATTATTGAAGAGCAAATGCTTATTTTGCAAATGATGTGGAAGCGCAGGCGACAGAGAAGACGTTTGCGGAGGTTCTATACGATCGTTTGAGGCTTGAAACTGTGAACTATGCATGGTGTGTAAACTGTGTTGTGCTGTGTGTGTTGAAAATATCAAAACAACTGCTTTAAAACAAACGTGTGTGTTTTATTCTTATGTATTATGTAATACAAAAAGTATAATTTAAAAAATCACAACACTAAAACAATACAACAACAATATGCATTGTAGTATGTATAAATGTATTATAAAAAGTCAAATTGCGGCAAATCACGGAAAAAAGTGCACTCAAACGATACAACACACGTATCTCAACTATTTACAAAACTACGTCACGTTCTGAGCGGACCAATCACAGCGCTTGTGACGCCGCAACGCTACGTGCAGTTAAGCCTAGTTTATGCTCCCGCGTCACTCCCTACGCCGGGGGCATGGCGCGGTTGTTGAGCATTCGAAGTTCCGCGTCGAGGGTCCGCGTTTACTCTGCAATTCACTGGCATGCCGCCAGGGGGGTGTGGCTGTGTGGTTTCAATCCTTGCTCTTTCTTCCGGTCATTTCCTTTATAATGTCTATGCCATATGGTACCAACCATAGACATTTAACTTTATAATTTATTTATAACATTTAACTTTATAATGTCTATGGTACCAACAATAAACAACTGCAAGCAATGGAGACCGAGCAGGAGCTGCTGTTTTTGGAGTGGGAGCTCATCGGTTAACTGTGAACTATACATGGTGTGCAAACTGTGTTGTTCTGAAAATAAATATCAAAACAACTCTTTGAAAACCAACTTGTGTGTTTTATTCTGCTGTATTAAATAATTAACACATTTAAGCACGCACATGACTGATGATGTAGCACTCGGCTTCTGATATTGCTACTCATGCACTCGGCGACCTCCAGCCCCATGTTTTGCGCAATCTCCCTCCATGAGTTCGTACTCATTTGGTAGTCTTTGTAATCTTTCATAGAGGAGTTGTTTAGATGGTCATATTTTCTGACCTCCTCGATTAATCGCTCGTCTCCTTGGTCCATCGATTTTACCGGTCCAGAAGAAGTTTAAAAATGGCGCGGTAGAACGAAAGACCAAAACAGAAAAAGCAGCTGCCGGAAATGACGTTCTGAGCGGACCAATCACAGCGCTTGTGCCGCCGACAACGCAACGCGGAGTCAGGATTTTTTGGAGGTGCGCGGAGGGGCAGTGCGGGAGGAGCGGCGCTGGCGGCGCAGTGCGGCGGGCGACGCATCGCGGGAGCATAAACTAGGCTTTAGGATTTTTTGGAGGCGCGCGATGGGCAATGCGGGAGGGTCCGCGTTGTCGGCGGAGCAATGCGGGCGACAAATCGCAGAAGCATAGATCGAGCTTAATGGAGTCAGGTTTCCCATGTTTTTAATTTTAGCAGAAAATGATTAATACTTGGTCTCCTTGGACATTCTATCTAGAGATATATGCAATCTATAATCTTCTGTTGATTTTAATAAATGTGTTTCAAATCAAATCAACACGATCTATGATATATGTTTGTCACAAAATAAATTGAATAAACTATAAACCTGCTATGATTGGGGTCTATCACATTGCTATGCTCAGTGTCCGATGCTCATTTGTAAAGTTTTCTCTTGTAAGTCGCTTTGGTTAAAAGCATCGGCTAAATTAATAAATGTAAATGTGATGTTTCGTGATCCGCACCATCAGGCTGAGAAATTATGCGGTGAGGTGAATGCAACTTTCAAATGCTTGAAATGGGGAAATAATAGGCTGATATGCATAGCAACTGAGAAGGGGTCACAAAATAATTTGCCCCACTCACCTGTAGCATAGTGAAACCCATTAAAACAGTGCCAGAGGTCAGAAGTCACATGTGTCATGTTAGCCATATTACCAATGGATGCTTCCTCAAATAGCAAAAAGCAGCAAGAAACATTCATTTGTCAATAACGCTGTGCTTTGAAAAATCTACTGATGGATGTTTATCGGCACGGTTCGCTGTTCGGGAGTGCCGTGTTCTTTGAGAGCCAATCGAAAGCTGAATTGTTTGAGAGATCTTGAGAGTTTACGTGGTCTGAGAGACCTTATGTACTGTTAAATTAAACGTTACAACCCTGATTTTATTCTGTTCAGGCCTATTGTGCCCTATGTTAGTTATTTTTTGTTCCCTCATTTATGGTTTCTTAGATAGGACACTGTTCCATTGTTTCTCCACTGTGATGACCTACAATAAACATCACTGTTCCATTACCACTGTGCTTCATTTTCCCTTTACCACCAATCCCTTCTGTGTTAGGCCAAAGGGCTGTAACACTGAAAAAATATTTTCAAACAGTAATCAGATCACTCACATCCTTACAAACTACAAATTGTTAGATATATTGAATATTTTTATGTAAATAATTTGAAATTGAAAAGCAACCTGGAGTGAAATTGCCCGTGGAGTTGTATTGGTTGGAGAGATGGGTTTGTCTGTGGAGTGATTTATTCTACTCCCTGACCTGTAGTGTCGATGAGATTGCTATACACCGAAAACAGTTAGACTAGATGAATTCAGATCATAAGTTATGTTTAACTAGTCAAATATTTCTACAAATATTCTTGTATGGAGATTGGCATGACATAAACTCAACCAGGTGACAGTATGAAAACCAATTACAGGGCAGAGTCTGCACTCCAGCACCTCTGAGGCTTATGGGACACAGGAGTGAAGCGAGCTGGCTTCAAATTGAGTCACACAAAGGCCAGTAATCAAAAGGCCTGGTCCTGTAATGAGGCAGAAATATTAAACAGTACATCCTTGTCTTTGATCTGCAGCACCACCTTTGGGTATGTTAATCTGTAAAATGCTAATGCGACAAGCACTAACAATAGTACCAGACTCTTTTGGATAAAGAATGAGGGCTGAGCATGGACTGAAGCTCTTATTCAAGGACCCTCTCATATGGACAAATATACTACTGTAGTACTGTAAGCAGGAGGAAATATTTGAGTTTATGTTTTTTTAAATCCCAATATACAGTAATACAACTGTGGTTATTACAGATTTGTTCAAAGAAAGTATTTGCTCAAACAAAACAGTTTGCTACTGAGCTAAACAATAACACAACCTAGCAATTACATTCAAAATAGTGCTGCTCATTGTGGAGAACCGTACACTGGCCCTGGAAATATGATGAATAATTTAGCACAGACAGGCACACTGATGTACTATTACTAAGACTTATTTATTGTGATGAAATGCAATTTCCTTTATGAATACACAGTTAAACAGACTTTTTCTCTGAATTGCAAGATCCAATGGTGAGGCAATTTAAATCAACATTTTACAAAGAAACGTCTATCAATTGTTATCTAATTAAAGCTCAACCTGGGGCCCTTTTTTCGTACGTCGCTTAATACATCCAAGATCAAATGACACATCTGAGATGATTTCATCCTGCTAATCATGATTCGGCTAACTGGGTTCTTCGAACGATCCTGTTGTGTATGATTAGTATCGCTGGATTTAGTTATTTGAGATAATTGCGCGATCATGTGTTGGCTTAAAAGGGAATATGTATCAATAGAAGTCAATATGTATCAGATGAATCAATATGTATCAGAGCAGCCTCAAGGTCTTCTGTTGTCATTCTGCTGGACCTCTCCGCAGCTTTCGACACAGTCAACCACCAGATCCTGCTCGCCACACTCGAAGAGATGGGCATCACTGGCACTGCGCTGAAATGGATCTCATCCTACCTGACAGGAAGATCCTATCAAGTCTCCTGGAGAGGAAAAGCATCTGGTACCCGCCTGCTCTCCACTGGGGTCCCACAGGGGTCCGTCCTTGGTCCGCACCTATTCTCCCTATACACCACCTCACTCGGGCCAATCATCGCCTCCCATGGCTTCTCCTATCACTGCTACGCTGACGACACACAGCTATATCTATCCTTTCCCCCAACTGATCAAGGGATATCGACCAGAATCGAGGCCTGCCTCTCTGACATCTCAGCCTGGATGACCAGACATCACCTCCAGCTGAACCTCACCAAAATAGAACTCCTCATCATCCCTGCCAAACCCTCAATCACCTACGATCTATAGTCTTGTTGTCCCTGATCTTGTATTGTATTTTACCTGACGTTGAATGTGGTGTATGAGAATTGTGGTTGATTGTTCTTATTGTATCATGGTGCTGCCTTCTTGGCCAGGTCATTCTTGAAAAAGAGATTTGAATCTCAATGAATTTTACCTGGTTAAATAAAGGATATTGATTGATTGATTGATCTCTCCATCACTATGGGATCTGCAACAGTGAACCCTTCATCCTCTGCCAGGAACCTGGGGGTCACCTTGGACAACGAGCTCTCCCTCACAGCTCACATTGCCGCAGTCTCTCGGTCATGTAGATTCACCCTCTACAACATCAGGAAAATCAGAAAATACCTCTCTCAACATTCCACCTAACTGCTAGTCCAAGCCCTTGTCCTCACAAAGCTGGATTACTGCAACTCGCTACTAGCCGGCCTTCCTGCAAATGCAATCCGTCTCCTTCAGAGGATACAGAATGCAGCCGCTCGTCTGGTTTTCAACCTACCCAGACGCTGTCATGTCACCCCACTCCTCATCGCCCTCCACTGGCTTCCCATCATGGCCCGCATCAGATTCAAGACCCTGGTGCTGACCTTTCGGGCTGTAAACAGGACTGCCCCGACCTATATCAACTCTCTCCTCCAGCCTTATACCCCCACCCGTCACCTACGGTCATCTGCTGACAACCGTCTAGTGGTACCTCCCCTCAAGAGCGCCCGAGCGCAACACAAATTCTTCCATTGCCTGGCTCCCCAATGGTGGAATCAACTCCCCACCTCCATCAGAAGCACAGACTGACTTCTCACCTTCAAGAGAAGGCTTAAAACTCACCTATTTAAATAATTTAATGGCACTTAGGAATAGTATGGCACATCACATGCTTTAGAACAATCTATTGGTCCCCATATGGTGACTTGCCAGTGTTGTTTGATGTATCTCTTGCTTTATGTTCACAATCGTTGTGTTATGCATTTATAGTTCTTCCCTTGGCACTTATTGGTTCTCATGATGTATGATTCACGATCTAAAAAAACGACTGTGTTCGGGGTCTATCACGTTGCTATGCTCAATGACTGATGCTCTTTGTAAAAGCTCTCTCTTGTAAGTCGCTTTGGATAAAAGCGTCTGCTAAATGAATAAATGTAAATGTAATGAGTGATGACGTGTACTGAAGAGTGTGAATAGTAATGACGTGTGGATGAGTGATGATATGAACTGAGGTGTGTGAATGATGATACTGTATACTGATGTGTGTGAATGTTTAAGCGCAGTGTCCTAGTGCCTAGCCTGAACTTGCTACGCCTATGTGAGGTGGGAGGAGTTGGAGGCAGGGAGACCGAGAGTTAGATGAGGAAGTGATCAGAAATATGTAGTGGGGTTACTGATGTTAGGTCAGTGATGCAGTCACGTATCAGGATAAGATCAAGCTGTTTTCCTGCCCTGTGGGTTGCTGGCATGTCGATCCAGGTCTCAGCACAAGTGCATGGAGAGAACCCTGGGATCCTCCTTATACAATTGTACAATAACTGCATACATTGTAGAGATGCAGTGGTAAATGTCCAGTGGCTCAGGGTCATACAGACTAACATTGACGTGAGGAATTAAAAAGTTTGATGGCCATAGGCAGGAATTACTTCCTGTGGCGCTCTGTGGTGCTTTTTGGGAGGATGAGTCTTCCGCTGAAGGTACTCCTTTGTTTGACCAGCACGTCGTGGAGTGGATGGGAGGTACTGTCCAGGATGGCATGTAGTTTGGTCAGCATTTTCCTTTCTCACACCACCGCCAGAGAGTCCAGCTCCACTCCCACAATGTCACTGGCCTTACGGACCAGTTTGTTGAGTCTGTTGGTGTCCGCCATCCTCAACCTGCTTCCCAAGCAAGCAACAGTATAGAGGATAGCACTAGCCACCACAGACTCATTAAACATCTGCAACAATATCCGGCGGACATTGAAGGACCTCAGTCTCTTCAGAGAGTAGAGGCGGCTCTGGCCCTTTTTATGACAGCTTGAGTGTTTTTCACCCAGTCCAGTTTATTGTCCAAGAGAACACCAAGGTACTTGTAAACTTCTATGGTGTCCACACTGACCGCCTGAATGAAAACAGGGGTCACTGGTACCTTGGTCCTTCTAAGGTCTATGCTCTCCAGTCTCCCACTGCCAGAGTCAAACCTTGTGTTACCTAGCAAAATGTAGTCATCCATTTCCCACCTCCCACTTCAGGTGGCGGAATTTGGTCTAAAGTGCACTGAATATTAGAAAATGGCCATGGTATGATTTTCGACATGTATTCATATTCCTCTCTTTCTTTTTTACACGTCCACTACTCTTTAAACAGTCCTGGGGCCTCATGTACAAAGGTTGCGTACGCACAAAAACGTGGCGTACGTCCTTTCCCACGCTCACGTTCAGATGTATCAAACGTGAAATGACCGTGGAAATGTGTGGTGCCCCACGCCAGCTTCATAGCTGTCGTACGCACGTTTCTACAGCTATTGTTCCTTTGGCGTCACATAGAGGTGATGCTGAGAAACTGTTAATAATGTGAAAACAGTCAAGTGATGTGCACATCAGAGACACCGTTGTGAACAATTTACACACCCAGGCGTTTGTAATGATATAGGTGAATATAAAAGCATGCGCAATGTGATGAAGAAAATTGTAGCAATGGCAACAATGGCAGCATTCGCGTTGTTTGAGGACCTTGCAAATTGTGCAATCCGACGTGAGCGAGTTTTTAGGGAACGCGAGGATTTACTTGCAAACAATAACTGGCTCATAAGCCGATTTCGGTTACCAAGGCCAGTGTTACTGGAGTACGCAATTAGCAGTGATAGCCGGTTTCCCTAAGGTTATCAGAGATATTGACTGCACACACATTGCTATAAAAGCGCCATCACGGGATGAATTTGTTTATGTTAATAGAAAACATTTTAATTCCATTACTGTTCAAATCATATATGATGCGCAAATGCAGTTAACTAAAATCGTGGCAAGTTGGCCTGGTTCAACGCATGACTCATTCATTCTGACTAACAGCATGGTTGGGAACAGGCTGGAGGCTGGCGCGGTGCGCGATGGGTGGCTATGCCTATGGGTGCGTAAATAGTTTATTCGTTTAATTGTCTATGTAAACCAGCGAAATGCACATTTGGGCAGGTGCGCATTCAAATGTTTATTTTATTTTATTGAAATTAGAGCTGCAAAGCTTTCTATCAAGCCCCTGATTGACTCTTTTCTTCCCTCTACTCATTTTGATTTATCTGATCGGACCAAGAGGGAAATTAGATAAACCTTTATTTGTCCTCCAGGGGGTGGAAATTGCAGGTCCAGGACCTATTTACATTGATTTGAATATTTAAATGGAGGCGTGGACAGGGAGCAGTTCGGCACCTCTGCATGTGCGCTCAATTCCACGTTGATTGTGATGTACAAAAGAAACGTGCTTGGATCCATGCCTACGCACACTTTGATACATCTGAATTTATTTGTGCGTACGACAGTTTCTGGGTTTTGGCGTAAGCCAAGTTTCAGTAGGAAATCCACGCAAGTCTTTGTACATGAGGCCCCTGGTGTCTCTCTTTCAAACTCTATTTCCATCATTACTGGTCACTTCTTAATTCACAGTAACTGTGTAAAAGCTCTCTCTTGTAAGTCGCTCTCTCTTGTAAGTCGCTTTGGATAAAAGCGTCTGCTAAATGAATAAATGTAAATGTAACTCTTACGGTATTCTCTCCATGAATCGCCACCTTAACGTGGTGGAAGGGTCTGAGTGCTTGGATGACCCTAGGAGCTATGTTGTCTGGGGCATTATGCCCCTGGTAGGGTCTCCCAAGGCAAACAGGTCCTAGGTGACTAGCCAGACCAAGAGTGGTTCAGAAAACCCTGATGATGACGACTAAAACGAAGTCAGTTACGTCGCCCGGATCGGCGAAACCGGGGCCCCACTCTGGAGCCAGGCCCAGAGGGGGAGCTCGCAAGCAAGCGCCTGGTGGCCGGGTCTTTTCCCATGGGACCCGGCCGGGCCCAGCCCGAAAAGGCGACGTAGGACCACCTTCCCGCAGGCCCACCACCCGCAGGAAGGACCATAAGGGGCCGGTGCTGTGTGATTTGGGCGGTGGTCAGGGGCAAGCGCCCGGACGACCAGGGCCGCGCACACAGTCTCTAGCGCTGGGGACATGAGCTTGTGCGGGAGGTCGAGCGTTACCGGCTAGATATAGTCGGCCTCGCCTCCACGCACAGCCTGGGCTCTGGAACCATTATCCTCGAGAGAGGCTGGACTCTTAATTTCTCTGGCGTTCCCCGCGGGGAGAGGCGGCGGTCTGGCGAAGGTCGCGAGAGGGTCGCGTCCCTGCGCCTAAAAGCCGGGGACAGGTCTTTCACTGTTGTGGCGGCCTTCTTGGAGTGTCTGGGAGGCGTACTTAACAGTGCGCCGACTGGGGACTCCGTCGTTCTACTGGGGGACTTTAACGCCCACGTGGGAAATGACAGTGACACCTGGAGAAGGGTGATTGGGAAGAACGGCCCCCCTGATCGGAACCCGAGTGGTGTTAGACTTCTGTGCTAGTCATGGTTTGTCCATAACTAACACCATGTTCAAGCACAAGAGTGTCCATCGGTGCACATGGCACCAGGACACTCTAGGTCGATGATCAACTTTGTTGTCGTGTCTTCTGACCTGCGGCCGTGTGTCTTGCACACTTGGGTGAAGAGAGGGGCGGAGCTGTCAACCGATCACCACCTGGTTGTGAGTCAGATCCGCTGGCGGGGGGGGAAGTTAGACAGACTTGGCAGGCCCAAACGTATCGTGAGGGTCTGCTGGGAACGCCTGGCGGACCCCTCTGTCAGAGGGGTCTTCAACTCACACCTCCGGGAGAGCTTCTCACAGATCCCGGGGGAGGCTGGGGACATTGAGTCTGAATGGACCATGTTCTCGAACTCTATTGTCAATGCGGCAGTCCGGAGTTGTGGTCGCAAGGTCTCTGGTGCTGGTCGCGGTGGCAATCGCAGAAAAAGTGTCTACTAAATGAATAAATGTAAATGTATAACACATTCAGAAAGATATACAAGTCATATTTTGCATTATAATAAAACTGGAGCCAATACCAAATTTGTAATTTAATACACTCACGCATTTACTCTGTCAGTTATTATTTTATTTTGTATTTTTTCATATACGTTTTACATTTACTCATTTAGCAGACACTTTTATCCAAAGCGACTTACAGTAAGGACAGGGACATTGTCCCTGAGACAAATAGGGTGAAGCGCCTTGCCGAAGGACACAATGTCATATAGCCACTGCCGGGGATCGATCTCACAACCTTCCGATCATGAGGCCTATGCCTTAACCGTTTGCCCTTTATGGTCTCTAGGCCTCATTGACCTAAGCAAATGCAACTCGTTTTTGAGTGAAAACAGCAAAATGATGGATTATTTTGAATATAACAAGTATCCAGATGACAAATATTGTTCTATTTATGATAGACTGCTTTGTATAAAGATCTTACAAGGACATGATTATCATTTCAATGGACTCTGAACAGTTCCAAGCAGGATTTGATGTCATCAACCCGGGAGATGGCCTATCTCATGGGTGTCCAATCCTGGTCCTCAAGGGCCGCTGTCCTGAAGGTTTTAGATGTTTCTTTGCTCCAGCACACCAGATTCAAATGAAAGGTCATTATCCAGGCTTCCACATAGCTTGATAACAGCCCATTCATTAGAATCAGGTGCTGGAGCAGGGAAACATCGAAAACCTTCAGGACAGTGGCCCTGGAGGACCGGGATTGGACACCCATGGCCTATCTGGTTGGCACTGGGGTCATCCAGATGACATTCTGTTGACAATCGACCTCTCCTCTCAGGTGGTGATGAACCCCAGGACAAACTCCCATTTTGAAACTCCCCACTGACACTCATCAGTGCCAGGGTCAAAGATGTGATCAATAGCCTCACATACAGAATACCGTTTGGTCATCGTGCTGCCATAGCATGAATTATGAGCAAATCCAACAGGTTTGGTTCCCATGGGTGAAAGATTCTATCTGGGTGTGGTTCCCATGGGTGAAAGATTCTGTTTGGGCAAGGGTCTCGTGGGGGTAGCAATGGAAGCCAAGAAGGGGAGTAATGTGTGTGTATGTAGTATGTTTGTGCATGTTGGGGGCTGGGAGTGTAAGTATGTCCATCTGTTGAATGGGTGTGTGCCTGAACAAAATATTATACAACATAGTCTTAACCATTCATTTGAATGACCGGTCATTTTTGACTGGGAACATCATGGGTGTAACAAAGTTAAAATTTGGGCTGTTTAGACACCCTGTGTGAACAAAGTCATGGAATCTCATGGCAATCAGAATGAATTCACTACATTTTTTGGGAGAAAAAACATGTAAATTGGTCACTTTTGACCGGAACACAACAGAAGGGTTAAAAGAAGATTTGCTCGGTTGATCTCACAATGGTGATACAAAAGACTTTGAAGTAAACTGACTGCTGCTACATGCCCATCTCACTAAGAAGCTTGGAAAGAAGAGCAGAGGATTCCAGAAATATAGCTAAAATATAATATATTGGCAAAAGTATTTACACAGCTATACAAATCACAGATTGAATTAATATGTTCCAATCACTTCAGTAGCCGCCAGTGAGTAAAATCAAGCACTTAGGCATGCCGCAATCAAGTATGCCGCATGTATGCAGTGGTATAAAGCACACCACCACTGGACTCTAGAGCAGTGGAGACGTGTTTTCCGGAGTGACAAATCACAATTTTACGTTGGGCAATCTGATGGATGTGTCTAGGATTGGTGGTTACCAGGAGAATGGTACTTGTCCAACTGCCTTGAGCTAAGTGTACATTTTGGTGGAGGAGGGATTATGGTGTGGGGTTGGTTTTCGGGAGTTGGGCTCAGCCCCTTAGTTCCAGTGAAAGAAATGGTAAATGCTTGAGCATACAAAAACATTTTGGACAATTTCATATTCCCAACTTTGTGGAAACAGTTTGGAGATGACTGAGCTCAATTCCACTTCTGGAAGAATGTTCAAAAATTCCCTTAAACGCACTTTTAAACCTAAAGCTGTTACAGCGGCAAAGGGTGAATCAACGTCATATGAAATGCATACTTTTTCTTCACAATCTTTCTTTTCAAATGCAGAAAATAAATGACAGGTTTTCATGATAAATACTGATACAGTATTGTACATACATACATACATACAGTACATACCCTGGATAAGAGCGTCTGCTAAAATGTAAATACATATATGATGACTATATGATAGCACGACAATCCTAAATTGTAAGTTAAATTTTCTGAGAGCCACACCAGGTACAATCAAGTCTGGGAGTTAGAGTAGTTCTAGATATCACACTGCTGAGGCATTCCTGGGGATAATGAAGTGTGAATCCAGAGCATCACTTTGTTTTGTCATAAAGAGCAGAAGAGAGCCCACTCTAGCAGTCAGACATTGTAGACAACTGGCAGTTCCGAAGAAAAATAAGTTGTACTTTGTTGGCCACTGTGCCTTTTTAGGTGTGACTTTGCTGAGTGGTAAAGAAGAGTGGTGTGCGGAACAAACGTCTCCTGTTTCAGTTTTAGTAGTCTAGCGGAGGCGTATTCTGAAGGAAGCGTGACACACCGCTAAAAGGATTCATGTTTTGGAGTGTGTTGCCATGTTGTGCTTTTGTCTGCTTCTACACGCTTCCTCCTCCAATTGAGTGATTAGTGTTCACCATGCAACATTTATGCATCTGATTCATCCCTGGGATTTGAACATAATTTAGATCAAGCACACTGTAACAGCATTCTGTAGGCGTTTCATTCAGATTTGGCATGCAATGCATTCTACTTTTACATAGGTCATATTCTGCAGCTCATTTGGGACTGAAATGGCAAGTTCATATGTGAGTTCATATTTATCTTGATAAATATTAAGTTGCTCACATAGATGGGTGCTGACACAGATGGGTGTTGACCTTGCAATCATGGCAGTGTAGGGATTGTGATTTCATAATTCACCTGTGTTCTTGGTGTAGTTCTGTGCACTGTTGTTTCAGGTGATTTAGGTGTGAATATTCCGGGATCGCGGTCCCTTTATGATATTCTATGGTGGTGATGACGTAGCCCCAGGTGTGTGAGGTTAAAGGGCAGCGCCATCTTATTTTACTATTCTGTTTTTGGTATGTAAAATAAACGAGACACATTTGTGTACTCGACTGGAGGAATTGCCTTTTGTGTTTTAAAATGCAACCTCCACAGCAGTACCACAATTTCAGTTGTGTATGTTAAAATTAAAAACAGGCTAAAGGGTGAAGCAATTCAGCTCTTTAAACTGTATTAAGTTTGATGTCTTTGTTTTTATGTTGATGTCAGCAATTTAATTGGGTAGTTGCTCTTTTAGGCTCACTTACACTTAAGATTGATTAGACTTTGTAACACAAAAGAGCTATGAGTTTTGTAGATTGTTGAGTAAACTGGCCAAGTTGTTGATGACTATATTATACACTAACAGTCAAAAGTTTGAACACATTGTCCCACTAACTTAAATGGGAGGGTGCGTCCAAACCTTTGACTGGTAGGGTATGTTATATTGACTATATTATACATTTTTTTGTTCACATACTCAGTCATCGTCCTCTAAGAATGATGCTTCTTATAGGAAATATTACAGCCCTGTTTAGTAATGCTGTACACTAGGGTGCATCAAATTTCAATGGGAAAATTTTTATTTAATAATATCAATTTGGCTGGCATTCCACTTTTTTCCAATGAACATAAAAATGTCTTCTGCAAAGTTTTGAGGAAATCCATTGAGATTTAGGGGTGCCACCTCACATGTAAACTTTTGTACATTTTCGGAAAATGTGAAATTTCTAGCCTTAATTGCCAAAAGGTTTACCTGGAAATGTTAAGTACAGTGAACTCTTATACAACAACATTCTCTATAGGGTTATCAAAGTAAATATATTTGTCTGCCCTTTGGGCAGATATGGTATTTCTCAGAATTAAACTTTCAAGATTCTCCATTAATTTGCTCTATTGACAAAATGAATGGCAGTCAATGGGACATGTTCAGGTGGACTTACCCTGAATTTTATGTAGCAGTGATGGATATCGGACACACATATAAAGTTTAAACAATTGATTGTTAAACACAAGGGGCAATAGTAACACAATTAAATAACAAACTATTGGCAAGTTCACTAGAAAATCTTGATTGCTCAGTCTACTGTGCTAGAGTCTGCTCTACTGAGCAACATCACCAGGGAGACAGGGCAAATCTGAACTGAACCTCGCCAGTGTGTCTAACCCCAGATTTGTCATCCCACCTGCCACCCAAGAGTAACCCTCCTATTCAGCTTGCGTTTGCAGTGACAAAGGTTTGGGTGTTGGCTACGGTCATGTTCAACCACCTGCAGCACATTCTGCAGGTGTTGCTCCTTCCTGGCCACTGAGACAAAGTCAGATTTACATTTTACATTTATTCATTTAACAGACGCTCTTATCCAGAGCGACTTACAGCAAGTACAGGGCCAATCCCCCTGAGGCAAGTAGGGTGAAGTGCCTTGCCCAAGGACACAATGTCATATAGCCACAGCCGGGGCTCGATCTCACAACTTTCCCATCATGAGGCCAACGCCTTAACCCGCTGAGCCATCTGAACCCCGATGTGAGCTTGACACCACGCTCGGCACAGTCATTCGCCACATTCATTGCACAGACAGTCGGACACTGACCTCACTTTTTTTAAACGCAGCATTGGTAGCCCATTCTTTCACATCCAGAGACAGGAATGCTGGATCAATGTGCAGCTGGTGCATCCCAAACCAACAATCTTCATTGGCGAGGTCAGCCAAGGTGGTTGTTGCCAAGAGGGTGGGAAACTTTGGCTTGCCATAGCCAGTTACAAAGCGCTGCTGGGGGACATGCATCGGAAGATCAGCAGGCTTGTGCTTGTCATCGATGGGCACCTTGCTGCTGAAGAGAGCCAGGGGAAGCATCTCACCTGTTGTATTGCAATGCAAGCTGCTGTCAGATGGCCAGTGTTTGATTGTGTCGTATCAAATGCCATGTTGACAACCTGGTCAGTGCAGCACCGGTCTTCTAGCAACTTGCATGTCAACCGGGCAATTATAGCTCCACATGCCTCATGATTCTTATACACAGGGACAACAAGCAGTTTCAAAAGCAGTTTCAGCCGCAGGGACCCGCTCCAGTCCCCAACCACCACTGTAAGATGCTCCTCACTGACAGTCTCCAACACTTGGCGTCTTGCTCGGTCAGCTGTTGCATAGGATGCAGAGATGTATAAAATCACCACCTGACTCTGTGACCAGGGAATGCGTGAAGGCAGCCTGTTGCATTGGAGACATCTTCAACCTTGCAGCCAGTGACACAACACTTGGTCGGCTAATATATAATATAATATCAGGTGGAATGACAACGTTTGTTCCACTCTTCTTAAGGTTCAGGGATGGTTTGGCCTCAGATGGTGGACAGACTGTGTTAGAATCATCCTCCGGCTCCTCATCACTTTCTGACACCAAGGTGGACATTTCCATCTTCTCCTTCAGCTCCTTTTCACAGCGGGACTACCTGGCTGCTGCGGCAGCATGACGCTCCTCTCGCCGCTTCACCTTGAGCTGTAGCTTTTTATCTAATGCACCAAATGTGGCCACTCTGTTGGTCTTCATGCTGGCCAAGAAGCTAGGTCTTCAGGGTTATCAATCAGCTTCTCAACATTTGGAGGCCACAGTGGAAATGTGGCATCAAGTCTGCACTCCATTTTCTCCAATTGTTTCACTGCAGCCTCACTGACTCTATCTATGACTACAAATCTTTCAAATTACAAAGACAAAACCACATATTTGGTAGTAATGTATAATAGGAATATAAATAACAACAAAAAACAAAAAGATCACCTCAGATTTCTTAAATTGCAGTCTTTGTTTACCTTAAATCTCCATGGCAACCACTGAGCACTGTTCACCACTTTATTCCACTAAAACAGGTGTGTGGTGGCACCCCTAAATAATCATGGATTTGATTTTTTTTTGCATGTGTTGTTTTTACATATATTGGAACACTTTTAACACCCAGCCATATCAAAATTCAAGAATTGTGTTTTTTGATGCACCCTACTGTACACCATAATAACTTACATCAAAAATCACAGTTAGCCTATACTTAATGATGCAATGTTTTCCTCGTGAGTGGAAAACGCAATAACAGATCACAAACTCCACTCATTACCACACCTGTATTAGCTAGCACAAACCCATTGAGCCAAGTTCAATAAGACTTTTAAAGGCCCACAGAAATGCATGCACTCGTCCCATTAGTCCTGTGATCATTGCCACACTCCACCATCCCCTTCTCCCCCTGTTATATATATACTGTATGTCTATCAAGGGGATTATATCTCTATTGCTACCTGCCTGAAATGTCATGTATGTGTGGTATGTATGTTGCATCGAGGAAGTAGGGAGCGCTTTCCTTTAAATATTCCACTCTGCCAAAGTCAAATCTATTTCCATTTCGTGGTTATCAATGAATCCTCAAATCTAATATGTGAGTGTCATGACTGAATTCTCCTTTACATTTTCCCAAATGAGAATCCTTTTTTTTCCAGAATAGTTTTTGCTGTTGTTGACAGCTTTTATTCAGACTGTGTAAAAAATATGAACATCAACACATTCACACACATACGCTCATATACAACTAGTGCGCCACAGGTTGATGTAAGCCTTTTGACTGAACCATTCAAAGCCTTACGTTTCTCTATGGGGCACTACACGGTTTTGAATGCTATGAGTTATAACCCTGAACACCCCGGGAAAGCTTTGATAAGTACCGCATGAAGAAAAAGGAACCTTAGTCTCCTACAGCTGCAGCAGTTTCAATGGATAGAGGAAGCACAGTGTCGGAAGTTATGTTAAGCAACACAAATTATGATAAACTAGTACATTTTGTAATACCTCTTCTATTGCATAATGTTGTACCAATGTATTTACTTGCCTTAGAAGTCTATCAAAATACAGTGGCATCTACATTCATAAATGTTAGTATTCACTAACATTTTCTCCTTCAACAATGGTCAGTGCAACTGGAATCCAGCATGCTGTATGTTTTGCCAGTCTCCAAAGACCAGGTTCAGTTAAATTATTTACAGTTACTTAATAATGTAGGCAATGTTTTATAATGATTTGAAAGTCAATGAAAATGTCATGTCCAGATCAATTAGTTTGAATTAGAGAACCAAACAATAAGCAAGTCTAGAAAATTCTAATCAAATTTCTCATTTTGCACTGCTGTAGTAGCAAAATACACAATCGCCTAATTATCCCAAAGTATTTTTTTACTTATTTTAATAGATTTTTTCTACCCTCTTGCATAACAAGTCCAGATGAACTTCAGTTTGCCTTTAAATCAAGTTCTTATATACTTATATCCATGGTGTTTTGTCCCAGAGGATAATTTACGTTGGCAGATCATTCTGTGGCTCTCTTTGTGTTTTTGTTGTTTTCTTTGCATGTCCTAGGCTGGTCCTTAGTAGTAGAAACGTAAATATCCAAGTTTGATTTTGAAGCTATTGTGATTGCTTTTCACTTTAATGCACAACAGTTTACTATATATGCCATCTTCACTTTATCACGTGGATGCAGAGATGTCTAAATGTCTAACCCTCAAACGTCTTCAGTTTTCTCAGTCAAGCTTTAGTTGTTTGTATTACATTTACATTTATTCATTTAGCAGACACTTTTATCCAAAGCGACATACAGTATGTACAGGGACATTCTCCCTAAGGCAAGTAGGGTGAAGTGCCTTGCCCAAGGACAGAACGTCACCTTGGCCACAGCCGGGGTTCAATCTCACAATCTTCTGATCATGAGGCCAATGCCTTAACCCACTGAGCCATCTGACCCCTTCATGACACACTATCACATATCAAAAATGTATGCTTCACAATCTGACTACCCTGAATGTTTGGGGCTATCTCGTTGTTATGATCAGTGACCGATGCTCTTTAGTAAAGCTCTCTCTTGAAAGTCGCTTTGAATGAACGTGTCTGCTAAAACAAATGTAATGTAACTTGCCTAACAATGTATATTAGGTGACATCTAGATTACTGTGTACTGTATGTTCACACACTGTACTTCCTATTTACACGTCTTAATTTATTGTTGAACAAGCTACAATACTTATGTGTCATACTGTGTCGCTGCCTTCTGCTGCAAATATGACTATGAAAATGAATTGAGTTAGAATGAAGAAGAAGAATTTACCCAAGGTAACATTGGCTCAGAACCCCCACACACACACCTCCTAAGAAAGGGAAGAGGTGCCCAGCATGACCGGAGGATGGGTATTACAAAATGTTGTTTCAAGCATGTGGCCTTGATCGTATAATAATTAAATGAGACTTATTGAATAGGTATGTGGCCTCAATACTGTTGTTCAACCGTTCGTTTCAACACAGGGTCATAAATGATTTAGGTTTTATTAAACCATTTAATTTACAATCACACCTATGTTTACAAAATCACTTGTTAGGTGTGTTTACATAATTAATACATTGTAAAGAAATTCTTAATGAACAAAGCTTTTTGGGTATATTAATGTGTAGAAATTGCCAATATGTGTGTGTTAGTCATTTTGAGAATATTAGGTAAGAGTAAGCAAGAGACAGGTGTGGAGGAGTCCTGTAATTGATCCGGGGGCACAGTATTTAAGGCCCAGTGGCTTTCTGTCTGGGGACTGGTCTGATATTGCATGTGTTTGGTATGAATTTTTGTACTGCACAATAAAAGAGAGAAACCTGACCATTGACCAAAGTTTTCCTTGGACATCATCCAGCCGCTCACGGGCCACAGTCTGACAAAAACCCATTACAGTTCTTGAATTGAATTTCTTTGGAACTTGTTTGTCCACCCTCCAGACTATCCTGCTTTGCAACCTTTCATACATTTTTCTCTTCCGTCCATGTCCAGGGAGATTAGCTAAAGTGCCATGGGTTGCAAACTTCTTGATCATATTGCGCAATGTGGACATAGGAACATCAAAGTACTCAGACACTTTTCCTTTTTCTGTTTTCCATGCTTAGTGTGGCACACAGACACTTATGCAAAGACTAAGTAAACTTTTCTACTTATGATTTGTTTTCTGGTGTAATATTTTGATACATTTGAATATTACTTGGCCTGGGTTTTGAGTGAAAATTTGTCAAATTCACTTTTTTTCTCAGTTTTTTTGTGTTGTTCCAATATACACTTAGGGAATAAACATGTGTAAAGCAAAACATGTGTATTTGCAATACCTTTATGTGATAAATACCTTATTTTCTTGAAAATGTCAGGGGTGCCAAGGATTTTTCCTGTGATTTGCTGCATATAGAGCTTGCCAAATCAAGCGCTGTTTGCTCACTTAATTGCTGACTAACTGAATGAAGCAGAAATTCCTTTTTCTTTTTATACAAAATCACAGTAGTTTCAGAATCCCCACAAAATGTATGTAATGGTTTTGTGTTTTAGCCTAGCCAGTCATGAAAAACCTGTATTGTCATCAGAGCTTGTGCAGTTGCTCTGGAGAAGTTGCGCTGACTGACCCTGCTGGCTGTCTGTAGTCAGACCAAAATTCTAACCAGTATGCATTGCTTCAGGTCGGCTACTTATTGGCACCACTAGTGCTGCGTGGAGTTGAACCTACTTTTAGCCCGATGAGGAACTGGCAGGTACAGGTTTGGTTAATTGGTTGGTACGGTACGGTGACCAAATGGGTCTTCATCACCTTCCAATATTTTGAGGGTTTCCAAGCCATGATTGAGACCTAAGCTTCGTACTGTCTTCATTTTGTTGCCAGAGGTCCGGTCATTTCTCTCCCAATCTGCAGGTTGTTAAATACTTATTTAATCCAGAACTCAACTGAACTGTCACTCCGTTTATGAAGAGACGGACAAAACACTTTCTTCAACAGAGTCAGAAAATAAACTGTTGAGCATGGCCTTTAAGTGCAGAAATACTGAAAATCATTAGGTTAAATATGATTTGGTGGAGTTAACAATTATATCAGCCATTGAAGAGATGGACATGTTATTTGTGTGTAAAATCATGTCGGTCACACTCCAAAAGTTTTACTTTATTCCTTTTTACTAACACCAATGACATGGACAGAAAAATAGATAATATATTTTATTTGATATTATCAGAAATTATCATCAACAATGGTGTGAAGACTTCAAATGCGTCCTTGATTATGCAAACAGGATAGGCAGATTGGTACACTCACAGCCTGTCATGATTTGTCACTGTGTAGTGTCCCCAAATCGTTTAAAGATGGTCACTCTCCAACTGATGCTTCATGCAAAGCTTTATTACTTTAGTGCAATGCCTTTAACACCGTAAGAGCTGAAACAAACACATATTAACATTACCATTTGCCATTTACAGGTGCCTTCGTTAACAGTAGACAATCGTTTTACCAAACAGTATACAATGTTTTATCAAATTAACAAACCTTGTTCTCCGACTGCTTTGGGTGCTTTATGTGATGTAGTCCTTTGTTTATTGCCATAATTTCCGTTTTTTTGTACTTCCGTTACCCAGAAGCCCATGACATACATTTCAAATTAAAACGCTATACGAAGGTCAGTAATAGAATACAGTATAAAAAAGATCATTCAAAATTCACAATAAGATACATTTTGACTTGAGGTCCTTTACACACTGACACATAAATCATTTTTAAATGGAGACCAACGTCTCATTGAAACATAGCAGTGAAAAATACCCTTTCTCCTGTCAAACAACCTCCTGCTGTGCAGTGTTTTTTTCTTGTATTTCTTTTACTTTTCTATTTGTTGTTTTTTTTCTTCTGTAGTCTGTATTATTTTGTAGTGTTATTTCCTTTGAGCCTGTTATCTGTTTTAGGTCTCAGAGTAAATATATATATATATATATAAAATCTGACCAAATTATCAATTATTAACAAATTACCAATTTCTCTGGAACTAGAAAAAAATTCCTAAAGAAATTTTGAGTGTGCGTGACTCTGGCCCGGGACTCTCCCCCATACATCGTTGACACTGTTGAGTAATTTTCAGAATATGACTTCTACCATTGCTAAGGTATGTGACAAATCAAGCTTTCAACAGGTCTTCATATGCTGATGCACCAGCAAGTAGCGTAAGCACTAATTTCAGCAGGATTAAAGACAGCTCCACTTGAGCACACTGCCAGTTTAAGTTTAAGTAGTAAGCAAGCAGTAAACAATTGGCCACTCTGTGTCAGGTAGCACTTTACATTACAGCATAGTAATAGTTTGGCTATAATTTGATAATAGTGATAAATGCTTTCAAAAACTTAGAGTGTAAAATTACCCAAATACATCCAATGCCAGCTAGCATCAAAATTCACAAAAAGCACTAGGCCACTCAGTTCTGATATCACACTAACAAAAACAGTGATTTTTATGCAACATTAATGAAGAAAAACAGACACACACATACACACACACACATATATATAGGTTTCTCTATATATATATATAGGTATATATAGGTTTCTATATATATATATATACAGTTGTGGTCAAAAGTTTACATACACTAGTGAAGATCATGTATGCCATGGCAATATAGGGTTTTCAATAAACTCTACAACTCTTATTTTTCAGTGATGGAATGATAAGGAGCACATATTTCTTTGTCACAGAAAACATTCATGAAAAATGGTCCTTTTACGAATTTATTATGGGTCTTTTGAAAATGTGTCAAAATCTTCTGGGTCAAAAATATACATACAGCACCTTGAATTACCAATTTGGTGATGTAGAAAAAGTTGTTTCAATCCAATTTGCTTTTTGGCATAGCCTCCTAACTTCTTACGAGTGATTATGATTGACTCCAGCTGGTGACTTCTTTCAGTCCATGTAAATAGGGCTTGTTTGACACATTCACTAGACTCAGCCAGAAATACTACAATGGGAAAGTCTAAGGAGCTCAGCACAGATCTGAAAAAGCGCATCATTGACTTGAACAAGTCAGGAAAGTCCCTTGGAGCCATTTCAAAGCAGTTGCAGGTCCCAGGATCAACTGTGCAAACAATTGTTTGTAAGTATAAAGTGCATGGCACAGTTGTATCATTGCCACGATCAGGAAGAAAACGCAAGCTATCACTTGCTGCTGAGAGAAAATTGGTCAGGTTGGTCAAGAGTCAACCAAGAACCACCAAAAAGCAAGTCTGCAATGAGTTGGAGGCTGCTGGAACACATGTGTCAGTGTCCACAGTCAAGCGTGTTCTACATCGCCATGGGCTGAGAGGCTGCCGTGCAAGAAGGAAGCCATTACTCCAGAAGCGGCACCTTACGGCTCGACTGAAGTTTGCTGCTGATCACATGGACAAAGACAAGGCCTTCTGGAGGAAAGTTCTGTGGTCAGACGAAACTAAAATTGAGCTTTTTGGCCACAATTACCAGAAATATGTTTGGAGGAGAAAAGGTGAGGCCTTTCACCCCAAGAACACCATACCTACCGTCAAACATGGTGGTGGTAGTATTATGCTGTGGGCCTGTTTTGCTGGCAGTGGAACTGGTGCTTTACAGAAAGTAAATGGAATAATGAAGAAGGAAGACTACCTCCAAATTCTGCAGGAAAACCTAAAATCATCAGCCAGAAAGTTGGGTCTTGGACGTAGTTGGGTGTTCCAACAGGACAATGACCCCAAACATACATCAAAAGTGGTGAAGGAATGGCTAAATCAAGCTAGAATTAAGGTCTTAGAGTGGCCTTCCCAAAGTCCTGACTTAAACCCCATAGAGAATATGTGGACTGTGCTGAAGAGACAAGTCCGACTCAGAAAACCAACAAATTTAGTTGAACTGCACCGATTCTGTCAGGAGGAGTGGTCAAAGATTCAACCAGAAGCTTGCCAGAAGCTTGTGGATGTCTACCGAAAGCGCCTAATTGAGGTGAAAATGGCCAAGGGACATTTAACCAAATATTAACATTGCTGTATGTATATTTTTGACCCAGCAGATTTTGTCACATTTTCAAAAGACCCATAATAAATTCATAAAAGAAAAAATTTTCATGAATGTTTTTTGTGACAAAGAAATATGTGCTCCTTATCATTCCATCACAGAAAAATAAGAGTTGTAGAGTTTATTGAAAACCCTATATTGCCATGGCATACATGATCTTCACTAGTGTATGTAAACTTTTGACCACAACTGTATATATGTATCTTATGGCATGCCGTTCAGGAAATTAAACCTTTGAATATATATACAGAAACCTTGAATATATATATAAAGAAACCTTGAATATATATATACAGAAACCTAGAATATATATATATAAAGAAACCTTGAATATATATACAGAAACCTAGAATATATATATATATATATAAAGAAACCTTGAATATATATACAGAAACCTGGAATATATATAAAGAAACTTCGAATATATATTAAGAAACCTCATATATATATATATACAGAAACCCTGAATATATATATACAGAAACCTAGAATATATGGAATGAAACTTGACTGACGTCAGACTTCGCGCCAGTGCCTGTGGCCATCTTCTATGTAACAGTGTGTAAAGAGACAATGAGTCAGGCTGCCCGCAATCTAGTTGCAGCAATTTTAAATAATGAGCAAATGATAAATACACTGGCGAATGCCTGTCAAAATCCTCCCAATTCCCCTGCCCAATACCCTGCCCGTTCTTCTGTCGAAGAAGTTCGCTCAATTTTTAACCGTGGCAGACCAACAACAGCCCAGGCAGCTGCCCATCGGGCTAACTTGAGCATGCCCTCCACTTCAGGAGTGCCCATTCATTACATAACAGCACAGACACTGCGGTGAAGTCTGACATCAGTCAAGTTTCATTCCATATATTCAATGTGTCTTTATATATATTCAAGGATTCTGTATATATATTCTAGGTTTCTTTATATATATTCAAGGTTTCTGTATATATATATTCCAGGTTTCTGTATATATATTCGAGGTTTCTGTATATATATTCCAGGTTTCTTTATATATATTCCAGGTTTATTTATATATATTCTTCTTTATAGGCTATTCAAAGGTTTAATTTCCTGAACGGCATGCCATAGTATCTATATATATATATATATATATATATATATATATATACCATGGCAGGAACTATATAACTATATATATATATATACTAGTTAGTAGCAGACACACAGGTTCAATCATCTATAAACTACAGGACTACAGGACTCCCCATGCAACACTAGACAATAGTTTGCAAGGTCAACCAGTATCCAGACGATTATGAATGTTTTACAGCAAGCCCCCCCAACAATTAAAATAGCAATTCCAAAAAGACCTATACACCGTGTTTCAAATTATTATGCAAAAAGTGTTCAAGAGTGGTAAGGTAAGGATTTTTGTTTGTCAGTTTAATCTCATGAATGGTAATGTGTATCATGGCTCTGTATATCACTGAAACCAATTGAAGACACCTGTTCTAATTACTTTGGCAGGTAAGTCTAATTAAAGGGGAGACTACTACAGAAGGTTGTTCCACATTATTAAGCAGGCTACCATTTTCAACCAAGATGGGCCAAAAAGGACCTTTCGGCTGCTGAAAAGCAACAAGTAGTTGAATGTTTGGGTCAAGGAATGACGACAATCAAGATTGCCAAGAAACTTCATCGCGATAATTGCACTATCAAGAAGTATGTAGCTGATTCAGAGCACACACGTGTGTGTGCTGATAAAGGAAAATCCAGGAATCTTTCTAACAGGCAAATACATCTGATCAAAAAGAGCAGCTGTAAAAATGCCCCATCACAGCAGCAGACAAGTTTTTGAAGCTGCTGGTGCCTCCAACGTGCCCCAGACAACAAGATGCAGGGTCCTCCAGGGGTTTGCAGCGGTGTGTAAGCCATAGTTTCGACCTCCATTATCCACTGCACACAAGCAGAAAAGGCTCCAGTGGGCTGACTGACTTCAAAACTGTTCTGTTCACCGATGAATGTCGTGCAACCCTCGATGGTCCAGATGGATGGAGTATTGGATGGTTGGTTGACGGCCACCCCATGCAAACAAGGCTACGGCGCCAACAAGGAGGTGGTGGAGTGAGTTTTGGGCTGGTATCATGGGGAGAGTGATTGTCGGCCCTTTCAGGATCCCTGACGGTGTGAAGATGACATCCACAACGTATGTGCAGTTCCTCAAAGAACACTTCCTGCCATGGTTCAAAAGGAAGAATCAAGCTGTTCGGAACAAGTTATTTTTCATGCGTGACAATGCACCATGCCATGCTGCAAAGAATACATCTGCATCTCTGGCTGCAATGGACATCAAAGGAGACAAACTTATGGTGTGGCCCCCATCCTCTTCTGACCTCAATCCTATTGAGAACCTTTGGAGCATCATCAAGAGAAGTGTTTATGATGGTGGGAGACAGTTCACATCTCAACAACAGCTCTGTGAGGCTATTCTGTCCTTGTGCAAGGCTGTTCCAGCAGATACTATCCAAAAACTGACAAATGCAATGGATGGAAGACTTGAAGGTCCTTTTCAACAAGGGGTTGTACGTTCACATGACTTCACTTGTGATAATGTTTTGATTTAAATAGTGCTTGATTTCAGTTACATTTCAGTCAGGCATGTCCTGCTAATGTTTATAATTTCACATATAACCATTTTGTGTTCTTTATGACAATAAAATGTGTGGAAACTCAACTATGCATAATAATTTGGAACATGCTTTTTGGGTGCAGTTGTGTTTTTTTATGTACTATTATCATTGGTAGGTTCATTCAAAAACATTTGAATTGTACTCTAATGGTGGAAAATCATGATGACTGCCATTCATATAGATAATAATCTGAGAAAATACGACTTGCATAATAATTTGGAACACAGTGTATTTAATCCCCACTGTTTCTCTATGGAGCGGCAACTTCCGTTCATAGCTGCCGATCCCGACCACCCACACACCTCCCCAATACCTGGTTCGATTCGTCTGGACCCCACGACATTAATTATGGCCTCAAACCCAGCAGAAATCACCCTCCCGAGCCCCCCGCAACGTCACAATCTCCGCTTGAAAGTGAAAGTAAATAGATTGCGAGTCTCAAACCTCTCCCCCAATTTAGGCTCATATCTCATCAACCCCAACTCCCACACACCTCCCCAATATCTTGTTAGATTCCTATGGACCCCACCACATGAACCCTGCCCTCAAACCCCCCCGCACGAGCCCCCCCGCCCCCCGCGAAAGCTGATCGCCCCCCCCCCCACCAAAACGACCCTAAACAGTCAAAATTCACACAAATAACCCCCCACTACCCTCCCCACAACCCTCCACCACCGTCCTCACTGATAAGCACATGAATACATATAAGCCCAAAGAAGAAGAAGAAGATGTTAAAGAAGTCAAAAACCCACATCTTTGATAGCATGCTAGCGAAACATATGCTGATGCACTAGCAATTAGCATAAGTGCTAATTTCAGCATTCGTCTTTAATGTTAGCAAACAGCATATCTTTACAGCTAGTTGGAATGTCAGTTGTAAATCCTGACTGATAAGCACATGAATACCTATAAGCCCAAATGTTAAAGTCAAAAATCTACATTTTTGATAGCATGCTAGCAAAAGAGTTGAAAAAGATGTCCACTTACCTCAGACTTAGAGCCAGAGAGGAAGAGTTGAGTTGGACTACAGTTTATAAATCCACCCGAAACACAAAGAGCCAATTCGATTCCTCCAGTAAATATCCTCCAATTAATGTTATTAAATGTCAAATGAATTACTTCTCATGAAATGGCCACCGTCTTCCCCTCTCCTCTTTCAAGCATGCTGAGGTTGCTAACTAATAAGTTGCAGCTGGAACTGTCATGGCAGTTGGAAAAGACAGAGAAAAAATGCTTAGAGCACCCCTCGAACAGGAAGGATTTCTGGCCAAACCGTATTTACAATCATAAAACCAGGTTAACGTGAAGCAGGCTGAGCCCTTCCTGAACGTCTACTACACATTTTGTGTTGACGAGTGAAGAAATGTGCTCTTGGGAGCAATTCAAAAAAGTGTTAGTTTTCTTTCTTTTTAGTTACTTTCCCGCCACTTTTAACATGGGAGTCTATGAGGCTGTTCATGGGTGCTGCGGCCGAATCTTCGCGTGTCAAGCTAAAACAATAAATCTGACAGATAAAGTAAGGCAAGTGTGAGCTACAGGACAAAATTTCCTACGTTTCTATGTATAAATTGTGTCTGAAGTGGTGCATTTAAGGCCACGGTAGTCAAATACATTTTATTTTTTCACAGATTTTCTCTCTCCTCTCCACTCTAGCGATGACATCACGCGCTCTAGCTCTCAAACATTCTCTCTATTGACATCCATTCATTTTTTTGGTGTGGTTTTTGGTAATTTTTGGCAAAACTGTTTGCCAAAAGTCTTAGAAAAGATATGGCACACATTGCAGCCGAGCCGCACGTTTTGATACCACTTTAGTGTACATGCGTCAAAAACTCTGGTAGGAGTTTTGAGCCAAATAACGGCGTAAGAATAATAAGTAAAGCTAGTAATAACATATTGTGCGCCTTGCAGCATGCACACAATAATATGGTCAATCTTGTTTGGAAAATGAACACAATAACAATCATTTGTGATAACAAATTATTCCTAACGAGTCAGGAAGAGATTGCTTTTTTATGACATGCATTTAAATGTGAAAGGCTGTTTGGGCGATTGCTACAGGTATATGTGAGCATGAGAAAGTAATGATATCTTCCATGGTGTGTTGTTGTCTCCAAGGGGCTAATTACAATGGTGAAAGTGGCTGTCAATAAGAGAGTAGATCCCTCCACAATCCCCTCCTCCACAAGCTACTGTGTACCACAGACATGTAGCTAGGGCCGCAATGGTCATATTAATGTCCTTATCATTGACTCATCAAAATAAACATTGCTTCTTGTTTTTTATATTGAAGGCATGTATCATGTAAAGAAAGACCTGCATATGAAAAGTGCAAATGTTTCTGAGCATGAGATGATGACTTGTGTAAGGCCAGCTGCTGTCAACCCTCACAGTACATAATAATCTTGTACCATCTGGCATGCACTGGATCCAATCTCCCAAACTGTTGCACTTGAGGGATGTCTGGTTCGCCATGGCATATTCCCTGATGTCAGCATTGGAGATATCACACAGTCCGCCTCCAAACATTCTTTTCTAGCTGGCATGTCTGGAATGTCACCCCTGACATCTGCTCAAACAGTCATCTCCATCAATCAGGTGGCTTGCTTGGGCAAGATAAACAGCATTCTATTTGGGGAGAAAGCACAATTTAATATCTAAAACATCCGGTATGTGTACAAAAGTCAGCCTTGCACACAGCTCAATTGACTGAAGCCTACTGGGAGAGAGCATTTCTTATCCTGGCCTCTGTCTTAGAGCTGATGTTTGTAGATTCTTAGCTAGCTGAAGCCAGAATGGCAGTATATATTTTGCTCTGAAGAGGGACGAAGCACAAAATTATTGTGGTTATTTAACCCCTGGAAAGACTAAAAAATAATGAATCAGTACTAATTTAGCAGACACTTTTGTCCGCAGTAACTTACAGTAAGTACAGGGTCTCCCTGAGGCAAGTAGGGTGAAGTGCCCTGCCCAAGGACACAACATCACATACTCACAGCCGGAATTCAAACTCACAACCTTCCGCTCATAAGGCCAACGACTTAACCCACTGAGCCATCTGACTACAGTGTTTTAGGGAATAGCTCAAATCGTAGAACACTCTCTTAGCATGCGAGAGATAGCGGGATCATGCCCGCATTCTCCAAGGTTTCTCTCTCTTGGACGTTGCTTTGGATAAAAACATCTGATAAATGTAAGGTAAATGTTTTGGAGAAATGTGAGGCGCATCGAAATAACCACATCTGATTTTCACATTTCACATTTCTTACATTCGTCAGGGTAAGTGAAGAAGAAATTATGGAGTGATGATGTATTGGGAATGTTGCATTTCCATGCTTGTGCATTCCCATGCATGCTTGTGCACCTTTTTGCACTAGCTGTTCCATTTTGCACATCTGCATATGGTACCATTTCATACATACCAATGTACATACCATCTGTACATACCAACACTGTAAATACCGTAAAAATACTGTAAATATTTTGAACAATACACCTGTATATTTGTACTACCAAATTAATGTTAATACCCTGTACATACTCTCTGTATATTCCGCTTCTGCTACCTGTTTTGCACTACTGGTTGGTCGCTAACTGCATTTCATTACCCAGTACTTGTACATGTGTAATGATATTAAAGTTTAATGTAATCTAATCTTGTGTTTTCAGGACACCAACTGGACGAATGAAAAAATAAAATGCATTTTCTGCATCCCATTTGGATCCAGTACCATTCATTTATTTTTCCCACAGTGGACAAAACAAGTCGACAGCCCACTCTGAAACTGCCGTGTGAAGCTTTGCTGTTGCACAAAAAGCTCTGTTGGAAAAAGGCTTTGTTTACCCATCCCACCAGATTGCCAATCAATACATGACTCAGAACCTATTAGCCTCCCTGAACTATTTAACACTCACTGGCCCCTATTACTGAGCCGTCAATGATGTTTGTCACTTTAATGCGATTATCGCCATTTTGTATTAGAGCCCGATCACAGAAATTTACAGTACACATGACATGGGTCAGTAATTGGGGAGGTTGACACACCTCACCTCATCAACCTTAACCAAAAGGGAAGAGAGCCCAATCCTTCCTTCTTTCATAAGATCATGAGAAATAAAATTCTACGATGTTTTGCTTTCTTTTTAAAATACAAAATATGCCCCAATAAACATATCATGTTGATGGTCACTTTGTTAATAAGTGATTCACTAAAACTTGTAAAATGTTCAGATGAATGCTCTTATAGTTCGCCCTTGGCACTTATTGGTTCTCATGATGTATGTTTTGTAATCTAGATGCCCACTATGTTGGGGTCTATCAAGCTGCTATGCTCAGTGACCGAAGCTCTTTTGTAAAGCTCTCTCTTGTAAGTCGCTTTGGATAAAAGCGTCTGCTAAATGAATAAATGTAAATGTAAGTGATGCTGGTTTTGTATGTTGTGAGGCCAACTGTTCTCAGATCAAGATAACTTTGTAAAAAGCACTGCAACTTGCAACATGCTAAGCTCAGTCATCATTTAAGTGGATGACTGCAGCAATTGTGTTCACTCAGTCAGGGCTGGTGGGTTGGTAGGAATTTAAGGATTTACAGCATTGTAATTGTAAAGACCCCCAGCGCACAAATGTCAGAATAAACATTTAGTTTACAATTGTTTTTAATTATATTTCAAAGCTCCAATACACCACCAACATTTATCACAGGTAATGCTTTTGATCACAACTAATTAATAATAAATAAATACATGTTTAATGTATCTTATTTCTGTTCTGCACCTGTGGAGAAAGAGGATGCTACTCGAAGCCAGTCATCACTTTTGATTGAGTAGAGCACTTGGAACAATTGATCAGTTCTCAGACTTGATCCATCCCAGCTGTCTGTTCGGGCTGAGAGAGTTGGATCCAGGCTCCACCTTTGCCAGTCTCCTGGAGACAGGAAACAGAAGGTCGATTGCTATTGAGTTGAAGCAGACAATTCAATTGGCAAGGAAAGTAAACGTAGACACTGATCTTCTCTTCCTTCTTATTATGATCATAACGCTGTGCTGGGCCATGGAGAATACAGATTGCAGGGAGCGCAGCCTGACAATGAGAAATGGCAGGGGGGAAGAATTTAATGGCTTAACTTCATGAGAGATGAATAGAAAGATATAATTTGGTTTTTGTTCTGTATTCTTCGTTTTGCCTCTGGCACTCTTTCGCGACTTCATATATTCAGTTTGTGATTTAATGTGGCATAAAAGTACATGAATGACAGGGCGGGTAACAGTAAAAGGAATTACTGATATTTTACAGATGAATATACATGCACGTTGCTCCTGTTATTTTACAAGCAATTATATGGGATTCACGTGACTGAGCAGATGTGTGTATTGGGATCAGAAGGTTTTGGGCGTGATTCCCAGCTCTAGCAACATGACATTGTTTCCTTGGGCAAGGCACCCTACTTGCCACAGGGGGAACATCCCTGTACCTGCTGTACATCGCTTTGGTTAAAAGCGTGTAAATGTAAATGCATGGATAGCTGCTTTACTGTTACTGATTACTGATTTAGTTGCTTAACTGTTCATACATCCTACAGGTAGACTATTGTCTAGCGTCAGACACAAATTTGTAATGTACCATATTTTTCGGATTATAAATCTCAGTTTTTTTCATAGTTTGGCCGGGGTGTGCGATTTATACTCTGGAGCGATTTATGTGTGAAATTATGAATACATTATTATATCATTTCACATCATTAACATTATAATTCTGGAGCGATTTATGTGTGAAATTAATAACACATTACTACATCATTTCACAAAAATGCAACTTATACTCCAGTGCAATTTATATATGTTTTTTTCCTTCTTTATTATGCATTTTTTGTCTGGCTGAAAAATATGGTATTCAGCTGTATGCTCTTATAGCTCTTTCCTTGGCAATTTTTGGTTCTTGCGATGTATGTTTGATAATCTATAAACCACCTATGTTTGGGGTCTATCACGTTGCTATGCTCAATGATCAATACTCTTTTGTAAGCTCTCTCTTGTAAATCGCTTTGGATAAAAGTGTCTGCTAAATGAATAAATACATGTAAAATGTAATGTAAATGTACTGTAAATGGATAGCTTGAAATACTATATGTGTCTTTTACAAGGATGTTTTGGTGTTTACAATATCCTTAAACAGACTTAATCTATAGTGTAATCCATTATCAAAACGTACCAAAAAAAAAAGATGTAAATCCTCTAGCTCCAAAATGTTAAAGATGTTTCTGACCATTCCTTAGAGTTCTTTTACTTTGTGCTTTGCAAGCTTGGAAGTACACCATTTGAGTGCTCCTCTTTTCCTTGTTACAGTATAATAGATGAAGTAATTTTCTTTTCACCTCCTTGCCTTCTCTGCCAAAACACCATTAAATACTTTCTTTCTCCCATTCTTTTCTCTTTGTGCTGCAGTTAAACCCATCAGATGACAATATTGGAGCTTGTCGCTAGCCTCTCACACACATTAGTATTCAAACGTACAGCCCTTCTATGTATGCTAATGAAAATGTACTACAGCCTACTTACATGAATCATAATTTTCCTATCCAAAGCAAGGGTTCAGTTATTTGAAAATGAACGCTCCTGATACATGGGCACAAATACAAAGAGAAAAATTGGTTGTCATAGTGAATAGGAAGGAATAGCAATTCCCCTTAATGTTCTCGAGCCCTATTGAAAGTGCTTCTCTATTATTTTGTTTCCTTAGATCAACAACCCCCACTCCTTGCAGTCGGAATTGTTTCAAGTTTCCTCTTTTGTTTATTCTTATTTTGTTGTGTTGTGTAATTTTTTGGGAGGTTTGTGTCTTCATTGTTTGTGTTTGTGTCAGTCGTGTGTCGTGTCAGGGAAAACACAGTAACAATACCCAGGCCTATCCCACCGTTGTTGCCTTATAGGATGAGACACCTGACATGAGCGTTCATGGGGTGCCCAGCGAGGTGTGCTCGTAATGGGCTGTCATATCTGTGTTTGTCAGCAGGGGGAAAAAAGGGAAATAGGAAAAATATTTTTCTGCCTTTCAGTCATCCTAATTGGCTGCATAATTGTGTGCATATAATGGCACTAAAATGACTGTTCATCCAGGGGTATGGGGAGGATTGTGTTTTTTATTTCTGTCAGCTTGAGGCAAATTGTATAGCCGTAAGAAACAAGAAGCTAAGAATAACTTTTACAAGAACTAAAGACAGACACACAGTGACCCTAAATGCCTTGTGTGTGAAAAAGATCAAACACATTTTCCTAGATTAGTAATAAAAGGAAACAATAAAACTTTCACATTTAAAAGGGCTTCCCTCGTGTATGAAAATAAACTGTTTATGATGTGTCTAGTACTGAGTGAATGTAGGCTCACACGTAGATTAGTGTGTCTCGTAAGGCTGCTGTAACCTTCATTTGAAAACAGTTTTGAAGCTCACATTCCACCTGCTTGTCAACACAGGGTATTTTGAGAGCAGGTGTTACCCTTGCCAATAGTAGGAATGCTGAGCAGACAGTGAAGCATAAGTAATGCATTTTTAATGCAGTCGATAGCTAGCATTCTGCATTCTGCTCTAAGAGGAGGGTGACTGTCAAAAAGAAATCCAGGATTCTCAGGGCTCCATCTTCTGAATAGAAGTGTTAAGCAGCCCATTAAAATGGATTCCAAATCAGTAGGGAGAGACAGACACTACTGCTATCTCCTAAGCTTCCCTTTCAGCTTAACTTTTCTCAAATATCTAAAAAGGAAGCTCAATGAATGTGACACTAATAAAGGATGTAACCAGAATTTTTTTTTTGTTGCATGACCTTTCAATCAGAAATTGACAACTGTTTTACCATGCCTGTAAAAGTTTGTTCTTGCTGCTTTCTTTTTTTCTTTTTTCTTTGGAGGGCATGTTCTCTCCCCCGTCCAACCCTCCTCTTTTCTTATCCTTCCTTACATTTGCAGAGTTTTGGTCTTGTGGCCGTAAAACTCCCCTAGCGTGGACCTCTTACCTTTAACTGAAGGCTTCTTGGAGCCCTAGGAGGCAGATCCCTGTCACTCGGGCATTGAGTAGATGTTATTGAGGAAGGTAATTGGCAAGCGGTCTCATCTCTGGAGGTTTCCTTGGGCTTCAGCACCCTGTCAGAGGAATGTTGAACTTGGCCATTAATCAGCATGGAGAGGAACAAAGAGGAAAGATGTGCTTGTGTCAGCACGAGCCCTTACCTTTCCTCCTGCCTGACAGAAAAATCTTTACCCAGTCAAACTGCCAGGCCAAATCTCTCAGAATCACTTGGGTGATGGCTGCACACCAAAAGAAGAGGATCACTCACTTCACTTAACTGCTGTTGGCCCCCCCTAATAATGTGCTCCGGATTATGATAGAGCTATCAAAGACAGCAGCATTCCCCAAAATGAATCTCCCAGTCGTTTGGGTGTTACAGAATGATGGTGCATTTTATCGTAGTCTTGCTAAGAAATATTAACAGCTAACGAATACAGTATATTACAATACTCCAACTGAATGCAACACAGGCTACATTATAAAAATGCACTTTTTCAAGACTCAATTTCCATATTCTCTTGAGACATACAGTATATGCTTTACACCAGTATCTACAGTAAAGAGTGACCCTTAAATATCGTCGGTGAGGCATCAAAGAGGGGTCCAAATTATACCTTTGTACATACTGAAATAAAGACTACATTTCCTGTTCCAGAGAGGATGGATGCCTCCAGGGGTTTGTCTAATGTATATCTATGGCAAAAAATGACACAGCTTACTTTGCTCTTATTCAGAACTGGTAAGTCATATTCAAGTAATAGGAGATCTCTTTAGAGGTGAAACATCTAAGAGAAGAATGAAAAATCTATAAAATAACACCCTTTGTCATTATGTAAATCTTAAGTAAAGCCTCAATACACTGTAAGGCTGCTGCCTGTTTTATTGGCTGATGAATCAAATCAAGGTTTTTCACTGCTACATTTACATGGTGAGTAGGCAAGACAGTGATTTATTGGGGTGAGCTCGCCTTTGCACATATATTTATTTATTATTATTTTCCCACCCCTAAGGATCCCTCAATATTTGCACGACATAGACAACGCCATTGTCAAAAAGTCTGTCTTGGTCTCAGTTGTGTTCTTGGGTTGGAGGAGTCAGGTGGCTGAGTGGGCGTTGGGCTGGGGATCAGAAGGTCACTAGTTTGATTCCCAGCTTTGCACAATATGGGACCTCACTGCTAGTGTAACATCACAACGTCAGCACACGTTAACAACGACGCATATATACATCCGGAAAATCAGAAAATACCTGTCTGAACATCCCACCCTTGTCCTCTCAAAACTGACCTTCCAGCAAGTGCAATCCGCCCCCTTCAGAGAATCCAAAATGCAGCAGCTCGCCTGGTTTTCAATCTACCCAGACGCTGCCATGTCGCCCCACTCCTCATTGCCCTCCACTGGCTTCCCATCATGGCCCGTATCAGATTCAAGACCCTGGTGCTGACCTTTTGAGCAGTGAATGGGACTGCCCCGAGCTATATCAACTCTCTCCTCCGGCCTTACACCCCTGCCCACCACCTATTGTCCTCCTCTGACAACCGCCTAGTGCCCCCCCCCCCCCCCCCCACCTTTAATGAAAGGCTCAAAACTCACTTATTCTGAAAATGTAATGGCACTTAGAAATATTAGAAATAGGATGGCACTTAGAAATATTAGAAATAGGATGGCACTCAGAAATAACATTTGTTGTTTCTGTTGTGGTTCAGAAACTCGCTATTGTTGTGTTGTTGGCGCTTTATTACTCTTGCCACAGGTAGACTACTGTCCGGCGGAGGCTCACCTTAAACTTGTAAAATGTTCAGTTGAATGCTCTTATAGTTCTTTCCTTGGCACTTATTGGTTCTCATGATGTATGTTTCGTTATCTATTTAGCTGCTTGGTTCCATGATGTAGGGCTCATGAGACGGCTCACCAAAAAAAGGGAAACCCTGTGAAGGAATATTTTTTAGACATGGTTGGTTGGTTCTATGATGCCCGCTATGTTTGGAGTCTATCACGTTGCTATGCTCAGTGACAACGCTCTTTCTTGTAAGTCGTGTAACCCAGTTGACAAATGCATAAGATACAATAAATAGTTGATAAAGCATAAATGGTAATAAATAGTAAAATTAGATAATAAATAGTGATAATCCTGATGATACAATTCATGAATGATGGGTAGTTATTGTTAAAAACATGGTTTACATGTATTTGATATAACAGTAGTGGGTTACAGTCGCTTTGGATAAAAGCGTCTAAAAAGCGTCTTGAATGAATAAATGTTCAAGTAAACCACACAATGAGCCCTCAGCAATAATACCTTAGCTAAAAGCCTACTTTTCGCTACTTTATCTATAAAGCTTGTCAGTTTTTGGCTAGGTCTGACAAACACGTGGCTATGTCTAAAAAATATTCCTTCACAGGGTTTCCCTTTTTTTAGTGAGCCGTCTCATGAGCCCTACATCATAGAACCAAGCAGCTAAATTAGGGTTGCCACATCTGAGTCGTCAAAAACCGGGACACATCGGACGGCGGCTATCGCACTATCGCACGCGCGCGCTTACGTGTGCGGGGGTTGAGAGCTGCGGACACGCATATTCACAATACCATGTGAATGTTCATGTTTAAGAATAAAACAGTTAAACCAGAGAGAGTAGAGAGAAAGAATCTCTGGTTTAACTGGTGCAATTAGGCGTTAAGTTCAAATATTTTTTCTTAACCCAAATGGGCACTATAAACATTATTACACAAAAATAAGGATATAATGATCTTATTTTGATTTTGATTCCGTTTCCAAATCAACAAATCAAAATAATACAATATTTCTCTCAGTCTGCTTGACGCTGCTTGAAACCACTATGCTAACGCACTCCTGACTTTACTTTAAAAAAGTTAGACTTCCTACCGTATAATACCAAATAGCCCTAATCATTAATCACACGAGAGAGGTGCTTTTGTTAGACTATTGGGACAGCCTACACGTCAATGTAGGGCATTCTTGTATTTATGTATTTATTTATTTATGCCTATTTATTTATTTATATGAATAATGTATTGATAAAAATGGACCCAGGCTGAGGCTTTAGATCCAGCCTTTATCAGAATCCGAACATAAAAAGTAGACAGCCAGCTCTCGCACACCAGCCAAGGGAACTTTGGTTTACGGTATTCCTTTGGATTCTCGCGCGGCCGGCCGCCGTTGTATTGATGACCACGATCACCTCGATCACCACGATCACGTTGACTGGCTGCGTGCGCATTCATTCAGTGAGAGTGAGGCCACTCTGCCATAGTCTGTCGTAGTTGCTTATGAGTCTAGCTTCGTTTAGACTATTGCAACGGGAGATGATGTGAGGAAGTAAAAAAAAAACGGGACAAAACGTGTCCCGGAAAGGTTATTCCATTTTCCTGGACAGACCACAACAAATCGGGACAATCCCGGAGAAAACGGGACGTGTGGCAACACTAAGCTAAATAGTTATATAGCATAGCTTGCCCTTCTAGTTAGCTAGCTCATAATACAATTTACTGAATCAGCTTCTTCATGCAGGTTTCTAACCCAAGATCAAAATGGTTGCTATTTGACAGTGAACTTTCTTGGAATGAGAGGTTTCCCCCTAAATAATTTTGACACAGATTTTGGTTTGTTAGTTTTGGTGCAACTTTTCAACAAGACTGCTTGCCATCACTATTCCCTTTTGTAGGGGAAATGAGAAGACAACTCTTTCATTGTACTCTTCACTCTTTGTATTTTGAGGTGTAAATGAGCAGTACAACAAATGTGTGCGTTTAAATCTATGCAAAAATGTCAGTTGAACAATATGGGCGAAGCTAGTCCTGGCAACGGCACTCAGGCTGCCCGCGTCATCACTCAGTCATTCAAGTACATATCATCATTCATTCACATAACTCATCATACATTACCTATCATACACTCAGCATACACTTCATTCATTCACTACACTATTACTCATCACACACCGCAGTTCACATGCAGTAACAGCTCAAGCACACAGGTAGCGCAAGCAATCAATCATGAACACACCTGACCCGGCTAGTGCAAGCCCATTGGGGCTTCGCCCGGTAAGACTGCCTTAAAAGGCTGCGCGGATATCCAACACTCACACAGAACGGTTAGGATCATTACTGTTGCCTCCCACCACCATCCCCTTTCTCCCCCGATTGTCTGTCCGTCTGAATTTGTGTATGTCTGTCTGTCTGAATTTATGTATATCTGTCTGTCTATCAGGGGATTATATATTCATTTCTCCTTGCCTCATGTCATATATGTATGCACGTATGTGTCCCTCGAGGCAGTAGGGAGCGCTTCCCCTTAGACATTCCACTCCGTCAAAGTCAAACATAATCCATGTTATGGTTATCAATAAATATTCTTTATATCAATCATGAGTGAGTGTCTTGACTGAAGTACTTTTTTTTTCACTCATCTGCAAGCATACAATTTGCTCAGAAATAGTACTGTCTCAAGTTTTGGATATTTTGTCATTGCAGACAATGGAGCTTAAAGCAGTGTTTCCCAACCCTGTTCCTCAGGGAACACCTGCCCTGCATGTTTTAGATATTTCCCTGCACCTACGCACCTGATTCAAATGTATGAGTTGTTACCAAGGCCCGGGTCTGCCTCTCAGCAGACACGTCGATTTTTCCCGGTGGCCACTCGTGGTATTGTAACATAAAATCCCCATGGGGCCCAGAAAGCATTTTTCCCATAGACCGTAATAGTAAAAGAGAAGCCTGTAAAAAGGTTCTCAGGACACCTACAGCTGTAACCACTATTAATTGCAAATCTTTTTATTCCATATTTTAAGTCATGGACTTTTAAACCGTCAAAAAAAAATTCTAAAGGCCAGAAAAGCCCCCCCAAAGTCTTATTCTTATGGTGACGTCACAGCTGTGCGCCTACACTCCCAAGCGTGGTCCCGCTGTGTCTCGGGAACGTCACACTGTTCAGCCACTCTGTCGCATGTCTATTGTTTTTGTTATGTTATGTTCGTTATATTGTATATAGTTAATGTTCAGTAAAATCACATTATTACTTTGAAAAGTTTGAACTTTTTTCATTATAAAGCCTTGCATAGGAACACCTAATTATGTTAAATACACCACACAACGGAATTTGTATTTATTTATTCAGTAGCATGTGGCTCAGTATAGGTTCTGACATCTCACTACAGGAGAAAACAGTGTTTTAGGGTTGACTATAAAAAGATATCAGGCTAGGAATTACACTTACGTCCAGGAGCTCCTTCCTCCAAACTATATCACGTAGCTGTAAAAGAAACAGAGAAGCTGCATAACGAAACGAAAGACTTGCCTGTTTGAATGTGCTGATATAGCCTATAAAACGATAAGAACTTTAAACTTAATCTGACAAGAAGTCGTAGGCTATATCACATACTACCGACATTTGGTTGATAAAAATGACAGCTTGTATTGTGGAGAATCCCTTATTTTTATTTTAGATTAACCTTAATAAAAATGACTTGTTTTATCCTTAGTTAAACTTTAAAAACAAACAAAATGAATTAACCTCGTATATTCTATAACCATGACTATGAAAACATAATCTGTTTATGTGTCCTATAAATCCATCATTTGATTGTGTAGATTCGTCATTATCGGTCAAACTCTTCCACAAGCACTCATGAGCGCACAGAACGCGATATGCTCGTTCTCATTGCCCCAGAGCGTCATCAGCCTCCCATCATTCCATTCCCCATACCGCGGAAGTAAGCCAGGAAGTCAAAAAACGTTTTCCGCGTATGCGCCAGGTGAGCAACTTCATTGAAATCAACGGCCGCCATTCTACGATACAGTATCCATTATTTACTACATCCATGGTTGTTACCCAGCTCTAGAGAGTCTGCTTATGACCCCATTCATTTGAATCAGGTGTGTAGGGAAACATGCAAAAACATGCAGAACAGGTGTTCCCTGGGGACCTGGGTTGAGAAACACTGGCTTAAAGAAAACATAGACACGTCTCTCATATATTTGGAAATACAGTGTCATAAATGAAATAAACATTTATTGTATAGCTCTTTTTACAAACACATATGCCCATATAACTGCCCCTCAACCCATCTAAACAATCATACAATGCAGATATGGTAACACTTTCAAGTCATACACCTTTTGGCATTTACAAAGTGTTAGCTAATATAGCTATAATAATAGCTATATTAATAACATGAACAAATGCATTCTGAAAAAATAACAATAAATCATGAAACAATTACTGATCCATTATCATGGTTTGGGTGAATACTCTATTCTGATTAGCTGCAGGGGTTTCCATTATCAGGTGACATACGACACCTATGAAGTAGGCTAGTTCCAGCAAAACTGTTCACTGAGTCAAACAACATGACACAGTCACAGCCTCTGTTTACAATTTCGAAAGACTTTGTCAAGCTAACATGTAATTACAATGAGTGACTTCAATATTTATTTTAAATTATTTGGCAAATGCTACTTTTATGAATTTACTGTCAGAACCGTCCCATTCACTATACAGTACGCCTCACAAGTTAATCTGCTAAAGAAAGATAATATCTGCAATATTTTTGTTGTTCATTTTGCACATCTGCACATTGCATCATTTGCACTAACTGTACATACATGCAACTCTGTAAATTCTGTAAAAATACTGTAATATCTTGTACCATACAGCTGTACATTTGTCCCCACCAAATCCCTTTAATCTGTACATACTCTGTATATTCTGATTATACTGTACATACTGTGTATATTCTGAGTATACAAATACAATTATATTCTGTTGTAATCACTTTTTTGCACTTCTGGCTGGATGCTAACTGTATTTTGTTACCCTGTACTTGTACCTGTGTAATGACATTAAAGTTTAATCTAATCTAATCTACAGCCCACAACACTGAGTTTTATTTACATATGTACCAATAACTATTCGTTTTGACCTTAAAACGTGCAGAAAGGTCTGTGAGAGGTCTTTTTTCTTTGCAAAAAAACAGCAAAGATGATAGGGTAGAGATGGCTTTGTCTAAAACAGTGGTTCTTAACCTGGGTTTGATCGAACCCCAGGGGTTCGGTTAGTCAGTCTCAGGTTCGGCGGAGGTCAACACACACATCGACTCATATGATTCGTTATGACACGACCATGTAAGAAGGGGGAATGCGCATATGAAACTGGTGGGGTTCAGTACCTCCAATATAGTGGAGACAAAAGAAGAAGATAATTATATATATGAATGACTAAAGTAAAAAAAAAAAGTTAATAGAACACAGCCTTGTCTGGTCATTAACATTTGATGGAACAACATAAAAGACAGCGAGAATGATAGCAGCATATACATATACAGTATACATACATATATGCCAGATTAATATTTTCTGTAGATATGTAATACAGACACCTTGATTACCCATCCCATTACTGAGAGGAAAATAATGACCAATATGCTCCGAAAAGAGCTAAATAGGATAGCTCCTATTTAGCAAAATAACAAATCAATTAAGCATAAGTTGAAGATAAATCGAGGCACAAAATGGCTCCAGTCCATCTCTGAAAAACCTGCCTGCCCTCCTACAACTCAATTCAACTACTCCACAACACCTGGGGCAGGAAAGAGCTGGAAGATTACACCGGAGCCCAGTGTGCACAAACCATTTAAACAGGCTTAATGCACCATGGCTACAGCACCAAAAATAGCCACCTGCAAACAGGTTTCATTATGTAGACCAACAGAACACTTCAAGCTTCTAGCAAATAACAGATTACATTGAATTGCTATGTTTTAGATGGTCACCTATGGTGTGGACTCCACAGATCACTGAAGATCGTAAACAGATATTTAGTTATAGTGACAAGTGACAAGTCATATTTGTAGCATTTTATTTAATTTCTTACTTTCTTTGGTAAATCTTTCTAAAGTGCTTTCTAATTCAGGGGAGAGCCAGCAGTATGCCAGCAGCCAGCAGCAAGTCTCCAAAGCAAATTTTCCTACACCTTAGGAAACAACACCTTCCTACACCCTCCAATGAAATGCACCAATTATTGCAGATGTTTCATCCCCTGGGAATGTCTCATTTTATACATCTCAACTGCTTCTTCGTATATAGACAGATGATTAGAATGTCTTCAACAACAGCAGAAGTGTAGTGAAACTAGAACCTGTAACAACAGCTAATATAAAAGCGGGAAAGATAAGTGTGACAGATTGGATTTTAAAAAATCGGAAATTAAGGTGGGCATTGGATGAAAACCTTGGGTTTACGTGTATTCTCTGAAACACAGCACCTGTGCCACAGATAGCATTACAGTCACGGTAATCTTCCTGAGCATACTGTTTTGGGCTTTCTCTTGCATCATGATTTGTCTGGTGACTTATACTCAGGTATATATAATTTCACTGACACTGAGAGAACGACACTGAGGATGAAGAACTCAATGGATTTAGTGATTTGGAGTGAGATCGAGTGTTTGGTATACTTGTCACATTAACATACCAGCCGCCTCTATTCTATTGTTATTGCTACAACTATTCTATTATTATGCTACTGTACATAATAATTTATCCAAGCCTTTGCCCCCCCCCCCCCCCTTTGTGTGGATTCACTTACCGATTTTGCCCCCACCCCTTTTTACTTGTGTGCACTATTCTAATTTTTGACCTCACACCCTTACCCCTGTGTGCTTTTGCGAGATTGTGTGCCGTTGCTGCTAAGGAGTTTCCCCCTAAAGGATTAATAAAATATTCTTAATCTGAATCTGAAACTTGCCTTTCAAGATTAAATGTCAGTTCTTGGTCTCTGATTTTATTAAGTACATTTCCCCCAAAAAATGCCACCTAGTCCACTGTGAATTATTTTGTTCCTAAGAAAGACAATATTTTCAAGTACTATGCATGATATTCTGTCTGTATGTCTTTACTCTGGTACTGCTGCAGCACTCAGGCACCAGTCCTTTAGTAGTTTCCCATTTTGTCAACCGACTCCTCCAGTCATGGAAGGAACAGCGTGTTTGTATACATCATTTGATGTGGCCCTAACCAGACACAATCCATGTGCTACGTGTTTGTGTGAGTTGTCTCGTCTACCCTCTGTTTCCTCTTCTGTTAGACCACATGCCGATAAGATAAGAAAATCCTTTATTTGTCCTGCAGTGGGGACATTGCAGTTTACAACAGCAGCAGGGTACAGTAAGTAAATACAGTAAAAATATAAAATACTTAATACAAAGTATAAGAAAGGGATCTGTATGAAATTACACATAAATAATTTTGCACATAGTAGTTAAGAACATAGTTAAAGAATATTGCACATAATACTTGTATGCAACTGCATAATATTGCATAAATAATATTGCACATAGTAGTGGTTATGGACGTGGTTCAGCAGTGATTCGTTAAATAGTCTGATGGCAGCCAGACCTGCGAGGCAACCTGTCAGTGGTTCAGGTGAACACCCAGGTACTTATAGGACTCTCTCAATGTCCATTCCCTGGATGTTCACCAGTGAAGGGGCAGTTTGGTGTCTGCAGAAATCCATCACCATCCCTTGGTCTTGCTCGCATTGATGAGGAGTCGGTTTGGCTGACACCAGTCCACAAAGTCCTGTAAACATGCCCACAATTCATCAGTCATCAGAGAACTTGAGCAGTTGTCAGCCGTGTAGAGGGTGAAGAGCAGCGGTGCTAGCACCATCCCCTGAGGGATGGTTCTTACAAACTGGGGCCAATGGTCTTCATTAGAACTCTGTGTCTGTGTACAAGGTCAGAAGTGAGAAGATGTTGCCTGTTTTGTTTGTGTGGACCGTTGTGTGGTTAGGTTTAGCATTTCCCTCTAGGTAAGTCAGGTGTGTAGATAAGACAGGGCTTGTCATTTTTGCTGTTTACTTCGACAGACTGCTCACTCTTCCCCTCTCCCCCTCATTTTATGTGCCATGTCTTAATGCAGTGTTACATTGTTTGAGTGATATCCACAAGCACAGAACAAATATTACACCTTCTATATTTAATAGAAGGTATGGTTTCTTGATTTATTACCAGTTTTTGCATGGAAAGTGTCTGGAAGTGTCTGGTGTCAACTGTACTACACTTTTGTAAGTGTATGTAAGTGTATGTTTTTGCACTTAGTCAACTGGTGATAGATCAGTAAAGAATGGTGGAGGCCATATTGTTGCACAAAACTACACTACATGAATCAACTTAAATAGATTCGATTAAAATAGAATCAGCCTAATTAACTGCATGGTAGCTACACTAGTATAAGTGATGGATGTTTTGAACAACTAGCTTCAACAATAACAGGATAGCAACTAAATTAGCGCACATACTAGCAGGTGTGATGTACCATTATGCTCAACTAAATAATGGCAAGCACAACCAATAATACAATATGCATATATATATTAACCTAATATCACGTCTGCATGATCATATGTAGCCTTGACTAAGTTGAGCATTGGGATGCGTGGTGCCTTTGTGTTGTTCCTGTGTCCTCCAGTTCTCTAGCTGCATTTACTCCTGACGCAGTGAGGGCTAGGTTTGGCTAGCGCTGACTTGTTAGTGCTCCTGCTCCAACACTGTTCACCTCTGCCCTCATCTGTCTGTTCAATAATAAACAGAGATTGTCCGTTGCCCTTCAGCTCTAAATCAGATGTGATTCCACACAGCTGCCCTCTCCTTGACTTGAGTGTGTGTGTTGGAGGACGGGGGGCGGGGGGTAGGGGGATGATTTCAAGGGTTCCCAGATCTCTGCAGCGAGAGTCAAGCTCTGCTGTATGAACTCTCCATTCAGAATGGAAAGTGCACCCCTTGTACAACACGTTGCGACACTGTAAACCGCACATTGTGTGACATCAATGTAAAAGTACATTTTTATATTCATGTTTTGTCACACTTCATAGGCTTCATATATGCCCCTACAAGTGTGCTGTAAGCGATTATACACAGAGATGCAATGTTACTGAGAAATGTTGTTTCTCAATGTCGTCGAATATCTATCAGAGATGTTACAGAGGAAAAAGCTGTTTACTCAGTTGTGAAAGCAGAGATTAATTGAAAAAGGAAAAGTAATGGCAATAAAGTGGTGCCTACAGGGGTAAAAATGTCAATAGATTCAAAGGCCCAATATTATCAAATGGACAATGCATCTTTTATAAGGTGCTTTGCAGCAGAATGAAACATTTCTCATTTTTCGAAGAAATAACGCTTCAGGGATGATTATATTTATGTTTATGCATTTCAGTATATTGGAGGGAGACATCAATACTTGGCCAAATTACTGTCCCGGCTGACAAAAGCTGACAAAAACTCTTTGCTTTTTAAATAGAGACGCTACAAGGATTCTGTTTTATTTGTTTTATTTTTTTTTAGTGAACCAATACTTTTAGGGGGCTTACCTGATAAGACTTTACATTTTTGGCACAACATGCACTCCAATCTTTCACATTATTCTCAATTACCTTCTTTTTCCAACTAAAAGCAATTAAGTCAGTTGCTGAAGTCAGAAAACCCATCTGGACTATGACAAATTTAGCTTGATTGAGATTCACAATTATTTATTTCTTTGTAAAATAATATTATTTTAATTAAAATTTTATGAGCAAATTGACTCAACAAAATATTTGTTAATTTCTCAAATAGCTCATCAAAACAATGTCACTCAAGGCACGTCTTTGGGTCAAGAGCAATACACCGGCAAATGTTTTACTTTGTACAGTGGCAGGTTAATTATATAACTGCCACAAAAAAACTTTGAACAGACAGATGGACGGACGGGTTAGATACAATATATAGTTAGCTGCAATTATTATTTGTATATCAAACACAAACAAGATCAATGAATAAAGAAATTTGAGTCAAAATGGGCATGCAATCTATATATGACAGTATGAAATTTATTTTGCAAGGAATGCAGGCACCATTATATCATCTGCCCAAAGTAAAATACTATTTATATTAAAAACGTGCCAATGGAGCAATGACTTTAATTAAGTAGCAATTATAGACAATGGAAGAAAAAAAATCTTAAGAAGGCTTTTTTGTTCATTAACCCTTAAACATCACAGTTTAAACGTCCTGTTGTTTATGTGATAATTTCTGACTACCGGTCATAGATTTCACTGTCAGATGTGTAAAGTGACAGATGGGTCGCACAAATAGTTGACCACTACAGTCCATGCCCGTGGGACAAGCACTGCGACAGCATCACAATAATGGATGCCGGTAGACAACAACATTGGGCAGGAGCATCTAACACCCAGGGGCAAAGAACAAATTCCTCTCTTCTGTTCTCCTCCAATCATACATTTGCATACAAACACGCATTCCAACAGTTGTGCACAGACAGAAAAATCCATCCAGCAAAAGCTGTAGGAGTTTAAGTTGCACACTTTAACTCAAAGTACCAACCTTTTTTTCCTATCTTGTTTTCCATCTGCATTGACCTTTACTACCCCTGAAACAGAGGTGATCATTCAAATATACAACCATACTAGAGCACACACAACAACGATACGCCAAAAAAGGAAAATAGTCATATGCCTTGTTTTTTTTGTTTTGTTTTGTTTTGGTCAGAGGGCAAAGAGCAAAGAGTCATTGTGCAATCAGAGGGGAAAAGACAAGAAGAGCTAGATGCATTACAGATAAGAGGATTACAGACAGAGCTGCTTCTTACTCCTCATTTCAAAGCTCCTGTGATTCTCTGGGGACAGCCGTGGTATCCTGTCTGTTAATCTGGGCCCACCAAAGTCAAAGAGTTGTCTTTCAAAGGTTCGCAGAGTACTATGATCATTACCAGGGCTACAGATGGTCCCTGTTTTGCATGGTTATTACACCCACTGGGAGTGTGTGTCTGTGGGTCTGTGTGTATGTGTGGGAAAGGGGCACAGTCCTGAAAACAGTAGTAGCCACCGACGAAACAGTTTGTTTTGGTGAGATGAAAGAACATGATGGCAAATAGAAATAATAGAAAACTGGAACTTGCATGATAATTAATGCTACCCATGTTCAGAGTGCTTGGGACACACAAGGACCTACACTTACACTTGTTGAGGCGCCACACAACGGTGCTTTAGAGATTCCACCACCCAGCTTCATATTAATGATCTTGTAGGAGCCAAAATAGAAAAAGCCTTGGATCATTTAATTTTCCCTTTTTTCTTTTGAGGTTGGAAGGAAGGAGATAAAGGAGGAGCCATCCCTTGGAGGGTGTGGTCAACGGGAAGACAGTCTTTTGACCTCACTTCCCCTCATGCAGTGAAGCATAGGCCTCACCATTTTTGTTATTCAATCCTTGATAAATCTTTGAAATCTTAAGTTTAATTCTAAAATTAATTCTGAATATCTTTTTTGTTTCATTAAGCAAAATAAACAACATTATTTTGGACAGACCCTTTCTTTGTGTTTTTTAGACCTTTTTGTTTTATTTCTGAGCGTCAAGACCTCCTGCTTGGCCACCAAAGGGGTTATTATTATAGGAGAAGAAATAACCACAGATCTGGTCCCTGCCATTTCTTCCTGCCATTTCTTCAGTCAATTAATCTACATTTATATTTATGCATTTAGCAGATGCTTTTATCCAAAGCGATTTACAGTAAGTACATTCTCCCTGAGGGGAGTAGGGTGAAGTGCCTTGCCCAAGGACACAATGTCACATTACCACAGCCGGGGCTCGATCTCACAACCTTCCGATCACGAGGCCTATGCCTGAACCCGTTGAGCCATGTGACCCCCTCCACTAATCTAGTGAAAAAGGTTAAGGGAAAGGGGTCAGAGTCAAGTTGAAGTAGTTTTACCATGTACAATGCACTCTCTACCGACTGACAAGCGCAATTCATACAAGAGTCAGGTGGCTCAGCAGTTAAGGTGTTGAGCTTGTGTTCAAAAGATTGCAAGTTCGATTCCTGGCTGAGACTGATGTTGTGTCCTTGGGCAAGGCACTTCACCCTACTTGCCTCAGGGGGAATGTCCTTGTACTTAATGAATGTCGCTCTGGATAAGAGTCTCTGCTAAATTAAGAAAACAGTTAAGCCTTGATGGTTTGCACTAAAATGGAGTGTAAAAATTTTTGAGCACCTTCTCTCCAAAGTCCCTAGCTTCTGTTCCTGACACCACATAATCATAAGACCCTAAAGAAAGCCCCCCCACTATGCTCATACGGAGGTTGCCAAGGTGAGCTGTGTAGACGCATCCTGCAAGGTCACTGTGAGCCGTGGAGGAGTGATGGTGGTTTCTTGCCAAAGAGAGATTAGCACCAATGCTAAGGGTGAAAAATGACACGCACGTTGGATACATCGTAATTACTCTTTGACAGGGAACTGAATAAACTCAAAGAGTCACTAAGCTCCTCTAGTCAACTACCATATGCTGGGATTTCTATGAAAGAGGAAGCGAGAAGTAGCGACAGAATGGAGAAAAATAAAAATAGAAAAAGCAGACAGAAAGTGTGAAAGAGAGAGTAAATTTTTTTTTTGAGAAAGAGTGAACCCACAGCAATCACTTCAAAGAATTTGGGGGGATGCAGCAACTTTCAGCCACAGCAATTCTGTGAAAACTTGATTAGAGCCATTGATTTAAACCCTGCTCAAGAGCAGGAAATTATCTTAATTGACTCTTTTGTGCAGTCACATCTGACGGTGACAAAAGGTGTGTAAAATCCTCCATGGTCCTTCAGTGGGTTCGCCTCACTAAAATAAAGTACTGCAATACAAATTAAGTACTGCGCTACAAGTACTGGTAAGTGCATGTCCACCTGTATGTGTGTTTGATATACATGTTTAGAAGTGCCACAATCTGGGCTCAGTCTGGACCATTTCCTTCCATTGATTTGTTACTGGGCTCCTTGCTGGTGAGAAACACTCCCCCTCTGGTCATACAAACCATTCAGCCAGCCCAAGTTGAAATATAGTATGCCTGTCTCATATGAACATGGAAGCCTAAAGCACTAACAAATGAGAAAATAAGAGTTGTCTAAAAATAGTAGGCCTCCAGGTCATCTCAAGCAGGCTTCTTATCTCATTGGAATCACAGAGAGTTTTTAAACAAAGGGCCAGAGTTGCTGACGGGCATCGGTGGTCATCCCACTCAGAGAGGAACACTCACTTCATCGAAACCAGTGAAGTGTGTCAACTGGATTTTTCTTTCCAGGTACAAGTGGAGGAGACATCACTTAGAATTTTTATGATGGTGTCTCTTTAGGGTGGGCAAACGCTGCCGTTCCTTGCATGACTGCCGGATTACACTATGGAAATTTGTGAACCAGCCAACTCATCCTATCCTATGATAAATGGAGCTCTCGCCTCAGGGTTGTGCAAACATTGGAATTAGAAAAAATGCCCTCTTCTTGTTTTTGTATCAGGGTTGATAATTTTTTTAATCCATAGCTCAATGCTACCACAGTCTGTCCGGTGCCTTCTCCAAGATTATAGCAACTATTGTCATTTAGTGCTTGGTGTCAACCAAGCAACAACTTGGTTGTGTCTTTCTTCTTCACCTATTTGTCAATCAAGTCTGCTTTCTTGTGTGTCACAAAAATTAGTCTGAATTAGGGTTGGGGTTAGGGTTAGGGTTCATGGTTTCTGATCGGCATTTAACTTGAGACAGCTATCATCTGATCATGTAATTTTTCACATCACTGCTTCATATTGTTTTAAGCAGGAGCCGATTATTTTTGGTGCCTACCAACATGCACGTGCATGCACGCTCTTGAAGCCTCACACACCAATGATTTTCCCAGTGTGCACCATTTACATTAATTTCTGAAGTGACAGGGACTCCATGATGGGCTCATTTACCCTTAATCTGGGACTGTTGCTGTGTACAAATGGATACACAACAGCAATTTGGCCTGTGCATTTTGACAGAGAGCGATACAAGTGTTAAGAGCTCTGGTACACCATTCAGACCCCCTACCTTGTTCTCCAGATACTTCATGTGCCTCGTTGCACTTCCACTTTAATTTTCCATCATACCCCATTGAGTAATGAGTCCTCACACATACAGCTTTTAGACAGCCTTCAAAACAGGCAGAGGTCCCAGGAAATAATACCATCAAACGGGATGGAGGAGGTTCGTTTTTTTATGTGTGCAACAGAAATATTCAGGAGTTGTTGACAATTTAGGTCTCAGAAGCTCAGAAGCTAGGTACTGCATGTGGGGGTTGAAACCTTGGCAGAGGTGCAGCAACAGAACATATGGGAGAGTTAAGGTTGGAAATTGATGGATGTATTCATTGTAATATGCCACAGTAGTGCATGCTAAGGATGATAAGGATGCCTGTGGGATAAAATATGTTGTATGGCATTTCAAGAAGACTGTACATACTTTAAGTGTTGATCATTTAATGGCCTTCTGGAGGTAAGTTATGTAGTCTTACAATTCAGTCTATATTATTCCTTTGAATGCATTGAAATCAAGTGAAACATTTTACAAGGTTGTTTACTGAATGTAGTTTGATCATTTGAAGTTCAGGAAGAGATCTCATTGAAACGTCTCCCAGCTGCCAATCACCACATACAGCTAGATATCAGTTGTATTTGTGTCAAACTCAAATCTTACAGAATTCCTTTTTCAAATATTTTCTTTCAGCTATTTAGGCTTGTGACTTATCTGAACAGTCACCATATGCAGACTCCTGCCTGGGTGGATAATTAACTTATTGTTTCAATTTGTGATGTTTTTATAGATTCAGCCACTTCTAAATGTAACCATCAGATGGTATTTTATTTTTATTTTTTCCATTATCTACTTTGAAATGGCACAAAATGAGAAATGTGAGGAAACGCACTTATGGAACTTTGTCACGTCTGAATAAACCAGTGTATTTGCAGGATGCTGGTTATTTTCCATACTTTCATCTGAGAGCTAGAAAGACGTTAGATGGGGTCACCAAGTCGGTAGTGCAACCCTACGTTTGTTTATGGCAATTTTCCAACGCCATTTCAGAGTAAAGCCTAGGACCTCTAATAGACAGAAATGCTAAACATCCCCTTGTGAGAGAACGCTTTGAGAATGCACAAATTGCAAGACTACCTGCTGTCCAGCAGAAATGTTATGCAGACGCATACAACTGATTGTCTGGAAACTACAGTGCACCATGAAAAGTTATTGTCATTGGAGCATAAAGGCTTATGGAACTTGCTTTTGTGAACCCCACAACACCTTCTAAACCTTGGACTGAATGCTGGACTGAATGCTTGGATGGAATACAGTATGGCAATGCTTTTACATCACTGCACACACTTGCTTCAGTTTCCTTGACAACTGAGGCTGTCACCAAGATGTGTTTGGGTTGGGGCGGTAATTGATGCCAAAAGTCACTTCAGCATTTTCGTGCAATTCCTGTTGATTAAGCCTGCTGTCCATCCATGGAAAGCCATGCCCCCTGTGGAGAAGAGGCTACTTGAGGAAGGAGTGGCCAATAAGTGACGGAGAAAGACACTGTCTTCTTTTTTTGCCTTTCTGTTTGCCATTTTTGCACTCTCTTGTCCAGACAGTAAAGTCAGGTTTCAGTTTAGACCGGTCCAGGAAAAAACACAAACTGGAAAGCAATCCGGTTCCTGTTCAAGTGTCTCAGCTATAACCTGAGATATTTTAGCTTTTCTCAGTGGTAAATTTAGAAGCAGATCTAGGATGAAAGCATCCTACAGAACTGGAAAACAAACAATTAAAGCCCAATCCTTTTGTGTTTGTCCAGAAAAGGGGACAACCTTTATTTCCGATAGTTTATTTTTGCTGTGACAAAATATGAAGGAGCATGTCACTTTAAATCTGGGCCCCATCGTGGAGGAAGATTGGAGAGGATCAAAAAATAAACAAACCAAGTGCATCTAAAAGGTCCGTCTCTGTTGCTTATGGCAACATTGAACCTTTCATCTAAATTCTGTACTTGTCTGGCTTGCAACTGGAAGCAAATTGAGACAATGTTGGCGAGGGCTGAACCCTGTTGCCTGTCAATCACAAGTCAGAAGGCTAATTTCATGTGACATTCTCAGTCCATCTGTTAAAGCTCACACTATGTTTACTTCAGCAGAGTAAATAATGCCTTTGCCCCTCACTTCCGTATCTGAAATTATGTTGCATCTAGGAGGGTGTTTTTTGGTGCTTATGCATGTGAAGTTAGCATGCGTAATATGTTAAGAATAATGTCAGATGTGGCTATGGGTTGTGTCAAGTTCTGCTTGTTGTCGATTTATTTATTTCTAATCTTCCTTATCTTGTCCAATTAAAAAATGGTTAATTATACATCACAGTTGGAAATAGTACTCTAAACATCAAATGCAAAAAAATATATAAAATTTGCATAAAATATTTGCTGCACAGGCCCAGGTGTGAAGTCTTGGTAGTAATGGACCCAAAAATGCAGAGGCACTTGTACGGTTGAGTGTAAGCCAGGATTTATTATAAACCAAAACCAAATACACTGTGGCCACTAGGCAGGGAAAAATCGAAGTGCCCGTAACAGACGGGGAACAACAAGTATAAAAACACTAAAGAAGGTTGTAGCACTCAGGTAGCTGGTAGTCCAAACAATAGGCACAATACAGGAGGTGAAGAACATGCTATGATCTGACAATGGGCATGCCAGAGGCCAGCCTCTAAATACTGCTTGGGATGATGATTGGGTTCAGGTGTGTGCAGTCAGCTCCCCTGCAAACCACACCCATGCCTGCAGAGAGGGCACAGAGACAAGGCCCAACCCACAACTCATACACACCACACCAGGGTCTGTAAATAATCCTATAAAAATGAGGGACACAGGGTAGATTAACCTCAATCCCATATCAAACAACCGATTATGTAGAAAATATGTATTTTTCACTTTAGCATTACGCCGACCATGTGGTATCATTGCAGTAACTGACTCAGTAGTTATAACACACTTCATCTGTGCTCAGTCAGAAAACCTCTCTTTTCTTTGGGTTGATGTGTTAAATGTGTCATCAATAATTGCTGTGCCTTAGATGATGGTGAATTAAAAGCATGTGACAGAAAGAAACATGCTAAACAGTAAAGGAATTCAGTCTTGATTTTTCCGAACTAGAATAACTAACAAATACACGTTGCGCATTAAACCAGATAAATGCAGTCAAGTTAACCAGGATATAGATAACCCATCTGACTGGCACTGCCCTCCATACAGGGTAGAACATGACCTCTCTATGGGGATATCAGTAAGATGCATACTCCCAGCCAAGAAAAAGGACCAATTGCCCTCTGGATGTAAGTCATACAGTATATTCTTACAATTCACAGCCTATATTATTCCTTTGAATGCATTCAAATCAAGTAAAACATATATATATATACATATATACATATATATATTTTTTAAAGGCCGTTTACTGACTGTAGCTTGAGAGATCACGTCACAACTTCTCCCAGCTGCCAGTGAACACATACAGCTAGATATCAGTCTTATTTGTGCCCCACTCCATCCTTCCTTTTTTTACTTATCTTCTTTGTGCTATTTAGGCTTGTGACTTGTAACCATACAGGGTAGAACATGACCTCTCTTTGGGGATATGAGTAAGAGGCAGTCCCGGCTAAGACAAAGGAGCAAGTCATGAGACACAGTAATTCTTATGGAAGTCTTTTGTCTTCTACTGAATAGGACTCCAGTACAATACACGAGGCTGGGCATGAGAAAATGCATAGGGTAGGCTAAAGGAAAAGACGACAGCTAGAAGAAAATCAAGCCTTGCTGTCCTGATAAAGTGCGTAATAGGGATCCAGAGAGTAGTAGGTGACATAGACTGCTCTCACTTGTGACTTAGGAAGGATGGTCATGAATCAAGCCAGTCAGCCAGCAAGCCAGACAGTCACACATACACATTGTGGAGGACAAACTTTATTCATACAGCTGAAGTCGATATTTACACTGGCCCTCTGTTGATAAGAGGGCTGGCTCTTTTCAAGAGAATAACACATTAAAGTAATGTGATCTTATCAAGTAGATTGCCTTGTGTCACTCTGAATTAGTGTGTTGGGCTACTAATCACAAGGTCACTGGTTCGAACCCTGGCTGTGACACTATGACCTGTTGTCCCTGGGCAAGGCACTTTGCCATACTTTCCTCAGGGGGAATGTCCCTGTAATTGCTGTAAGTTGTTTTGGGTAAGAGGTCTGCTAAAAGACTATATGTAATGATCCAAAATGGCAAACTGGGCAAACTGGGCAGGATCATATGCGATAGTATTGCGGTAGTATATTTTGTTTTTTTTGGTAAATTCTGTGTTGTGCCAAGACCCGCAGATTTCTCTAACAAGAGAAGAACTCCTACACATCAGACGAACAACTCCTGCTGATTATATCCTCACTTTTCTGCTCCTGGAGGCAGAACTTGTGCATATCTTGATCAACGCTACACTGGGTATTGTTGTTAGATTCAAACTAAATCTATATGCGCACAAGAAAGGAGACAAAGGTCTAAAATATACTCATGAGAAGACCAGCAGAGATGTGCTTATGGCAATCCCAAATCTGATCTGGCCCACATCTCTCTGGTACCTCGTTTTATTACATCAGTTCACAGTATCAGTCTTCACACAATCATAGTACATCAATCAGAATAAATGTCATTCAAGAATGTTCTCGTGGAAGCCTATTTTTATGGCTTGTTTGTTTTAAGCCTGGTCCTCCTCAGGACACAACCCCAGTCCTGCAGATCATCAGTCAAATGGTAATCTCCAGGTCAACTTCTGCAAGACAACTCAGGGCACATACAAAAGCTACAATTCTATGAAAGTTGTATAAGCAAATATAAGATAACTAAAATTATTTTAACAATTGTCTGCGCTCTAAAACAGTGAAATCAGAGCCAAAGGAGAGGGAGACGCACAGGCTCGCTTGCCCACCTTATAGCTGCTAAAAGAGGACCGAGACGCAGCCCTGTCTGGAAAAAAAGGAAGGTGGAGGTATTTGTTTTTATATCAACCGCGGCTGGTGTGTGAGAGAGCAGGGCTGCAGTGAGCAGACTGCAGTGTATTATTCGCGCCACTGAGAAGGTCATAGGCTGCAATCTGCCATCCCTTGAGGACCTGCACACCTCAAGGTCCTTGAGGCGAGTGAGAAAGATTGTGGCTGACTCCTACCCTGTACACACTCTGTTTCAGCTGCTCCCTCTGGCTGGAGGCTGCGGTGCATCAGGACCAAAACAGGAACTCTCTCGCCACAGGAACTGCTTCTACCCTTCTGCTATTGTGCTCTTCAACAGGGCCAAGGACTCAGTATGACATTGCCAATAACAACCAACACCCCTCACCCCCACCCAGCAATCCCACTGCACTCTGCACAAGCCACTTAAGCATGTGACACCTTTAAATTTACCACTGTGATTTTGCACTACTGTGTATATACACCCCCCATTCCCCCTGTACTATACTGTATATATCCATTCTTCTCTATACAAGTACTTGCTATAGTTATATGCCCCTCATCTGTACAGCTAGTGCCCACTTTTTATTGTATTTTATCTTTATTTTTTATTCTATTTTATCTTAAAAACAGTAATTTTCTATTAATAGAAATGATGTTGCGAAAAGCATTTCTGTGGAACTATGCAGATTTAACTAGGTAGCTTTGTGTTGACGCAAGTTTGCAGTCCACAGTTCGGTTCAGTTTAAGTTTATTGTCCCCCAAAGGAGGAAATTTGACTTGCAGCAGGTAAAAAAAAAAAAAAACATACAGATAGCACAACAGTTAAAACAGTTACAGTTGTGGTCAAAAGTTTACATACACTAGTGAAGATCATGTATGCCATGGCAATATAGGGTTTTCAATAAACTCTACAACTCTTATTTTTCTGTGATGGAATGATAAGGAGCACATATTTCTTTGTCACAAAAAACATTCATGAAAATTTTTTCTTTTATGAATTTATTATGGGTCTTTTGAAAATGTGACAAAATCTGCTGGGTCAAAAATATACATACAGCAATGTTAATATTTGGTTAAATGTCCCTTGGCCATTTTCACCTCAATTAGGCGCTTTCGGTAGACATCCACAAGCTTCTGGCAAGCTTCTGGTTGAATCTTTGACCACTCCTCCTGACAGAATCGGTGCAGTTCAACTAAATTTGTTGGTTTTCTGAGTCGGACTTGTCTCTTCAGCACAGTCCACATATTCTCTATGGGGTTTAAGTCAGGACTTTGGGAAGGCCACTCTAAGACCTTAATTCTAGCTTGATTTAGCCATTCCTTCACCACTTTTGATGTATGTTTGGGGTCATTGTCCTGTTGGAACACCCAACTACGTCCAAGACCCAACTTTCTGGCTGATGATTTTAGGTTTTCCTGCAGAATTTGGAGGTAGTCTTCCTTCTTCATTATTCCATTTACTTTCTGTAAAGCACCAGTTCCACTGCCAGCAAAACAGGCCCACAGCATAATACTACCACCACCATGTTTGACGGTAGGTATGGTGTTCTTGGGGTGAAAGGCCTCACCTTTTCTCCTCCAAACATATTTCTGGTCATTGTGGCCAAAAAGCTCAATTTTAGTTTCGTCTGACCACAGAACTTTCCTCCAGAAGGCCTTGTCTTTGTCCATGTGATCAGCAGCAAACTTCAGTCGAGCCGTAAGGTGCCGCTTCTGGAGTAATGGCTTCCTTCTTGCACGGCAGCCTCTCAGCCCATGGCGATGTAGAACACGCTTGACTGTGGACACTGACACATGTGTTCCAGCAGCCTCCAACTCATTGCAGACTTGCTTTTTGGTGGTTCTTGGTTGACTCTTGACCAACCTGACCAATTTTCTCTCAGCAGCAAGTGATAGCTTGCGTTTTCTTCCTGATCGTGGCAATGATACAACTGTGCCATGCACTTTATACTTACAAACAATTGTTTGCACAGTTGATCTTGGGACCTGCAACTGCTTTGAAATGGCTCCAAGGGACTTTCCTGACTTGTTCAAGTCAATGATGCGCTTTTTCAGATCCGTGCTGAGCTCCTTAGACTTTCCCATTGTAGTATTTCTGGCTGAGTCTAGTGAATGTGTCAAACAAGCCCTATTTACATGGACTGAAAGAAGTCACCAGCTGGAGTCAATCATAATCACTCGTAAGAAGTTAGGAGGCCATGCCAAAAAGCAAATTGGATTGAAACAACTTTTTCTACATCACCAAATTGGTAATTCAAGGTGCTGTATGTATATTTTTGACCCAGAAGATTTTGACACATTTTCAAAAGACCCATAATAAATTCGTAAAAGGACCATTTTTCATGAATGTTTTCTGTGACAAAGAAATATGTGCTCCTTATCATTCCATCACAGAAAAATAAGAGTTGTAGAGTTTATTGAAAACCCTATATTGCCATGGCATACATGATCTTCACTAGTGTATGTAAACTTTTGACCACAACTGTAAAAGGCACATCCACATACACATAACACAGACTAGTTAAAAGCACTGTTACACTAAAATTCATCTAAAACTTAAAGAATTGTGAAAATGTAATAACCTGGTTGCAGTTGGTACAAAAGAGTTCTTTGTCCTATTGGACTTAAAACAAGGAACTCTGAATCTCCTGCCTGAGGGGAGAACCTCAAAAGAGCAATGAAGGGGGTGATTTACACAGTCCAAAATGGCATCTGCTTTCCTAATAACCTGCCTCTCATAGATATATGTTAAGGAAGACTGTGGACAGCCTATTAGCTTGCCAGCCACCTTCACAATATGGCTGAGGTTATTTTTCTCCTTCAGGCTGGTACCCCCATACCAAGCAATAAAAGCAAAAGTAAGGACAGATTCAATAAAAGATTTTAAAAAACAAAGACAGAATAACCTTATTAACTTTAAAAGAGTTTTAACACAACAGATTCTTGTCCTGCGTGAAGAGAAAGTGTAGTTCCTCCACCTTCCATCTTCCATCAATTACTTTTAATCACACTCTGTTTATTAATAAGGCACATTTTAGAATTACCTCTTTAATTGCTCCATTACCATCATCAGCACTGGCCCATACAATGGCCTATCATTATGCAAATTTACGTGATTAATTAATGACTGCATTATTTTGAAAATCTTGTTTAATTTTCAAGAGGTGTAAATGTCTTATTCCAGCTATAATAATGATTATGTACCGGGGTGCTGCGCTGTCAGTTCCATTATTTAATCCTCCAGGGTTATTGTAATCTGGGTACATAGTGCCCTGTCCGCCCATTAGACAGTGTGCACTTACTTTAAGGATTTCAAAAAAATGCCTTGTTAGATCAACTAGTATGGCACTGACTAAAAAGCCACGTTGATGACTTTCAATTTTGATGTGGCATGGTGAGATAATGAGCAGGAGGCTTGATTCATTAGCCTGTAGGAATACACGTACCTGTCTCCCAAAGCGAGCGGCCTCCACCAACTTCAAAGAGAGCATCGGCTCTTTGATCCATTCATCGGGAGTGGGAGGATATGAGCAACAGAGAGCGTCACACCGTGATTACAGCTCACTTCACGGCTTTGCCCCTGCCTCAGGAACCGTCTTCGCAAGATGGATGGCCATTGTCTGGCATTTTGGAAAGATAATGTGATCGGTTTCCTTCAGGAATCGGTGGCCCAGCAAACCCGCTAGGCCCCTAACTGTATAGATTAACTCTGTGACATGCTGTCACAACCGTCGAACTTTTCTCCAAAGTCTCTTCCTTTCTTTTGTCTGTTCTCATTTTCCGAAAGTATCTTATCAATGTTAAACTTGACTCCGATCCAAGCCATGCTTTATGTCAAGGTGCCCTCTAAAACATGACTGCTGTGCAAAGGCAAAAGTCCTTTCAGTGTCTGTTTTTACCCCCATTTTCTACAATCTAACATTATCTTCCTGCATTCACAAAGATAGCTGCAGCACTTTAGACCTGGGAGGATTGCAATTAATTTGGAAGGTCATTTGTTTAGTCTATTTTTTCAGATCAATTGCAGGAAGGCGAGGGTGAGAGAGAAAGAGCGAGAGAGAGAGAGAAAAATCATTATACAGCTTAAAAGAAACTTAAGCAAATCACTGTAATTATTTAATTCTTGTTCTTGATCAGGCTAAGTGTCTGCAAGTCCCTGTATTTATATCCTTAATAGCCCCTTCATCTCCCAAGGTCCCTAGTTTTGCGCTGATAACAGTACCGCTCATGGCCAAAGATGGTGGAAGATGAGGGAGAATAGAGAATTGTTCATCCTGCGGTACTCTAAGCAAGTTTCCAGTGCCAGCAGGCCTCAGACACCCTATAGTATCAGAGAGCCATACTGATGATAATGATTGATTGATTGATTGAAACCTTTATGGTCCCCTCTGGGGAAAATCAGCTGTCAAACAACTCATGACGTTTAAGAAAAAAGAGGAAGTCAAAACAGAAAAAAAGAGTTAACAATACATTAATATAAACACACTGCTGGTCCCAATAAATATGCCACTAAAATAATCCACTTGTCAGGCTTGGACGGGGAAGAGGACTCAGGATACAGAAATAGAGCAGTACCAGATCTTTATTGGAGACGTACTCGAACAAAAAAAGTTTCCAAACGAAAAGACTCTCACTTTAGAGGTAACAAAATTCAAGTTTTAAAAACTTCAACTAAAAGACTCTCACTTTGGAGGAAACAAAATTGAGATTACAAACTTTAAACAAAAGACTCTCACTATGGAGGAAACAAAAATCCAGATTACAAACTTCGCAAAATTTCTTGGTCAAGGTTGTGATGTGGGCTGGGTTGCGGGGAAAACACAAACACTCTGGCACAAGACAAGGGGAGAATGCAGACTATAAGCACATGAGGGTAATGGGGAACAGGTGCAAACAATCAGGGTTTAGGAGAGACAGGAGACACGTGAGGAAGGGCCAGTGATCGCGGTGTGACACCACTAAAATAATCCACTAAAATAATCTGCTAAAATAATCCGCTAAAATGGTCAAATAAAATTTGCTAAAGTGCACCATGTGCCATGTGCAGATAAAATTCCAGATAAAAGTCCCAAGTCAGTTAGCCTATAACTTTAGCTCCAGGTCTCCCTGTGCCTGCAGGGCCTGGTTGTAGAGTCGGAGAGCAGCTGGAATAAATGACTGTCCAAATCTCTTTGTGCTCTGACGGGGGAGGACAAATCTGTTGCTGAATTTGCTCCACATCCCCGTCAGCTCAATGTACAATGGATGGGAGGGATTGGCCAACATGGCCGCCAGTTTTTTCCCCATCCTCTGGTCAGCCACCACCTCCAGGCTGTCCAACCCGGTCCCCACCACAGAGCTGGCCTTTTTCACCAGCTTTTTTAGCCTGGTAGCGTCCCTGGCACAGATGTTGCCTCCCTAGCAGGCCACGGCGAAGAGTAGGACACTGGAGACCACTGAATGGTAAAACATTCTCAGTAGCCTATTACAAACATTAAATGACCTCAGCCTTCTCAGGAAAAACATCCTGCTCTGCCCCCTCCTGATAAGAGCCTCCGTGTTGTCGGCCAGCTTGCTGTTAATTTGTACCCCCAGGTACCTGTAGGCGTCCACTCTCTTCACTTCCACCCCCTTGATGGTGATGGGGGCTGAGGTCCCTCTCTTCCTCCTAAAATCCACCACCAGCTCCTTGGTTTTGCTGGTGTTGAGCAGAAGGTGGTTGGTGTCGCACCACTGCACAACGTTCTCCACCAGGGCCTTATACTCCTCCTCCCTGTCGTCTGTGATGTAGCCCACACTAGAGGAGTCATCCGAGAACTTCTGCAGGTGGCACTGGTGTGAGCTGAATTGGAAGTCGGAGGTGTATAGGGTGAACAGAAATGGTGCCAGGACAGTTCCTTGGGGGGCGCCGGTGTTACTCACCACCACCTTAGACTGACAGCCCTGCAATCTAACGTACTGTTGTCTGTCTGTCAGGTAGTTGTGGATCCAGGCTGTCAGGGAGTCTTCTACACCCATCACTGTTAGTTTGTCTGCCAGCAGTGATGGCTTGATGGTATTGAATGAGAGAATTCGAAGAACACAATCCTCACCATGCTCCGTGGCTTCTCCAGCTGTGTGTAGGCCCTGTGCAGCATGTAGAGGACGGCATCTTCCACTCCCACACTCTCCTGATATGCAAACTGCCGGGGTCCAGGTAGTCCTTCACCTGGGGCTTAAGAAATTGCACCAGGATGCACCAGGATGATCTCAGTCTATGCAGCTATAGTACAGAAGTCCCAGGATCAAACGAAGGCCTTCGTTGAGAAAGTAGTCTGACAGAAATCCTCAGTTCAAATTCTGCCTGCCTGTCTCTGATGGTACCCAAACAAGAGAGGGAGGTGTTTGTTAGCTGATTGATCAGAAGAACATGGGGAGGGGACGTGGTTATCGAATTAGATGTCCAGGGTGTTCATGGTGGCACATAGTGGGCAGTCGAAAAGATCGCATGATGCTCAGAGAGGGAGGGGTAGGTTGTTCGGGGAGAGGGGCAGGATCAGGGTGGGGGGGGTCTTTTCCAGGTTCCTGAAGACGCAGGGATGAGGCAGTCAGGGCTGATGATGTATGGGCTGGTAGGAGTCGGGCTAATGGAGCAGGGTACATGTTGTGAGGAGCAAGGTCTTCAAGAGAGCATAGGGACCAAAGATGGTCAGACTGGCCGGTCTGACTTGACACTGCAGGAGAAAGAGTTACGTCTTTCACAGCCCCAAGCATCACCATATTTTCTTCAAGCTGACACTGCAGAGGAAAATAGTTACTTCTCCATACAAGGGCCTTGAAAATTTTATTTTCCAAATGGGTGTTATTTTCTACAACTCAAAGTTGAAGACATATTAGGCATTACCCAATTGCTCTGTAAGTGCACAATCAATGAAAGGAATAGTTAAGATGAGTTCAAGACAAAATCTGTGTATTTGTTATACATGTGTAAGGTGCACAACCAAGGTGAGTATCACAGAAGACTGGACAATGAATACAGGAAATCAAACAAGCAAAATCAAATAGTATCACTATATGGAAGGACACAAAGTAAAGTCTTGGGGCGTTTCTACTACACGCCCTGTCGTTTCTTAAATTTTCCTCATTGCATGAGATCATACATCCCTTGCTATTTTGACCTTTGACTTAATTTCCTTCTTTCATAGTAGAGTAATACACTCTGGCCATTTTTGCCATCAGCGACCCTGACCTTCATAGTCATGACCCACAAAGACCCAACTTATTTTATTATGAAGTCCTTCGAACGCCTGGTGCTGGCACACCTCAAAAACTTCACAGACCCCCTCCTAGACCCCCTGCAGTTCGCCTACAGAGCCAACAGGTCTGTGGATGACGCAGTCAACATGGCCCTCCACTACACCCTCCAGCATCTGGACTCTCCAAACACCTACGCCAGGATCCTGTTTGTGGACTTAAGCTCTGCCTTCAACACCATCATCCCGGCTCTGCTTCAGGACAAGCTCTCCCAGCTGAACGTGCCCGACCCCACTTGCAGGTGGATCACAGACTTCCTGTCCGACAGGAAGCAGCGCGTCAGGATGGGAACGCAAGTCTCTGACTCCCGGTCCATCAGCACCGGATCCCCTCAAGGCTGTGTCCTTTCCCCCCTGCTCTTCTCCCTGTACACAAACAGCTGCACCTCAAGTCATCCATCAGTCAAGCTCCTGAAGTTTGCGGACGATACCACCCTGATCGGGCTCATTTCTGATGGGGACGAGTCTGACTTCAGGTGGGAAGTGGACAACCTGGTGACTTGGTGCAGCCAGAACAACCTGGAGCTCAACGCTCTTAAGACAGTGGAGATGGTTGTGGACTTTAGGAAGGACCCAGCCCCACTCCCCCCCATCACACTGCACGACTCCCAGGTCAACAGTGTGGAGTCCCTTCGCTTCCTGGGCACCACCCTCTCCCAGGACCTCAAGTGGGAGCTGAACATCAGCTCACTCACAAAGAAAGCCCAGCAGAGGATGTACTTCCTGCGGCAACTGAAGAAATTCAGCCTGCCAAAGACAATGATGGTGCAATTCTACACTGCCACCATCGAGTCCATCCTCACCTCCTCCATCACTGTCTGGTACGCTGCTGCCACTGCCAAGGACAAGAGCAGACTGCAGCGTATCATACGTGCCGCTGAGAAGGTGATAGGCTGCAACCTGCCATCCCTTGAGGACCTGCACACGGCAAGGTCTCTAAAACGGGCGAGGAAGATTGCGGCCGACTCCTCCCACCCTGGACACTCAGTGCTTCAGCTGCTCCCTTCTGGCAGGAGGCTGCGGTCCATCAGGACTAAAACCTCTCGCCACAAGAATAGCTTCTACCCCTCTGCTATTGCCCTCTTCAACAGGGCCAAGGACTCCGTTTGAGACACCCCCCCCCCTCCAGAATCCCATTGCACTCTGCCACTTTAGCACAAAACACTTTAAACTTTAAACTTAAAAAACTTACAACTGTGATATTTGCACCACTGTCTATATACCCCCCCCAACGTACCATATATATATACCCATCCCACTCTGTACCCATGTCATTTGCAATTTCATGTTACCTGTATCATTGCACTACTCGCATCATTTGTATTATTTGTAACATTTGTATTCCTTGTCTATATGTATCATATCTGCAGTGTATCTTACATGGTATTCATTTTCATTTTATTAGTAGGCCACATTTATGTTCTATGTTTGCTCATTCCTGCCAAAGTAAATTCAATGTTTGTTTATCTTGCATAGCGAATAAACCCCCATTCTGATTCTGATTCTGATTATGGAACTAATAAAGCAATCATTACCTTAAATTGTCGTTGACTGGTCACTGGTCCAAGGACACACCTTTTCAGCCAATATAGACGCAGAGTCATCCAGTTGTCTTATCCATGTTAGTATCCATAGTATCCATTAGTATTAAGTTATACATTTCACATGATAGTTGTAGCAACATTTGGCAATATGGATATAGGTTGGAATCATTTTTAGTAATCCCATATTTGCTGTTACAACTTTCATAGAGTTAATACAATTGTTAGCTTGTGTATGTGCTTTTGGAGTTTGTCTTGCAGAGAGGACGTGCCTTGAAGAGAAAACGTGCTTTGAAGTGGACATAACCATTTGGTTGATCATTTGCAAGAGGGGGGTTGTGTCCTGAAACCCAGGCCCAAACTCAATCAAGCCATAAGGCTTCGACAAGCACATTCTTAGATTACATTTGTGTTGATTGATGGACTTTGGAAGTGTTGTCCACACTATACCTGATGCTGAACTGTGAACTATGTAAATGAACTGTGAGCTTTTCTAATAAAAAGAGGAGCCTCAGAGATGGACTTTGAGAGAGCAGGCAGAGCAGGGGAGATGCCAAGGAGGGTGTCTCTGTCTGACTGTTCTTTCCAGGGCAGAGCAGGGGAGATGCCAAGGAGGGCATCGCTGTCTGACTGTTCTCTCCATGTTTGTCTCTGTCTCTGTGTCAAATTATAACGATTGTATTCTTGCTTCATTGTCTACATTATCATTGCTTCATTGTTAACATTATTAGTATTGTTTTTATTCTTCTATATGTAGTTTGTTTTTCTCCTTCGTGATCTAGATTTAGATCTGAACCCAACGATATCTTTCCTTCACAATACACTCAAAGTAGATAAACATGTGTATAGGAACATAAATTGTAATTGCAAAACTTTTCAGTTAGAAATATCGTATTTTCCTGACTATAAATCACTCCGGAGTATAGCTTGCACCAGCCAAAAAATGCATAATGGAGAAGGAAAAAACATAGAAGTTGCATTTTTGGGGGAAGTTTTATAAAATCAGAGATCAACAACAGACATTTCCTCTTGAAAGGCAAGTTATACTACCATCAAATCGAATGGAGCAGGGCCGGCTTAACCTAATTTAGTGCCCTAGGCGAGATTAACTGCGCGCGCCCCCCCGTCTTTGGAAATCGCTCGCAGCACCCCACCCCCCCGGACCCAAGTTCAGCCCTGTATTTTTCTGTCGAGCGCGGGGGGGGGGGGGGGGGGGGGGGGGGGGGCGCGAGCGATTCCAAAAGAGGACAGTTTTTTAATCGTTTGCAGACTTAACCGGATTTAACCGAGAGCATCCGGTAAATTTTCAAAAGAAAACTATATTATTAATTATTGATTAAAGCTGCAGCGCCCCTCCAGCGCCCCTGCAGCGCCCCTCCAGCCGATGGCGCTCTAGGCGACCGCCTATGTTGCCTATGCCTACAGCCGGCCCTGGAATGGAGAACAACAGGCTGTATAGGTGTCTGGTATGTCAAGGTACTGTGTGGGGTCCCGATATCGTCCACCTAGCTCTTGACGCTCGTCAGACAGTTTACAAAAATTTAAATAAAATACAAATCAATACAAACATGATGTCACAACTTTAATTTGTAGATACACATCTATACCATTACATTCCAGTTTTAAAATCCAACAAGAATATATACTTTCCTAATGCATTTAGCCAAGTGATCTTATTATTGTCCACCCAATCACTGTTAGTAAGTGGCAAAAGGAGCACACTTGGAACTCTGTACAGGACTTCTTTGAAGCTGAAACTGGTGGTAAATAGAAAAACAAAGGGTACACTGTACACACTTATGGGTTATGTACATTTACATTTATTCATTTAGCAGACGCTTTTATCCAAAGCGACTTACAAGAGAGAGCTTTTACAAAGAGCATCAGTCATTGAGCATAGCAACGTGATAGACCCCGAACACAGTGGGTTTTTTAGATCGTGAATCATACATCATGAGAACCAATAAGTGCCAAGGGAAGAACTATAAATGCATAACACAACGATTGTAAACATAAAGCAAGAGATACAACAACAACAACAACAACACTGGCAACAACAACACAAGTCACCATATGGGGACCAACAAATAGTTCTAAACAACATTAGATTATGTGAAGTGCCATACTATTCCTAAGTGCCATTAAATTATCTAAATAAGTGAGTTTTAAGCCTTCTTTTGAAGGTGAGAAGGCAGTCTGTGCTTCTGATGGAGGTGGGGAGTTGATTCCACCATTGGGGAGCCAGGCAGTGGAAGAGTTTGTGTTGCGCTCGGGCGCTCTTGAGGGGGGCGGGTACCACTAGACGGTTGTCAGCAGATGACCGTAGGTGACGGGTGGGGGTATAGGGCTGGAGGAGAGAGTTGATATAGGTCGGGGCAGTCCCGTTTACAGCCTGGACGGTCAGCACCAGGGTCTTGAATCTGATGTGAGCCATGACGGGAAGCCAGTGGAGGGCGATGAGGAGTGGGGTGACATGACAGCGTCTGAGTAGGTTGAAAACCAGACGAGCGGCTGCATTCTGTATCCTCTGAAGGGGACGGATTGCATTTGCAGGAAGGCCGGCTAGTAGCGAGTTGCAGTAATTCAGCTTTGTGAGGACAAGGGCTTGGACTAGCAGTTGGGTGGAATGTTGAGAGAGGTATTTTCTGATTTTCCTGATGTTGTAGAGGGTGAATCTACATGACTGAGAGACTGCGGCAATGTGAGCTGTGAGGGAGAGCTCGTCGTCCAAGGTGACCCCCATGTTCCTAGCAGAGGATGAAGGGGTCACTGTTGCAGATCCCATAGTGATGGAGAGATCGTGGGTGATTTAGGTTTAGGGTCTGGTTAGGGTCCAGAAGGTTGTTCTGGGAGAGAAAGCTTGACAGTTGGTTGGCTACAGCACACACGATTGATTTAGAGAAGAAGGGTAGCAGTGAGACTGGTCTGTAGTTCTGGAGGACGGCTGGGTTAAGAGAGGGTTTTTTGAGTAAGGGTTGGACTCTAGCCTTTTTGTATGCTGAGGGAAATGTGCCAGAGGTGAGTGAGGAGTTGAGGACATGGAGAAGGAACAGTGTAATAGAAGGAGAAATAGTTTGGAAAAGAGGGGAGGGGATTGGGTCAAGGGGGCAAGAGGTGGGGCGGTGTGAGAGAATGAGGTCAGACATGCCTGTTTCAGATAAGGGGAAAAAGGAGAAGAGGCAATTAGAAGGTTCAGACAAGGTGTGGGAGCGGTTAGGCAGGGAGAGTTCAGGGAATTGGCTGCTGATGTCTGCGATTTTATCCCCAAAGAAGCGAGAGAAGTCATCTGCTGTCAAGGTAGTAGGAGGAGGAGGGGGAGGAGGGTTGAGGATTGAGGAAAAGGTAGAGAACAGTTTGTGGGGTTAGGAGCGTTGTTCACCTGTTTCAAGAAGTAGTCGGTTTTTGCCTCTGTTATGTGAGTGGAGAAGGTCTTGAGAAGGGAGTGGTACTTGTCGAGGTCTTGATTATCCTTGGGCTTGTGCCACAACCTCTCTGCAGCCCAGAGGGAGGAGCACTCTTTCCGAACAACCTCTGATAGCCACGGGCAGGGGGGAGAGGGCCGAGCAGGTCTAGTTGCCATGGGGCAGAGGGTGTCAAGGGACGTAGTTAGCGTTGATAGCAGAGCATCAGTGGCTGCGTCCGTTGGATGAGAGGTGAGCTCATCGATGGGAGCCAGGGATGATGTTACCACCGAGGTGAAGCGAGAGGGACATAGGCTGTGAAGGTTGCGGAGGAAGGTCACAAGTGGTAGGTCACATTATGTAAAAGCGGAAGGTCACATTATGTAAAAAATAACTATATTTTTTAGTTATTTAAAATTAGTCAGGAGTTGCCATGGATTTGTAAACAGTACAATTGTAAATAGTTACATTTCTGTAAAAAATTATTAGTTTGTTGTTGCAATTGGCTGACCAAATGCAGCTTAACAAAATGCACCTTCTAACTTAAATAGCACATTCTGTCATGGCCACAGTAGGGGGAGCAATTTTTAGATTTCTAATTTACAGGTAGAAGTACTAAAATCTTAAATTGTCCTAATCTTATTCAACAACATCAATGTGATTGCTTGCTGTTTAATGATTCCTTGCTGAGGCCTACTGAATTTAAAATATGGATATTAGAATTGACAGAAAGAAGTAAGTGTCTATGTTGTGATATTTTTTTGGAAATCCCTGTCATTTTAAGAAGAAAAAAATGACATGCTATATTGAACAAAAGGAAAAAACATTTTTCTCCACTGTAATCTCCCTTTAACTCTCGTTCTTTTCAGAGGTCGCTGGATCTTTGTCAGCCTCCAGCATGTGCCTTTGCCTTGGGAAAACTAAACTTAATTTACCGTTATATCTCTTTCCGCTAGTAAGATGTGCATCCAATACCAAACCCCTCTTAAACATAATCAATTATCTGAACTCAGATGGTGCTGAATGCTGATAAGGCTTTGTAGACTTTTTTTCTGATGAAAAGAGAAAATATGTTTTGGGGTTCAATACCCTCAGGGAGTCCTTTTTTCCATGAGAAAGGAGAATTATTCATCACATCCCTGGAGGGAAAAGTCAATCACATTCAATAAGTCACCGAGTCTCCCTTGTTCTCCTAGGCAGGGGAAGACACTGGCTACACACTACAACCACACCTTCCACTATAGGGTAAGCACTGTGCTGAGAAAGACCAACAATTGCCTAAGACGTTGGGACATTTGAACATCAATAGCCAATGACACCCTTCAAATTATTTTCTTTAAACTTGATTGAATAGTGATTGTTGCAAATGAAGGTACTTTATTGATTCCCAAGGGGAAAGAACTGTTTGGCAATAAGAGAAAATAGAAGAGGAAATACAATTTAAAAACAGGTATCCTGTTTGTATGTATTTTCTTTTTACAATACAAACTATTAAACATACAATATACAGTACTAGTACAAGACAAATAATTATGTAATAGTACTTCAAGCTCACCTTAAAACTTGTATAATGTTCAGCTGAATGCTCTTATAGTTCTTCCCTTGGCACTTATTGGTTCTCATGATGTATGTTTTGTAACCTAGATGCCCGCTTTGTTGGGGTCTATCAAGTTGTTATGCATGGTAACTGAAGCTCTTTTGTAATGCTCTCTTGTAAGTCGCTTTTGATAAAAGCATCTGCTAAATGAATAAATATAAATGTAAATTATAGATAAAAATAACTCATACCAAAATATACACACAGCTGCAATGAGGCCACCAATTCAGGTAAATCACAGGGTATTACACATATTTTGTTTTATACATAACTCAAGGGTCATGCAGGTGACATCAGCATTGAAAAGGAAGAATCATTTCAAGACTGTCGAAGAGAACAGCATGCATCAGCAAACTGTACAGATGAGTGTAGGTATATAAATAAATGCTGAAGCTCTTACCTTATATAGGTAGAGGCATACCAAGTACTGTTGTCCTAGTACTGAACAACCAAACAGAGCAGTGTACACACCGCAATGTTTTTACAGATAGGGAATGACAGTGTCCAGAATGGGGGTGACTGCGTGGTGCCCCCACACGGCCAGCGTTCTGGCTTATGGTGATAGAGTGTAATAACCATTGACAGGACAGACATCGCATAGTGTTCCTCCTTGTGACCAGTGTTGGGCAAGCTACTTGGAAAGTGTAGTGAGCTAAGCTACCCGTTACTCTGCATGAAATTAAGCTTCACTACACCGAAGCTACCCCCGAGAGAAATGTAGCAAGCTAAGCTACAGCAACAGGGCAAAAGTAGTTTAACTACTTTGAAGCTATTTTTTTATTATTATATTGGGACAAATTCATTCCAAGGCAAAGCTATCTCAGTGATCAATAAAACTGTCAATCAGACAAATAAGCAGGCAAAAATGTTACATTCAATTGTTTATTAAACAATTATTAAACTGTGCTCTCACTGCTCCAAAACCAGAACGGCCTTGTATGGCGGTAGCGTCACTGACTCCTCCTTTTATTTCAGACCACAGCAGAAAGCTCCGCTGCGCTGAGCTTCAGAGATGTTTCAAAAAATGTAGCTTATGTGGACGCTACCGCACTACTTGGTTAATAAAAGAGCTAAGCTACTGAAAAGCTATTTGATTCAGAAAACAGCAACGCTACCACCACGCTACTGATACATTTAGTTAAACTAGTAACGCCGCTACTTGTAGTGACGTTACTGCCCAACACTGCTTGAGACCATTGGGTGTGATCTGTCACATGCTGAATGCAGGGCCGGCTCTAGGCATAGGCAACATAGGCGGTCGCCTAGAGCGCCATCGGCTGGAGGGGCGCTGGAGGGGCGCTACAGCTTTAATCGATAATTAATAATATACTTTTCTTTTGAAAATTTACCGGATGCTCTCGGTTAAATCCGGTTAAGTCTGCAAACGATTAAAAAACTGTCCTCTTTTGGAATCGCTCGTGATTCACCCATGACTGCAAGCTGATGAATGGATCCAGCTACATCATTAAGTTTGCTGATGACACCACGGTGATTGGCCTCATCACCAACAACAATGAGACAGCCTACAGAGAGGAAGTACAGCACCTGGCCATGTGGTGCGGTGACAATAATCTGCTCCTTAATGCCACAAAGACCAAGGAGCTTATCGTGGACTTCAGGAGGAAGAGGGGAAGCATGCACAACCCCATTCACATCAACGGGATGGCCGTTGAGCGTGTCTCCAGCTATAAGTTCCTGGGGATCCACATCTCAAAGGACCTGTCCTGGATCACCAACACCTCCGGCCTGACCAAGAAGGCTCACCAGTTTCTCTTTTTCCGCTTTTTCTGCTTATGCTACCTGTACCTTGCACTTCTGGTTGGATGCTAACTTTGTCACCCTGTACTTGCATGTTATTATTACATGTGTAATGACATTAAAGTTGAATCTAATCAAAACGATTTTGAAAACAATGTCCAGATGACTACCGCTGAAACCCTTTCTATTATGGAACACTCCTGGATGAATAAGGGTCTGCACCAACTTCTGTTTAACTTAAGACAACATCAACACAGCAGAAATCTGTACCATGTCCATTCATTGTTGGTAACTGAACCCTTCTCAACATGAGAAATGACTGAAATACTGTGAAAAAGAAGGTGTTGTGTAAGAGTGCAAGAAATGGTTGAAGTGTGTTAGCCTTATGGCAAATGAGTGAGCCTGGCTGCTATGTTGTGGAGAGGGTAAGAGCCACTGTCCACAAAGGGTTGCAACTTCAAAAGTGTCCTTGCCTGCATCCTCAGGGTAGCCAAGGTTAACCCGCAGAACAGAGCTGCTTTCCTGATTACTTATCATTCTGTTGATATCGCCTGCCTTGATGCTAGCAAACACCACAGCATAGAAGATATGGCAGTATGTGCAGCAGTGAATGGCACACGCCAAAGAACCAAAGCCATCTCAGGATGCCTGCTCAGTCTCTTGAAAGGGTTGTGATGCCAGCTCATGCCTGCCTGCTGTTCAGGGTCCACCGCAAGGGCCCATACCCCACCTCTTGACCGAACACACATCATTGACACGTAATGTGATTTAGTCATCTTGATGCAATGTTTTGTTCAAATTTAACAGGGAACCATGGATTTAAGACTGTCAAATAGCTGTGGTGGATTTATGTTTTGACTGCATCACATTTATGAAAACTGTACTTCCCTTGTGCATTCCATTGATCATTTGAGAACTGATTAGCATGTGTAGTGATGATATACTGGAATATGTGAGGCAGCGTGTTGATAAACAATGAGGGTTTCCCTGATGATCTGATTGTGGGTTTTTCGTTTTTAATACTCCAATGTTATAGCAATCCTGAGGCAGGGTAGATAAATCATCTATGTGAGAGAAAGTAAACCAATAGAAACAATTGATTCCTAAGTTTCAATTTTCAGTTGTGAAAAGTGACCTTTTACAGTCCGCATCTGTAAGGATGGGGGGGGTAGAATATTTATGTTCCATGAGGCAGGCTATATACTAGAGTACTGACTGCTGTTTTTCTATCATTAAACAAGAGTTATGTCATGCTTCCCATTTAATCATAGACCTTTTAAAGGTCCAGGAAGGTTTTTTTTACTATCCTTGAGTCACTATGTGGGGCCCATGTTTGACATATTACACATTCAGCCACATTTAAAGGTTAATGTCGCTAGCTACTTAACCGTTGCAAAGAAGAATATCTAATAAAACAGGACCAGGGTTTTATTTAACCTGGTTGCGCCTGCAGTGATAAAAAATGCAGTCATAAGAGACGTGACAGACACATTGATGTTGTATCTGTAACGTTGTATCTGTTTGGACCTGATAGGCTGCAATCATTATGTAACATGTTTTTACTTACATGAGGTTAGTTGCATGAAGCCCCATAAAGAAAAACGCATGCTGTAGGGCTGATTTTGAGGCCAAATCCTGGTCTTTCATGTAGGCTAGTCCATTGTCTGTTCTGCATTGCTTTCATTATTATATAGAAAGGGGGAGTGCAGAGCTTATACATGTTTAACACCTCATCATTTCTGTCTGAGAAAAGATGGAGACATGAGAGAAGCCAGAGACAAGAGATGGAGAGTGAATTGAAAGCGAGCAAGAGAGAAAAGAAGAGGGAGTATTAAAAAAGAGAGTGACGTGAAGGCTTGGCAAGGTTGATCACATCTGTGAAATTAGAAATACTTTAGGCTTAAATGGTCACAAATAGGTTTGCCTTTGTAATTATGTGCCACATTTCTCTTTCTCTTCTCCTCTACAGAATATTCTCTCTCACATAGCTGCACTGCAATCGCAAGCATTATGCTGCATACATACTGTCTTAAATTGTCAAAGTCTAATAACATTTTTGGTCAAATCGTGTATCAGAGTGCAGTCTACCAAACTCTATTTCATGCTCAGTTGGACCCAAAGGGTGATTCATGGAATCCTGTAAGATATATCTTGAACATAAATAAGGTCAGGATGCTGTTGAAGAAAGTGTTTTGTCCATCTCTTCATAAACGGAGTGACAGTTCGGTTGAGTTCTGGATTAAATAAGTATTTAACAACCTGCAGATTGGGAGAGTAATGAACAGACCTCTGGCATCAAAATGAAGACAGTACAAGGCTTAGGTCTCAATCATGGCTCTCTCCCGGACGAAGGCAAGAGAGCATTCTTTTATTGGGCACAAGAATGTAAACATAGATAGTGACAGTCTTCATAGAAGGTGTGTTCAGTAGTGATTAATATAAGTACACAGGAAATCTAATTTCTTCCACAATGCGCTGCACAAAACAGTGGGATGTCATAGTGGCAGTTATCTGTTAGATGGTCTGCAATGTGACTTTGTGACGCACTGCAGAGCAGTAAAATTGACCTTCAGCGGTAAGAATCTAGTAGTATCTGTTTGCCCCCCTGCCCTCCGGCAGGCGCCTCAGGAGTCTCCGGTCTAGAACCAGCAGACTGAGGAACAGCTTCTTCCCCAGAACTGTGTCACTCCTGAACTCCACTACACCCCCGCCCCCCTATATAACCCCTGCCCCCCCATAGAACCCCCCCCTTCCTATATTTGCACATTCTGTTTGTACATTTGCACCACTTGCATATGTAAATTGTTATTTTCACTATCTGTCCATTTTGCACATCTGTTACTGCACCACCTGCACATTTTGTTCACATTTGTTCACTTTGCACATCTGTTCTTTTTGCTCAATCGCATCATTTGCACTACCTGTACATACATGCTACCCGGTAATTTCTGCTTGTATAATTTGTATCTGTACATACCCGGATTGAATCTGTACATACCCTGTATATTCTGTCTATACTGTTCATAATATGTATATTCTGAGTATATCCATATTATTATATTCTGTTGTTAATAACTGTTTTGCACTTCTGGTTGGATGCTAACTGTATTTCGTTGCCCTGGACTTGTACCTGTGTAATGACAATAAAGTTGAATCTAATCTAATCTAAGACCTTTCCAGGAATTTGAAAATGAAGAGCCATATAAAAAGAGAGCTGCAACACTTCCATACACTTAGTATTCATTGTTCTCTTGGAATGCGGAAGTAAAGTGTGTCACATAGCCCCTTTTTTGGTCTTTTTAATTGCTGCATTAGCCCACACTGACCAGTGGGGACCTCATTCTGAATATTGCTATAACTGTTCCTTGCACTCTCTAACATCTCCTCTACTCCGTCTCACTGTCCTCCCCTCCATACCTCCCTTTGGTATGGGGGGACGGAGCTCTCAGCACATGCGTGGTCATCGGCCAATGTTGGACCTGGTGCAGTGGACATCGATCTGAGATCTGGTCTTCCAACCCCGGATCTGGTCGCCAGTCGGACGTAAGTCTCCCTGATGGACAAGGAGAGAGTTCCCGGTCCTGTTCCTCATCCCCCTGCGTGTGATGCTGCGCCAATCATGGGCCCAAGCCCAGTGGCTGCCTAAATTGACTTTGTGCAACCTAAGACCCAAATTGAGCATTGAGTATTGATGTTTCAAAAACGTATTAACTCTCTCTAGAGATATGACTGTTTTAGCCTGTGTTCTGCTCTTCACTTTCTCCAACTTTCTCCAAAGGGTTTAGTTTGGTTAAGGGGCAGTTCTATGGGCATATGTGAAGCCCTCTGTGACAATGCCTGTAAAAAGGGCTATACAAATAAATGTTGATTTGATATGACATGCGACCTACAATTCCAAACATTGAACATTGCTGCCATTTAATCCCATTCACTTTCAGGGTTTCCAAAGCACCTTTACAGGGAAATTGATGTATCGATACAAGTGGACCTCTAACCAATTGTTCTTAGAAATATTTTATATAGCCAACTTCAGTTAAAGTCTATCCTAATGAAATATTGCTTGTTAGATTCTGTTAGAGCTAAAGTTTATTGTTTTGCTCCTTTGATTTTGTCCTATTCGTATGCAACCTAATGTGATATATACTAATACAAAACCACATTTGCGTTAGCTCTGGCTGATTTTGTCACACCGCGATCACTGGCCCTTCCTCAGGTGTCTGATTGTCACTCCCAAACCCTGATTGTTTGCACCTGTTCCCCATTACCCTCATGTGCTTATAGTCTGCGTTCTCCCCTTGTCTTGAGCCAGAGTGTTTGTGTTTTCCCCCGTAACCCAGCCCACGTCCACAGCCTTGACCAAGTTTGTAATCTAGATTTTTGTTTCCTCCCAAGTGAGAGTCTTTTGTTTAAAGTTTATAGTATCGATTTTTGTTTCCTCCAAAGTGAGAGTCTTTTGTTTAAAGTTTGTAGTATCGATTTTTGTTTCCTCCAAAGTGAGAGCCTTTTTTTTAAAGTTTGTAATATCATTTTGTTACCTCTAAAAGTGAGAGTTTTTTTGTTTGGAAACTTTTTTGTTTGAGTACGTCTCCAATAAAGAACTGGTGCTGCTCTATTTCTGTATCCTGAGTCCTCTTCCCCGTCCAAGCCTGACAGATTTATCTCGAAAACCATTTCTAGGCTTGAATTTAGGTAATTCTAAACATTCCACTGCTTTAGCTTAAGGGGTTCCATTATTGTCCACCTAGCTCTCAACGCTCGTCAGACCGTTGTGCTGTATTCAAATCAAATCAATATTTATTTGTGTAGCCCTTTTTACAAGCAATGTCACAAAGGACTTCACACATACCGCAGGGTAAAATATAAAATAAGAGATACAATATAGTAGAATATAAACAAAATGTATAAGTTATTGCACATATGAATATTGAGAATATTCAACATTGTATGTAGGAACAACAAGACCACCATGAGGAATGTTGCACGTTGTACGTAAGAACAACAAGACCACCTTGGGAAATATTGCACGTTGACCGTAAAGAACATATGAGGAATATTGCATGTAAATTAAGATTAGATTAACCTGTATTTGTCCTCCAGGGGGTGGAAATTGCAGTTCACAACAGCAGCAGGGTGAAGTATAGCACACAGAGTTGCAGGGTAATATACAATAATGACAATAACATAACAATAGCAATAGGCGGGCACGATAAAGTCTGATATAAAAAAATAAGAAAATAAGGAATTTAAGTAATTTAAGTAGTCCAGTTAAGTAGTCCAGTATAAAAATAAGTAAGTTGAGTAGACATATAGACATTTATTGCACTTGAGGAGAATTAATGAATTACAGTATTGCAAAATAGTTAAGTCAACATGTAGGCAGTTATTGCACTTGAGGAGTTACAGAATTACAGTATTGCAAAAATAAGTAAGTTAAGTAGACATATAGACATAAGTAGACATATAGACATAATACTGCATGATAATGATATAATAATACTGGACATGGTTGTGGCTATGGACAGCAAAGTAGTACTGCATAATAATGATATAATAATATATTTCTAGCTCTGCTTCCCAGTATTGCTGCTTAGTAATGTAAATTAATGCGATACATAAAAGTATCGTATGTATACATGAAACACCAGTAACCAATATACTTAAAATAAAATCCGCCGAAACACATTCAAACTGGTAGACAGCCGTGGGCTTTTTAGAACTACAGTGGGCGACTTGAACTTTGCGATCACGTGTCAGTGAGATCAAAGCGTGTCACAACTGGTCGATGGACTTGCTGTTTTTATATCAGAGGAAGGACCCATTCACCCCTTAGTTTAGATACTAATGGCTTCCATCTTCCAAATTGTAGATGTATTGTCACATTCCGTCACTGTTTTGTGGCAGAGACTGTGGTTTTTGGTGTGGTGTTTGTGTTTGTTGCAGAGGTATTTGGAGAGGCTGGGCGGAGCCGAGCAGCTGAGACCGACACACCTGCAGCAGATTGGATAATCAGCGCCTGCTTATAAGCCCTGCTCTCTGTGTTACTCGCTGCCAGATGATTTCGTCTTCCAACGTGGTATTGGCTACAGGTCTTAATCAAGACTGTTTGTGAGTTTGATTGATAGTTTTTGCAAGATTGAATTGTTAACTAAAGCTTTTTGTTTTTCTCTTGTTCCGCTGCTGCCGGCCTCCTGTTCTCCTGTCCTCCTGCCTCAGCCGCCCAGCTCTCTGCACCTCCCCAGCTCTCTGCACCCCCCCCAGTCGGCTCCCACTGTTGTTTCCCAGAGGATTACACCCTTGCCTTCCCGGACCCTTCATCGCCTGCTTTTCCCTTGCTTCTCAAAATAAAGCACCTTATTCCCCACTTCCTGCCTCCGCCTCCGCATCTGGGTCCACCTACTCAAGACTGAGTGTAACATGTATCTAAATATTTAAGCATTATTTTGGATAGCAACTTGACTTTCAAGCAACATGTAAAAAAGGTGAGTAGGATCATAAACATTACACTTGCAAATTTTAGGCACCTAAGAAATTATGTCAACAGAGGCTGCAAAAATGTTCATGTTCTCACTCATAATATCACATATTAACTATTGTCTGCCAACATGGAGCACTGCAAACTCCATAACATTAAAGCCAATATTTATTCAAACAAGCTGCCAAAATTCTAGATTAAAAAAGCAAGATCTTTTCATCACTGTGCAATATTGAACAAATATGGGCTTCTAAGTTGGAACAATCTCATTTTGTTTAAGAATTGTTGTCTTGTATATAAAATCCGACACATCTTAGCCCCACCACCACTTTGCAGCCTCATGCAATTTAGATTATCTGTAACTAGTGCTACTAGGGGGGCTGCAAGAGGTGATTGTGCAGTGTCTTTCAAGAAATCAACTTTTGGTCAGTTAGTTTTTACGTATAAAGCCGCCGCTGAGTGGAATACAATACTACAATAAGAGAGTCCAGTTCTTAGTTCATTTAAACTAATATTAAAGAAATGGATGATAGATAACCAAGGTTGCCAGCATTAGGCGGAGTGGGGCGGGGTAATGCGTGGGGATTGGGAGGGGGTTGGGCGGGGGTTGGTAAATGTTGCATCTGTTTTATATATATTTATTGTAATTGTTTTATTGTTGCCTGATTTTTGCTTTATTCTTTTAATTGATAGGTAACTTTGCCATTCTCCTTCTGGTAGGGGGACTACCAATGGAAACTAGCCTTTTGGCTATAGGTGTGTGCATTTACATTTTATCTGTAACATGTCTATTAATGTATACTGTCCCTCTAAAACAAATACAAAGTAGGAAAACAATGGGGGAAAAAATCTTCTGACTGATATGACTTTCTTATTCAAGGTTTCAGACCCAGACGGAGGGCTGAACACTCAATTTAGAGATGGGGAGGGAATAGAGAATGGGCATTGCCCTAGATCACGGCCTGTGGTATGTGTTTGCGTGGTTTGTGTATGTGTGTGTTGTGTAGGAAGGTTCACATTCAGATTTAGAATACTTTATTAATCCGCGAGGGGAAACTCCTCAGCAACAACGGCACACAGTCTCATAAAATCACACATTGTTAAGGGAGTGAGGTAAATATTAGAATAGTGCACACAGGGATAAAGGAGTGGGGGCAAAGTCACATAATCAGTTGTATAGTACAACTATAGTTGTAGTACTGCATACGTTGTTGAGATGCAGTGGGGAATGTCCAGTGGCTCGCATACTAACAATGGGTTAGAGTTGAAAAGTTTGATGGCCACAGACAGGAATTACTTCCTGTGGTGCTCCGTAGTGCATTTTGGGAGGATGAGTCTCTTCCGCTGAAGGTACTCCTTTGTCTGGCCAGCACATTGTGGAGTGGGTGGGAGGTACTGTCCAGGATGGCGTGTAGTTTGCCAGCATCCTCCTCTTTGACATCACCGCCAGAGAGTCCAGCTCCACCCCCACACTGTCACCGGCCTTACGGATCAGTTTGTTGAGTCTGTTGGCGTCTGCCACCCTCAACCTACTGCCCCAGCAGGTAACAGCATAGAGGATAGCACTAGCCACCAGAGACAAAACATCCTCAACATTGTCCAGCAGACGTTGAAGGACCTCAGCCTCCTTAGGAAGTAGAGGCAGCTCTGGCCCTTCTTGTAGACGGCTTGAGTGTTCTTCGCCCAGACCAGTTTATTGCCCAAGTGAACACCAAGGTACTTGTAATCCTCTACGGCAGGGGTCTGGTCCTCGAGGGCCGCTGTCCTGACGGTTTTAGATGTTTCCCTGCTCCAGCACACCACCACATAGCTTGATAACAACACTTCATTACAATCAGGTGTGCAAGAGCAGGGGAACATCTAAAACCTTAAGGACAGCAGCCCTCGAGGACCAGGATTGGAGACCCCTGCTCTACGGCATAGGTCTGCAATAGGCGGCAAGCAAAAACATCTGGCCCGTGAGATTGTTTGAACTAGAGAATGAAAATACAAATATAAAATATACTTTTTACAAATTTGACTGCCAGTCTCAAAAATGCTCTTTATTTGGAAACTTCATTTTCCAGAACAGAAACATGTCCTCAATCTAAATGCTCATTTGTTTTATCTGGATACCAGAGTGAATAAGCACATCATCGAGGTGCAGCGCGAACCCTGAACATGCAAAAACAAATGAAGTCAGCGGACAGTGCCTGGTGCTGAAATTCCAAACTAGTCCCTAAAACACAAGTTGTCATTCAAACAACGGACATTGGCTTTTGTGAAAATTAAAACAAGACTTCCAAACAGGCCATACATCAAACATAGGCATTTACGTACATAGAACTGTGAAAAGTAAAACACGAGTTTCAAACATAGCGTATTTAGGCCTTTACATGACTGTGGTGGCACCAATATTTAAACTGATAACAATGCATTGCACTGTCAAATCGGAGCAAATCAGAGCAAAAAGGAACAAAGCAAAAAATCTAAATCCAATCGACCATGGTCTGGAGTGCTCGGCCCCTGAAACGACAGAGCAGACGTGCTACATTTACTGTAGGTCTGAATTATGCCTAGCCTACAACGAGACATTCATGAAAAAATAGGCTACAGTTCAGGTTTTAGACAAAATAACTGGTTTAGATTACTCACCTAGTGTGAAAAGTGGCATCTCTCGCTGGTCACTATTTGCTGGATATCTGGTGAAACAGACGTCACTTTAATCCTCAGGCAGTTCTCGAGATTTTGGTGAGTCAGTCTATTCCTCTCATGCGTTTTTATTGCATAGCTGAGAAGGACGACTCACATACGTAGGTGGAAGGGAACATTGTCAGAATGTAAAGTGTGACTTTCTTGAGGTTGCTGTATTCCTCGGAGCATAGTAGGCCTACCCAAAAAGCATCTCGCACAAAAAACAATTTCCAGCGCAGCCTGATCTAAAGAGGGAATCATTTCTTTCACCAGGGAGGAGAGGTTGTCAGCTGGTTTTACTGCAGAGTGGCATATAAAGTCAATGATGTCTTTTGGGATAGACTAGTCATCAAAACGAAAAGTGAAGTTGGCTCGTAGCCTCTTGATGAAGTCAATCATCAGCTCCGTCACTTTTCCTGCTGTCTTCTTCAGCGTGCTGAAATGTAGGAGCCTGCCGGTAGATATGTCTGCCTCAAGCATCTCAAGCTTCCTCGTGAATGTCTCGTTTTGTCTCTCCCCTGTAGCTGAAGGTTAAGCAGGTTTAGGTGGCCAAATATGTCAGATAAAAACGCTACATTGGACATGAACTTTTCATCTTCCAGCAGAATAAGATGGTCAGCTGCTGCCTTGCTCTTGCTCATTCCAAGGAAACCTTTGATCTCATTCAGTAGTGCACAGAAGCGATCCAGTGCAAAAAGAAAAGTAGTTTGCGTGACTGACACCGTCGACAATTGCACCCTGCACCGCATCAGACAGTGCTTCTATGCGGCGGGCAGCGGACCTTGCAGAGAGCGACATCTGTTTCACTGACCTGATCACATCATCCATCGACTTGTTGGTATCAAGTTCCTCCAAAACTGTCACCATCACCTCCTTGAAGACCTCTGCGTCAGTGAATGGCTTATTGTGCTTTGCGAGCACCCAGGACGCTTTCAGAGATGCACTAGTTACCTTCTGCTGGGATGTGAGGCCTTGCACCAGGATCCTGTTGCTGTGTGCATAAGCACCTTTCAGGGCTTCGATTTTGCGCTTTCATGCCTCTGTCTTCTGAGGGAACGCAACCTTGAAATGAGCATGCTTCGTTTCGTGGTGCCGTCTAATATTGTACTCTTTTCATGCAGAGACACCCTTGTTACAGATCAGGCATGTGGGCTTTGCATTAATAAAACTGGGGAGGATGAAGGCATAGTTCTCTGTCCATTCATCATGAAAGATTCTGTTCTCGCTGTTAACTTTTCTCTTGAGATTTTTTGATTTTTCGGACAGCTAACAGCAACAAGTGGATTTTCTTTTGTTGTCTGTTGTTTTAACCAACAGGCATATAATTAATAGCGCCCCTAATGGTCAGTCCACAAATGTAACCTACATCAGCCCGCTTGAATGTCTCAGTGTGTCTGCTCTGTCATTTCAAGAGCGCCTATCATTTTCATTATCACCCCCTTCCCCTATTAATTCATTATATTAGCCATTGTTTTGGTTGTGGCCCGCCAGGTAATGGCTTGGAAAATATCTGGCCCGAGGCCGAACTTAATTGCCGACCTCTGCTCTACGGTGTCCACACTGACGGCCTGAATGGCAACAGGAGTCACTGGTGTCTTGGTCCTTCTCAGGTCGATGACCAGCTCCTTGCACTTTCCCGCTTTTAGCTGCAGATGATTCCGCTCACACCATGAAACAAAGTTCCCCACCACAGTCCTGTACTTGGACTCCTCACCATCGCTGATACACCCCACCACAGCAGAGTCATCAGAGAACTTCTGAAGATGGCAGGACTCTGTGTGGTAGCTGAAATCTGTAGTGTAGATGGTGAAGAGGAAGGGGGAGAGGACGGTTTCCTGGGGGGCCCCAGTGTTGCTGACTGCACTGTCTGACACACAGTGCTGCAAGTGCACATGTTGTGGTCTGCCAGTCAAGTAGTCACAGGGGGAACACAAGGGGGCATCCACCTGCATTGCTGCCAGCTTCTCACCCAGCAGGGTTGGCCGGATGGTGTTGAAAACACTGTAAGAGTCGAGGAACAGGATCCTCACCATGCTTGCCGGCTTGTCTAGATGGGTGTAGCAGCGGTTGAGCAGGAAGATGCTGGCGTCCTCTACTCCCAGCCGGGGCTGGTAGAAGAACTGAAGGGCGTCCAGGAGGGGTCCGGCCATGGGCCGCAGCTGTTCCAGCACCAGTCTCTCCAGGGTCTTCATGATGTGGGAGGTCTGTGCCACCAGTCTGTAGTCCTTCGAGCCACTGGGGTGCGGCGTCTTCAGTACAGGGATGAGGCAAGATGTCTTCCACAGGACAGGGACCCTCTGGAGACTCAGGCTCAGGTTGAAGCACTGTAGAACTCTGAGGGATTTTAGCACCCTAGGGCTGACTTCGTCAGGGCCAGCAGCTTTGTTCACGTGGAGTTACAACAGCTGTCCTCTCACCTGGTCCACAGTCAGGCACACAGCAGCGGTCACAGGGGTGGAGGTCGTTCCAATGAGGGGGGGCATTGTCCTGATGTTGAGGAGACAGGAGGGGACCCAGGGGAAGTGTGATAGTGCCTCTGTTAGGGCTACATGAGTTGAGATATAAAGACTGGCTTTGTGGAACTCTGTTGTTAACAGCACAGCCAAGCTTACAGTCTGAAATAATCATTTTCAGGGCTTTGCTGTGAAAACTTCATTTTACCTAACTCACATCACATGCACTGGAATTGGTTGCAGTTCTAATTCATATATTCAAAGTGCTTTCAGAGGTTCTGTGTGTAGTCAGGTCAACAATGTACAGTATCTACCGAATATAAAACATGGTCTTTTGAAATGTCATATAGCACTAGAGAATATTTGACTTCTTTGTTACTAAGTGTGTACTGCAGTTCAATTTAGCAAAAAAAAAATCAAAGCGTAAGGAAAATATAATGGTTTTTGGCCTGGGAATTAAGTAAAAAATCTGTCAAAGACAGCTGTGTGCATGTGATTCAAAGAGAGAGGCACTACCGGAGGATATTAGGGAACAATTACCAATTAGAATTCTCCCAGCTCCTCATAAAGGCCTTAGTGGCGCATTATTTGAGTGATGCTCGATATGGGAAAATAAAAGAAATTACTTTTATGTGATTTCATAGTGTGTTAGCGCACATGGCAGCTTTTGCTTAGTGATTAGGGAGCTTGAAAATATTTAGGAAGCTGCTGCTAAATATACTGCCCTAGAGACATTCTCATACCCAACCTAACCAAGTGTGAAATAGCTTTGGCTAAGTAAAGGGGACAACCATTAATACTGATAAAAAATGGTCTAGGTTCTCTCAAGGTGGAATGTGAGTTATTGCTAAGAAAATGATTTATGTCACCTTCAGCAGAGGTTAAATAAAAACATTTATTAGAGCGCTCAAAGAGATGGCACACACCACACACTCACACGTGAATGCACCTAGAGTATGCTCACACCCACCCCTAACCAAGCCCCCCACCACCAACACGAATGCACACACACACATCAATGTATCCTTCCTTTGAAAAGTACATAATTTGTCTGCAAAGATAGCATCTTAATTCTGTCAGTTTTATGACCACAACATTTCCTGACTGATCAATTTCTGACCAGCCTTCTTAATGAGCTTTGATGAAACTTGTATTGCATCCAGTGTTCCAGCCACTGCACCAGCCTACATCCCAGGGAGAAAACCATTCACACTTCACAAAATGCTACTGGTCATTTCAACTACTATATCTAAAGTACAAATATATTATTTCAAGTTGTTTTAACGGATTACAAACTTTGGATGAAGATAAGTTTCTTTTTGACCAGAGAGTCAGCTAAATGTCTGTTCAACTGAAGACTAAATTAACTTTCAGTCTTCACACAGCTACTGCTGCCAGTTTGACCCAGCAACTTTTTGAACCATGCTGCAAAAAGGTCCCAAACCCACAGAGTTGATGACCTGATATTTCCTAGAATTTAATTACATTTAGAAATATCATCTGTTGTTGTTGTTGTTCAGAATTACTTGTTAATCCCTGTGCGGAAACTCGCTAGTGTTTTATTGTTCGCGCCCCATAGGTAGACTACCGTCCATCGGAGACTCACCTCAGATTTGTAATTTGTTCGGCTAAAAGCTCTTCCCTTCCCTTGGCACTTATTGGTTCTCACGATGTATGTTTCATAATCTATAAGCCTGCTATGTTTGGGGTCTATCACGTTGCTATGTTCAGTGACCGATACTCTTTTGTAAAGCTCTCTCTTATCGCTTTGGATAAAAGTGTCTGCTAAATGAATAAATGTAAAATGTAATGTATATTATCCCTGTGAGCCCGTACGTATCATATTTGATACATACATTTCTGGAGCTCATTGCATCACCATCAAACGTAAACTTTGCATGAAACCCTTTTGCATGAACTCTTTTACATGTATGCTTCCCCGTAGTGGACATACTTCGCTTTCCCAATGTTTGGATGTGTGCTTTTTCTGTCATTCAAAGTGGGTCGCATCGTGCGAGCGCACATCTGTGATACTCACCATCAAGAAACTTAGCCATTTCATAGTTTTATGGTCAGAATTTCTCTAAATTACTTAGCAATAATTTTAAATGGACAGTTAGTTTGTCCTTCAAATGTTGTATTACTCAGTTTTATAATTACAGTTTGTAGTTATATCGAGCAGAAAGTCGGTGTATCAAATTTGATACTTTCGGTATTTGGCCAAAAATCAACAATTGTTATGGGTATATCTGTCCAGTGTTTTACATGGATTATGTCTTCCATAGGCCATCATGCAGTGTTTGGATGAGTTAAATACACAATTTATAGATTGAAATGGGTTCAAGAATTTCACTTAGACTATCCATATTGGCTGATCACTGATCACCAGTCATTTTTTTAATACCTGTTGTATCAAATGTGATACAAAAATATATTTTTTTTAGCATTTCTTTTTGTCAAATTTCTTTTTACATTTTGTCAAAGGGCCAAATAAATAGTTCATATCCAAAAAAATAGAATTTTCTGACCATTCTTTCATAGTTCAGGGCTTACAGGGTTAAATTCTTGAACAATGTGGTTTTGGCAATGAAGAAAGGGTGTTTTCAAACATATTGCAGCTTACAGTACGTATATACTGTATATTTTTTATCTGGCAGACGTGTAACTGTTTCTCAGCTGTTACTTAGCTGAACATCTACAGTCCAATAGTGTATCTTTGTCATTTATCAGGCTCAACACAACAATCAGTCACTTGGATTCATCAATAGACACTCAGATTCAGCTGAATAGTACAATTGTGTGCACCCACCCCTCCCACCCTCTGAACCATCAGTTTAAGAGGTCAGCACCCTCTGGCCAGCAGAAATGCATTTGACCACATAGAACAAATTCAAACATCAAATTGTTCCTTGTTTTGACTATTTCAGTCAAGACACTCATGTGATTAATTGAGAATAGAACATTTATTGATAACCATGATATGTAATACATTTGACTTTGGCAGAGTGGAATTTCTAAAGGGGAGGCCCTCCTTACCGCCTCGAGCGACACATATGTGCATACATATGACATGAGGCATGGAGCAATAGATATATATAAAATCCCCAAACATACGACCACTCCGCCGGACTATGTGTAGCGGATCAACACTGCTCCTGGCCTTGACATCCCACTTAGTGGCGAAAAACAAGTGTTTTTCTGGATGCTTAGGTCATGATAACATTAACTGATTATACCATGTGTGCATATCTTTCGTGTTACATACCATCTGATGTGCGGTTTACCGGGCCTTCCCAAGCGCACGTTCCGTACAGACCATTGCTGAACGGAAGGTGAACATGTGGTTAGCCGAATCCACCGACCACCTCTCCTGTACCCTTCTCATCCGACCTGCGACCTCTGAAGAGCTGCCCCTCTGTGCTCGTCAGCAACCCATCATGGATGTACGCAAAGGCAGCTGATGCTGGAACACGAAAATATGATACTAATGTAAATTCAATGTGTCAGCAACGCACTTGCTGTTCCCTGCCGGTAACCAGGGTATCTCCGCAGATATCCCAACTCGCACGCTGGCTTCTGATCGTTACCTACTGCATCAGATGCACGTCTGTGGATCACCAGTGCCGAGCCGAGATCTTACGGAAACATTCTACCATGACGTATGGGGAGTCAGATGGCTCAACGGGTTAAGGCAGTGGTCTTCAACCCTGGTCCTCAGGACCCACTGTCCTGCATGTTTTAGATGTTTCCCTGCTCCAACACACCTGATTCTGAAGCATGGGTCGTTATCTAGCTCTGAAGAATCCTGGTAAACGATCATGCATTAGAATCAGGTGTGTGGGAAGGGGGAAACATCCAAAACATGCAGGACAGTGGGTCCTGAGGACCAGGGTTGAAGACCACTGGGTTAAGGCGTTGGCCTCATGAATGGAAGGTTGTGAGATCGAGCCCCCGCTGTGGCTATATGACTTTGTGTCCTTGGGCAAGGCACTTCACCCTACTTGCCTCAGGGAGAATGTCCCTGTACTTTGTGAAGGAAACTTCCTGATTGAAGACGTTGTAAGGATACAAAGTTAGGTAGTTTGTTAGATACAAATTTATTGAACCTTTCACAAGAAACAGAGTATTGCAATAATATCATATGAAACAGACAAGACACACATAAAACAGAATTCTGTGGCCTGGTCTCGAAGACACTTGTAGTTCTAGAGAGCCGGCCCCGAGCCTAGTCAAGGCATTGCATATATTATCACCCAACAGTTGTGAACTCCCCCCTCTCCATCCCATTGTCCTGGTGTGGGGAGGGGGAAAGGCCCGAGCCAAAAGGTGGTCTGGCCAACCACGTCCATCCCACGTCCACGTCTGGGTGGAAACGGCTTGTTTGAAGTTGTCCAGGGGTGTCACATCTCCAAGGGGGGGGAAAGGGGGGGACCTGTTGTCTCCCAGCCGTTCTTTGTCTCCAATCCACTGTGGATGTGAGGAGCATCCTTTGCCAGTTGACTAGCACCTCCAATGGAGAGTGGTCACCCAGACCTTCTGTCTACGAGCGCAACATTTGCATTGGTAGAATAAGCAAGACATCGCCCTGTCTGTGGGGAGGTGTTAACTTTTGGTGTGGGCCTCTGACAAGAATGTAAATCACCATATGTCCGTGCAGTTCTCAAAACACCAATCCAACTTATAGAATTCAACAATCTGACCGTACAACTATGGAACAACAAAATACGGTCAGGACAACTTACTGTAAGTCGCTTTAGATAAAAGCGTCTACTAAATGAATAAATGTAAATGTATGTCCGGTAACCTCTCAACCATACAGGGCAGGTTTACAGCTACCTCCAGAAACTCAACCTCTAGCACACGACGGTGACCCCAAAGCTGTCCACGAGGCTGTATATGCACCCAATGTAACTACATGAATCAGAATGAGCAACAAAATGTGTCGGCAGAGCGCCCACCGCTATAGTGATTTTTCATCCTCTCATCCAAGGGGCAGGTTTACGGCTACCTCTAGAGACCCATTCCTCTAGCACCCGTCGATGACCCAGGATGTGATGCGAGGAGTATGTCTCAGATGTAAATGATCGAACAATGTGTTGGCCGATAATTTGCCGTTCCCTGGAGTACAGGGCATCTCTGGAGATATCCCGATTCAGAACTATGGATTCTGATTGATGCGATCAATTCAGAGCACGTCTGCGGATCACCATATCTGAACCAGGATCTAAAGAGATATTCTATCTTTATGGGTTAAAAAGCCAACCCAACCACCATCTGCAATAACGTGCTGCCATCCTTACTGTCCGCATGGCCACAAACTCCTTTCATAACAAGCTCAGACCTCTGAGCTCCCACTATGTCCGTTACATTGGGCCGTACGTAGCGCTCATACGCCGCCGAAGACCAACGCCCCATCGCTTTTAGCATAGCTGTTGGCACTTTGGACAATTCCCAGGTAGCTACCCCCAATCCTCTAGCACCCGTCGGTACCTGACCCAACCACCATCTTCAATACTTATTTATACACTAACATCATTACTTGGCCGCATGGCCGCAAGCTTCTTTCATGGCACATACACATCTGAGCTCCCGTTATGTCCATTAGGGCGTACATAGCGCTCGTACGCTTCGAAGACAGATGCCCCATAGCTTTTAGCGTGGCTGTGGGCACTCTGGATGATGTCTGGATGATGCCCAGGCGGCCACCCCAATCTGAAATCAGCGAGTTGTAGATGGCTCTGGGGACAATCCACAGCAAGCGTGCAGAGCGTCCTTGAGAGAGTCCTTGTGCAACCAGGATCTCGTTGTGGCCTTGCCGACATCTGTGATGGAGAGGGGGTCAGATGGCGTCGCCCAGGAGCGACATAGTAGGTTTCATGACATAGAAGAAGTGGGCAGAAAGTGCACAATTACTTTGAGCAATCAAAATGAGTACCTTAGCATGCAGCATCAGTTTGTAATATTTCAAGACAACGTGAACATATCGCATAAGCATGTGCAACCTGCGCACACTAATGAGAATCCAACACAGTGCATCAGACAGCTTGTCGACAATGCATGGCTGGGGGCAGCCGAAACAACCTCCCTGAGAAGCAGGCCAGCAGCGTGCCTCACCGCCTTAATCACTTTCCCAGCCAAAAGCACAGAACGGGGATGAGCGTCCCCACAAAAGCTGCAAGCGTGCAGAACCCTACAGTCGGCAAGTGACACACACACTACCATTGAATTTAAAGCACAAAGGTGTATCGGAGGAGACGTTCACCTTCCTCCCACCAATCCAGCAGCCGTAGCTGAAACGCTGGAAGCCGACCCCCATCTGTACGCCAGTGCCCAATTCTATTAATTCTCATTCCACTTCACTGCATCACCTTAAATTGCACTTTCAACGTGGTTGTACCTTGTTACAATGACGATAAAGATCTATATATAGTGTGGACAATATAATGCGTTTTACCTTGCCAAGCCAACCAACTGTCAAGTGATTCCAGAGCTCAGGTAGCAAACACATTGACTGATTGTCTCTGACGTCATCATTAGCCTGAATGTGGCTAAAAGCGAATCCTAAAACATGGCACCGGAATTTTAGATCCACGTCCTTTTCGTAGCTCAATAACTAGCGACAACTTGCAATACATCAAACAATCACAACAGTTAGCATGTAGACACTTACACCTTAATGCTATCAAATGTTGCTTGCGATCAACACTGAGAAAATATACGAAATATTACTTATAGGTTTACCTGTTTACCTGTTCCTGTTTACCTGTTACCTGTACCTCAAGTTCAGATTCAGATTACTTTATTGATCCCGAGGGAAACTCCTTTGTATCAACGGCACACAGTCTCGCAAAGCACACAAGGGTAAGGGTGTGGGGTAAAAGATTAGAAAGTGTACACAGGGATAGGGGGTGGGGTCAATAACAATAAGTAAAAAAAGGTGGGTGAGGTGAATCCTCCCAGGGAGCATAATGATTATGTACAGAAGCTATACATTTACAATTATACAGTATTGGTCTTGTATAATATACAGTATTGTATTAGAATGTACATGATTTTCAGTTTTTGTACAGAATGTGCAGAATGTACAGCAGAATATATAGGATGTCCAGGATAAAGTGCAGGTTACAGACTATACCCTTATAATCAATACAATTCAATTACAATTATGCAGGTAATTGTGATGTACAGGATTTACAGTTATTTGCAGCATATACAGGATATACAGGATTTGCAGGTTATTAGCAAAATATACATGGTTATATACAGTTGTACCAGAATATTGCCAAATATGTTCGGCAACCAGGATTCACTGTCTTTGAGGACATAGGCAGGTCCCCGCGATCGACCACCTGTGGATCGACCAAGTCCAAGGAACATAGCAAAATTGAAGTTTTATCTGCATTTGTATCTTGACCAATGTCACATCTGTACCTGCGAGGATGAAGGTCTAATACCCCGCACTGCGTCCGAACAGGAGGTGGACGCCGCCAGGGCGGGACTTCACACTGGAACTCCAGCCTTTGCAGGTGCCTGGGAAAAAATACTCTATTTTGTTTCTTAGTCCCCCCCCCCGGAGCGCTTGGATTAGTAGAAGGAAACGCTCTCAGTACTCCATGAAAAACGAGTTCCCTAAAGTTACATCCGCTAATGTAATCACCCCGTCCGTATGAGTGTAACAGTTGTAGAATGGTTGCTCTCTTAATGAAGGCTATCACAATGCCAGGCTTCAGGATCTGCACATTTATTTTCTATAAAAGAGCAGTGGAGGGCACAATTAGCATACACACAGGCAGGTAGGTTCTCCCTCTCTGTTAGTCCCCCTAACAAAAGTTCTCCAATCTTTTTTTTCTTTTTTTTAATAAAGTAAACATAAACACTATTGTGAATAAAATAAATTATCTTAAAATAAATAACCAAAATAAATTAATTTCACATTCAATGCAGTCCTTATAAGCATAAACAATCATTACAAGAAAATGTTTCAACAATGCAACATACCTATAAAAGAGCAGTGGAGGGCACAATTAGCATACACACAGGCAGGTAGGTTCTCCCTCTCTGTAAGTCCCCTTAAACAGACCAAACGATATGCAAAAAAAAATTAACTAAAATAGCGGACCATTTAACGGACATTAGAAACGTTTCCTAGCAACAACTTTTAAGTAGACACCTAGCAAAACATTACATACAATTTCGCCAAGATTAAATTACTTAAAAATGCAAAGTTAGCAAGAAACGGGAGAGAGCAACAAACACATCTTACCCTGACAAAAGTTCTCCAATCTTTTGCCGGGAAAAAGCAATGACATCACCGATGTGTCTTGCTGTGTGCAATGTTAATTAAGACCCCCCTTACTGCAGAGTAACTCGGAACTATTTAAAACACCTCTCATCATAAAAACAGCGATATCAACAGACATGTAAATGGTTTTATGACAAAAAAATAACACATACAGGTTTTGAGAATGTTCACAAAAATAAAATAAAATAGGCAACAAATTGACTCAGCTACATACACCCCCCTGAACTTCACAAAACAGTTCCAGCATGAGGTAATAGCTAAACCTTAGGTAACAGTTATTCTCTAACACACAGCCCTACGTGCAACATGTAAGCTTCCCAACCTAAAGGGAAAGTGACATAAAGAAATTGGCCAGATTTCTATACTGTCAACTCGCTGAAGAAAGTGCCCAAAACACAATCTTGTACTGATGATAGAATAACTCTTCCAACTTTCGAGCTTAACAAAAAAATAAAGGACTGTACATTCACAGTGAACAGTCACATGGCTATCATAATGACAACCATCTATGAGTTACATGAATAAAACTTTGGCAAAGTCACTGACCAAATTGCTTGTCTGTGTGTTTCTCTGCGTCATGTTTTGGATCCATCTGTTAACTGGCTTAACCAACCTGCCCACCCTTGTCTTAACACGACCCATTGAGTCACTCTGTGAAGGCTGTAAGACAGTTATTTCTTCTTTGGCCACATGACTTTCTTGCTGGCTATCGCGTGATTTAGGCCGCTCTACACTAGTCGCTGCTGTGATACTGCTGGCCCCATCTGTCTCAATACAAAGATCTGTATTGTCTCCAACACTCTGACTCCCTCCAACATTCACATCTAGCCCTGTAGTCTCACTTAGAGCTACCACAACACTGTCACTCTCTGGTGACTCCTCCTGAGAGTTAGACTCAGGGTCCTCATGGCGCATTAGAGGGGATTGAAGCGTTGGTTGCTTTATCTCTGAATAACTAGAATTTGTCTCTGCTACCCAGTTGGCCGTGCGTTCTGACCGGTCAAACTCAGATCCAGTCACCAAGAGGCTGTCCTCTGCTTCACTGTGTTCTTGACTTGGGTTGGAACTACTGTCAAAGGACGAGGTTGTCTCATGATTCACCTCCACTGGCAAGAAGTTGGCTTGCAAAATCCGGTTCCTGTGGACAATTTTCTCCTGCCCAGTGTCGGGGTGCTTGATACGGTAAGTGTGACACTGAGAGTCTATGAAAACTACTGTGTAGAGGACAGACTCCCACCTATCAGCCAGTTTTCTGCGACCGCGTGCACACCTGTTTGCCACAAGAACCCGATCTCCCTCCTCAATGTCTGTGCCTTTTGTCTTTCTGTTGTACAGATCTGCCTGACGCAACTGACTGGAAGTGGCATTGACTTGGGCCAACATGAGAGCCTCCTTGAGATCGTCTTTCATTCTCTTAACATAGCTGCTGTAGTCCGTGATATCATTGTCTCGCTCGACGTTGTGAAACATAACATCTACTGGCAGTCTAGGAATCCGTCCATACATCAGATAAAAGGGAGCGTAGCCAGTTGACTCATGGGCTGTACAGTTATATGCAAAGGTTAGCGTTTGCAACATCTGTGGCCACTTCTGCTTATCCCTGGGGGGTAAGGCCCTGATCATATTCCCCAAGGTTCTATTGAATCTCTCAGTGTGGCCATTCCCCATGGGATGATACGGAGTTGTTCTTGATTTCTTTACACCAGCAATCTGTAACAAGTCCTGAATCAGCTGACTTTCGAAGTTTGCACCCTGATCTGAATGGATTCTTTGTGGGAACCCATAGACACAAAAGTACTTGTCCCACAACTGGCGAGCAACTTGCTTTGCAGACTGATCAGGGCATTTGAAGGCGTGGGCCATTTTAGTAAAATGGTCGGTCACCACTAGTACATCCACACTCTTCCCCTTGGAATCTTCTGCGGACCAAAAGTCCAGACACACCAGTTCTAATGGTCGTGTGGTCTTGATACTGTGAAGCTGGGCTCTCCCCTCAGGCTCCAATGTCTTACTGACAACACAGCGCTTGCAGCATTTCACATGTTCCCTGACATCACGTTCCATCTCGGCCCAAAAGAACCTCTGCCTTGCAAGGTGTAAAGTCCGACTCTGCCCCTGATGGCCTGCATCATCGTGAACGCCACGCAAGATATGTCCGACAAAGGAAGAGGGAACAACATACTGGTGACATTTTCTTCCCGTCAATTAATCCTTACGCACTCTGTACAGCACACCATCAAGTATTGTCAATTTCTGCCACTGCTTCAGGGTCTTGAGCACCTGCAATGACAGTCCAAATCTTTCTCTTCGTGATGGCCGTCTCCCACGAGTGACGAAAGCAATGACTTGTGATAGTGTTATGTCATTCATTTGTTCATTTTGGAGCTCTCGTAGTGAGAACACAGGCAGACTGTCCTGTCCTGGTGGGACTAGATTCTCCAAGTCTTGAGTGAGCCAAGAAACCACCCGTTGTCTAGAACCCAGGTCCCATTCAACGTGGCCTTCCAAAACTGCAGACACATCATCATCAGTAAGAGAAAGACGATCCAAGCTCTCTGATGAAATTGGGAGTTTGACACTCTGAAGATTGGCACAGACCCTGTACGCCTCTTGGACCACATTCTCTTGAACTTGTTGAGACTCATCCACCAGCACTCCATATGGCTCCTTCATGAGCCTCTGACAGACACGGTATTGGGCAAAGGGCTGCCTGCTCAAAGCATCAGCTACAATGTTCTTGCTGCCAGGTATGTACTTGATGTTAAAGTTATACGGTGCCAGCTTGGATATCCACCTTTGCTCAACTGCATCGAGTTTAGGCTTTGTAAGAATGTACGTGAGTGGATTATTGTCCGTCCAAACAGTGAAGGTGTGCCCTTTAAGCCAATGGCTAAACTTGTCACAAACGGACCACTTCAGTGCCAGGAACTCTAGACGGTGAGCAGGGTAATTTCTTTGAGCCCGGTTGAGTGCTTTGCTGGCAAAAGCGATGGGACGTGCCTTACTTTCGCCCTCTTGAACCTGAGATAATACAGCACCTAGGCCATCTAGAGAGGCATCTGTAGACAGAAGGAAGGGTCGGCTGAAGTCAGGGTGTGCAAGTGTGACAGATTCCATAAGTGCAGTCTTCAACCGTTCAAATGACAGACTGTGCTCTGATTCCCAATCACTGGGATGTAACTTCCTGAATGCAGCAGCACCCCGAGCATTTCCTTTCTTTCCTTTCGGTGCTGCAGTCAATGCAAACAAAGGCTTTGCAATGCAAGAACAATCAGGTATGAACTGTTGATAGTACATGATCATACCAAGGAATGACCTGATTTTCTTCTGCGAAGGTGTGACGCCATCCTCCATCATGAGATCAGCCTCCGTCACAGAAGCAATGGCATTGACCTTCTCAGGGTCAGTTGACACGCCACGTTCGTCCACAATATGACCCAAGAATTTCACACTCCTCCGAAGAAGTTGACATTTCTTGGGAGCCAACTTTAGTCCATGTTCACGAAGCCGGCTGAAGACAGTGTCAAGTCTCTTGAGAGCTTCGGCTTCGTTTGGGGCATACACTAGCACATCATCCAAGTAGCAGAGAAGAGTCAGAAAGTTCTGGTCACCAAATATACTCATCATGAGACGCATGAAGCTTGCAGGACTGTTACATAGACCCTGCGGGAGCCTGTTGAACTCATAGAGCCCCATGGGTGTGGTGAAGGCTGTGAGCTTCTTGTCTTCCTCTGCCATGGTGACGTTGTAATAGCCAGAGGTGAGGTCCATAGCACTGAATATGGCATTGCCTCCCAGAGCTGCCAGACAGTCAGATTGATGGGGCAAAGGATGCGCATCCTTGGTCGTACGGGCATTTAACCAGCGATAGTCCACGCATATCCTGAGGTCCCCATTCTTCTTCCAAACAAGCACAAGTGGAGACGCCCACTCGCTGTTGGACTTGCGAATGAGCTCACGTTCCTCCATCTCTGAGAGAACCTGTCGGAGCTTATGATATTGCCCTGGTGGCACCCGCCGGTATGGGAGTCTGAAAGGACGCTCATCAGACAAATGGATGCGATGGACGAAATCCTTAGCCAGCCCACAATCAAGTTTACCCCTTGAGAAGACGTCTTCGTACTTCTTGATCAGTTGCAGCAACTGTGATTTCCAGTGATCTGACACCTCGCAGGAATCAATATCCAGATCATCCAATCCGATGTCGTGCAGACTGTCTTGAAAACTGGGACATGAGGGTGGGCTGGGAATGTCAGATGTTTTACCATCCACTGTCTGGTTCTGCACTGTGATTTTATCGGCTGGACTTTGCTCAGGGGTCATATTCAGATCCTCGATGGCTATGCAGGTGGACACATCCGCCACTTTGGTGTTCCGCTTTAACGTGACAATCTTGTCAGAGGTATTTAGAATCCTAACAGGGACCCATCTGTCACCGTTCATGGAGGCAACCGACCTACAAACCATTATGTTTTTGTTGTGAGTTTGTACTTTTGTTGGCTCAACCAGAATGGCACTGCCTTCAGAAAGAGGTGACACTGCAGGTAACTTGCTCCAGACCAGGTGTTCTTGCTTTGGGAGAAGAGTCACCGCCTGTGTTAATTTGGCAGTCCCAACAAAGTCTGGTAATGTAGCACCCCTCCATCTGTTGATGCCAGACAACATGTTAAGAAACTGCATTATCTCAGGTGCGTTTGCGGACTCAGGTCTACTCAGAACTTGCCAGAAGTGGGGGGACTGTTTGAACTGTGTCATAAGGTGTTTGATGACATTTGTACCCAGGATCAACTGGTCTCTCTGCCCAGGGACCACCAAAGTAGGCACACTGAACACGCAGCCATACACTTCCATTTTCAGGTTGTGGATGCACTTTGGCTTGACTTGAATCCCACCACAGCCAACAAGAAACATATCAGTATGAACACATTGGGGCTCTGATGCTGCTCCAGCATCCTTAAGCAACTGTTCAGCCTCTTCGCTAATGGTGCAGGCCATCGAGCCAGTATCTAGCAGAGCTTGCAGTGAAACCTTATCATCCACTTTTGCACTGACGTAAAACAGACTGTCAGCTGTATCAAGCTTGGTTATATTTTGGAACAATAAAACAGTACCAGGAGGAGCAACTTTTATGCTCTTTGCATACAAAGATTGCATGTCATTTTCATCTCTGGAGTTGAGGGTTTTGTCGCTGTCACTCACACTGTCCCCTCTCAGGTGTGAGTGACCTAGTTTCCCTGGGCAGGTGCGCTGCCATCTCTCTGCCCAACAGTGGCTTTAGGACAGTCCTTTCGCTGATGTCCTACTTCCAGGCATCCCAGACATCTCCTCTCTCTCATGCAATGTGTTCGTGTCGCGTGAGAACTGTTACCACAGACTCTGCATGGGGTGAAACGGTCTGAAGGGGAAAATTGAGGTCCTGCAGCCCCAGCAGGCTGACTGGTACGCTCTAACACTTTCTCCAACATGCTTAAGACCCGTTCCAGAGCACCTTGTTCGGATGCAGTTGCTTCACTTGACTTGGTTGGGTTATTGGTGACGCACTTGGCTGTGTTTACTTGAGCAGCTTCGGGTTCTGGGGCACCAATCGCTGTTACAGCGGTAGCTACTTGGAAAACATTTGCTTTAGCCGTGTTCATGTTTGAAATTTCTACTTGATGTTCCCTTTGATGTTCATCTATCGCCTCCTGCACCTCTATGAGTGTCCATCTACTTGTTGGCTTACATTTGAAGACACATGCCAGACTAGAATCAGGACAGGTGCGGATGAACATCATAGCTATCTCTGAGTCAATATTGTCCATTTTGCCTCCCTGGCGCTTCAAGTGCCTATCTGCCGCTTCAGCAGCTGTATTCAGCCTGACCCAATAATCAACCACTGTTTCCTTTGCTTTTGGTTGAGTGGCATAGAAATCTGCCAGTGGTAAACAGGAACCAGGGGCTTCGCTAAAATAGCGTCTCAATATACTATAGATAGTCTCAGGGCCAGACGATGAGCTGCTTTTTAACCCCACTTTGACAATACTTTTTGCTTTGCCAAGCAGACGGCTCAGGATCTCGTCTTTATGTTCATCGGGGGAAAACCCTTTCTTAAGCAAGTACCGCTCCATTATGTCAATCCATTCGTGGATCGAATATTTGTCATCTTTATCACCACGATACATGGGAGGCTCCTTGATATCAGATTTGACTACCAGGTTTACTTTAGAAAGGTCAATGGTTGTGTCTGATGCCTCTACTCTAGCTGGTTTAGCTGGGAGAGGCTGCTTTGGGGTAAGTGGAGTCTGACTGGACAGCAAGCGGCTGGCTATTGATTCGCCTATCTGACTTCCCAATTCACCAATGAGGTCACGTAACTGTTGGGTAGTGTTCTCATTGTCAGCATTAGGGGTGGAAAACTGAGGCTCAAGTGGGGGAATATCAGTGACATCATATAATGTGTCCTCACTGGTAAACCTTACAGATCTACTTTGAACCACCCCATCTGCATTAAACCACCCTCTTCCTCTCCCCACATTTGGTGTGAAAACATTAAATGTATCTTGGCCCCTGCCTGCCATATCTCACAATACATAAACAAGAGTGTAGCAAAAAAAAAATAACAAAAAATTAACATGCAAATATGAATATTTTTGCGTAAGGAATTGGTTATTCTTAACACTGTGTTTAAACAAGATAGCTTATTAGCAATCCATTCAGCAACTAACAAAATCCACAAGTCTACCAACTTGGCACCTAAGAAGTCACGAGCACACAGCTGACCCTCGGCGATCGGCGGCGGCTGACCAGTGGATCCGGGTCACGGCACCAGTTTTATGTAACAGTTGTAGAATGGTTGCTCTCTTAATGAAGGCTATCACAATGCCAGGCTTCAGGATCTGCACATTTATTTTCTATAAAAGAGCAGTGGAGGGCACAATTAGCATACACACAGGCAGGTAGGTTCTCCCTCTCTGTTAGTCCCCCTAACAAAAGTTCTCCAATCTTTTTTTTTTTTTTTTTATATAAAGTAAACATAAACACTATTGTGAATAAAATAAATTCTCTTAAAATAAATAACCAAAATAAATTAATTTCACATTCAATGCAGTCCTTATAAGCATAAACAATCATTACAAGAAAATGTTTCAACAATGCAACATACCTATAAAAGAGCAGTGGAGGGCACAATTAGCATACACACAGGCAGGTAGGTTCTCCCTCTCTGTAAGTCCCCTTAAACAGACCAAACGATATGCAAAAAAAAATTAACTAAAATAGCGGACCATTTAACGGACATTAGAAACGTTTCCTAGCAACAACTTTTAAGTAGACACCTAGCAAAACATTACATACAATTTCGCCAAGATTAAATTACTTAAAAATGCAAAGTTAGCAAGAAACGGGAGAGAGCAACAAACACATCTTACCCTGACAAAAGTTCTCCAATCTTTTGCCGGGAAAAAGCAATGACATCACCGATGTGTCTTGCTGTGTGCAACGTTAATTAAGACCCCCCTTACTGCAGAGTAACTCGGAACTATTTAAAACACCTCTCATCATAAAAACAGCGATATCAACAGACATGTAAATGGTTTTATGACAAAAAATAACACATACAGGTTTTGAGAATGTTCACAAAAATAAAATAAAATAGGCAACAAATTGACTCAGCTACATGAGCAGTCAGTGCATGCAATCCATAGATTTATATAACTAGATAGGGTATTGGAAAATGGCGGCCGTTGATTTCAATGAAGTTGCTCACCTGGCGCATACGCGGAAAAAGTTTTTTGACTTCCTGGTTTACTTCCGCAGTATGGGGAATGGAATGATGGGAGGCTGATGACGCTCTGGGGCAATGAGAACGAGCACGTCGCGTTCTGGACACGCGCTGCGCGCTCATGAGTGCTTGTGGAAGAGTTTGACCGATAATGACGAATCTACACAATCAAATGATGGATTTATAGGACACATCAACCGATTATGTTTTCATAGTCATGGTTTTAGACTATACGAGGTTAATTCGTCTTGTTTGTTTATTTTTTAGTTAAGTACGGATAAAACGAGTCATTTTTATTAAAGTTAATCTGCAATAAAAAATAAGGGATTCTCCACAATACAAGCTGTCATATTTATCAACCAGATGCCGGTAGTCAAATCTGTTTTGTCTATCAATGATCCCGTGTGTGATATAGCCTACGACTTCTTGTCAGATTAAGTTTAAAGTTCTTATCGTTTTATAGGCTGTATCGGCACATTCAAACAGGCAAGTCTTTCTTATTAAGCGTTGTGCAGCTTCTCTGTTTCTTTTACAGCTACGTGATATAGTTTGTATATTACCTGAGTCATGGAAGGAGCTCCTGGACATTAAGTGTAATTCCTAGCCTGGTATGTTTTTATAGTCGACCCTAAAACAGTTTTCTCCTGTACTGAGATGTCAGAACCTATACTGAGCCACATGCTACTGAATAAATAAATACAAATTCCGTTGCGTGGTGTATTTAACATAATTAGGTGTTCCTATGCAAGGCTTTATAATGAAATAAGTTCAGACTTTTCAAAGTAATTATGTGATTTTACTGAACAAATAACGAACATAACATAACAAAAACAACAGACTTGCGACAGTGGCTGAACAGGGTAATGTTCCCGAGACACAGCGGGACCGCGCTTGGGAGTGTAGGCGCACGGCTGTGACGTCACCATAAGAATAAGACTTTGCGGGGGCTTTTCTGGCCTTTAGAATTTTTTTGACGGTTTAAAAGTCCATGACTTAAAAATATGGAATAAAAAGATTTGGAATTAATAGTGGTTACAGCTGTAGGTGTCCTGAGAACCCTTTTACAGGCTTCTCTTTTACTATTACGGTCTATGGGAAAAATGCTTTCTGGGCCCCATGGGTATTTTATGTTGCAATACCAGGAAGTGGCCACCGGGAAAAATCGGCGTGTCTGCTGAGAGGCAGACCCGGGGCTTGATGCAATCCGACAGACCTTACTCTGGAATCAGGCAGCTAGTATTGTTACCAAACACTCCACTGCAGATGCAGAGGGATTAGACATAGCAAGCCCTGATGTGATCACGAAACACTGCGGAACAAGAACACAACATGGTAGCAATAACAAACCCAACATGGTAGCAATAACAAACCCAACATGGTAGCAATGACGAACCCAACACAGTAGCAATGACGAACCCAACACAGTAGTAATACAGAACCAACAGTACTGATCATTAGACAGTCGGGATGAGTGTTCATATCCGTGCAGCCTTTAAGGCTGTCTTACCGGACGAGGCCCAATGGTCTTGCACTAGCCGAGTCAGGAGTGTTCATGGTTGATTGCTTGCACTACCTGAGTGCTTGTGCTGCTAGTGCATGTGTGAGAGAGTGATGACAGGTTCTGAGGTGTATCAATGAGTGATGATGTATACTGAGGTGTATAAATGGTAATGTATACTGGTTTGTATGATAAATTATGATATGTAATTATATAAGACTGAGTGATGATGACGAGGGCTGCCAGATTGTCATGCCTGAACTCGCTGCGCCCATGAAATACTTAGTAAATTACCTCAGTTTTGTATCCATCTAGAGCAGACAAATAGGCTGGTTGTGAGTGAAGAAAACCCTTTCAGGTTTCAGTGAACGTATAGAATGTTCTGCACCTGTATGTGGTCTTTGTCATTTAAGGGTGATTGATGCCAAAGAAAATATTGGTCAAGGATTTGACAATAAAGTTTCATTCTATACATCAAAGTGTCAACAAATACATGTAGTCACATGTTCAATGCTTTATTAAGTATGTAGTGGACTTGAAAGGTGCATCTACAGACCCTTTCCCAAAAATTTGAATATCGTGGAAAAGTTCATTCATTTCCATAATTCCTTTAAAAAAGTTATCTTTTCATAGATTATAGATTCAGGGCCCACAACTTAAACAATTTCAAGTATTTATTTGTTTATTTTTACATATTTTGGCCTTCCAACTAAAAAAAAAACATGAAAAATTTGAATACTTTGAAGAAATCACCATTTACTTCTAAGAAAGCAAGAGCAAGTTGAAGTCACAGCAAGTTAGCGTGAAAGAACATCCTTATAGAGTTGGTAAATTAGACAGCGTTCATCCACCCTGGGACCGGAAAGTTTCAATCAAGACTGTAGAAGCTAGCGCCTTGATTTGATCTACGAAGCACCCTTTTTGGAATATTACGGTCTGTTCCTTTATCCCTTCTTTCTTTCTATCTAGTTCTGTTTTAGCTAAGCATTGTACTGTTATTGTCACTTGTCATAGGTAACAACAAGTTAGTTTTAGTTCTAGTTATATTTTTGTAGTTGTCATAAGAAGCACTCTTTTGGAATATTACGGTCTGTTCTGTTTTTTAGCTAAGTATCGTACTGTTATTGTCACTTGTCATAGTTAAAGGTAACAGTTAGTTAGTTTTAGTGGTATTTTGCAGTTGAAAGCAGGGCCATTGAGAATAGATTTGTGTTGATTGGGCGGTGATTCTGATCAGCAATCGAGAGTAGCAGCTGGACTAATCACTTAGACCGATACTGAAAGTGTCTTGAAAAAAAAAAAAGTTGACAATTTTTGAACCCTTTTGATTATACCCTAGTGTCACCATAAGTCATCTTAACATCCCTGTGCACTACACTATCCGGAGGCACAGGTTCACTCTAAAACGTAAACGGTGCACATCTAACCTTGTCAAAATACCAGCTTCCCCCTCTCACCTCCCATCACTCTCCATAGGGCTCTGGAATAGCCAGTCTGCTGTCAAGAAGGCCGACTTCATCCCAGCATTTGCATCCCAGGCCTCTCTCCATGCACTAGCACTAACTGAGACCTGGATCCGCCCTGAAAACTCAGCTACACCGGCGGCACTCTCAGTGACCCCTCCTTCTCCCACTCCCCGCGCCTCACCGGACGAGGAGGGGGCACAGGCCTCCTCCTGGCTCCTCACATCAAATTCACGTCCTCACATCAAATTCACGTCCTCACCTCTGTCACCTACTACCAAAGCATTCGAACACCATCATGTGATGCTTCTGGATCCCATCAAAGTTGCACTAGTGGTCCTCTATCGCCCCCCTGGCCCCCTAGCCGACTTTGTGGAAGAACTGGACATGCTCCTCTCTGCACTCCCCGACGATGGAACACCACTCGTAATCCTCGGTGACTTCAACATCCACCTAGAAGGATCACAGGCTGCTGACTTCTTGTCCCTTCTGACCTTGTTCGGTCTGGCGCTACTGGACACTCCAGCAACCCACAGGGCAGGAAAACAGCTTGATCTCATCCTGACACGAGACTGTATCGCGGACTTAACATCAGTAACCCCTCTACACATCTCAGATCATTTACTCATCCAACTCTCTGTCTCACTCCCTACAACCCCTCCCACTGCACCGCCACTTGTGACCTTCCGCCACAACCTTCCCTCTCACTTCTCCTCTGTGGTAACATCATCCCTGGGTCCCTTCGATGAGTTCACCTCTCATCCAACGGATGCAGCCACTGATGCACTACTATCAACTCTAACTACGTCCCTTGACACCCTCTGCCCCACGGCAACTAGACCTGCTCGGCCCTCTCCCCCCTGCCCGTGGCTATCTGAGGTCATTCGGAAATAGCGCTCCTCCCTCCGGGCTGCAGAGAGATTGTGGCGCAAGTCCAAGGATAATCAAGACCTGGACAAGTACCACTCCCTTCTCAAGACCTTTTCCACTCACGTAACGGAGGCAAAAACTGACTACTTACTGAAACAGGTGAACAACGCTACTAACCCCCACAAACTGTTCTCTACCTTTTCCTCACTCCTCAACCCTCCTCCCCCTCCTCCTCCTACTACCTTGACAGCAGACGACTTCTCTCGCTTCTTTGGGGACATCAGCAGTTCATTCCCTGAACCCTCCCTGCCTAATCACTCCCACACCTTGTCTGAACCCTCTACTTGCCTCTCCTTCTTTTCCCCCTTATCTGAAACTAGCATGTCTGACCTCATTCTCTCACACCGCCCCACCTCTTGCCCCCTTGACCCAATCCCCTCCCCTCTTTTCCAAACTATTTCTCCTTCTATTACTCCATTCCTTCTCCACGTCCTCAACTCCTCACTCACCTCTGGCACTTTTCCCTCAGCATACAAACAGGCTATAGTCAAACCCCTACTCAAAATACCACTCTTAACCCAGCTGTCCTCCAGAACCACAGACCAGTCTCACTGATACCCTTCTTCTCTAAAACAATTGAGCGTGCTGTAGCTAACCAACTGTCAAGCTTTCTTTCCCAGAACGACCTTCTGGACCCTAACCAGTCGGGCTTCAAGACCGGCCACTCCACTGAGACTGCTCTCCTGTCGGTTACCACGGCCCTCCAGTCTGCCAGAGCAGCCTCAAGGTCTTCTGTTGTCATTCTGCTGGACCTCTCCACAGCTTTCGACACAGTCAACCACCAGATCCTGCTCGCCACACTCGAAGAGATGGGCATCACTGGCACTGCGCTGAAATGGATTTAGGAAGATCCTATCAAGTCTCCTGGGGAGGAAAACATCTGGTACCCGCCTGCTCTCCACTGGGGTCCCACAGGGGTCCGTCCTTGGTCCGCTCCTATTCTCCCTATACACCACCTCACTCGGGCCCATCATCGCCTCCCATGGCTTCTCCTATCACTGCTACGCTGACGACACGCAGCTATATCTATCCTTTCCCCCAACTGATCAAGGGATATCGACCAGAATTGAGGCCTGCCTCTCTGACATCTCAGCCTGGATGACCAGACATCACCTCCAGCTGAACCCCACCAAAACAGAACTCCTCATCATCCCTGCCAAACCCTCAGTCACCCACGATCTCTCTATCACTATGGGATCTGCAACAGTGACCCCTTCATCCTCGGCCAGGAACCTAGGGGTCACCTTGGACGACGAGCTCTCCCTCACAGCTCACATTGCCGCAGTCTCTCGGTCATGTAGATTCACCCTCTACAACATCCCGCATCAGATTCATTCAAGATTCAAGACCCTGGTGCTGACCTTCCGGGCTGTAAACGGGACTGCCCCAACCTATATCAACTCTCTCCTCCAGCCCTACACCCCCACCCGTCACCTACGGTCATCTGCTGACAACCTTCTAGTGGTACCTCCCCTCAAGAGCGCCTGAGCGCAACACAAACTCTTCCACTGCCTGGCTCCCCAATGGTGGAATCATCTCCCCACCTCCATCAGAAGCACAGACTGCCTTCTCACCTTCAAGAGAAGGCTTAAAACTCACCTATTTAAAGAATGTAATGGCACTTAGGAATAGTATGGCACTTCACATAATCTAATGTGCTTTAGAACAATCTGTTGGTCCCCATATGGTGACTTTCCAGTGTTGTTTGTTGTATCTCTTGCTTTATGTTCACAATTGTTGTGTTATGCATTTATAGTTCTTCCCTTGGCACTTATTGGTTCTCATGATGTATGATTCACGATCTAAAAAACCGACTGTGTTTGGGGTCTATCACGTTGCTATGCTCAATGACTGATGCTCTTGGTAAAAGCTCTCTCTTGTAAGTAGCTTTGGATAAAAGCATCTGCTAAATGAATAAATGTAAATGTAAGAAATTAGGATCACATCAAATCAATCAAAATATGGTACTTTCTAAACAATATGTCAGTGTTTAATACTTGGGAATCCCTTTGCCTTAATCACTGCCTCAATGCGCCGTGGCATTGAGGCAATCAGCCTGTGGCACTGCGTGGGAGTTATGGAATCCCAGATTTTCTTGATGCTTGCTGTCAGCTTTTCTTTGTTTTTGGGTATGGTGCCCTCATTTTCCTCTTGATAATACCCCATAGATTCTCAATGGGGTTTAGGTCTGGCGAGTTGGCTGGCCAGTCAAGCACTGTGATGGCATGGCCATTAAACCAGGTTTTGGTGCTTCTGGCGGTATGGGCAGGGGCCAGGTCCTGCTGGAAGATGAAATCTGCATCTCCATACAGATCCTCAGCAGAAGGAATCATGAAGTCTTCTAAAACATTCTGGTAGACTTTTGCGGTGACCTTGGATTTAAGAAAACAGAGTTTACCAACACCTGCACTGGACATTGCACCCCAAATCATGACTGACTGTGGAAATTTCACACTTGACCTCAAGCAGCTTCGGTTCTGTTCCTCACCAGTCTTCCTCCAAACTCTTGGACCTTGATTCCTGAATGAAAGGCACACTTTACTTTAATCAGAAAAGAGGACCTTGGACCACTGGCCAAAAGTCCAGTCCTTCTTCTCTTTGACCCAGTTGAGATGCTTCCTACGTTGGCTCAGTACTGGACTGTAGTCCGATGCGAGCTAGCCAGCGTTTTCCAAAGACGTCAGTTTTTTACTTGTTTTCCGACATTTCACTGAGAGCATCCTGTAATTTTTCGAAATAAAAGATTGGTATTAATTATCGTATTTTTTTCGGCGGCCCGCGGCCCGGTACCAACTGATCCGCGGCCCCGGCCCACATTGGGTCAACGGCCCACCGAGACGATGCCAGGTATGCCAGATGGCCAGTCTACCCCTGGGTGTAAGTATTGTTGTTTATGTTTTGAGCATAAGAAACTTGTGTTATTTGCCCTGAATCCTGAAGCTGAATGAGAATGATTGATGTTGTGTTATGTAATGCCCTGTAGTGGATGATGAAAAGTACAAACAGGTCTGTGACCGTTGGTGTTCAGCACTGTACACCTACAACAGACAAGCTAGCAAACTGGGTAGCTTTGACTGGTAACAATCCACATCAAAGTTTTATATGTTCACTATGTGAACTATGGAACATACACAGAGTGTACAACATATACAACGTGCTCAAATGTAGGTTTACAGTAGTGCGAACTCAAGTGCGAAAGTACAGTATGTGTGCGTTGGGGGGTGGGGGTGATTTGAAGAGTAGTGATCTGAATTGAAGTAGCAGAAAACTGGTGTGAATGGGTGTTAGCACCAGTAAGGAATGCTGGAGCAGATAACAACAGTCACTCTACAGCGCTTCAGTATTCAAATCCTGCAAGAAAGGAACGCTTCGTAGACTTCCATCCAAAATGTCCATCATTCCCTTAGCATCTTCTATCCTCTGTCACCCCTCTGCTGTAATCCTACCACTGCTTTTGAAATAGTCACTTGTCCCTTAAACCTCAGATTTAATTAATCTGAATTATTCCGTTTTGCACTGAGGTGCCACTTGGGTCGTTGTCCACATTGTGTTTTGCCAAATAGCACCAGAGTCCTAACCCAGCTCCTTTCGCCGACCCTCTCTCTGTTCCTTTGAGCATCATTATTGTGCCACAGGCTTTGTGGGAGTTTGCATTGAGGAGACATTCCGGGTTTGTTACCTTCCTAATTTGCCAAATGAACGTGCAGTACAAGACCATGGATCTGCTTTATTAGCCTAATCAGCTCCCTAGCGGATAGGGGCAGAGCGTAGGATGACTTCTCGTGCCGTTAATAAGGTCCACTGCGGAGCTGTAGGTCTTGCAGCAATGACATCATGGTGGTGCCAGTCGTTGAAGTGCTGGTGTGCAACTGGCACAGTTGTGCTATTTCAGGATTTCAGGACTGAATGTGTGTGTTGGAGTCTGTGTAAGAGAAAGTGTCTGTGTGAGTTGGTGAGTGGAGAATGTGAATGAACAAAAGAAAGGGGAATTGTGCTGAGATGTATAAGGAAGAAAAAATGCTGACCGCCTGTGTGTGTGTTTTTGTAGATACAGTTATTGATTTAGAGGAATATGTGAGAATAATTCAGCATGTGTGCGAGCAGGGTTGTTTGGAAACATATCACACACTGCTGAGAATTTCTCTAAGGAAGTCTTTGTGGATGTATTAAAATGCACCATTGTGTGTCTAGGGCTGTCAACTCATCTCAAGGCCCTGGACAATAGCCACAGGAAAAAAGGGCCTCCATCCATAGCCAGACACAGCACTGTGATTCAAGCTTGCATGTAACAGCACCCAAGCAAGCAATCTTTCCCCATGGTAGATCCTCTGTCTCCCCCCCCTAGCATTCCTTTCTGCCTCTCCCCTGAACCTCTGCTGCCAGATACACATCCTTTTAGCACAAACGGACACTGTTTTGTTCCAGCCTACGCTCCCTACCTCTTTCATATCCCTGCTTACCTTTCTACCTACTTTATGCAGCTGACTTGGGGCTTTGTGCGCACATATGCTCAAACATGTACAGAAACAGGCATGCAGATGTTCATCAATGCATGCATGCATACAAACACACAGACACAAGTATAAACAAATGTACTAGTAGCCATACACATCACACAAATCAATGCACATCCTGTAGGTGCACAAAGATGCCCATGCGTGAAATACCCTATCTTATACTCTCTCTCACTTTCTTTCACTCATTCACTCACTCTCTCACAAACAAACATACATGCTATCTCTTTTCCTGCTTGTCTATAGCCTCATTTAAATGACAGCCGGTGTTAAATGAAAGCCGGGTTCTTTGATGAATGCCCCTCGAGCCAACAAAAAGGTTAGCAGTTATTAGAAATCGCTAGAAGCCTCCTGCTTTCATCATAGTCAATGGCCCCTATCACAGTCCTCTCTACGGAAACAAGTTCAGACAGATATGGAAGATGGAAAGAGTACCTACCACTGAGTTCTTGATTAAACTGGTTCTGCTCATAATCAAGCAAACAAGACAAGCAAAATATCTAATTTAACTCGCACGGCGGGCGGAATATCTATGTTGATATTATCAAAGTTGCGCCAAGCGAAAGGCGAGATGCGTTACTCAAAGATATATTAATTGACTGGTTGTGTTTTTTACTGGGTACTGGTGGTTTCTCTCTTCCCCTCTCCACTCTCTTTCCCCAGACTGGTCTGTCAGGAGATAATTCCTGCCTGCCTCCTGTTAAATTTTTTCACTTGGCCGCCTCATATTGATGAATTGCAATAGATGCTGACACCCATCAATATTCCTTGGTCTGGTAATAAAGCAGAGAAATGAGCCAAGGGGAAGTATGACTTGCTTAGAGACTTCCCACTTATATAAGAATAGTAAATATTCTATTGGGTGCAGGGGATTTAGTGGAATGAAAATATTTGTTGAGAGTGAGTTTTAGAACATACTAGGTACTTCCTCCATAATGCATATCTTCAAGCTATTCCTTGCAGCACTGACCAACCTATGTGAGAGGTGGGATAAATGTTTCGTCTTAAACGCCTCAATATCTCATCAACAGATATGAAAAGAGTGACAAAATATCATACTGCGACTCCATCGGGGAGCATCAGACACACAAAAGATGCTAATTTGTCATCAGTCCACCCAACAAGGGCAAATCTGAAGGACTCTTCAATCAGAATGCAATTTAGGACATTCTTATAATCTGTCATCAACTAAATCTCTGGCAATTTACAGTACCAACAAGCAACAGAAACATGGATAAACCTGGACTTAAATTTTGTCAAGTCCTTATTCATAGCTGCCTCAAAGAGTTCAATGTATGAATGTTTGAGTTACAAAATGACAAGGCAAGTCTCATCAACATGGATAGTGGAACAAAGAAAAGCATAGTTATCCTTGTAACAGGCACTGAATCGTAAAACGGTAATCAATGAAAGCTTATATAACAAAATCATTTAACCCAGGGGTGATTACTGTCAAGAGGAGAACAATCATATCGAAATGTCATCAAATCCACAGGGATCCTTCTCACATGTAATTCCATTTTTGATAATAGAAATCAGTCACCACTAGCCTATCTGGTTTTAAATCATAGTTTGCTTTGGTGTTTGGTGTTTTTCTTGACATTGTTAGTTGTTCGTCAGCTCTAAACTGTATACAACCTCATATTTTATTGGTTGCGATCAAACTGTTTTTTTGGGGAGGAGATTCCCTCAATGAAATACACCAGAGAGCTTGTATTTCCGATTATATTTAACTAAAATACTGAACGCATGACACATATTTTAAACATTGCAGTCGGATATGGTACATTATTTAAACATTCTGCTTTTGACAGATTTTCTTCTGCTGCCTGTGAATTGCAATACAGAAAAAAATTGTCACCACCATCTGAAAAACGTGGTGTTCGGAATGTCAGTAATCAACCTACCAGTGGGTCAGATAGACAGCAATCAGCCCTAGCCTGGGTCTCACCCAGCATGGTAGCTCCATCACAGAGATAGCCAGTGCCACCTACTGTGTACCATCTGTGCTGAGGCAAGTAACCTTGCTGTCTCAGACAGATCAGTAGAGACTTCTGGGGGATTTTCTGAGAAAATGAGCACCCCAGGGGATGAGTTGGCCTGCTGAATTATGGACCTTGAAGGTTTTCATGCTGCTGTTTTTTATGGCATCAAGATATTGTGATAGGAGAAAAACAGTGCTTAATTTGGATTTTTTGATTATGTATTATTATTATTATTATTATTATTATTATTATTATTATTATCAGATGTATCTACTGTATTTGCAACCTACCTTGATGTCAAAAACTTTGTGTATGTTCCACACTAAACAATATATAATTTTCTCAAACCATACTGAGAATATATGGATTAACATGCAGTTTCATAAGGTTCATAAAAGAGTTGACATTATGTGGTTAGATGAACAGTGTAACAATGAACATCATGAAATGACTAGTAACAACGTTGGGTTTTCTCATGTACAGTATGAACTCATATGCCCAGGATTTATTCAAAAAAGTTCCAATGATCAATGATTCTAACACTGTATACAGAGTATACTGTTATTATTTTCAAGAGTAAACTTCCTTGCACACTCTAAACAACGCATGTAGAAATGATCCCTTTTTAGTCCCACATTTGGAAAATTTCACAGGCACACACGCATTCAATGCATTGGCCGGGATTCAAACCCCCACCAGGAACTAAATAACTAACTATGTCTTTTTGGAGATCGGGTGTGAAGGTTTGTGTGTTGTGGGGAGGGATGCATGATACGGGACCACAGACAACATTTTTTAAGTTAATAATTGTGTTCATTCATAGACTGCAGCCTTGGGTGTCATACTCATTAAGGTGTAGCCCACCAAAGTTTGGTTCAAACAACTTGGGGCGTTTCATATACATCACATGTCCTTTATAATCCAAAGGAAAACATGGACTAGTACTCGATCATTGCTATGCGCTTGCACACTTTGGAGTATAAGTGCACTGAGTGCTTAGTGTAGGTCTATCAGGAACTTTCCCCAAATCTGTATGATATTGTATCAGTTCTAGCAACCGACACGCACGTGTACTGCACACTTTATCATTGCCTTGACAAACTGTACATGAATACAGCTTTAATTTCCACCTCTATGCTCAATACTATTTCATGAAGCCATGATATACTCCCTCTTTATTCTTTATACACTCTGATGTCTGCTGTATTGGTTGGCACCCTATGATAGAATATATGGTACACCGCAGTGTCTAATGATTTAAATTAGCAAACCATTAACGACGGCAGCTGTGCAAGTAAAACAATAAACCCTCAAGCATGTGATGTTGTACACCGGTGAAGATTCTATATGTATGTAGCATACAACAAAACATACAGATGTAACCCAGACCCACAGAGCCGAAGAAAACCCAAGAGCACATAGAGCACTGCCAGCACATAGGAGATGCCAGCCGTTAGTCACAGTCAAATGGAAGGCATTGGCCTTGACACAAGGGCCCACAGAGGTCCCTGATGCTGTATCTTTACTTCACGGTGCTTTGTTACATTTTAGGGGCCTGCTCTTCGGTACAGATAAACACTGTAAACACTCTTTTATGAATGAATAAATTCGGTCTGCGTAGACATGGGTGCATGGCAGTCCAGCAGTTAATGCGCTGATTCATGGCCTAATCCACTTCCTCTGAGCCTTTTTATGCCTTCTATTTATGTTTGCTGTTATTTCAAAGAGTCAGCTGAAAGGTACCACCAGAGAAAAGAGATAAATCACATTTCCGCCAAATAAATTTATGGAGGTGAGTGAGCTTCAAATAAGCAATGGATGTACCGAATGGATGAAAGCAATCATCATGGAGTGAACTATGAGGAAGAAGACACAGGATGCTGGCAAAGCATCCTTCATAATAACCAGGAAGGGTATCTAACAACCCTGATTGTCTGCAAGCATGACAGAAGTGAAACGTTAGCCTTAAATGCTGAAAATAGATTGCACACTCTGGCCCCTGTGAGAAAGTATCCTTCATCATACTTAAAAGCAGTCATGATAAATTATGGTCTCTTCCTTTTTTATAATTGAAATAACTTGTCAGAAAGCGCTGATAGAAGCAAGCTAAGGTTTAGGGGCTAACTTCTGTGGAAATATTTATAATCATACACAAGCATTTTACAGTCTATAACAAATGGTTTCAAAGCTCTTGCTCTCAGCAAAATGTGTTACTCAAGTTATATTTCCACATCTTTTGAGAATAGATGTAATATGACAGGGCCCCTTTATCATTTGTGTCTTACGCATGTTACCGGGTGTAGTAGTCTATGGGGATGTATGTCTGTGCAAAGTCCAACTGGGCCACTGCTTATTGTACAAATGCAATGCCAGAGACAAATGTTTCATTGTTAATTCTATGATTGTTTAACCTCTCCAGGAACGCACGTTCACACACAAATACACACACTACTGTATCTCAAAGATTCGCATGTGGAGGGCGTGTGCTGCATTATTTTGCCCAGTGGTTTGATTCATAAATGGGGGTGACCTGAAGAACAGGTCTGAGGCAGTGGCCATCTAGTTGGGAGGCCTGGTATTCTCAGAGGAACTGCCAGGACAGACCTCCAACTGCAGTCACTCTGCCTGCTGGTCTCCCTCACCACCCCATATCTCTCCTCTCACAGCATATCTTGCTCTCTCACCATCCTCGGTCCATCTCTCTATCCCTCTTTCTCTCATGATGGTATTCTCTCATGTCTTGCACTCTTGCACTCTGCACAAGATACAGGTAGCTGAGAGTAGAATTATGAGACTTAAAGACTAATACAAACTGAGACTGGCATTTGGTCAATTATGATAGTTCACTGTTGTGTGTTCTTTCAAAATAATCATGTTTTGTTTGTAACCTGGAAGTAGTCTCAACTCTTTCTTATTATGGTTGACACCGTGTGTTTACCCTCTATCACTGCCTTCAGAGTTCATTATTGTGCTATTTAATTTCCCAGACTACAATGGGGCTGCCTGACAATGCAACTGTACATCTTTAAACTGGACAGAATCTCAGAGACAAAAAGAGAAAAGGATGGAATGAAATTGCAATTCCTACTCTACGGCTAGCAAAGTAAGCCGCATACAGCTTCTATTCTGAGTTGTGAACGACAAAAATAAAGATGTCCTATTTGGTATGCTTTTTTTTACCTTTCCTCTGTGATTTTGACTTCCTGGGGAGCTGAAAAGCTCTGTGGTTTCATGTCGTATTAAATATATTTTTTGAACTTGATTCCTTATCAAATTAGGTTTCAGGAAATATGAAAGACAGCTAGCTTAGGCTGTCTAGCAGTGTGAGATGTACCAGTTGAATAAGTAGATCGTTTTCACCATTTAATTCCTTTGTAATGTAAAGTAGTTGAGCACCTTTGATGAAACAAACAGCTGCAGTGTACAGTAAACATGACTGCTAATTGAGGAGACTAATATCGCATCATATATGGAAAATGCACTGGAGTGATTATGTGCCAAATAATAGTTCATAGTTACAGTTGATTGCTTTGACAGTTTATACAGTTCAGCCAAACCACAAGGTACTGCTCGTTGACCAACGGACTTCCTGTTTAATGTCTACTCTTAAGAAAGATCAAGTTAATATATAACTTTATATGGAAACCATGGAGTGCAGATGAGTGTCAAGATCAATAGTCTCATTATGATACTCAACAACTTTGGCTACACAGATTACATAGACATAGCAAACAACATATCAAGAATGCATAACACGGAACACAGACCACAACAAACACACATCGACAACACAATAACACAATGAGAGCTTTACAACCATTAAAGTGCATCACACTGGCCCAAGTTCCCCAAGGAATGAATGAAATAAGCCACACAAGGGAGTTGACATAGGCATTTATTGGTAAACAACATTTGTGCTTCATTGCTATTGCTGTATTTACTCTGTTTTCTGCTTCACATATACTGCGTGCTTTCTTATTTAACATAGTAATCATAATGTGCTGGTATATCGTCAGTAGACTCACTGTATTATTTAGCTGCTTTTGACTGCTCTCGAAAGATGCATCATTTAAAAATCAAAGGCTACTAATGAGTATATCACGGTTTATACTGTATGTGCGCTCATGGTACAATCTAATCAATTTCCTTAAGAATGTGTGCATGACTCATGATGCTAGATTGAAAATCAAAATGACAACTAAATAAATAGGAGTTTCTTATTGACAATCTAAGAACCAAGTTCATCACAACGTTTTGTATTCTTGACGAGCTATGGAAACCTGGTAAATTGCACCTCTAGATTGTGGCATCTTGATGGCTCTTGTGCTTCTTTTTCCCTGTCTCTTCTGGCTGAGATTAATTGCTTCTGTGCCGGCCGCTGACAGCAGCGTTTATGAGTGGGAGGGCAATAGGGAAGTGAAATGCCCCCACCCCCCCCCCCACCCCCCCTATACTGCTGTCTGCCAGTGTGGAGGGACTTGGCTATGCCTATATTCATTTCAATCAAAAATCTTTTACTCAAATACGTGCAAAAAAACGCTTGCGCATTACGAATTGAAGTCCTTATAAAACGTCAGACGATGAATACGTCCGTGTTTCGTTGGTGCGACTTTCATACAGGTGCGCTTAATAGTCAGGAAATTAGGGTAGCCTATATGTAAATACATTTTCCACCATGTTGAGGTGCAGAAAGTCAAGGAGTGATTTATTTAGTTAGAAATACACAAACATGCGTTGAATAACATCAATGGGGCAGATCTTTTTTCAGATATGCCCCGCCAAAAAGTTAACCCCCGCCACCTAAAAAAATAACATAAAAGAGGATATGAAACTTTTACTTTTAGTTTTTATTGAAGAGTGTGAAATTGGGACATGGCATTAATAATTTGCATGAAAAGGTTCGTGTTTGAATACCTTTTCCCTCCAAACGAAATCACACAAGTAGGAACTCTAACCGAGGCCGGCTCTATGCAGGGGCAAGAGGGGGCAGTGCCCCCTCAAATAAATGTCTTGCCCCCTCAAATCACATTTTAATACGCTCACAAAATGAACATATTACAAGTTGACAAAACGATCTGCAGTAGCAGAAAAAGTCAGCCGAATAAGGGACACACAGCTTCCACAGAGCGGTAAAACTTTGAACAAGCAGCAGCGTTACAAGCACAGAGATTAACCTTTGAAACTTTGCACTTCAGCAGCAGCTTGATTTTGCCTGACAATAGTGGATAAGTACACCATAGATAGAGGATGGCCTTTCTAAATGAAGGCTGGAACAAGATTACTAGAATATGATTGGATGGAATCTAGCGGGCCATTCCACAATAAAACGTGTGTAGTCCATTGCAGAGCGGTAGATATTCAGAGTGGCGACAACCTGTGATCTCGCCGCCTGCGCGGTCACGTGATTCATGTAGCTCTCAATAGTTCCAAACAAAGCTCCCGCTGCCCTGTTCTCCTATGGGACAAACAGCAGTGCACTTAACTTAAACATTACACTGGTACATTTACAACTGTTAATGAATCACTGTACATACAAAAATGTCAGATATGTGTATCGAGTGGCGGGATGACAACTGAAAGTATTTCTCCTGTGTGCACGTTTTTTTGGGGGGGAGGGAAAGCTTGGTGTAATGGTAAATATTTAAATAAACCGTACACAGGTACATTTACAGCTGTTATTGAATTAATGTGCACATAAAACATTTCAATTAAACTGCCCATTGCTGTCCACAACAGCAAAAGATGAAGTAAAGCACACGGAGTTGCAAGTACAAAATATACAAGAGATACAAATAATAATAAAAATTGAAATAAGAATGTCGAACTAAGTGAGATGGTAGTAAATATTAAGACTTAGAACGTTGTAAGTAGAGACCCGAGGCCACCATGGGGAATGTTGCACGTTGAACATAAGAACAACAAGAAGATCACCTTGGGGAGTATTGCACATAGAACAACAGAACATATGAGGAATATTGCACAGAGTAATACTGCATGATAATTATATAATAATAAAAAAATTTTACCTGCGGACCAGCGGAACCTCTCCTTCACACACCGAGTCCTGCAGGGGGTGTGACTCATGGTCCAGTATAGATGTTAGCTTTGCCAGGACTCGTCTGTCACCCACCACCTGCACTGAGTCCAGAGGGCAGCCCAGGACTGACCTGGACTTCTTGATGATCTTCTTCCTTTCCCTCTCAGTGATGCCGCTGCTCCAGCAGACCACACCGTACATGATGGCTGAGGCCATAAGGGTCTTATGTCATACAGCAGAACAAAGGGTGGGGCAATTAAATTGAAATAAAAAAACGACTTTAGGTTTACTACAGGCACAACTATGTACATAACTCTTGAACTCCAAATTCCACTGCCTGACATATGGTTGTCATGGTACAGACTTCACTTGAGACATCTTTCAATAAGGTGGAGCAGAAGAACTTCCACTTCAAGCGCAGAGAATGTGAGGCTGTAGGCAAGCCTCCTTTGTTTAAAGATCCTTTTCCATGAAAATGCACAAAAAAGCAGAAAACACAGGAACACCACAATGTTAAACCCTTCACAGCTGACGAAGTTGAGCTAATAAACTAGCAGGCAATAACGTTAGCTGAAAATCTATCATAATTCCTTGCTCAAAAAACACAATTGTGTTGTGAACATACCAAATACATTTCGGTATCTAGATAATAAAGGACTTCCGATATAATAAACAGACTTCCTTATTATTAATTGGCCAGTATTTCATCAACTTACTCAAACAGGAACACCGCAATCTTAAAGGCTAAAGGCATTTTGATGCCTCTTCTTGGATTCATCGACTAAACTTAACTTTTATTGGATAATCTACTTCCCTCAACACTGGATAACCTCTTCACATTAATCGACAAATACTTCTACAGCAGTGACACCATGTAAAGCAAGCAAGAAAGCAAGAAAAAGAATAGGGAATCGTCCACCGAAACTGACGATGGGCTCTACATGACAGCTGAAGTCAGTGTACTCGAATCCATAAACTCAAAACTGGCTGTATTGGAATTGCTCCGCGATGACATCAGGGAGCTTAAGGCCAGTCTTGAATCCTCGCAATTTCAGATTGAATCGCTAGTACAAGAAAACAACGTACTTAAAGGAACTGTTAAAACTCTATCCGCGGAAGTAACACAACTCTCCGACGACAACAAATCATTGAAAGTCACTCTCCTTGATCTTCAGTGCCGCAATATGCGTGATAACTTTTTAACTCTAAAAGAGTTTATGGAAACTTCCCTAAAACTCTCCAAAGACACCGTGGAGCAAATAACATTCCAACATTTCACCCCGAGTTCACCGCCTCTCAAAAACCAACACAGCGAATAACCCGGCTCCAATCATAGCCAAGTTTGAGCATTTCAAACAGAAAGAGTTGATTAAAAGCAGAGGCAAATATCTAAAAGTTTCCAAAGTTGGAATGAATGATCAATTTCCCAAAGACGAAAAATGATCTTACCCATCATGAAGGATTTTCGAGGAAAAGGAAAACGTGCCGCACTATCAGTAGACAAACTTTACGTGGATGGAACTTTATATCGTGACTTTGACATCACCACATGGCTGTAGGCTCTCATGTTTACATGTTGCAACAGTTTTCAAGGCTACTGACTGTGCTATTCTCTCTCCATGTTCTACTATTTCCCCCCTCCTCCTCTCCAGTTATCCCTACTCTTCCTAGATCTCTCTATATGTTCAATGCTTGTATGTCTCTATATGTTCTTATGTCTTGTTTACTCGTTTTGATGTTATTAGGCCCACATCCATAAGAAAAAATTTGGGACTCCATACCAGATGGAAATTGTGTAACTTCTTAACATCAGTTTTTCTCTTTTTTTGGTTTTTGTGTTTTTCTTTATTTGTGTTTTTCAGACACACACACATGCACACTCTGCTTATTTCTGCCCCAACCCCTGACCATCCCATTCCTCTTCAATACCCATTTAGCCTACACATCCTGAAAACACTTCACATACACTTATGCACTCACTTACATTCATAACATGGGACATACGTGGCTTCCACACTCAGTGTAAAAGAATTAATCAAGTAATCAATCATCTCACAAAGTTGAAGGCTGATGTATGCTTCTTACAAGAAACGCACTTAACTCAAGCTGAACTCCCGCTTCTCAAATTCAAACAATTTGACAAAATATTCTCTTCTACCTTCAATAGCAAACAAAGCGGAGTCTCAATCCTGATAAACAAAAACATCCCTCTAAATCTCAATTCATCTGTCAGCGACCCAAATGGTAGATTTATCATTATTAACGTCACAATTAATCACACAGCTCTCACTTTTGCTAACATTTACGGCGCAAATAATGACGACCCATCATTCTTTAATAATCTTTTCTCCCTTCTCCTCAATTCCTCTAATATCATAGTAGCTGGAGATTTCAACACTGTCCTTAATCCATCAATGGACCGCTCTAGCAACCATATCAGCACGCGGAACTGGCACTCATCTGAAATAATTAAACAATACATGATCGACTATGGTCTTAGCGATACTTGGAGAACAAGGAACCCATCTTTAAGAGAATACTCATACATCTCCTCAGTTCACAAATCCTCTTCAAGAATAGATTTATTTTTGATTAGTAATACTTTCATCAACCAAATCTCAGATAACAAGATTCATTCTGTTGTCATCAGTGACCATGCCCCTGTCTCATCCTTACAATCAGCCAACAAACATTCACCTAGGTGGCGCCTAAATACATCACTCCTGGAAGACAAAGATTTCACCAACTTAATTAGAAGAGAGTGGGAATTTTTTTCTGGAAACTAACGAATCTCCAGAGACTTCACCATCCATACTCTGGGAAACAGGCAAGACCGTTATCAGAGGCATAATCGTATAATATTCATCACACAAAAAAACAGCAGAAATTAGAAAACACATTAGAAGAAAATATTAAACACTTAACTATCCAACTATCTCACAACCCCTCAGATGTTATACAAACCGAATTAAAACACCAACAAAGACAACTGGACAGCATCATTCACAAAAAAACTCAATTCTGTATCCAGCAACTCAATTATGCCAAATTTAACTTCAGTAATAAATCAGGAAAGTTTTTAGCAAACATGTTACCATGTTACATGTTAACATGCTAACCCTAACCCATGTTAACATGTTAACATGTTACTAACCCTAACCGTAACCCTAACCCTACAGTCCAAGATCCCTCCCTACCCCTCAGTATTGGGAACATCAAATATTTAGGCATTGTGATTTCCCCCAGACTGTCAGAGCTCTTTAACCTTAATCACACTCCATTATTACGAAAGATTGAAGATGAATACAAACGCTGGAACAAACTCCCACTCACTAATTGGCAGAATAGCAACAGTCAAAATGAAAACCCTCCCACAAATTAACTACCTTTTTTCAATGATACCTACCATACCTACTGACCATTGGTTCAAAACTTTAGATTCACTTACAACTCATTTCTACTGGAAAAATAAACCCCCAAGAATTGCTCTTACCACTTTACAGAACTCCAAACAACAAGGCGTACTAGAAGCCCCAAACTTTCATCACTACTTTCTCGCAAATCAATTACAAAATCTCTTCAAAGGGTTACAGAAACAAAACTCCCATCCATGGCTAACACTAGAACAAAACCTCAGAAACAGAACACATCCTCTCTCAATAGCATATTTACCATTGCTCTCACAAACAGCAAAAAAATTGGATCTTTTCAAATATATCACAATAAGCACCACTTTGACAGCATGGTGGAAAACCAATAGAATCACTAAATCCACCCTGACACCTTGTAGACTCACCCCGTTATGGCACAACCCTGACTTTTCTCTACACAAGACCCCAATCTACTTTCCTAAATGGAAAGCTAAAGGTATTACCCACCTTCACCACCTATTTGAAAATAACCAACTCCTTTCTTTCCACACTATTGTCCAGAAGTATGGGGTTGGAGAAGATCAGTTTCTTTATTACCATCAATTAAAAGCAATAATTAACAGCAAAATTAATAAAAATAGCACTTTGGAACCTACAAATATTTTCCAACAGCTATTAGAAATTGTAGACCATCCACTAAAAGTAATATCTAAACTCTATAAAATGATTGCCTTCTCATCCTCAACAATAACGCTCCCAATAATGAAATGGGAAAATGACCTGGAACTCTCTCCAACCCCAGACTTATGGCCAGATATTTGCAAAAATACATTCTCTATGACTCCTAACACCAACTTACAACTAATACAATATAAAACCATTCATATGACTCACTTCACCCAAAGCAAACTATTCAAAATGGGATTAATTAACATCGATATCTGTACACACTGTACCTCGGGGAGTATTGACACATATTTACATGCTACTTAGAACTTTCAGCCAGTCAATCTCCTATGGACCTCTGTCACAAAGACACTCTCTGCCATTTTGGACTGTACAATCCCACTTTACCCCTCACTTTGTCTTCTAGGACAGGGGTTCTTAACCTTTTCGACCCTGAGGCCCAATTTTCTCAGTGCAGAGTGGCCCGGGGCCCATTAAATATTAACACTGTAGATTAATTGATCTCACTCATTTGTATTCAATAATAGATCAAATCCATGTACAGTTTAACATGCTAACAAGCTAAAACCTTAAGTAGTTAAGTTAAATAAATAATCCAATGACATGGTAAATGTGATCACCACAAAGATTTTTATTAAGCTTTCATTAACTAGGTGCCGCTGTTGCTTCGAGGGCTTCAAAATTTCATTAGATAGCGTCAGCTCACACTCCACACACTGGGGTCTCGGCTCTTCCTCCCTACCCACGTTCACAAATCCATATGAAATGAAGTTGGGAATGCATTTTCGCACACACATTTAGTCTTTTGGGGGGTGTCCAGCACCACTTCTGTCTTCATTTTTCCTCTTTAAAAACTTCTCCATCATCACTAACTGGCTGAATGTCGATCTTCTTCTGTTATTCTGTGAGCTTGTTAAACTAACTAACGCATTACTGCCACCATGTGGTCGGAGGCTGCATTATATCTGATCGTCTCGTGGATAACATAGCATAGTAGCTCTGGCGTCACCCGAATCCGTGCACATTAATTAACACATTAATTAACACAGGGACTTACAAGCTCTCTCTTGTAAGTCGCTTTGGATAAAGCGTCTGCTATATTAATAAATGTAAATGTAACAACTCTGGTGTATTCAGTTGATAACCTATGCAGTCCCACGGCCGAAGCGGCCCACAGGTGCAAAACTGAAAGTTTCTTGCGGCCCTCTAGGTAGTACATACTTGGGCCGCGGCCCTATGGTTAAGAATCACTGTTCTAGGAGATACAACTTCCATTATCATTCCACAGAATATGAGAAATCCAGTATTTGTCCCTCTAGCGATTGCTAAGAAAATAATGTTTCAAAACTGGAAATCTAGAAACGCTTGTCATATTAATCACTGGCTCAACTCAATCTCAGAACATTTACTTATAGAATAACTCTCAGCTCAAAAGAAGAACAATACATCAGCCTTCAAAGAAATCTGGAATCCTTGCATAACCTTTCTCCAAATTCAAAAATAACTGGGCTACTCACACCTGCTTTGCACTCCCCCACCCCCTCCTCCTCCTTTTTTAAAATTTATTTTCTATTCTCTCTTTATCTTGCACACGCATGCACACACACACACACACAAACACACAAACACATTTACAGGCGCACACAAACAATAACACTCAGTAATACAAATATATATCTGTCTGTATGTCTGTCAAATTATACACCTGTCTATTTGTCTTTACCCGTTGATCTTTTTGTCTGAATATCTTGTCCCTGTCTATTGTCTGTACCTGTCTGTCTGTTTGTCCATTGATCTGTCTGTCTGTTAGTGTCTGCTTGTTAATTGTCTATATATGTCTGTCCATCACCTTGTCTGTCTGCATCCCCCTGTAATTAGTTTCATTTGGCCAATTTTTGTTATTCATACACTTATTAAGACTTAGTCATAGACTTATTTAAGTAATTATTGTTATTTACTTACTCCTTTTTTCCCTTTATAATCAACACAAATATTGGTAACAGGGTGGATGTGGGCCAGTCTGGAGTACTACTACTTAACTATTTGTACGTATATTGAATTAAAAAATAAAGTAGTCCTCCGACAAGGGGGGATGGTGGTGGGCCAAAAAAAAAAAAGGCTATAACCCTCCACAGCTGACCAAGTCGAGCTAATAAGCTAGCAGGCTATAGCTGAAAATGGATCATAATTCCCTGCTCCAAACAACACAATTATATTGTGGACATACCGAGAAATTTCGATATCTAGATAATAAAGGACCTCTGATATAAGTTACACATTTTTTTTTTTTTAATTGGCCGGTATTTCATCAACTTACCTCACAAGTTTCTTGCTGTGCAGCCATAGAAACACATGCAGTCCAGCGCCACGGAAGGGATGTTTGGAACTATTGAGGGCTCCATTACCCGGAATTCGAGTCGCCATTTTTTCCTATTGAGTCCTATGGGAGTGTCGCCACTCTGATATATCTACCGCTCTGGTCCATTGGCACTGAGCCCTCTGTGAGGGTAAACTACTCTTGGAAAGTCTTAATAACTTACACAGAATGTTTAAAGGACAAAAATATATCTATTACATAAGTAAATAATAGTATTTTTACCTCTGTGCTCTGGAAACCATTTTCAGTCTTGGCAGAATATACATTTTGATAGACACAATGAGAGACAAGCCCATTCAGCCCAAGCCTATTTAGTTATCAGCAGGCGCCGGCACGAGCTGGCTGCCGGTCACAACAGCTCCACGAATCTTTTCCTGTCTTTCACTGTAGTTATTTTAGACTGAAGTTATTTTGTATATATTTTTGTATATATGTTTATTAAGGTATGTACGATACAACCCGCTACTTTCCCAGATTTTTTACGGCCTCATCTGTGACTTTTGTTACTTTGAGTATGCAATGTGTGTCGGATCCACGCTGCCTCATGTTCGAGTCGCCTACAGCCGGCATCAGCTGCTGGAGCTGAAAGGCGTGTCTGCCCCCACCGGAGATGTACATCATTTTCCGGCCGAAATACGAAGACGGACTCATCGAGGCAAACGAGCCGGTTGGAAAGTACAAAAGAGAAAGGCACGCTCAAAGCGTTCAGCTCTCTCCTCAATCATCATGGGGAACGTGAGGTCACTCACGAGAGCGATGAGCTGGCAGCACTGACCAAACACCAGTGGGAGTACAGACAGTGTGGAATTATACTTTTCTCTGAGACGTGGTTAACCCCTCAAATCCCAGACTCTGCAGTCGCACTGGATTACTTTCACCTGCTGAGGGCGGACAGAACGGAGGACAGTGGTTAGAGGAGAGGAGAGGAGGAGGACTGGCTGTGTTTGTTAATGAGAGATGGTGCAAACCAGGACACTGTACAGTGAAAGTGGAGATGTGTAGCAAGGACATTGAACGGCTAGCGGTTAGCATGAGACCTTTCTACTTGCCGCGGGAATTTACACATGTTATTGTGATAGCTGTGTATGTGCCCTCCTCTGCTAAAGCTGACACTGCCTGTTACCAATAAACTGCTCTCAGTTACCAGCAGGCTGCAGAAACAGCACCCACAGGCCCTCTTCCTCATCTCTGAGGATTATAACCAAGGCATGCATCGTCTGTGTTGGGGACGGTGCTAGCACCCTTCCTCTTCACTCTCTACACTGCTGATTTCAGACACAACTGGGAGGGCTGCGTCCTGCTCAAGTTTTCTGATGACTCGTAGAGTCTAGTGTCTTCGTAGACTGGTGTCAGCCGAACCACCTCCTCATCAATGCGGGCAAGACCAAGGAGATAGTGGTGGATTTCCGCAGACGCCGACCTTCCCCCCACCGGTGAATTTACAGCTGTTATTGAATTAATGTGCACATAAAACATTTCAATTAAACTGCCCATTGCTGTCCACAACAGCAAAAGATGAAGTAAAGCACACGGAGTTGCAAGTACAAAATATACAAGAGATACAAATAATAATAAAAATTGAAATAAGAATGTCGAACTAAGTGAGATGGTAGTAAATATTAAGACTTAGAACGTTGTAAGTAGAGACCCGAGGCCACCATGGGGAATGTTGCACGTTGAACATAAGAACAACAAGAAGATCACCTTGGGGAGTATTGCACATAGAACAACAGAACATATGAGGAATATTGCACAGAGTAATACTGCATGATAATTATATAATAATAAAAAAAATTTACCTGCGGACCAGCGGAACCTCTCCTTCACACACCGAGTCCTGCAGGGGGTGTGACTCATGGTCCAGTATAGATGTTAGCTTTGCCAGGACTCGTCTGTCACCCACCACCTGCACTGAGTCCAGAGGGCAGCCCAGGACTGACCTGGACTTCTTGATGATCTTCTTCCTTTCCCTCTCAGTGATGCCGCTGCTCCAGCAGACCACACCGTACATGATGGCTGAGGCCATAAGGGTCTTATGTCATACAGCAGAACAAAGGGTGGGGCAATTAAATTGAAATAAAAAAACGACTTTAGGTTTACTACAGGCACAACTATGTACATAACTCTTGAACTCCAAATTCCACTGCCTGACATATGGTTGTCATGGTACAGACTTCACTTGAGACATCTTTCAATAAGGTGGAGCAGAAGAACTTCCACTTCAAGCGCAGAGAATGTGAGGCTGTAGGCAAGCCTCCTTTGTTTAAAGATCCTTTTCCATGAAAATGCACAAAAAAGCAGAAAACACAGGAACACCACAATGTTAAACCCTTCACAGCTGACGAAGTTGAGCTAATAAACTAGCAGGCAATAACGTTAGCTGAAAATCTATCATAATTCCTTGCTCAAAAAACACAATTGTGTTGTGAACATACCAAATACATTTCGGTATCTAGATAATAAAGGACTTCCGATATAATAAACAGACTTCCTTATTATTAATTGGCCAGTATTTCATCAACTTACTCAAACAGGAACACCGCAATCTTAAAGGCTAAAGGCATTTTGATGCCTCTTCTTGGATTCATCGACTAAACTTAACTTTTATTGGATAATCTACTTCCCTCAACACTGGATAACCTCTTCACATTAATCGACAAATACTTCTACAGCAGTGACACCATGTAAAGCAAGCAAGAAAGCAAGAAAAAGAATAGGGAATCGTCCACCGAAACTGACGATGGGCTCTACATGACAGCTGAAGTCAGTGTACTCGAATCCATAAACTCAAAACTGGCTGTATTGGAATTGCTCCGCGATGACATCAGGGAGCTTAAGGCCAGTCTTGAATCCTCGCAATTTCAGATTGAATCGCTAGTACAAGAAAACAACGTACTTAAAGGAACTGTTAAAACTCTATCCGCGGAAGTAACACAACTCTCCGACGACAACAAATCATTGAAAGTCACTCTCCTTGATCTTCAGTGCCGCAATATGCGTGATAACTTTTTAACTCTAAAAGAGTTTATGGAAACTTCCCTAAAACTCTCCAAAGACACCGTGGAGCAAATAACATTCCAACATTTCACCCCGAGTTCACCGCCTCTCAAAAACCAACACAGCGAATAACCCGGCTCCAATCATAGCCAAGTTTGAGCATTTCAAACAGAAAGAGTTGATTAAAAGCAGAGGCAAATATCTAAAAGTTTCCAAAGTTGGAATGAATGATCAATTTCCCAAAGACGAAAAATGATCTTACCCATCATGAAGGATTTTCGAGGAAAAGGAAAACGTGCCGCACTATCAGTAGACAAACTTTACGTGGATGGAACTTTATATCGTGACTTTGACATCACCACATGGCTGTAGGCTCTCATGTTTACATGTTGCAACAGTTTTCAAGGCTACTGACTGTGCTATTCTCTCTCCATGTTCTACTATTTCCCCCCTCCTCCTCTCCAGTTATCCCTACTCTTCCTAGATCTCTCTATATGTTCAATGCTTGTATGTCTCTATATGTTCTTATGTCTTGTTTACTCGTTTTGATGTTATTAGGCCCACATCCATAAGAAAAAATTTGGGACTCCATACCAGATGGAAATTGTGTAACTTCTTAACATCAGTTTTTCTCTTTTTTTGGTTTTTGTGTTTTTCTTTATTTGTGTTTTTCAGACACACACACATGCACACTCTGCTTATTTCTGCCCCAACCCCTGACCATCCCATTCCTCTTCAATACCCATTTAGCCTACACATCCTGAAAACACTTCACATACACTTATGCACTCACTTACATTCATAACATGGGACATACGTGGCTTCCACACTCAGTGTAAAAGAATTAATCAAGTAATCAATCATCTCACAAAGTTGAAGGCTGATGTATGCTTCTTACAAGAAACGCACTTAACTCAAGCTGAACTCCCGCTTCTCAAATTCAAACAATTTGACAAAATATTCTCTTCTACCTTCAATAGCAAACAAAGCGGAGTCTCAATCCTGATAAACAAAAACATCCCTCTAAATCTCAATTCATCTGTCAGCGACCCAAATGGTAGATTTATCATTATTAACGTCACAATTAATCACACAGCTCTCACTTTTGCTAACATTTACGGCGCAAATAATGACGACCCATCATTCTTTAATAATCTTTTCTCCCTTCTCCTCAATTCCTCTAATATCATAGTAGCTGGAGATTTCAACACTGTCCTTAATCCATCAATGGACCGCTCTAGCAACCATATCAGCACGCGGAACTGGCACTCATCTGAAATAATTAAACAATACATGATCGACTATGGTCTTAGCGATACTTGGAGAACAAGGAACCCATCTTTAAGAGAATACTCATACATCTCCTCAGTTCACAAATCCTCTTCAAGAATAGATTTATTTTTGATTAGTAATACTTTCATCAACCAAATCTCAGATAACAAGATTCATTCTGTTGTCATCAGTGACCATGCCCCTGTCTCATCCTTACAATCAGCCAACAAACATTCACCTAGGTGGCGCCTAAATACATCACTCCTGGAAGACAAAGATTTCACCAACTTAATTAGAAGAGAGTGGGAATTTTTTTCTGGAAACTAACGAATCTCCAGAGACTTCACCATCCATACTCTGGGAAACAGGCAAGACCGTTATCAGAGGCATAATCGTATAATATTCATCACACAAAAAAACAGCAGAAATTAGAAAACACATTAGAAGAAAATATTAAACACTTAACTATCCAACTATCTCACAACCCCTCAGATGTTATACAAACCGAATTAAAACACCAACAAAGACAACTGGACAGCATCATTCACAAAAAAACTCAATTCTGTATCCAGCAACTCAATTATGCCAAATTTAACTTCAGTAATAAATCAGGAAAGTTTTTAGCAAACATGTTACCATGTTACATGTTAACATGCTAACCCTAACCCATGTTAACATGTTAACATGTTACTAACCCTAACCGTAACCCTAACCCTACAGTCCAAGATCCCTCCCTACCCCTCAGTATTGGGAACATCAAATATTTAGGCATTGTGATTTCCCCCAGACTGTCAGAGCTCTTTAACCTTAATCACACTCCATTATTACGAAAGATTGAAGATGAATACAAACGCTGGAACAAACTCCCACTCACTAATTGGCAGAATAGCAACAGTCAAAATGAAAACCCTCCCACAAATTAACTACCTTTTTTCAATGATACCTACCATACCTACTGACCATTGGTTCAAAACTTTAGATTCACTTACAACTCATTTCTACTGGAAAAATAAACCCCCAAGAATTGCTCTTACCACTTTACAGAACTCCAAACAACAAGGCGTACTAGAAGCCCCAAACTTTCATCACTACTTTCTCGCAAATCAATTACAAAATCTCTTCAAAGGGTTACAGAAACAAAACTCCCATCCATGGCTAACACTAGAACAAAACCTCAGAAACAGAACACATCCTCTCTCAATAGCATATTTACCATTGCTCTCACAAACAGCAAAAAAATTGGATCTTTTCAAATATATCACAATAAGCACCACTTTGACAGCATGGTGGAAAACCAATAGAATCACTAAATCCACCCTGACACCTTGTAGACTCACCCCGTTATGGCACAACCCTGACTTTTCTCTACACAAGACCCCAATCTACTTTCCTAAATGGAAAGCTAAAGGTATTACCCACCTTCACCACCTATTTGAAAATAACCAACTCCTTTCTTTCCACACTATTGTCCAGAAGTATGGGGTTGGAGAAGATCAGTTTCTTTATTACCATCAATTAAAAGCAATAATTAACAGCAAAATTAATAAAAATAGCACTTTGGAACCTACAAATATTTTCCAACAGCTATTAGAAATTGTAGACCATCCACTAAAAGTAATATCTAAACTCTATAAAATGATTGCCTTCTCATCCTCAACAATAACGCTCCCAATAATGAAATGGGAAAATGACCTGGAACTCTCTCCAACCCCAGACTTATGGCCAGATATTTGCAAAAATACATTCTCTATGACTCCTAACACCAACTTACAACTAATACAATATAAAACCATTCATATGACTCACTTCACCCAAAGCAAACTATTCAAAATGGGATTAATTAACATCGATATCTGTACACACTGTACCTCGGGGAGTATTGACACATATTTACATGCTACTTAGAACTTTCAGCCAGTCAATCTCCTATGGACCTCTGTCACAAAGACACTCTCTGCCATTTTGGACTGTACAATCCCACTTTACCCCTCACTTTGTCTTCTAGGACAGGGGTTCTTAACCTTTTCGACCCTGAGGCCCAATTTTCTCAGTGCAGAGTGGCCCGGGGCCCATTAAATATTAACACTGTAGATTAATTGATCTCACTCATTTGTATTCAATAATAGATCAAATCCATGTACAGTTTAACATGCTAACAAGCTAAAACCTTAAGTAGTTAAGTTAAATAAATAATCCAATGACATGGTAAATGTGATCACCACAAAGATTTTTATTAAGCTTTCATTAACTAGGTGCCGCTGTTGCTTCGAGGGCTTCAAAATTTCATTAGATAGCGTCAGCTCACACTCCACACACTGGGGTCTCGGCTCTTCCTCCCTACCCACGTTCACAAATCCATATGAAATGAAGTTGGGAATGCATTTTCGCACACACATTTAGTCTTTTGGGGGGTGTCCAGCACCACTTCTGTCTTCATTTTTCCTCTTTAAAAACTTCTCCATCATCACTAACTGGCTGAATGTCGATCTTCTTCTGTTATTCTGTGAGCTTGTTAAACTAACTAACGCATTACTGCCACCATGTGGTCGGAGGCTGCATTATATCTGATCGTCTCGTGGATAACATAGCATAGTAGCTCTGGCGTCACCCGAATCCGTGCACATTAATTAACACATTAATTAACACAGGGACTTACAAGCTCTCTCTTGTAAGTCGCTTTGGATAAAGCGTCTGCTATATTAATAAATGTAAATGTAACAACTCTGGTGTATTCAGTTGATAACCTATGCAGTCCCACGGCCGAAGCGGCCCACAGGTGCAAAACTGAAAGTTTCTTGCGGCCCTCTAGGTAGTACATACTTGGGCCGCGGCCCTATGGTTAAGAATCACTGTTCTAGGAGATACAACTTCCATTATCATTCCACAGAATATGAGAAATCCAGTATTTGTCCCTCTAGCGATTGCTAAGAAAATAATGTTTCAAAACTGGAAATCTAGAAACGCTTGTCATATTAATCACTGGCTCAACTCAATCTCAGAACATTTACTTATAGAATAACTCTCAGCTCAAAAGAAGAACAATACATCAGCCTTCAAAGAAATCTGGAATCCTTGCATAACCTTTCTCCAAATTCAAAAATAACTGGGCTACTCACACCTGCTTTGCACTCCCCCACCCCCTCCTCCTCCTTTTTTAAAATTTATTTTCTATTCTCTCTTTATCTTGCACACGCATGCACACACACACACACACAAACACACAAACACATTTACAGGCGCACACAAACAATAACACTCAGTAATACAAATATATATCTGTCTGTATGTCTGTCAAATTATACACCTGTCTATTTGTCTTTACCCGTTGATCTTTTTGTCTGAATATCTTGTCCCTGTCTATTGTCTGTACCTGTCTGTCTGTTTGTCCATTGATCTGTCTGTCTGTTAGTGTCTGCTTGTTAATTGTCTATATATGTCTGTCCATCACCTTGTCTGTCTGCATCCCCCTGTAATTAGTTTCATTTGGCCAATTTTTGTTATTCATACACTTATTAAGACTTAGTCATAGACTTATTTAAGTAATTATTGTTATTTACTTACTCCTTTTTTCCCTTTATAATCAACACAAATATTGGTAACAGGGTGGATGTGGGCCAGTCTGGAGTACTACTACTTAACTATTTGTACGTATATTGAATTAAAAAATAAAGTAGTCCTCCGACAAGGGGGGATGGTGGTGGGCCAAAAAAAAAAAAGGCTATAACCCTCCACAGCTGACCAAGTCGAGCTAATAAGCTAGCAGGCTATAGCTGAAAATGGATCATAATTCCCTGCTCCAAACAACACAATTATATTGTGGACATACCGAGAAATTTCGATATCTAGATAATAAAGGACCTCTGATATAAGTTACACATTTTTTTTTTTTTAATTGGCCGGTATTTCATCAACTTACCTCACAAGTTTCTTGCTGTGCAGCCATAGAAACACATGCAGTCCAGCGCCACGGAAGGGATGTTTGGAACTATTGAGGGCTCCATTACCCGGAATTCGAGTCGCCATTTTTTCCTATTGAGTCCTATGGGAGTGTCGCCACTCTGATATATCTACCGCTCTGGTCCATTGGCACTGAGCCCTCTGTGAGGGTAAACTACTCTTGGAAAGTCTTAATAACTTACACAGAATGTTTAAAGGACAAAAATATATCTATTACATAAGTAAATAATAGTATTTTTACCTCTGTGCTCTGGAAACCATTTTCAGTCTTGGCAGAATATACATTTTGATAGACACAATGAGAGACAAGCCCATTCAGCCCAAGCCTATTTAGTTATCAGCAGGCGCCGGCACGAGCTGGCTGCCGGTCACAACAGCTCCACGAATCTTTTCCTGTCTTTCACTGTAGTTATTTTAGACTGAAGTTATTTTGTATATATTTTTGTATATATGTTTATTAAGGTATGTACGATACAACCCGCTACTTTCCCAGATTTTTTACGGCCTCATCTGTGACTTTTGTTACTTTGAGTATGCAATGTGTGTCGGATCCACGCTGCCTCATGTTCGAGTCGCCTACAGCCGGCATCAGCTGCTGGAGCTGAAAGGCGTGTCTGCCCCCACCGGAGATGTACATCATTTTCCGGCCGAAATACGAAGACGGACTCATCGAGGCAAACGAGCCGGTTGGAAAGTACAAAAGAGAAAGGCACGCTCAAAGCGTTCAGCTCTCTCCTCAATCATCATGGGGAACGTGAGGTCACTCACGAGAGCGATGAGCTGGCAGCACTGACCAAACACCAGTGGGAGTACAGACAGTGTGGAATTATACTTTTCTCTGAGACGTGGTTAACCCCTCAAATCCCAGACTCTGCAGTCGCACTGGATTACTTTCACCTGCTGAGGGCGGACAGAACGGAGGACAGTGGTTAGAGGAGAGGAGAGGAGGAGGACTGGCTGTGTTTGTTAATGAGAGATGGTGCAAACCAGGACACTGTACAGTGAAAGTGGAGATGTGTAGCAAGGACATTGAACGGCTAGCGGTTAGCATGAGACCTTTCTACTTGCCGCGGGAATTTACACATGTTATTGTGATAGCTGTGTATGTGCCCTCCTCTGCTAAAGCTGACACTGCCTGTTACCAATAAACTGCTCTCAGTTACCAGCAGGCTGCAGAAACAGCACCCACAGGCCCTCTTCCTCATCTCTGAGGATTATAACCAAGGCATGCATCGTCTGTGTTGGGGACGGTGCTAGCACCCTTCCTCTTCACTCTCTACACTGCTGATTTCAGACACAACTGGGAGGGCTGCGTCCTGCTCAAGTTTTCTGATGACTCGTAGAGTCTAGTGTCTTCGTAGACTGGTGTCAGCCGAACCACCTCCTCATCAATGCGGGCAAGACCAAGGAGATAGTGGTGGATTTCCGCAGACGCCGACCTTCCCCCCACCGGTGAATATCCAGGGAATAGACATTGAGAGAGTGGAGTCCTATAAGTACCTGGGTGTTCACCTGAACCACAAACTGGACTGGACTCAACACACTGACGCACTGTACAGGAAAGGTCAGAGCCGGTTCTACCTCCTGAGGAGACTGAGGTCTTTCGGAGTGCAGGGGGCACCCCTAAAGTCTTTCTATGACTCAATTTAATTGCCCCACCCTTTGTTCTGCTGTATGACATAAGACCCTTATGGCCTCAGCCATCAAGTACGGTGTGGTCTGCTGGAGCAGCGGCATCACTGAGAGGGAAAGGAAGAAGCTGGACAAGGTCATCAAGAAGTCCAGCTCAGTCCTGGGCTGCTCTCTGGACTCAGTGCAGGTGGTGGGTGACAGATGAGTCCTGGCAAAGCTGACAACTATGCTGGACCACGAGTCACACCCTCTGCAGGACTCACTGTCCGCTCTGGAGAGCAGCTTCAGCAATAGGCTTGTAGCTGCGTGTATGAAGGGGGTCTTCATAAATCGCTACGAAAGGAATGGATGTATCTCGTATCTTGTTGAATATCTAATAAACAGGGCACCACCTCTATTTTTGGAAAGGAATTGAGGAAAACCTTGTGTGAATAAAGTATATAATAGCCTCTTAACCCTCCTGTTGTCTTCGGGTCAAATTGACCCGAAACTGTGTTTCAAAGTAAAAAAAACACCCCTAAATTATATTTTTTCAACTTGATATTTTATGACTTTGTCTAGATTGACCCCAACATTAGGATAAGTGAAATTTGACTTTATTCACATTTCCATGTAAGCTGTACAAAAAATTGCACTACTATTGTCCTCGGGTCAAAATGACCCGACAGTCAAATTGAGTTGAAATCACAGTCACTGAGTCAGTTACACACAACAAACATGTGAGAATGCTTTAGTTCTGTCTATGATCAGTCAGTAGCAGATATAAACATGTGGTTTTCTCCCATGGAGTGCACTTTCTGTAACCACATCTGACCCCATATGGATTTAGATGAGAGTGTATACAAATGCGGGAACAGACAGGTTCTCGTTGTTGAAATGTAACAATATTGCCTATGTTTTCAAACCCTACAGAGGGTAAAAAGCACGAGAAAGCAGGTGCGGGATCCGGCAGCCTATCAAATGATCAAAATGTAACAATATTTGTCAACAAACCCTTGTCTGTCTGGCCTCTCAGATGCTATAAAGGTGCCGTTGATCACAGTACCCCAAATTATCTCTGTGCTGAAGCCATGAAGCGTGCACATTACTCTGTTGAACAGGCTCTAGAGCAGATTTTTGAAAATGTCCAGGAAGACAACAGTGACTCAGAAGAAGAGGAGGAGGTATCAGAAGAAGAAGATGGGGAGGAATACAACCCAGAGCATGATGCCTCATCTTCAGATGAAGAAGAAATGCCTCAAGAGACTTTCCTTTCAAAAAATGGCAAAATAGCATGGTCCTCAGCATCATTTGACCAACATGGCAGGATGGCAGAGCAAAATGTCATGAAGATGACTCCAGGACCCACAAGATATGCCGTTTCCCATGTCCACGATATTGCCTCAGCATTCCACCTGTTCTTCATGCCAGCAATAAAAAAGATAATCCTGGAGATGACAAATCTGGAGGGTTTTCGAAAATATGGAGACAGCTGGAAAAGGATGGATGAGGTTGACCTGTATGCCTACATCGGACTGCTAATCTTAGCAGGTGTGTACAGGTCCCGAGGCGAGGCTGCAGCTAGTCTATGGGATGCAGAGAGTGGAAGGCCAATCTTCCGTGCCACGATGCCCCTCAAATGCTTTCACACATACTCAAGACTGATACGATTTGATAACCGTGAGTCAAGACCTGCAAGACGTGTGACAGACAAGCTGGCTGCCATAAGAGAGGTTTGGGACAAGTGGGTGGAGCGGCTACCATACCTATACAACCTGGGGCCTGATGAATAAAAATGTATTCAAAACTACTTTTTGCACATATTTGCCACTTTTCTAGACTATAGAAATGCTATACAAATATTGTTACCACCAAATTATTGTTTACCACCTATACAGTAATAAATAATGCAATTGACTCATAAAAAACGAGTGGTGTCTCTTGAATAAATGCTATCTTTCTGCCATGTGAACACGAAAAAAACTCAGGTATTCAAAAAATTTGTAGTGACAAGTTGTGTTTATTCAAGCTAAGTCTACATTTGTTGTTAAAAATTCAATTAAGCTGCTTCATTTTGGGGGTTTAGTGAAGGCGGGTCATTTTGACCCGGAGGACACGGGGTGTGCATAGAATATGAGGACAACAGGAGGGTTAATGATCAGTCTCATAATGATCTGGAGTCATGTGTTCCTTAGAATTAGCGCAGATCCGATAACGGAGAATTTTATACAAAAAGGTTTATTTAAAGCAAATGAAAAACAGACAGGGGAAGACAAGGAAAAAGGGGGAGTATTGGCCTAAGGAGACAAAGGACAGTTATGCTAAGCTATGCTAACGACAGGAAGACTAAACTTAAATCAGTTACATTTTACCACACTATGCCAATGTCTACGCGTAAGAAATTAGCTAGTCACAGTTACTTTGTCCGTTGAAGAAAGGTAGAGTTGATCTTCCTTGTGGTGTTGTAGAAATAAAAGGACGTGTTCCTTAAATTCCGTGATAGTTCTTGGTGGTTGGAAGGTTGTTTGCTCAATATACCAGGTAAATTCAAAGGTTGCTATCCTCAGAATAATCCGGACGAAAGAGGGAGAATAATTCTTGGTTTGGGCTTTTATACTAGACAAGGTAAGGGGGGTTTGGGCTCCCTTATCCGAAGATGGTCCCATAAAAGGGATTGGCATGTAGTTGTGAAAGGGTCTCTTGAGTGGGTCAATCAGCACCCAATCTTCAATCTTCAATCTTTCCACTGTCAGTGGAAGTTCTTGACTTCAATAACTTAACAATGTAACATTCAGAAATGTAATTGTTAGTTTTGCACGAACATCTGGATACCAAGAATGAGTTATTTGTAACAAAGGGGAAGGGAGTTACATTAAAACACATTACATCAAACACAGCATTTAAAGCGAAGTTCACACAGTTCCAATCCTTTTAGTTTCCAATAAGCAGTATTGTCTTTGTGAGATGTTTGTAATCCATTAAATGTATGTTTTGGGGATAAATACTCTGTTCAGACTTGTGAACCAGTTATTCCAAGGCCTGCCTGGCCTTTCAGCACTGGTTTCATCAGTGTCTCACTGACAAAGGGAAGGGTCGTGTGGAGGCTCTGCTACAGGCTGATTCACCCTTAGTGTGTGAAGGAGAGATTCTGCAGGTCTTTCCTTCCTGCTGCTGTCAGACTGTTTAAGGATACCTAAACACTGCTGTCCATAGCCACTATCATGTACTACACCATTATTATCATAACTATTATCATCACTTCCTTACCACCATAATGTATTACTTTTATTACTTTACTTACGTGCAATATTCAAGTGTTATATTCAATATTCTATATTTCAGTCAAGACACTCGCGTGATTGATTGATAATAAATTGTGATTTATTGATAACCCTGACATGGGATATATTTTACTTTGGCGGAATGGAATGTCTAAAAGGGGGGTACTTCCTATGGCCTCGAGCGACGCAAGCGTGCGTACATGTATGACGAGAGCCATGGAGCAATAGAGATATATAATCCCCCAACATACTACTACTCCGCCAGACTATGTGTGAGCAGAGCACCACTGCTCCTGAGCCGTGACATCCCACTAGGTACTATTGGTGAAAACAAGTGTTTTCGGGATGCGCCGGTCATGCTAGCATTAAAGATGACTAAGGCTATGTGAGCGCATATGTATCTATCGTGTTGCATACCATCTGATGTGCGGTTTACCGGGCCGTCCCAAGCGTTCCGTCCAGACCCCGAGCTGGACAGAACGTGAACATATGGATAGCCAGATCCATTGACCACCTCCCCGGTACCCTTCTCATCCGACCTTGGGCAGACAGCGGTCTCTTAGGGAGCTGCCCCTCTTGTGCCCGTCAGCGACCCATATGGATGTACGCGAAGGCAGCTGAAGCGCTGGAACACGAACATATTTTATCTAGTGAGACTGTCAAGTGTCAGCAGAGCGTCTGCTGTTCCCCGCCGGATCTCCGGATCGCTGGATATCTTGACTCGCACGCTGGCATCTGACCATTAGCGAACTGCATCAGAGCAGGTCTGCGTATCACCAGTGCCGAGCCCTAGATTTTACGGAGACATTCGAATATGAAGTCTGATCCGGTAGCCTCTCAACCGTGCGGAGCAGACGGCGGTCTCCAGCACCCCTCGGTGACCCAGTTGTACGCAAGGCTGTATAAACACCCCATGTAACTATATATGAGAATCGTATATAGAACTATATATAAGAACAAATGTGTTGGCAGAGCGTCCACCGTTCCCCATAATACGGGGCATCTCTATAGATATCCTGATTTGGACTAATTAATCAGAGCACGTCTGTGAATCACCATCTCCGAAACAGGATCTAAAGAGATATTCTACCATTCTAGGTTAAAAAGCCAACCCGACCACCAGCTGCAATAACACTTGTTTATTTAAATACAACTCCATCATGACTTGATCCCCGAGTCTTGCAAACCTATTCATAACGTGCTTATGCGCAACTGACCTCCCACTATGTCCATGGCATTGGGGCGTATGTAATGCTCGTAAGGGGTGTCAGATGGCTCAATGGTTAAGGCATTGGCCTCATGATCGGAAGGTTGTGAGATCGATCCCCCGCTGTGGCTGTATGACATTGTGTCCTTGGGCAAGGCACTTCACCCTACTTGCCCCAGGGAAAAATGTCCCTGTACTTAGTGTAAGTCGCTTTGGATAAAAGCGTCTGCTAAATGAATAAATGTAAATGTAAGCAGCCGAAGACCAACGCCCCATGGCTTTCAGCGTGGCTGTCGGCACCTTGGATGATGCCCAGGTGGCTGCCCCAATCCGGAAGCAGTGGGCTGTGTATAGTTCCTGAGACAAACCGCAGCGGGCACACAGGGAGCAGAGCCGTTGAGCGAACCGGGTGATGATCGGTGATTAACAGGGGCTCGGATGGAATTGCCCGTGGCCGAGGCAGCAGGTACTGATTCATAGAAGAAAGTGGGCAGAATTCACAATTAGTACGAGTAATTATGATAGGCGTACCTTTGCCTACAACATTGGTTTTTGAGTGTTTAAAGACAATGGTAAACATGTCGCCAGACATAAAAACAACGGACATGGTGAGGTCACGACAGAGATCGAAAGTGGCACACCCAGTGGTGAATTCCCCGCACCTTAGAAACCCATAGAAAGCTGTGAGAAACACTGATTCGAGAAGAGTATCCACATACAACCCAAAGCACCCTTGTCGCAAACTGGACACCAATAAGTGCAAGATGGGTAGGGTTATGGGCAGCCGTTTATCTTTGGTATCCGGACGCTGCTTCTTTAGTCCGTTCATCAGCAGGCGTATGCAGGGGCTCCCAAGCAGGCTCCCAGCTGATGGCTCCAAACACTGGACGTTGAATTAAATGCCCGACACCAACAATTTGATGGTGGATGGATGCAATTTCCGTGATTCGAAACAGTGAACAATGAATGCACATATTACAGACAGGTTTACTGGCATAGGACTAACACCAAACGTGGAACAGAAGCTAAAGAATTGAAGCCAATGTGGAGGGGGAAATCCCCTTGCGCATGTATTCCCCAGCAGCAACTACATACTTTTCCAGTTCGACCTGGCCTAGTCTAGCAGTCAGGAATTCCTGAAATTTAAAATGAGGAAGCACGTCAGCACTCCCGTTAGCTAAACCCGGAATAAAAGCAGCTCTCAAAATTAAGATTTTTAGCACGCTTGTCCGCATGAGCCGTCGGACTAACCGATTCATAAAAGGCACCGAAGACCTCCCCTTATTGATAATGTTGACGGTAGCTTCGTTATCGTAGAACACGGTTATCTTTTTCTTGCACCATAAATGCCCCCATAATAAGCAAGCTATCACGATGGGATACAGCTCGTGCAGTGCAGTCGAATAGATCTCTGGATCTAGGGAGGCTATCTCAGCGGGCCACTCCCCCGCGAACCATTCTTTCCCGTAGTACCCCCCAAACCCAACAGAGTGAGCCGCGTCAGTATAAAATTTGAGGGCAGCGGACGACCGTTCCAACTAGCACACAACAGTCTCCAAAAACGCAAGTCGGACCTGCAACCATCATCCAGGTGAACACTATCCGTCTAGGCACACCCTTGGCCACGTCTAGTAGACGAGAAACGAAAGCGAGCCCCTGGGGTATGATGCGCATTGCAAAGTTTAGATGACAGAGACAGCAGTTCACGTTTAACCATGGAAACCGCTCCAGAGGCCGCCCTCAGGACGCTGCGGATGCACTCCAGTTTTTCCGGGGGTAGTGACGCCTGCATGGAAACGCTGTCTAGTTTAATGCAGAGAAACTTTAGGAAAGTTAACGGGCCGATGGTCTTTTCTGAAGAACGGGCGGGAGGGGAAGACGGAAAATCCACCACCAAAAAAATATTAAGCAGATGCAAGACGAACGGTAACCTGTGTACATTAATCAGGATCCAACAAAGCACTTCCGACAGCGTGTCGAAAATCCACGGGCTGCTGCGGCAGCCGAAGGCCAACCTCACTGAGAAGTAGAGCTTGCCGCCCCAGCGGACGCCGAATAGATGCCACTGAGAGGGGTGAAGAGGCACAATTTTAAACGCATCGGAAATGTCCGCCTTTCCCAGCCAGACGCCTTTTGCCCGCGATTTTTTTTAAACGAATTGCATCGTCCACGCTCGCATAACATAAGGAAAATGTTTCGGAAGGGATTAAACTGTTAATGCTTGGCACGGCACTGTCGTGGAGAGCCAACAAATCTATACTGAGGCGCTTCTTGCCTGAGTCCATGCGTGTGGCCACGCCGATGGGACTAACCCTGTACGTGGGGAAGGGGGAAACATTGAATGGGCCGATAACGTAACCCTTAGCCACCTCCCTTTCCAACAACTCAGTAATTACCGCCGGCTCCTTGAGCACACTCTGTAAGTTGCCGCACTCAAAACTCACTACAGGTAGATAAGACAGACCAGCATCAAAACCATACATTAGACCATTGAGCAAATAAGAAACAAAAAAGCGGTCGGGGTGAAGTCCCAGGGCAGCAGAAAGTCTCGACGCATTAATCAGGGTCGACGGCTGTTTAATCATCTCCCCTTCGGGGCCTGGGGGGCCCGACGGGGGCAAACAGAATGGGGATGAGCGTCCCCACAAAAGCTGCAAGCATGCAAAAACATGCAATTAGTCGCATGACAAACATTTTGGTTGAATCTTATGAAAAGAAGAATCTTAAGAAAATCTTTCATTTGTCCCGCAGTGGGGAAATTGCGTATTGCTGAGATTACACATGATATCACACATAACAATATAAAAAACAAAATAGTGTGAAAATATATGAAAGTAATATGACATAAGATTGCACATGATGATGTGATATGATGATGATGATGTGATGATGATGTGATATTGCACATAGAAGTGGTTATGACCGTGATACAACAGCGGTATCAGCAGTGTTATACACTCTGGCAGCAGGAGGAAGGAAAGATCTACAAAAACCCTCCATCACACACAGAGGGTGAATCTGTCTATCACTGAAACTCCTCTCCAGAAGCAGGCAGAGATTCCTGCAGCGAGTGCAACTCGAGGTCCAGCATAGATGTCAGTTTATTTGTATAGTACAGGGACAATCTTGTACAGTATTATTTGTAACATTTGCATTCCATGTTACCTGTATCATTGCACTACTCGCATCATTTGTATTATCTGTAACATTTGCATTCCATGTTACCTGTATCATTGCACTACTCGCATCATTTGTATTATTATTATTGTATTATTTGTAACATTTGTATTCCTTGTCTATATGTATCATATCTGCAGTGTATCTTACATGGTATTCATTTTCATTTTATTAGTAGGCCACATTTATGTTCTATGTTTGCTCATTCCTGCCAAAGTAAATTCTATGTTTGTTTATCTTGCATAGCGAATAAACCCCCATTCTGATTCTGATTTGCCAGTACACGTCTGTCGCCCATCTCCTCCAGAGAACAGCCAAGGACTGAGCTAAACTTCTTGATCATCTTGTCCAGCTTCTTTCTTTCCCTCTCAGTGATTTACTTTACATTACATTTATTTATTTTTTTATCCAAAGCGACTTCCAAGGCAGAGCTTTACAAAAGAGCATAGGTCACTGATCATAACAACGGGATAGCCCTAAACATTTTGGGTAGCCGGAACATGAAGCATACATTATGAGAAACCAAACAAGTGCCAAAGGGAAAAACCAGAAGAGCATTTAGTTAAAGAAGTTACAATTACAATTAAATAACATGAACATCAAAAAGTATAAAAGTGTACCTGTAGGAAAGCTAGCAACTATAATATACCTTTAGCAGTGATGCTGCTGGTCCAGGAGACCACACCGTACAAGATGCCAGGGGGGAAGTCCACTCCAGCCTGCTCTAAGTTGTCTCTCAGAAGCACGAGCTGATTGGTGTTGCACTGGAGAAATCAAAGAATTTAATCCTAAGAGGAGTTACAGCATGGTGTAGGAGGACAATCACTGCATGATCCACTCTGATTCCAGGTTGGTAGACAAACTGCAGTGGATCCATTGCTGAGTTCACCTCAGTGGTGGCTCAGGACCAGTCTCTCTAGTGCAGGGGTCCCCAAACTTTTTCCAGTGAGGGCCACATAACTTTTCCCTTCTCTGATGGGGGGCCAGGGTCAGTTTCTAACAGAAAAAGTGTGACAATCGCAGGGGTCCCTAAATGTAATCATTTATTGTTTTTACAGAAAACATGCTGAAACTCCAGCGCACCGCACATATCCAAATATTAACAACCCTTTCTGAGATCAAATAACCCTCTCTGGGTTCTTCACAGAATAAAATAATAAATATATAGGCTAATAACACTACTTATGGAATCAATAAAAATCAAATAACCCTCTCTGGGTTCTTCACAAAAGAAAGTTATGCTGTGCCGTGCACAATCCTAGGTAAAAGTTCAACTTCACTTGTCAGAGCAGAATCTCAAATGTCTCTCAAAGTTCTTGTGTTCTTTCATTATAATCCAGTTTTGTAGGTTCCATAGGCTAGCCCAGTAGACACCACTGTAGGCTCTCTCTCATCAACTTCCCTCTGAAAAACACAAAGCAAGCAGGCTAAGAAACCAAACTAAGCGCAATGCATTTCGATACCAGTATGGTTGTCGAGATGGATTTTATACCAATAGATTTTATTATTATTTTATTTGTTCATACTCAGAATGACTAATTTAAGTCAGAGAAGTAAGCTTACCTATGTACTGTATGTTCATCAGTGTGAACTGTGGGCCTGCATCTGGCTGGTGAGAAGTTGAATGTCCGGTTCCATTCTAGTCACAGCCAGTCTCAAACACTGATGCAAATGTTCATCCGTCAATCTTGATCTCGTTGGAGTTTTCAGGAGTTTCATGTGTGAAAAGGTTTGCTCGCAGATATACGTACTGCCAAAAAGTGTGGACATCTTCATTGCATGTTTTTTTTTAGGGTTAGGGTAGGTGTAATTTGGGAGGGCGGACTCCCAACGGCAGAAGTCAATGAGACTGTTGGGCTTGAATGCGTCTTTCAGAACATCACAGTTCTGTAACTCGGCCAGCTCAAACTGATAAGGCTGGGCTTCAACAATGTCGGCAACAAAAGGGTTCTGAAAAAGACGGATTTCTTTGGCATGAACTAGGGTTGCCACATCTGAGTTGTCAAAAACCGGGACACATCGGACGGCGGCTATCGCACTATCGAACGCGCGCGCTTACGTGTGCGGGGGTTGAGAGCTGCGGACACGCATATTCACAATACCATGTGAATGTTCATGTTTAAGAATAAAACAGTTCAACCAGAGAGAGTAGAGAGAAAGAATCTCTGGTTCAACTGGTGCAATTAGGCGTTAAGTTCAAATATTTTTTTCTTAACCCAAATGGGCACTATAAACATTATTACACCTTATCTTATTTATGCCTATTTATTTATTTATATGAATAATGTATTGATGAAATTGACCCAGGCTGAGGCTTTAGAACCAGCCTTTATCAGAATCCGAACATAAAAAGTAGACAGCCAGCTCTCGCACACCAGCCAAGGGAACTTTGGTATTACGGTATTCCTTTGGATTCTCGCGCGGCCGGCCGCCGTTGTATTGATGACCACGATCACCTAGCAACGGCGACTGGCTGCGTGCGCATTCATTCAGTGAGAGTGAGGCCACTCTGCCATAGTCTGTCGTAGTTGCTTATGAGTCTAGCTTCGTTTAGACTATTGCAACGGGAGATGATGCGAGGAAGTAAAAAAAAAACGGGACAAAATGTGTCCCGGAAAGGTTATTCCATTTTCCTGGACAGACCACAACAAATCGGGACAATCCCGGAGAAAACGGGACGTGTGGCAACACTAGCATGAACATGTAGTTCACGGAATCGTACACCGAACTCCGCCTTCAGCTTTTCCAGCTGGCTTCTCTGCAGAAAAGCTTTGGGTAGCAGGGAGATGGGTGAAGTTGTGCAGGGCCGGATCTTGGCATAGGCGACATAGGCGGTCGCCTAGAGCGCCATCTGCTGGAGGGGCGCTGCCAAGCGTCTGCTGGCAAAAAAAATTGCGATCGCTGTAAGTTTAGGTCGAGTTTTGCGCTCCCTGCAATGCTTCGGGTCAGTTGTTCAGGGGGCCGGGTCAAATGTGGAGGCGGGGACCCCTGCTCTAGTGTCTTCATCAGATGTGACGTGAGAGCCAGTGTCTTGACCACACTGGAGATCTTCAATAGCTGTGGTTCCACCTTCATATAATCAAATAATCCATTTCAAATAATAAAGTAACTTCTTGTTACATGGCAATGGGTAGTAATACATATAATAATATGTATTATATTTATAGTAATATTTTTTTTTCTAATTTTCATCCATACATAATGTCAGGGTTTGAATATCTCCCTGTTCCTTTAAGGCCAGTTCTCTTCTTCCTGGTTTTGATTTCTGTCCCCGCCCTAATGTGTTTCACCTAATTGTCTTAGTTTATATAGTGAGTGTTTGTTCCATGTGTCAATTGCCAGATTGTCTTGTCCCTCAGCTTTCCAGCGTTATCTCCAGCTTTTCCCACATGTTGTTGACCCTGTGTTTTTGATCATTGCCTGTTCTTTGGATTTCGGATTTTGCCTACTGCCTTTTGTACCTTTCCCTGTTAGGACTGCCTTCCTGTGTACTGACCCCTTCTTTGGAATAAAGAACCTGGGGTCTCATTTATAAAGCTTGCGTACGCACAAAACGGGGCTGAAAATGTTCGTACGCCAGTTTTCACGCAAAGTCAGTGATTTATAAAAATAAACTTGGCGGTAGAATGTGCGGTCCTCCACGCAAACTATGACCCTCCCGTAAACCTACGCACTTTTTGGAGACAGTGGGAATTGGAGACACATACTGCAAAAAGTAAAAGTCGGAGAAGCTATAACTCGTAATATTTATGCATTTTGTTGTTCTCACACACATTGACTCAATTTATGATTATAATGAAGATTAAATACATCAGTGTTATTTGAGCTTGAACTGCGTGACAATTGTTCCATACACATCTTGTACAATGCAACTCAAATTTGTAATCAATATTCAGCGCTGTCTGTCTCACAATCAGATTGTCCTTTTACCGCAGTGTAGGAGGCTGAAATGCATGTAACTACAGAACACAAAGTATAACTAAATATATTTATTTAATACTGTGCATATATCATCATATGTCAAAAACTGGAAATACAGTTGTTAAGCTCTCGCGCAATCACTACACTCATTACACTTCAGAATCAGAATTTGTTTAATCGCCATGCAAGATACTTAAACATGGAATTTACTTCTGCAGTTGTTACCGCTTCTTCTCCGGTTCTGCCACTTGGCGCTGTCGCACTAGTGTTGTTTTTTGTTTGCCTGATTCACCGTGAAAAAGAATCACCTGCCAGGTTCATGCATAATAATGATACTAGATTAGCATTCATGAGGTCCTTTGCATTGACCATTTATGGTTAAAAATGGGCGTGTTCAGGGCGGGGTGCAATGATACTTTACGTACGCACACTTGTGGTTAAGCTGTGATTTATAAAGCGAACATTGCCTACAGGTGTGCGTACGCACGGTTTTATAAATCTGAATTTTTGTGTGCGTACGCCAATTTACGCTTTTGGGCGTACGCACACTTTTAGTAAGAATTCTACGCACTCCTTTATAAATGAGACCCCTGAACTGTGAGTGTGTCTGAGTCCTGCAATTGGCCCTGCCGTGAGCCTGATACATAGTTGTCATAAGTTTGATTGGACAGATGCTCCATTCCAATAAGAAAAAAAAATAAAAGAAAACAAAACTACATTGAGACAACCTATATTGCAAAAAACATAACCAGGTCTTGTCCCTCATTTACCTTCGTTAATATAAATGTGAATGCTTGAAGTGGTATTTACCAGTGATATGCCCACTTTACCTTGTTGTTACATTCTTTACAATGCTGCTGTAAAAGGGTTATACTACCAAGCGGCTAAAAGAACCATAGAAAACACACTCTCTGGAAGTATGTAATTCCAGGATAAAGGCATAGGCTGTTATGGAGTAGTGATATATCAAGTGATCTCAGGCAGCTTAAGGGATAGCTCAGACAACACAAAGTCCCCAGGACCTCCAAGCATTGGGTCATTATGACGTAACGCTTGCATTTTTACATTACTCACAGAAATGAGAACCAGATATTTACCACTTTACAGAAGAATGCTGTTTTGGGGTCAACTGTATCTGGATTTAATACACATATTCTTGGGTGACATCAGCCCTACTTTGACAAATCTTTCATGTTATATTATAGTAGTTCCAGCCTCTAGCATGTGATTGACTTATTATCAATTAGTCAGTCAAACCTTATTGAAATATTGGGTATTTCATGCGAGGAAGCAATATAATTCTCTTGAGAAGGGACGAATGAGGGATACACATATAAAAAATTATGTTTAACAACAATTTTCCATAGAGAAACACAAAACTACACCCATTTGGGCAAAATAGGAGAACTGTAAAACGCATTCCCAGACTTCTCTCTCTGATGATTGAATACTCTCCTGGAGAATGTGAAGACCACTACATCATGAGAAACATTGTTACACGTTATACAAAAAACGATATTTGATCATCATTGGTTGGCAAATACATGAGCAAGATGTCAGTTAATACAGATTCCTTAATAGTGTCTGGGATCAAATTCACACTCACACACCTGGAATTATGGAAATAGTGGATATGCCTGTGATGCAGCTGGACGTGGCAGATTTTCTCAATCTTTGGTAAGAATTTTTGAATCATTATGATTATTTTTCATTATTTGATGCTTATCCAATGTTTATCGTGGCACTGCACTCTTATAAAAATAACAACTGCAAGATATGAACTTTGCAGAGTGCCTAGGTCTCATGGATGTATAAATAATGGATACCGGACAGAAAAATGGCGGCCGTTGATTTCAATGAAGTTGCTCACCTGGCGCATGTGCCGAAAAAGTTTTTTGACTTCCTGGTTTACTTCCGCGGTATGGGGAATGGAATGATGGGAGGCTGATGACGCTCTGGGGCAATGAGAACGAGCAAATCGCGTTCTGGGCGAGCGCTGCGCGCTCATGAGTGCTTGTGGAATAGTTTGACCGATAATGACGAATCTACACAATCAACTGATGGATTTATAGGACACATAAACCGATTATGTTTTCATAGTCATGGTTATAGCATATACGAGGTTAATTCATTTTGTTTGTTTTTTAAGTTTAAGTAAGGATAAAACGAGTCATTTTTATTAAGGTTAATCTAAAATAAAAAATAAGGGATTCTCCACAAGCTGTCATATTTATCAACCAAATGCCGGTAGTTAAATCTGTTTTGTCTATCAATGATCCCGTATGTGATATAGCCTACGACTTCTTGTCAGATTAAGTTTAAAGTTCTTATCGTTTTATAAGCTATATCGGCACATTCAAACAGGCAAGTCTTTCTTATTAAGCGTTGTGCAGCTTCTCTGTTTCTTTTACGGCTACGTGATATAGTTTGTATATTACCTGAGTCATGGAAGGAGCTCCTGGACATTAAGTGTAATTCCTAGCCTGGTATCTTTTTATAGTCGACCCTAAAACAGTTTTCTCCTGTACTGAGATGTCAGAACCTATACTGAGCCACATGCTACTGAATAAATAAATACAAATTCCGTCGCGTGGTGTATTTAACATAATTAGGTGTTCCTATGCAAGGCTTTATAATGAAATAAGTTCAGACTTTTCAAAGTAATTATGTGATTTTACTGAACAAATAACGAACATAACATAACAAAAACAACAGACTTGCGACAGTGGCTGAACAGTGTAATGTTCCCGAGACACAGCGGGACCGCGCTTGGGAGTGTAGGCGCACAGCTGTGACGTCACCATAAGAATAAGACTTTGCGGGGGCTTTTCTGGCCATTAGAATTTTTTTTGACGGTTTAAAAGTCCATGACTTAAAAATATGGAATAAAAAGATTTGCAATTAATAGTGGTTACAGCTGTAGGTGTCCTGAGAACCTTTTTACAGGCTTCTCTTTTACTATTACGGTCTATGGGAAAAATGGGACAAATCGGCACAGCTGCTGAGAGGCAGACCCGGGGCTTGCTAGGTCTACACATTCAGTCATTTAGGAGACACTCATATCCAGAGTGACCTACAGCAAGAACAGGGACATTTCCCCCAAAGTAAGTAGGGTGAAGTGCAGTGCCCAAGGGCAAAACGTTGCGTTGCCACAGCCGGGAATCAAACCGATCACAAGTTCAACACCTTAACCACTGCCCAGGTGGTCTCTCAGATTATGGAAAACTGAACCCATTTGATTTGTGTACACACAAAGAAACACAAGATCAATGTAATTGTTAGAAATATATACATTACATAACACAGAATATAAACTCAAGTTAAGGAAAATATTGGATTAACAGGAGGCCTTCATTATCTGAAACACCATAGGACACAAAAAGCATTTTCCATAAACAATAGGAAGGAAAACCTGACATCCACTGATACCTTTGATATATTCCTTTTAGTGAACACTTAAATTCTCTTTGCGGATCAACTTAAATTATTTCTGCTGTTACTGGATATATTGAAACAAGGCTGCCTGAAAGTTTGGGGAAAAAAGAGAATTCACAATTAGGATTCAAAACAAGCTGATATGTGGGTCAGTCAATTTGCCTAGAAAAGGAGTGGCCACACAAACCATCATTTTCTGTGGACTTTCTTTATTTGAAGTTCCGTGAAAGGATAGGTTTGATTTCAATCACAACGTGATTATGTCTAGTGAAAAAACTCTTTGACTTGCTGATGAAGCCCATTTGTGATTACAAATTCAGAGGAAATCCAGCATGCTGCCGTATTAAGCTAGGGAAAGCTCTGATGTTTATCTTCCCCCATGCTCAACCCGCTTTGAAGGCCTAGTGGCATTCTTCCACCCAGCTGATGAAAGGAATTGCTTGGGTCTTGCACTAATGAATTGCCATTATTATTAAATGATGTTTGTGAATTATGACCCAGTTTGAGGCCCAATGACTGGGGCAGGAATACTAAATCCAAACAATCAATTGCTGTTACAAGTAGAGCAACCCATAGTTGTGGAGTTAACTGGGGTGTTCATGGCTGGTTGCTTGTCAGAAAGAAATGTATTTGCTGGTCACTGACACAACCATGTGGCCTGAAGAGTAACAGCAACCATCATGCTTGAAGGTTGAACACTCTTTGTACAGTAGGTTCTCTTTTACATTACACTGGATTAAAGTGAATAAAAATAGGTTAAATGTAACTCAGAAATTTAGAGAAATCTATTTTTTGAAATAGTACATCAAATTTACAGTATGTAGACAATGGGCTGCACACTCTCCTTCGTATTCAAAGTCGACCCGCAAGGTTACATCCATCCCACGTTATGTCAATAGCAAGTATGGTGTTTTTCACTTGGTCGCTTCAAGATATAGCCTACCGAAGTTTAAGATCAACGACGTGAGTCGAATAATCCAAACACTATGTCAACAAAGAATAATGGAGGGAGAGAGTCAAGTGGCTCAGTGTTTAAGACGTTGGTCTTGTGATTGGAGGGTTCTGAGTTCGATTCCCGGCTGTGGCTACATGAATTTGTGTCCTTGGGCAAGGCACTTCACCCTATTTGCCTCAGGTGGAATGTTTCTGTACTTGCTGTAAGTCGCTCAGGAAAAAAGCTATATGTATATAGCGGGGTCTATGAGTTGGTTCATAAACGTGCTATGAAAGGAATTGATATATCTCATATCTTGTAGAATATATAATAAACAGGGCACCACCTCAATATTTGGAAAGGAATTGAGGAAACCTTAATGAACATATATTAGCCTCTTATAATCAGTCTCATAATCTGGAGTCATGTGTTCCCTTAGAATTAGCGCAGATCCGATGACGGAGAATTTTATACACAAAGGTCTATTTAAAGCAAATGTAATGACGAACAAATACCAGAATTTATGTAGGTTCGTTGGATAACAATACAGAGCTTTTATACTGAATATGACAGACATGGGCAGACAGGGATAAAGGGGGAGAATTGGCCTAGGAGACAATTATGCTAAGCTATACTAACGACTGGAAGGCTCATCTTAAATCAAAGTACATTTCACCACACTATGCCAATGTTCACGCATAAGAAATTAGCTAGTCACAGTTACTTTGTCCGTTGAAGAAAAGGTAGAGTTGATCTTCCTTGTGGTAGTTGTCCAAGAAAGGCACGGACTCTCTTTAAGTTCCGTTGTGGACGTTTGCTCAGTATGACAGATAAATCAAAGGTTGCGTTCCCTTGATTCATCCGAACGAAAGAGGGGGAAGAGTTCTAGGTTTGGGGCTTTTATACCAGGTAAGGTAAGGGGGTTTGGTTTCCCCTTATCTGAAGATGAGCCTATGCTGAGATTAGCATGTAAATGTGAATTATTTGTAACAAAGGGGAAGGGAGTTGCATTAAACATCACATTACAGTAATCCCTCGTTTTTCACGGGGGTTACGTTCCAAAAAGCACCTGTGATAAGTGAAATCCGTGAAGTAGAAACCTTTATTGTGTGCAAGGCGCACACTGCCACAGTTTAAGTTTAAGTAGTAAGCAAGCAGTAAACAATTGGTCACTCTGTGTCAGGTAGCACTTTACATTACAGTTCAGTAGCATAGTATGAGTTTGGTTCTAATTTGATAATAGTGATAAATGCTTTCAAAAACTTGTGTGTAAAATGACCCAAATACATCCAATGCCAGAATTAGGCCATCAATGGCTATGACTTTGTGGTATTAGAAATACACCTTTTATCAAAATGATACCGCATTATAAATATCAGATAACATTATAAAGTTATACAGCTGTGTTAAATGTCAAATCAATCCACATGCAATCAAACATGTAACAAATCAGGATTCAGCAATAAGCTAGCATCAAAATTCACAAAAAGCACTAGGTCACACAGTTCTGATATCACACTAACAAAAACTGTGCTTTTTATCCAACATTAATTGAGAAAGACATACACATACACACACACACATACACATATATATCTATAGATAGATACATATATGTGCATACACACAGGCAGTCTGTACATTAATGACTTAATGATGAACTGTCAATCAAACCATTCAGTGCAATGAATCACTTAGTAGCAGACACACAGGTTCAATCATCTATAAACTACAGGACTACAGGACTCCCCATACAACACTAGCCAATAGTTTGCAAGGTCAACCAGTATCCAGACGATTATGAATGTTTTACAGCAAGCCCCCCCAACAATTTAAATAGCAACTCCTAAAAGACCTGTATTTAATCCCCACTGTTTCTCTATGGAACTGCCGATCCCAACCACCCACACACCTCCCCAATACCTGGTTTGATTCGTCTGGACCCCACCACATTAACTCTGGCCTCAAACCCCTCCGAAATCGCCCCCCCGAGCCCCCCGCAACGTCACAATCTCCGCTTGAAAGTGAAACTAAATCATTCGCGATTGTCAAACCTCTCCCCCAAATAGGCTCATAGCTCATCAACCCGACCTCCCACACACCTCCCCAATATCTTGTTAGATTCCTACGGACCCCACCACATGAACCCTGCCCTCAAACCCCCCCGCACGAGCCCCCCCGCGAACGCCGATCGCCCCCCCCCTCCGAAAACAACCCTAAACGGTCAAAATGCACACAAATAACCCCCCCACTACCCTCCTTACAACCCTCCACCACCGTCCTGACTGATAAGCACATGAATACATATAAGCCCAAATGTTAAAGAAGTCAAAAACCCACATCTTATATAGCATGCTAGCGAAACATATTCTGACGCACTAGCAATTAACTTAAGCGCTAATTTCAGCATTGGTCGCTAATGTTAGCAAACAGCATATCTTTACAGCTAGTTGGAATGTCAGTTGTAAATCCTGACTGATAAGCACATGAATACCTATGAGCCCAAATGTTAAAAAAGTTAAAAACCTACATTTTAGATAGCATGCTAGCGAAAGAGTTGAAAAAGATGTTCGCTTACCTTAGAGACTTAGAGCCGGAGAGGAAGAGTTGAGCTGGAGTACAGTTTATAAATACACCCGAAACAAAAAGAACCAATTTGATTCCTCCAGTAAATATCCTCCAATTAAAGTTAATAAATGTGAAATGAATTACTGTTCATAAAATGGCCACCGTCTTCCCCTCTCCTCTTTCAAGCACGTTGCTAAGTAACGAACTAAAGCTGACAGTTGCAACTGTCATGTCAGTTGAACAGACAGAGAGAAAAGGCTTACAGCACCCCTCGAACAGGAAGGATTTCTGGCCAAACCGTGTTTCCAGTCATAAAACCAGGTTAACGTGAAGCCGGCTGAGCCCTTCCTGAACGTCTACATAGGCATTTTGTGTTGACAAGTGAAGAAATGTGCTCTTGGGAGCAATTGAAGAGTTTGGTTCCAAAACGCTATAAACGCCACTTTTGAAAAAAATGAGTTTCCACCTAAATCAATATTGTATTTCGTCGGTATTGAAAAGTCCATATTCGATTTTACGCAAAACGCGATATCGGCCGTGTTATTCTACCTAGTTTTCTCCCTTTCTTTCCAAACCGCGACAAACGCCAGTCTCCCTTCTCTGCAGAATGCGATACATCCGCTCAACCAATCACAGCGCACCATTCCACGCGCACCATTCCATGTAAACAGTAGACGCGTCTTACTGAATGCACCTGGCATCCTAAAAAGTAAATATTAAATTAAATATTGGTTATAATACTGTTTAATAGTATATTAATATTGTTTATAATATATAATTGTTGTATTGTTTAACATTCAATATTGTTGAATGTTTTTACACAGAAATATTGTATTGTAAATATTTTGGAGAAAAAAAACGTGTCATGGATTTATTGCATTTTGGAGAAAAAAAATATATTTTTTAAATAAATCTTTGAAAATCAAAATCTGGATTTGAATTGTTTATGTTATTATAACCTCAATATGCTATGTGAATGATTGAAACAGAAAAATTGTGGTTTTCATCTTTTTACTTTCTTGGTAAAGAAAACACATTTTAACTCAAATTGATCAAAATGGATTTATAGCGTTTTGGAACCAAACTCTTCAATTCTAAAAAGTGTTTGTTTTCTTTCTTTTTAGTTACAGCCCCGCCACTCTTAGCATGGGAGTCTATGAGGCTGTTCATGGGTGCTGCGGCCGAATCTTCGCATGTCAAGCTAAAACAATAAATCTGACAGATAAAGTAAAGCAAGTGTGAGCTAGAGGACAATATTTCCTACGTTTTTATGTATAAATTGTGTCTGTAGTGGTGCATTTGAGGCCATGGTAGTCGAATATGTTTTATTTTTTCACTGATTTTTCTCTCTCCTCTACACTCTAGCGATGACATCATCCACTCTAGTTGTGTGCGTGCTGCAAGGCGCACAGTATGTTATTACTAGCGTTTATTATTGTGTGCGTGCTGCAAGGCGCACACTATGTTATTACTAGCGTTTATTATTCTGCTTATTCTTACGCCGTTTTTTTGGGCTCAAAACACCTACCAGAGTTTTTGACGCATATACACAAAAGTTATATCAAAACGTGCGGCTCGGCCCCAACATGTGTGCTATGATTTTTCTAAGACTTTTGGCGAACAATTTTGCCCCAAAATTGCCAAAAACCACGCCAAAAAAATCAATGGGTGTCAATGGAGAGAATGTTTGAGAGGTAGAGTGGTGATGTCATCGCTAGAGTGGGGAGAAGAGAGAGAAATGTGTAAAAAAAATAAAACGTATTCGACTACCATGGCCTCAAATGCACCACTACATACACAATTTATACATAGAAACGTAGGAAAATGTGTCCTCTAGCTCACACTTGCTTTACTTTGTCAGATTTATTGTTTTAGCTTGACATGCGAAGATTCGGCCGCAGCACCCATGTACAGCCTCATAGACTCCCATGTTAAGAGTGGCGGAAATGTAACTAAAAATAAAGAAAAGGAACACTTTTTTGTATTGCTCCCAAGAGCACATTTCTTCACTTGTCAACACAAAATGCCTATGTAGACGTTCAGGAAGGGCTCAGCCTGCTTCACGTTAACCCTTTAAGCGCCAAAGTCGCAGAATTGCGACTAGCAACATAGCTGGTTAAAACAGGCTGTAGCTATAAATGTGGGGCCGAATCTTGTTTTTACTTTTCACCAGGTGATAGCGGACATGTGTTCCTGTAATATAATCATCATTTATGGGCATGTTTTTATTAAAAGTTTTAGAGAAAAATGAGTTTGTAAAACCCCCTCTCAACCAGTGACGCAGCTCTGCTTAGACGCTGCTAATCAGTGATAGAAGGGCTGAGCGGAGCGAAAGCAGAGCAGAGCGAAAGAGTGTTTTTTTAGTTACTCACGATACCAAGAGGTCGGTTTACCGTCAACAAAGTATTTATTCAGGTATTAGATGACTCCGATTCCTTAGAGGAATGACATGCAGTCTGTCTAGTGAAGCAAAAACTGACATTAGTAGTGACTGCGCGTCCGTGCACAAAGTCCACAATCAGCACACTCTATAGCGGGTGCTTCACCTCAGCCTGGCCGCGGTGGAAGCATTCTGCAAATGCCAAGATGGGGACACGTTCGAGGTGGCAGGGGGGCTCATAACACCGCAAATATGGGTGGAAACCATGGATGAAAACATGCCTGTTTCCGCACAGATCCAGGAAATAGTACAACTGAATTTTAGATGCGGTTTTGAGCATCAGTGTGGTCAACGCGCCAATTGATTATACAAATTGGATCAGTAAACGTATTTCTATCCCAAATTTAGTTTCATACTAAAGATATTTCACATTGAATGTTGAATGTATTCACTTATCTCAAACTACTTTCAAGTTATAGCCTTTTGAAACCTCCAAGTTGAGGTTTCCATTTTCCATTATAGCCGCCACCTTGTGACGTCATCATATGCAAATTAGATGAAAAACTTAATTACCATAACAAACTGTGAGTCATACTGAACAACTTTCTCATTGACAGTATACCTTTATCTCAAACCCCTTTCAAGTTATAGCCTTTTGAAATCTTGCTATCAAAATTTTATATTTTCTTGAAAAAACCCTGGCGCCTAAAGGGTTAACCTGCTTTTATGATTGGAAACACGGTTTGGCCAGAAATCCTTCCTGTTCGAGGGGTGCTGTAAGCCTTTTCTCTCTGTCCAACTGCCATGACCGTTGCAACAGTTGCGAAGTTCGTTACTTAGCAACGTGCTTGAAAGAGGAGAGACGGTGGCCACGAATGACGGTGGCTATTTTACGAACAGTAATTCATTTCACATTTAATAACTTTAATTGGAGGATATTTACTGGAGGAATCAAATTGGCTCTTTTTGTTTCGGGTGTATTTATAAACTGTACTCCAACTCAACTCTTCCTCTCTGGCTCTAAGTCTCTAAGGTAAGCAAACATCTTTTTCAACTCTTTCGCTAGCATCCTATCAAAAATGTAGGTTTTTGACTTCTTTAACATTTGGGCTCATAGGTATTCATGTGCTTATCAGTCAGGATTTACAACTGACATTCCAACTAGCTGTAAAGATATGCTGTTTGCTAACATTAGCGACCAATGCTGAAATTAGCGCTTAAGCTAATTGCTAGTGCATCAGCATATGTTTTGCTAGCATGCTATCTAAGATGTAGGTTTTTGACTTCTTTAACATTTGGGCTCATGTATTCATGTGCTTATCAGTCAGGACGGTGGTGAAGGGTTGTGGGGAGGGTTATTTGTGTGCATTTTGACCGTTTATGGTCGTTTTCGGAGGGGGGGGGGTGATCGGCGTTCGCGGGGGGCGGGGGGGCTCGTGCGGGGGGGTTTGAGGGCAGGGTTCATGTGGTGGGGTCCATAGGAATCTAACAAGATATTGGGGAGGTGTGTGGGAGGTCGGGATCGGCAGTTAATGGAGTTGCCGCTCCATAGAGAAACAGTGGGGATTAAATACAGGTCTTTTAGGAATTGCTATTTAAATTGTTGGGGGGGCTTGCTGTAAAACATTCATAATCGTCTGGATACTGGTTGACCTTGCAAACTATTGGCTAGTGTTGTATGGGGAGTCCTGCAGTCCTGTAGTTTATAGATGATTGAACCTGTGTGTCTGCTACTAAGTGATTAATTGCACTGAATGGTTTGATTGACAGTTCATCATTAAGTCATTAATGTACAGACTGCCTGTGTGTATGCACATATATGTATCTATCTATAGATATATATGTGTATGTGTATGTCTTTCTCAATTAATGTTGGATAAAAAGCACTGTTTTTGTTAGTGTGATATCAGAACTGTGTGACCTAGTGCTTTTTGTGAATTTTGATGCTAGCTTATTGCTGAATCCTGATTGGTTACATGTTTGATTGCATGTGGATTGATTTGACATTTAACACAGCTGTATAACTTTATAATGTTATCTGATATTTATAATGCGGTATCATTTTGATAAAAGGTGTATTTCTAATACCAAAGTCATAGCCATTGATGGCCTAATTCTGGCATTGGATGTATTTGGGTCATTTTACACTCTAAGTTTTTGAAAGCATTTATCACTATTATCAAATTAGAACCAAACTATTACTATGCTACTGAACTGTAATGTAAAGTGCTACCTGACACAGAGTGACCAATTGTTTACTGCTTGCTTACTACTTAAACTTAAACTGTGGCAGTGTGCTCAAGTGGAGCTGTCTTTAATCCTGCTAAAATTAGTGGTTACGCTACTACTAGTGCATCAGCATATGAACACCTGTTGAAAGCTTGATCTGTCACATACCTAAGCAATGGTAGAAGTCATATTCAGAAAATGACTCAACAGTGTCATTGATATATGGGGGAGAGTCCCGGGCCAGAGTCACGCACACTCAAAATTTCTTTAGGAATTTTTTTCTATTTTTTTTTTTTACAATTATTATACTGTACGATTAAATGTAAATTAATTTGCATTCCGTAATGTCGACCTACAGCCGCAGAGCTTTTACCCTCCTTTAGCATGTCCAGAAGTTTAACTTTTTCTGCGACTGTTAACATCTTCCTCTGCCTTTTGGGCCCGACCGCAGGTGCCTTTGTTGGTGCAGAACGTTTCGACATTATTGGTTAAGAGAATTTGCTTGTACAAGAGACATTTACGTGTATTTTATTTGGCTAGCTGTTTTGCACGTGTACAGTACATACAGTATTACAGTAAACCGCAACGTTATTGAGGCACAGGTAGAGAAGAAGCAGAGAGACTGTTCAGCCAATCAGAATGCAGAACACAATGCACAATTAAAAAAAAAAAAAAAACGTGAAGTAGCGAAAACGTGAAAAATGAACCGTGATATAGCGAGGGATTTACTGTACATCAACACAGCATTTAAAGATTCTAAATTTTAAATGGTCACACAGTTCCTATAGTTCTTTTAGTATCCAATGAGTTGTATTGCCTTTGTGAGATGTTTGTAATCCATTAAATGTCTGTCTTAGGGACATCCTTTGTTCAGACGGTGAACGAGGTTTGTAATTCCTGATTGTGGTATGATGGTGTGGTCTCTGCTACATGTAAGTAAGGGATTCAAGCTGTACGTTTCATTACATCCATCCATCCATTTTCTGCCGCTTATTCAGGGCCGGGTCACGGGGAAGCAGTGTGAGCAGGGAGGCCCAGACTTCTCTATCCGCACAGACCTCCTCTAGCTCCGCCGGGGGGATCCTGAGGCGTTCCCAAGCCAGCCGAGAGACATAGTCCCTCCAGCGTGTCCTGGGTCTTCCCCGGGGCCACCTCCCGGTAGGACATGCCTGGAACACCTCACGAAGGAAGCGTCCAGGAGGCATCCGAACAAATGCCCGAGACACATTAGCTGGCTCCTCTCGACGTGGAGTAGCAGCAATTCTAGTCCGAGCACCTCCCGTGTGACCGAGCTCCTTACCCTATCTCTAAGGGAGCACCCGGTCACACTGCGGAGGAAAATCATTTTAACCGTTTGTATTCGCAATTTTGTCCTTTCGGTCATTACCCAAAGCTCATGACCATAGATGAGAGTAGGAATATAGATTGACCGGTACATCGAGAGCTTTGCCTTGCGGCTCAGCTCCTTCTTCACCATGACGGTCTGGTACAGAGACTGCATCACTGCAGACGCTGTACCGATCCGCCTGTCAATCTCACATTCCGTTCTCCCATCACTCTTGAACAAAACCCTGAGATACTTGAACTCCTCCTCTTGAGGCAAGGGCTCCTCACCCACCCAGAGGAGGCAAACCACCTTTGTCCGGTCAAGTACCATGGCCTCGGATTTGGAGCTCCTGATTCTCATCCCAGCCGCTTCACACTCGGCTGCATACCATTCCGGTGCATGCCTTCCGATGAAGCAAACAGGACAACATCATCTGCAAACAACAGAGATGAGATCCCGTGCTTCCCAAACAGGACACCCTCCGGCCCCCTGCTGCGCCTAGAAATTCTGTCCATATAAACAATGAGAAGAACCGGTGACAAAGGGCAGCCCTGGCGGAGTCCAGCATGCACCTGAAACAGATCTGACTTATTAACACAGCTCCTACTCCGGTCATACAGGGAACGGACGACCCCTAACAAAGGGTCCCAGACCCCATACTCCCGAAGTACCCCCCACAAGACACCACGAGGCACACAGTCGAATGCCTTCTCCAGATTCACAAAGCACATGTGGACTGGTTGGGCAAACTCCCATGAACCCTCGAGCACCCGAGAGAGGGTTTAGAGCTGGTCCAGTGTTCTGTGACCAGGATGAAAACCACACTGCTTCTCTTGAATCCGAGGGCTGAAACTTAAGGGTGTGGGGGGGGGGGGGGGGGGGTAATCTGTAATTTGAGGTTTATATTTTAGACATAGAGCCTTGATCATAGATGGACACTTTGAGAAAGGCGCAAGGCTAAAACCAAGTCAGATTGTCTTTCTCTCTCTGTTATGTCTTCACTCCTCTTTGATGATGGGTGTGATTCTCAAATTGTAAATACAGTAACAAGTATTCAGATTCAGATTACTTTATTGATCCCGAGGGAAACTCCTTTGTATCAACAGCACACAGTCTCGCAAAGCACACAAGGGTAAGGGTGTGCGGTAAAAGATTAGAAAGTGTACACAGGGATAGGGGGGTGGGGGCAATAACAATAAGTAAAAACGGTAGGTGCGGTGAATCCTGGGATGGGGGGGGGGGGGGGGGGGGCATAGGCTTGGATAAATGATTATGTACAGGCTATACAATTACAATTATACAAGTAATGGTCTTGTAGAATATACAGTATTATATCGGGATGTACATGATTTACAGTTTGTTGTGCAGAATATACAGCAGAATATACAGGATGTACAGGATAAAGTGCAGGTTACAGACTATACCGTTATAGTCTGTACAATTCAAATTACAATTATGCAAGTAATTGGTCTTGCTGAATATACAGTGTTATACAGTGTTATGTCAGGATGTACAGGATTTACAGTTTTTTTGCAGGATATACAGGATTTACAGGTTTTTAGCAGATGCATATGAGTTCATAGTAAATTATCTTGTGCGCACAAGATAATAACTTGTTCCCTCAAGATAATTATCTTGTACGCACAAGATAATAACTTGTTCCCTCAAGATAATTATCTTGTTCCCACAAGATAATAACTTGTGCACACAAGATAATAACTTGTGCGCACAAGATAAAAAAATCCAACTTTTGGGACTTTAGGGGCTCTGTACTGCGGAGCTTTCTGCTGCGGTCTGAAATAAAAGGAGGAGTCAGTGACGCTACCGCCATACAAGCGTGTAGGTGGAGCTGACAGAAGCACTTCCGTATGACGGTGACATCACGGACCAATCCTAGGGCTGGCTACGTCTCTCTGATGTCTTTATACATCCATGAGGGGCATACAGACAAGCTAGCTTGCCTGTAGAGTGAGTGAGTTACGCTACTTGGTGGAAAGATGGCAGAGGGTGAGGAGGACGTTGAGTTAGTTGCACATTGTCTTTAAAGGCATAGTTCAAAATAAACATAATAGAGCAGTTTAGAGCAGATTTTTGTGTTCTGGTTTTGGAGCAGTGAGAGCACAGTTTAATAATTGTTTAATAAACAATTGAATGTAAAATTTTTGCCTGCTTATTTGTCTGATTGACAGTTTTATTGATCACTGAGATTTTGTTGTTCCAATATAATAATAAAAAAATAGCTTCGATGTAGTTAAACTACTTTTGTCATGTTGCTGTAACTTAGCTTGCTACATTTCTCAGGGGGGTAGCTTCAGTGTAGTGAAGCTTAATTTCATGCAGAGTAACCGGTAGCTTAGCTCACTACACTTTCCAAGTAGTTTGCCCAACACTGCCATTAGGCTATTATTTCATCCTAACAAAAGTAAGAATTGAATGGCACTTAGGAATAGTATGTTACTTAGAAATATAATCTGATCTATAATCTTACACATACTTTTCACAAATTTTTAAGTGGTAAAGCTCTGTGTGAAATGTTCTATAGTACAGTGCTGGAGAGAAGGAAGTCATGGAAATACTAAGTTTGCATGTTGTACGTTGAACATACAGTTTAGAAATAAGTACTATAGATGAGTATTGATTACATATATAGTGCTAGTTATTTATGCATAAAAAGTTCATGGCATGAGTTCCATTATGCATCAAGTTCATAAGATGCTCTTTCCTCTGCATCAGGTTTATATGATGGTACTGTTGCAATGTTTTTTTTCCTTTAGTTTTTTTTCTGCTAACATGATGCTCTTTTATTTCAGTGTTTTTCTGTGTTTAGTTTTGTTTGTCGGAATTATCTTGTATTCAGTGTGTTTCAGATCCTGGATGTTTCTAAATGGTATGTATTACACAACATCAAGCACAGGTAGGTGTCAAAAAGGTATGTATTGCATTTGTTCTTGTTCTCAAGTTATCCCAGTTCTGCAACTACATTGTTCCTATTTGGGTACGTGTCCTACAAGTATACTGTATAAGTTAATTAAGAAACTTATCATGATCAGAGTAATAACATGTTTTTCTTTTACAGGTACTTGTCGGTCATCGGATTTGTCATTAACATGGACACGTTTGATTGGTTGGATGATTCCTGAACTGCTCCTAGTTCAGCGGTATGTCCTCACCTACAGGTTCAGCCAGGATCACTTGGAGCTCCTGTTTAATTCCATCAGAGCATCAGGTAGGGTTGATGTTCTTTAAATTGCAATAAATTCTGAAAATGACTTATGAGTAATGTATGTATTGTATGCCTGTTTTCCATACAAGGTGGCTGGAATAACAATCCATCTGCACGCCAGTTCCAGGCCATCTTCCGCCGTCTGATGGTTCGGTGTGGTGTCTCGCCTAGTGAGACAGGCAATGTTGCAGCCCAAGATAACACTGTGTCCCTGTCTGCGGTAGAGATGTCCTCTGCCGTTTTGAGTGACCACAGCTATCTTCCCACTCGGTTTGGTGGTCTGGTTGAAAATGCTCTGGTGTACATCGCAGGGTTTGTAGTCTGTAGATTCGGTGAAAGCTGTCCTGTGATGTGTGTCGTGCAAGCTTGGTCAGAGATGCTGTACCTTCATCATTTGATGAGAGATACCACATTCTAGCCCTGAAAAACAATGGTGGCCTAGTGATTCCATCACAAGGCACAGTGAAGGTGTGAGAGCTGCAGAGAGGGTGATTCGCCAAGCTTCAGCAAGGCAAGCTCCAAAGGTGTCGACAGTCACCTACATCGTTCGTTAGGAGATTGGAACAGAGGATGTTTTTCAGCTTGGGGAACACATTGAGGAGACAGTTTGGCATCGACAATCATTATTCCAATTTGTTGTCGTTAGTAGTGTCTGTCTTTCTGAAAATAAGGCTACACCACATTGCCAAACTCACCTCTCTTGACCTGCAGAAAGGTAGCACAAGAAAGAAGCTCTGCAAAACAGTCCACTTTCTGTGCTTTTATCTCATTTAAACTCCCATGAGCAACTTGAATATGTAAATATGTGTTTAACTTGAAAATGTGCATTTGATAGAATCATCTGTCTTCATTTTTTCTTAATTCATGCCAATAAAGCCAATCTTGATATAGATATATTCTGATATATAACTATTGTGACTAATTTATATATGGATGTATAATGCATTAATGTTTCATTGATTTTTCAACTTATAAAAATAGCTGAGTAGTACACAATCTGCTTCTTCATCATATATTAGTGTTTGTGTGTTATATATTGTGTGTCTAATGCAAAATACCTATCATACATAACATATATCACATATCACATTAGTGTTATGCCTACTAAGAACATTAAAATACGCCAAATCATGTGTCCGGTATCATGCCTACATGTACGACCTTTGCAGAAAAAAATCCAGTGAAAATCGGTTTAGTATTAAGCGACTTCAGATGGATTAAATGTGATGACGCTTCATTTCTCCGGTCAAACAGATTAAACTGAGCAGAGCAGGGCATCCTCCAAAAATGGCGGCCCCGCGGCTCGTCAGTGCCAATAGGCTGCAGCGGTCGATAGGGCATCTATTCTTTATACATGTCTATGGGTGGTAGGGTGGACTGGTTTCTGACAATAGCAAAAGTGTTCAAAGCAAGTTTTTTGCAGAAGACATGAGGCAGACGTTAATCATTGCTAGTCTACTATTCACAGGGTCAAAATAGACATTGAAGGTCTGAATTTGTTTTAAAATAACACAGGGCAAAGCTATAAAGTAAAATGGTGGTCATCCTGGAGGTCAGAACACACACACACACACACAGATATGTTCCCAAACACACACTCAATGAATGAGAAGGGAAGTAGAAAAGTTAAATATTTTAAAAAGGCAGAGCTCTCTTGGGAATGACCGGCCCTGCGGGAATGCAAAACCACAGTCTGGTTCACAAGGTCAACAGCATACACACGTACTCACAGGCAGCCAGAGGTAGGATCTAGAATAGATTCTGTTAAGTATAATGAAGTAAATGTTGTGGTTTATGAAATCATTGCCCCTGAAAATTAGCCTGCTGTTGATGTTTCAAGTCAAAACAACCTATAGCAATAATTGCATCCCAATTAATTTGTTTTGTTTATTAAAGACAACATTTTCCCAGTTATCTAACAGTAAGATAATTATATTAGCTTCCCTAAAGCTCATTGTCCTTTGCCCAACAAGCTGCAATGTGATGGACATGTTATTTGAAGTGCCATTGGTTCTTTACAAGACCATTTATATGTTTGGCTTTCTTAGTGTCATGTAAAAGTCTAGAGTAAGGACACCGCAACTCATTTGCACTATCCAAAAGCCCTATCCAAAAAACACAGAAATTTTTGTTGTATGAAATAGAAGATGGTGTGAGAACAAAATATTTTCCCCATAGAGCCAAATTAGTAGTGGCAAAGAAATGTAAATTGCCAATGTTTCAAAAGAGGGGCTGAGCCTTCATAGGAAAACCACAGGCTAATGGGAAGTTCTTAAAATGTTCGAGTCACGGCGTCTGGATAGTGACATAATTTCCTCTTTGTCTCAGTGGGTCTGGAATATCCCTATAATAATAAAACCATAATATAGTTGGAGGGGTCAGTGCCTGTTTTGTTCACAATTGGGGTCATGGCAGCTGCTTTGAAGGGTGTAGAGACAGTTCCAGTAGTGAGGGAGGAGTGGATGATAGCAGAAATGAGGAGGGCCAGAGAAGTTGGTTGGGGAGGGGGTCCAATTGACAGGTGGATGGTTTGGATTTCCAAATGAGTTCTGAGATTTCTGAGAGAGTGGGAAGCTGGAAGGAGGAAAATTAGTGTGAGGGTGGGGGAAGGTCAGCTGAGGTGCTGGGGTGACCCAAGGTTCAGGTGGATGTTCATGTGGATGCTAAATGACATTATGGCGTTGCAAAAGGAGGTTGTGAATAAGTGAGGGGGGAGAGAGTCCTGGGGTTTGGTGGTATTGTTGAGGAGAGAGAACAGTGACTTGGAGTTTCCTTCATTGGCAATGATTAAACTAGAGTAGTAGTGGGTTTGGTGCTGGCAATGGAGTCCTCATAGCGTAAGATGTGGTTATTGTGTACAGTGAGACCAGTTTTTCTCTGGAGACGTTTAAGTTGCCGACCTTTGCTTTTCATGAGACAAAGATCAGGGTCAGTTTATTGTCTTTTACCTGGAATCACCTGGGTCACCTGTCAATTGGTCAGAGAGGAGGATGCTGGCCAAACTCCACGCCATCCTGGACAGTACCTCCCACCCACTCCACAATGTGCTGGCCGGACAAAGGAGTACTTTCAGCGGGAGACTCATCCTCCCGAAATGCACCACGGAGCACCACAGGAAGTCATTCCTGCCTGTGGCCATCAAACTTTACACCAATTCTTCACACCATTAGTATGTAAGCCAACTGTATATTCTGTGAAATAGCATAACATCCAGTGATATTCTGTAACATAACAATACATATTTGGCAATATTCTGGTACAACTGTAATATAATATAACTGTGACTTCCGATGTACACAGCCACTATATTTACATTTACATTTTACATTACATTTATTCATTTAGCAGACACTTTTATCCAAAGCGACTTACAAGAGAGCTTTTACAAAGAGCATCTGTCATTGAGCATAGCAACGTGATAGACCCCGAACACAGTCGGTTTTTTAGATTGTGAATCATACATCATGAGAACCAATAAGTGCCAAGGGAAGAACTATAAATGCATAACACAACGATTGTGTTGTGTTGTGTGTGATTGTGTGTGCGATATAATGGAGAGAACTTAGCTAATCAAGTTTTATTTTCATCTTGGAATGAAAATGCAATACGTGATAAATACATAAATACATAATAATACATAAAATAAAACTTGATGAGCTCAGTTCTCTCCATTATATGGTGGCTGTGTACATCGGAAGTCGTTAGAGATGCATATGAGTTCATAGTAAATTATCTTGTACGCACAAAAGTCGTTAGAGATGCATATGAGTTCATAGTAAATTATCTTGTGCGTACAAGATAATTTACTATGAACTCATATGCATCTCTAACGACTTCCGATGTACACAGCCACGATATTTACATTTTACATTACATTTATTCATTTAGCAGACGCTTTTATCCAAACCGACTTACAAGAGAGAGCTTTTACAAAGAGCATCAGTCATTGAGCATAGCAACGTGATAGACCCCGAACACAGTCGGTTTTTAGATTGTGAATCATACATCATGAGAACCAATAAGTGCCAAGGGAAGAACTATAAATGCATAACACAACGATTGTGTTGTGTGTGATTGTGTGTGCATATAATGGAGAGAACTGAGCTAATCAAGTTTTATTTTCATCTTGGAATGAAAATGCAATACGTGATGTATACATAAATACATTAATACATAATAATACATAAAATAAAACTTGATTAGTTCCGTTCTCTCCATTATATCGTGGCTGTGCACATCGGAAGGCGTTAGAGATGCATATGAGTTCATAGTAAATTATCTTGTGCGCACAAGATAATAACTTGTTCCCTCAAGATAATTATCTTGTACGCACAAGATAATAAATTGTTCCCTCAAGATAATTATCTTGTTCCCACAAGATAATAACTTGTGCGCACAAGCTAAAAAAATCTAACTTTTGGGACTTTAGGGGCTCCGTACCTGTATCTTGCCGTATCCTGCAGTATCTTGCCAGACACAAACACTTAACATCTGTACTGGCTGAATTTGGCAGAGGGAAGCATTTGTGAGAAAACATCTGGGAAAAAGCTTCATGTAATGTTTTTAATTAAACTCAGACATCTGTGCAATAAAAAAAAATGTCTGACAGGCAACATTAGTCAACTTTATATTGTTTGTTAATTCGTCTGTTATCTGATGTGGCATGTGTGTTGCACCAGCCTGTCTCCAATGGCAGGATTTAAAAATAACAGTCTCATATGCAATGACAGATTATTAGGGGGGGATATGGCAACAGTTATTGGATAATTGCTTTTCCTAATACAGTACTTCATCATTAAATTTGACACTAACACAGCATAACAATTTACATATTGTCCAGATTGTAATGTTTACTGAGGATGTCAGCAACTGCAACAACACGCAACCTCAGTTAGTGGGTCCAGCTTCCACTGTGGCATTTTCCTCAACAGACAAGCACAGAGCCCTCAAGGAGACAAAAACAGCACTCTCCTGTGGCCAAGTCTTTCATCTTCCGCCAGAGTGTATGTATGTATAACGGATTAGGAGTTCACCACAAAAAATACCGCAACAGGCTTTGTCTTGAGTCTCTGCCGGCCGCCATTTCATCCAAGGCTGGTCCCTCTCATAGGCAAAAAAAGGCGAAGCAGGTTGACACGCAGCAGTCCCTGAATATTGCTTCATGCATGCAATGGAAATCGCAGAAGTTCTAAGTACAAATCCTACCAGAGCCATGCTACTGAAGTGTGCAATTATGTTATCCCACTGGGAGGACATGCACACAGAGAGGATTTTCCATGACATGAAGTCCAGGTCAGACTGCGGTGGATGGAGGTGCACCAAATATTCCCATGCCACGAACTCGAGAACCAACAGAAAACTGCATACTCCCAGGACCCGAGCTTCTTTTCCACTTAGAATTGTTTGTCTTCAGGGAATGACATGCATCCATACAATTACTTATCTGCCCTAGTTTTTCTTAGTAGATAATTGTAATTGGTGAGCTAAATATTGCCGTGTGGGGGGGTTTCTGTCTGCGCAAATATACATGTCTTCACCAAAGCAAATACTGGGCATGTGTTCTTTACGATCAGTTTACCATCAGAAGCCATTGACCAACTGGGGTACTGTCTAACTCTCGAGGCAAAATACTGATTATGCATGTGAAATTCATCCAGCCACTGACAAAAAAAATCAGAATTATTATTATTAAAATTTTTGTTACATGCATAAATGCACCTCCCTACTGGTGGCGCTGGAGTGCTCGAGGTGCAGATGCAATACTTGGCTGAAGAATATGAATGTGCACACCGATTTGAAAACTCAGTTGTGTATGCAGACTCCCATGTAATTGAAATGTAAGCTCACCTAATGAAGAATACCCTTTCCAGTGACTTGAGCACAAACAGAATTGCAGAAAAAGCACCTCTCTTGATGCTAAAAGATTCGTTTATTTCCACAAACGATGGCTTACAGTAGCACTTACAAATTATCTATACACGGTAGCACCATGTTTGTGATTTTTACAAATTTTTTCATCTGGAACATGTGACATCTAGCACTATTTTCTCATGATTTTCAGCCCAAACCAGAACAGTATGGGTGGTCAGGCTAGTTTGTGACCACACACACAGAAAGAGTATACCAGAGAATGATACAGATCAGTACCAATCAACACAAACGTCCGCAAATCAAAGTCACGTTGGACAAGCAGTGTTCATAAACATGCATAGGCATGGTCCCCCCCTGTTGTTGACAATTAACTTTGGAATTATCTGGGAGCAATACCAGAAACTAATGTATCAGGTCCATCTGTTTGTTTATAGACAGCATCTCTCTCGTCTGCATCTGCAGCGCTGTTTCCAGCTATCAGACCTATCTTCAGCCTCTCTGTGTGGAGGACTCGATTAGCAAGCCGATTAGCCAACATTTGGCCTACATTCAAATGAGAACAGATGGGATAATGTGTAATGTGAATATGGGGCAAGGAATGCCGTCCATTTATTTTCTACTTTCTGTCACGTTGTCATTTTTGGCAAATAGTCTTGAACCAAATACAGAAATCCATACTATAAATGTTCCACAGTTGCAGAAATTCCACACCTTAACAGAACTATTTAAAATACAGTCTTTAGAATCGCAATGTTAGTAATTAGTTGCACTTAGTGGTTATGTGCCCTATATACACAATATGAAACGCAAGTAACTTTGTGGGCGGGACTCGGGTGCTGTTGCTATTACACTGACGGTATAAATTACTCTTGAGTCCGGCGCAAAGCTAAAGTGGGTTGTTCTGAAGTAGCTTCCTTAGTCATAGGTTTGGTTTGGGCGTGATGTGCAATGACACGATTAGTGACACATTCCCTTTAAAAGCAGGAGCGCTTGTTCCATGGCGGATTGCTATTTTAACGGCGGATTTACCAGGCGCACGCCAGGAGTGGTTCACAGTCGGAGACTGACGTACTTGTCAGGGCCATGAAAGACAGAAAAGCAGTGTTGGGCAAGCTACTCGGAAAGTGTAGTGAGCTAAGCTACCAGTTACTCTGCATGAAATTAAGCTTCACTACACCGAAGCTACCCCCCTGAGAAATGTAGCAAGCTAAGCTACAGCAACATGGCAAAAGTAGTTTAACTACATCAAAGCAATTTTTTTATTATTATATTGGAACAACTTCATCCCAAGACAAAGCTATCTCAGTGATCAATACAACTGTCAATCAGACAAATAAGCAGGCAAAAATGTTACATTCAATTGTTTATTAAACAATTATTAAACTGTGCTCTCACTGCTCCAAAACCAGAACACAAAAATCTGCTCTAAACTGCTCTATTATGTTTATTTTGAACTTATGCCATTAAAGACAATGTGCAACTAACTCAACGTCCTCTTCACCCTCTGCCATCTTTCCGTCAAGTAACGTAACTCACTTAAGCAAGCTAGCTTGTCTGTATTCCCCTGCATCAGAGATGTAGCCAGCCCAAGGATTGGTCCGTGATGTCACCATCATACAGAAGTGCTTCTGTCGGCTCCACCTACACGGCCTTGTATGGAGGTAGCGTCACTGACTCCTCTTTTATTTCAGACCGCAGCAGAAAGCTCCGCTGCGCTGAGCTTCAGAGATTTTATAAAAATTTAGCTTAAGTGGACGCAACCGCACTACTTGGTTAATAAAAGAGCTAAGCTACTGAAAAGCTATTTGATTAAGAAAACAGCAACGCTACCACCACGCTACTTAGAAATGTAGTAGTAACGCCGCTACTTGTAGTGACGTTACTGCCCAACACCGCAGAAAAGTTACATTTTATGGAGATGGTAGAAATGCATTTAGCCTGTATAAAATGTTTGCCCATTGCTTACACACTCAAACCAAATGCTAAGACCAAAGCCTCAATACATGAACTTCTTGTAAGCATACATCACATAAACACAGTGTAACCATTGCTTAGACATGATCAACTTTGCACATTGTTTGCAATTCTGTAACACGATTTTTGCAAAACACTACACATGTTTTCTTACATTAGACACTTTGTTTAAAAAATAAATCATCTGTTATCGCTGAGTTTGAGAAAATTACAATAAGAAAAGAAACACAACAGTGTTTTATATAAAGCCCATCAGTGTGTTGCTGGTGATATGAAATAGTTATTCAAAAGGTGCTTTTGTGTATGGTTTTGTTGCAAGAATTACAATCACAATTTTTATGAAGGACTGTTTGACTGCAGTGTTTCATTCTGGCATGGTTGTCAGTCGTTAATCTCCAAGTGCTAGATCTAATTGGCTTGTGTGTCGAATTTTGACAAATTCTGCAAAAAGCATGTAAGCAATAGGCAAAAACTATAATTTGGGTAAATGGGTATGCTAAATTTACGATAGCCTTTTTCACGTCTTCATGGACACCACAATGATTTCCTTCGTGTGGTAATATTTTTCAGTGTAGATGAGAGAAGCAAAGTGCGTGCGCGTTGTGCACAAGCTAAATTATGGTCAAACCCTCAAAATACTACTTGAAATATAGCTGCGAGTAGTGATGGTGGATTCCTCTTGGAACAGTTTATGGAATTGATATGTAATTCAAATGAACAAAAGAATGAAGAAAGGAAAACAAGGCAATGGTGTGAATACATCCAAGACTGTAGTGACCCCTGTGCTGCAAGGGACAAAGGATTTAATATGTGAATGAGAAATATTTGCATGGCCTGTGGCTCCACCTATGGCTGATGATGTGTAATTGAAGGTGGGGTGTGGCCCTTAGCGCCCCCTTGACTCTAGCAGACAAAAAAAATCTAAAATCTTATTGATAGCATTTGTGAGGGTTCTTCTGACGATGATAACTGGCAAGGATGAAGAAGATTGGACAAAAATTGTAGGAGGAGTGGCAAAAAAGCACGTCTCATGAATTTATGATGTACAGAAAAATCTAAGGACTTGCCATTATAAGTTGTTGAGACTTTTTTGTTCATTGTGACAAATAAGGCATCTGTAATGAATTTCAGGATTTTAGGACAAAAGGACTACAAATGACATCACTTTGAAAAAGGACACAAATGGTTGGTCAAATTGGGGTGTGGCCTGTAGCGCCCCCTTTGGTCTCAAGGGAACCAAAATGGGTGTGGTATCTTATAATATTGTATTGTTTCACCATGCTGTGATCCAAGGCTGGCTTCAAACCCATGTTACAATTGGAATAATAATAATAATAATAATACCTGCAAAAACAATAGGTTTCCTCCTGACGGAGGAATCCTAATAATACCTGCAAAAACAATAGGTTTCCTCCTGACAGAGGAATCCTAATAATAATACCTGCAATGGCAGTGGGCCTAGTGCCAGTCTGTTTGCATCAATTGAGCAGATTGTTTGACATACAACACATGGTATGTCTGGACCAACAAGGCTATACACACACAGCCACACAGAAACTCATTGTTTAATGCCGTATCCATACCTCATCAACCCCTGCTGGACCCATAAGTAGCTTTAAAGACTGCAATGTTTTTTTTCTTCTTTTCTTCCTCTTCCTTGGTCTGACAAGGTTGGACTGAATGAGACACCAGACAGCATAACCTCAGCAAAGTTTAAACAGCACCAGAAATAGCCCTTAGACATAGACCTTATTTCCATATTTCCAACTTATTTCCCAGGGGCTGTAAACTTGGCTATTGTGGGTTCAAAGAACCCTCCCACCCTAATGTGGGTTTTGAAATCTTTGATTCACTGATACAATATGTATATTACAAGTCCTGAAAAGGCAAAGCCAAACAAAACAAGGGTGAACACGATGAAACACCGTGGCAATGTCACAAAGAAATGTGTTTGTACTCAACATGTTCAGGAGTCTTTTTTAGGTCACCCGTAAAGTGAAATGGAAATGTTTTATGAGGTGTTAGCTTGGCTACTGAAACCAAGGTGTTCAAAGTTATTAAGACTCTTAACAAGAGTAAAAATTGTACCTAGCACCACACAGTGCTAGCTTTAAATTATGCAAGCTTGTGTCTGGTTTCCAGACACAACTTGGATCATAACATCTTACTCATTTAGAGAATGTGGGCCCTCAGGAGCCAAGACAAAAGGCTCATAGAGCTCCCTGGAGGATTCACATATAAATCACACAGGGAACTGTTTGCTTTACACACAAACACACCCTCCAAGGTATGCATCAGACACTAACATGCACACATCCATACACACACAGTCCAGCCTAAACCACACAGATGATTGAAAGTTTTGGTCACCCACTCCAGTACTTTTCCACAATCACACGAATATTCTAGAATATTCTATTCTGTCTATACTGTTCATAATATGTATATTCTGAGTATACCCATATTATTATATTCTGTTGTTAATAACTGTTTTGCACTTCTGGTTGGATGCTAACTGTATTTCGTTGCCCTGGACTTGTACCTGTGTAATGACAATAAAGTTGAATCTAATCTAATCTAATCTAATATCAATCTTTCCCTCCCTCTGCCTAGACAAAAATCTCTTCTCGATAACTTTCTAAGCATCTGAGCATTCTTTATGTTTAGTATTTTCAGCTTACTATTATCCCCATATCCACTGAAATGTTTCAGCATTCCATCATCTTGTAATAGTCATTACCCCATACATCACCAGATGCACTGTGTTTCACCAGCAGAGGTAGACAGAGAGAGCACGCCACCCTTTGCTCTGCCGGAAGTCATTTCATGGTCAAAGATTAATTTCCTTCACGTCAAGCAATTCAAGGCAAACCAGAGGCAATACAGTATGTCACAAAAGTGAGTACACCCCTCACATTTCTGCAGAGATTTCATTATAATGTTTAATTGAACAACACTGAAGAAACATCGCTTTGACACAATGAAAAGTAGTCTGTGTAAAGCTTATATAGCAGTGTAAATGTACTTTTGCCCTAAAAAAATAACTCTGAATATAGCCATTAGTAGCTAAACCCCTGGTAACAAAAGTGAGTACACCCTAAAGTGAAAGTTCTTGAAGTGTCAATATTCTGTGTGGCCACCATGATTTTGCAGCACCGCCTTAATCCTCCTGGGCATGGATTTCACCAGAGCCTCACAGGTTGCCACTGGAATGCTCTTCCACTCCTTCATGACAACATGACGGAGCTGGGGGATATTCGAGATCTTGTGCTTCTCCACCTTCCGCTTGAGGATGCCCCAAAGATGTTCTATTGGGTTTAGATCTGGAAACATGCTTGGTCAGTCCATCACCTTTACCCTTAGCCCCTTTAGAAAAGCCGTGGTCATCTTAGAGGTGTGTTTGGGGTCATTGTCATGCTGGAACACTGCCCTGCGACCCAGTTTCCGGGGCGAGGGGATCATTCTCTGCTCCAGTATTTCACAGTACATGCTTGAGTTCATGTTTCCCTCAATAAAATGCAACTTCCCAACTCCAGCTGCACTCATGCAGCCCCAAACCATGACATTCCCACCACCATGCTTGACTGTAGGCACGACACAAACATCTTTGTACTCCTCACCTGGTTGCCGCCACACATGCTTCACACCATCTGAGCCAACTAAATTAATCTTTCTCATCAGACCAGAGGATATTTTTCCAGTAAGCCATGGCCTTTGTTGACATATCCTCAGAAAACTTTTGGCAGGCTTTCTTGTGGACAGCCTTCAGAAGAGGCTTCTTTCTGGGGCGACAGCCATACAGACCAATTTGATGAAGTGTGCGGCGTAAGGTCTCAGTACTTATAGGCTGACCCCCCACCTCTTCAATCTCTACAGCAATGCTGACAGCACTCCTGCGCCTATCTTTCTTAGATAGCATTTGGATGTGACGCTGTGCACGTTCACTCAGCTTCTTTGGACGTCCATCACGACGTGACTCCCTGTTGTGAGTGCATCCTGATTTTTTTAAACGCTGGAGGATCTTAGCCACTGTACTGCAGCTCAACTTCAGGGTGTTGGTAATCTTCTTGTAGCCTTGGCCAGCCTTATGTAGTACCACAATTCTTTTTTAAGGTCCCCAGACAGTTCCTTGCCATGGTGTGCCATCTTGGGAGTTTCAGTGACCAGTGTGAGAGCTGTACTACAAATTTAACACACCTGCTCCCTATTCACACCTGAGACCTAGTAAGAGTAACGAGTCACATGGTATTTTGGAGGTAAAATGACAAGCAGTGCTTTCTTTGGACATTTAGGGGTGTAGTGTCTTTGGGGTGCACTCACTTTTGTTGCCAGGGGTTTAGCTATTAATGCTGTAGAAATGTGAGGGGTGTACTCGCTTTTGTGACACACTGTAGTTGCAGTACAGTACATCTCAAATAGTTGAGAATATGAATAAACAGAAACAGACAAGAACGTTTTGTGAATGACACATAATGATTGGATGCTGGTTTTACAAACTAGGCCCATCCACATTGATTTCAAGCTTGGGGATGAGTACTGGAGACTGTGTTCCCCAAGTGTGCCACGCCTGTGGTGAATTCCAAGGCAGAAGGTTGGCAACAGCAGATGCACCCTGCCCTTGCTTTCATCCTCCCCCTCAGGGCCAGCAGACAGCCTGGCATCCTTGGCACCATAAACAGGATAGACACCACCCAATAGTGGGTGCCCTGTAGTATGTACAGTCTCTTCCAACCACTCTACCTCTAGACCCGAAGCATGCCCACACGCAGCCCAAGGCATCAGGCCTAAGAGCTTCCGCGTCGTTGTAAACACTTGCACATCCATTGTGCGGGCACGAACCAGAGTATATGCCACACTTGGTGTAATCACTATCTGTCAAGGGGCACCCTGCATTTAGAGGTACTCTTAGGTTCACTTAACCATGGGATTGCATTTCACCTCTCTTCATCAACAGCAAAGCTTCATTTAACCAAAAATGCTGGTTCTTCTTTTTTAGGATTATTTGAGTTTGTAGTTTTGGTGGCTTTTTAAAATTGTGGTATTTGAACAAGACCATCTTAATTTTATTTAAATGAGGATGTGGAGTTTAAAAGGAGTTTAAACGTCCCGTTTGTTTGAACTTCCCCTGGCCAGTAGCAGACATGGAAATATTATCCTTTGACTCTGGTCTTTGATAAGTCGTCCTGTGAGAACCAGGCAAGCATATTAAACATGCAGGTTTCCTGTGCCGCCTGGCCCTGATCAATGTCACCTTTCAGCAGCTAAGTTTTGGGGTTGGAACAGACACCCCCACAAAGGCCTCTTTCACCAGAGATGGGAGGTCTTGAGCCAGGTTCTGACCTAAATACTCCACCCTCTTTCCCTCCTGCTTCTCTCTGGTGAGGACTCCACAAGGCCTCCTCAAATCAACCAGACTTTATACAGGAAGTAAGGCCTGTACGAGGTGAGTCCAGTACAAGTCCTTGTAATTCTTCTGGAGAGAAAATGTGGGCCTCCAGAGAGGTGCTCAGCTGAAATAAAGGGTTAGGGTTACTAGAGACTAGAAGAAGGAGCTAATAACTAATACATAATGAAGAGCTATTGACAGTTAATAAGAACTAGAGAAAAGAGCTAATAACTAATAAATAATAAAGAGCTATTGACAGTTAATAAGAACATTGGTGAGAGATCATAAATCTTGATTGTTATTCGCTTTAGACTGGTACTAGATTTGAAAGTTTCCATGGGAATAGGATAGACTAAATGTAAAATGTTAAAGCATTGAAGCGTTCCTGACATTAAGGAGTGGAGTGCTAATTTGATATTATATGGGGCTTGTAGTGCTTCATACTTTTAAGAGGTCAGTTAGAGGGCAGTGTGATTCATGAGAAGTATGATCTCATTCTCCCTTGATATAAAATGGCGGCTTGGGTAGTTTATATAAACTTGGACGCCCACTTCCCAACCTGTTCTAAACCTCTCTTAGTTCCAATCTTCTGCTTGTAGCTACTGCTTGAACTTTTAGCTACTTTGCTTGTATGCACATTAATACATACATTTTCCCTGAAGCACCAATCCCAGATAGGTACTTTCTTAATTGGTGATTCATTTAGTATGTATGTGCGAAATTAAGCACCAAACATGGGACATGGATTATACATTTTAACAGACCTGTTTTGAAGACTTTTTGACAAGTGACTGAAACGATCACTTTCAAAGATCATAGTCCTTCCTTTTAGGCAATATTAAGAAAATGAGTTGGTCATTGTAACCATTTCAAACATGTGTATTACAGATAATGTTGTTTTTTCAGTATTCTTTTTAATGTCCATAGATTTCACAATAAGTTAAGCATTTGAACCTGCCGTAAGGTTCGATGTTCAATGTTCAAATCACAAATTTCAGAGAAAGTAAACATGTCAAACGTTTTCAGCTCCCATGTGTACTAAAAGAAGCATCTTTTCATAAATTTCAAGTATCAAAACTTTCAAAGTTCTTTAAAGCAGAACTCATTGCCGATTCTGTTGTCATTTTTTTTTCTGGTGATACAAAACGTGTTTAATGTTATTAAGTTACAAAAATAGACATCTCTTTGTGGACACAGAGTTATAACTTAAATCATTGCAATCCAATGTTTTTGCTTTGATGGAACATATATAACTAATTTCATATATATATATTTATATATATATATAAATATATATAAATATATATATATATATATATATATATATATATTTATATATATATATATATTTATATATTTAGATATAAAATCTCCAATACCGTCAACAAATATTCATACCATGAGTTTGAAGTAGGCAAATGTAATGTAAATAAAGTAACATGGCGGGTTTGAGAGTGTCCGAGAGCCATAGTGAGAACAGTAAGGGTGGACTTTCTGCAGGGGAAAAACATGACTTCAGGTTTTATCTGATCCTGTTTTTCAGTGAATGGCAGAGAACAAGCTTTCCCTAAAGGGACCACACTCTGTTTGACAGAGATGATCTGTGACATTCCTTTGTGGATGAATAAAGTAAAATAAAACACAAAATGGGGGAGGGAGACATTAAGCACAGCATTACAACATAAATAACTGCAATCAGATCAAATAATACAGCAAATTTAAAACAGTAAAAAAACATGGTACATGCCTAATCTATTCCAGGTTTTAAGGGTCGATGAAGGAGATTGCAATGTAGCGAGTGCCGTTGGTTGTTGGCAGACCTTCGTGGAGATGCGTCAGTCTTCCTGGATGCATGAAGCTCCACCCTTTTCTGGGAGAATCTATAGAACAGTTATACCTGTGGAAACGACAACCTCCACCCTAACAATGATAAATCGAGGAAGAAGGAGGCGAAGAGATGGAAAAATAATAGACGGTAAGAGAAAGATAGAAGGATATGGTATTACATTATTCCAGAAAATCTATTTTTCATATGTGTTTACCGTGTTAAACAATTCAACAATGAAGAACTGTTACTGCAGTTACATGTTGAATGCAAATTAAAGTTTACCTGAAAGTCTGTGCCTTTGTTATTGAGTGCAATGTTGATAGTGAAGGTGGAGGAGTCGTGATGTGGTCTCAGGTAGGCCTGTCTCTCAGGTGTGTATTTCACCACAAAGTTCATGATTGCATAGCCCTATGTTAAATGCAAGACCATGTGTCAACTTAAAACTCAATGTATCTTCAGTTAACCTCAACAAAAATTATCCTGGAATGCCGGTTACAAGTAACTGCAAGTGCCATGCTGTTTGGTGTAAGGATTATGAGACAAGTTTGTGAGTTTTGGAACAAAAGGCAGATCTTTTCTCGTTCAAACTGTTGGTTAGTTGTTTTTGGAGAAAATCTAACACTCTGTACCTTTATAGCAGGAGAAAAAAAACCTGCGTCAAAAACAAAAGCTTATACCAGCATAGATGCTGTGTCAATCTATTTGAGCCAGCTTACTACCAATGCCTTTATATCTTGCTTTATCTCTCTTTATGCTTACCTTGGTGTAGTAGCCAGAGAAGACTTTCAAAGTTACGGGCGAAATGAACTCGCGTATGAAGTGTAGCCACTCCTTATCGTAGCCTATCTGCTTCATGTGGATGTCGTCTGTGGGCACAGTCTCATAGCCACCGGTAATGCGCTTATCCTGAGGGGATGAGAAAACAGGGATGAGCAATGGTAGAAATGAACTAATATCCAATGGATGACGCATGGTGTGTTTGTGTCATGCCAAAACCACAGTAAGACCAATGTCTGAATACATTTCCCTTTTGACAAAACCCACACACAGTTACACAAAGTCAGTGTATGAATCACTGGTTCCTACGGTTACATACTTTTATAAGAATTAGTTGCTCTTTTGCTATAACCATATTTATTATTATATTCTGTTCTCATAACTGTTTTGCACTTCTGGTTGGATGCTAACTGTATTTCGTTACCCTGTACTTGTACCTGTGTAATGACAATAAAGTTCAATCTAATCTAATCTAATCTAACAGGTGTCTACTTCCACAATAAGGCCACAATAAGGGAGTCAGGTGCCTGAGCAAGCCCACAAATTATGTTGTGTGTGTGTTTGTGTGACATCAAGAAGTCTACCTCGTGCTTTCCTCCAGACCACGACCCATAGTGTTCCATCTCCTCCACAATCTCATCACACGCCTGTTCCGTCAACACAGGAAACCAGAATACATCTGGACATGGCTGCAACATACCCAATTGGAACAATTACACACATGCACACACACAGATATGCACACACATGCACATGCATACACACAGTCAAGCAAATCAACTCAGTGAAAGACTTATTGTGTGCGTGCTGCAAGGCGCACACTATGTTATTACTAGCGTTTATTATTATTATTATTGTGTGCGTGCTGCAAGGCGCACACTATGTTATTACTAGCGTTTATTATTATTATTGTGTGCGTGCTGCAAGGCGCACACTATGTTATTACTAGCGTTTATTATTATTATTATTATTATTATTCTTACGCCGTTTTTTGGCTCAAAACATCTACCAGAGTTTTTGACGCATATACACAAAAGTTATATCAAAACGTGCGGCTCGGCCCCGACATGTGTGCTATGATTTATCTAAGACTTTTGGCGAACAATTTTGCCCAAAAATTGCCAAAAACCACACCAAAAAAATGAATAGGTGTCAATGGAGAGAATGTTTGAGAGGTAGAGTGGTGATGTCATCGCTAGAGTGTGGAGAAGAGAGAGAATTGTGTTTAAAAAATAAAACGTATTTGACTACCATGGCCTCAAATGCACCACTACAGACACAATTTATACATAGAAACGTAGGAAAATCTGTCCTCTAGCTCACACTTGCTTTACTTTATCTGTCAGATTTATTGTTTTAGCTTGACATGCGAAGATTCGGCCGCAGCACCCATGAACAGCCTCATAGACTCCTATGTTAAGAGAGGCGGGGCTGTAACTGAAAAGATAGAAAACGAACACTTTTTAGAATTGCTCCCAAGAGCACATTTCTTCACTTGTCAACACAAAATGCCTATGTAAACGTTCAGGAAGGGCTCAGCCGGCTTCACGTTAACCTGGTTTTATGATTGGAAACACGGTTTGGCCAGAAATCCTTCCTGTTCGAGGGGTGCTGTAAGCCTTTTCTCTCTGTCCAAATGCTATGACCGTTGCAACAGTTGCAAGTTCGTTACTTAGCAACGTGCTTGAAAGAGGAGAGACGGTGGCCACGAATGACGGTGGCTATTTTACGAACAGTAATTAATTTCACATTTAATAACTTTAATTGGAGGATATTTACTGGAGGAATCAAATTGGTTCTTTTTGTTTCGGGTGTATTTATAAACTGTACTCCAACTCAACTCTTCCTCTCTGGCTCTAAGTCTCTAAGGTAAGCAAACATCTTTTTCAACTCTTTCGCTAGCATCCTATCAAAAATGTAGGTTTTTGACTTCTTTAACATTTGGGCTCATAGGTATTCATGTGCTTATCAGTCAGGATTTACAACTGACATTCCAACTAGCTGTAAAGATATGCTGTTTGCTAACATTAGCGACCAATGCTGAAATTAGCGCCTAAGCTAATTGCTAGTGCATCAGCATATGTTTTGCTAGCATGCTATCTAAGATGTGGGTTTTTGACTTCTTTAACATTTGGGCTTATGTATTCATGTGCTCATCAGTCAGGACGGTGGTGAAGGGTTGTGGGGAGGGTTATTTGTGTGCATTTTGACCGTTTATGGTTGTTTTCGGAGGGGGGGGGGGGGGCGATCGGCGTTCGCGGGGGGCGGGGGGGCTCGTGCGGGGAGGTTTGAGGGCAGGGTTCATGTGGTGGGGTCCATAGGAATCTAACAAGATATTGGGGAGGTGTGTGGGAGGTCGGGATCGGCAGTTAATGGAGTTGCCGCTCCATAGAGAAACAGTGGGGATTAAATACAGGTCTTTTAGGAATTGCTATTTAAATTGTTGGGGGGGGCTTGCTGTAAAACATTCATAATCGTCTGGATACTGGTTGACCTTGCAAACTATTGGCTAGTGTTGTATGGGGAGTCCTGTAGTTTATAGATGATTGAACCTGTGTGTCAGCTACTAAGTGATTCATTGCACTGAATGGTTTGATTGACAGTTCATCATTAAGTCATTAATGTACAGACTGCCTGTGTGTATGCACATATATGTATCTATATATATATGTGTGTGTGTGTATGTGCGTGTGTGTATGTGTATGTGCGTGTGTGTTTTTCTCAATTAATGTTGGATAAAAAGCACTGTTTTTGTTAGTGTGATATCAGAACTGTGTGACCTAGTGCTAGCTTATTGCTGAATCCTGATTTGTTACATGTTTGATTGCATGTGGATTGATTTGACATTTAACACAGCTGTATAACTTTATAATGTTATCTGATATTTATAATGCGGTATCATTTTGATAAAAGGTGTATTTCTAATACCAAAGTCATAGCCATTGATGGCCTAATTCTGGCATTGGATGTATTTGGGTCATTTTACACTCTAAGTTTTTGAAAGCATTTATCACTATTATCAAATTAGAACCAAACTATTACTATGCTACTGAACTGTAATGTAAAGTGCTACCTGACACAGAGTGACCAATTGTTTACTGCTTGCTTACTACTTAAACTTAAACTGTGGCAGTGTGCTCAAGTGGAGCTGTCTTTAATCCTGCTGAAATTAGTGTTTACGCTACTACTAGTGCATCAGCATATGAACACCTGTTGAAAGCTTGATCAGTCACATACCTAAGCAATGGTAGAAGTCATATTGTGAAAATTACTCAACAGTGTCAGTGATGTATGGGGGAGAGTCCCGGGCCAGAGTCACGCACACTCAAAATTTCTTTAGGAATTTTTTTCTAGTTATTATTATTATTATACTTATTCTTACGCCGTTTTTTGGCTCAAAACATCTACCAGAGTTTTTGACGCATATACACAAAAGTTATATCAAAACGTGCGGCTCGGCCCCGACATGTGTGCTATGATTTATCTAAGACTTTTGGCGAACAATTTTGCCCCAAAATTGCCAAAAACCACACCAAAAAAATGAATAGGTGTCAATGGAGAGAATGTTTGAGAGGTAGAGTGGTGATGTCATCGCTAGAGTGTGGAGAAGAGAGAGAATTGTGTTTAAAAAATAAAACGTATTTGACTACCATGGCCTCAAATGCACCACTACAGACACAATTTATACATAGAAACGTAGGAAAATTTGTCCTCTAGCTCACACTTGCTTTACTTTATCTGTCAGATTTATTGTTTTAGCTTGACATGCGAAGATTCGGCCGCAGCACCCATGAACAGCCTCATAGACTCCTATGTTAAGAGAGGCGGGGCTGTAACTGAAAAGATAGAAAACGAACACTTTTTAGAATTGCTCCCAAGAGCGCATTTCTTCACTTGTCAACACAAAATGCCTATGTAGACGTTCAGGAAGGGCTCAGCCGGCTTCACGTTAACCTGGTTTTATGATTGGAAACACGGTTTGGCCAGAAATCCTTCCTGTTCGAGGGGTGCTGTAAGCCTTTTCTCTCTGTCCAACTGCTATGACCGTTGCAACAGTTGCGAAGTTACTTAGCAACGTGCTTGAAAGAGGAGAGACGGTGGCCACGAATGACGGTGGCTATTTTACGAACAGTAATTAATTTCACATTTAATAACTTTAATTGGAGGATATTTACTGGAGGAATCAAATTGGTTCTTTTTGTTTCGGGTGTATTTATAAACTGTACTCCAACTCAACTCTTCCTCTCTGGCTCTAAGTCTCTAAGGTAAGCAAACATCTTTTTCAACTCTTTCGCTAGCATCCTATCAAAAATGTAGGTTTTTGACTTCTTTAACATTTGGGCTCATAGGTATTCATGTGCTTATCAGTCAGGATTTACAACTGACATTCCAACTAGTTGTAAAGATATGCTGTTTGCTAACATTAGCAACCAATGCTGAAATTAGCGCCTAAGCTAATTGCTAGTGCATCAGCATATGTTTTGCTAGCATGCTATCTAAGATGTGGGTTTTTGACTTCTTTAACATTTGGGCTTATGTATTCATGTGCTTATCAGTCAGGACGGTGGTGAAGGGTTGTGGGGAGGGTTATTTGTGTGCATTTTGACCGTTTATGGTTGTTTTCGGAGGGGGGGGGGGCGATCGGCGTTCGCGGGGGGCGGGGGGGCTCGTGCGGGGAGGTTTGAGGGCAGGGTTCATGTGGTGGGGTCCATAGGAATCTAACAAGATATTGGGGAGGTGTGTGGGAGGTCGGGATCGGCAGTTAATGGAGTTGCCGCTCCATAGAGAAACAGTGGGGATTAAATACAGGTCTTTTAGGAATTGCTATTGAAATTGTTGGGGGGGCTTGCTGTAAAACATTCATAATCGTCTGGATACTGGTTGACCTTGCAAACTATTGGCTAGTGTTGTATGGGGAGTCCTGTAGTTTATAGATGATTGAACCTGTGTGTCAGCTACTAAGTGATTCATTGCACTGAATGGTTTGATTGACAGTTCATCATTAAGTCATTAATGTACAGACTGCCTGTGTGTATGCACATATATGTATCTATATATATATATGTGTGTGTGTGTGTATGTGCGTGTGTGTATGTATGTGCGTGTGTGTTTTTCTCAATTAATGTTGGATAAAAAGCACTGTTTTTGTTAGTGTGATATCAGAACTGTGTGACCTAGTGCTAGCTTATTGCTGAATCCTGATTTGTTACATGTTTGATTGCATGTGGATTGATTTGACATTTAACACAGCTGTATAACTTTATAATGTTATCTGATATTTATAATGCGGTATCATTTTGATAAAAGGTGTATTTCTAATACCAAAGTCATAGCCATTGATGGCCTAATTCTGGCATTGGATGTATTTGGGTCATTTTACACTCTACGTTTTTGAAAGCATTTATCACTATTATCAAATTAGAACCAAACTATTACTATGCTACTGAACTGTAATGTAAAGTGCTACCTGACACAGAGTGACCAATTGTTTACTGCTTGCTTACTACTTAAACTTAAACTGTGGCAGTGTGCTCAAGTGGAGCTGTCTTTAATCCTGCTGAAATTAGTGTTTACGCTACTACTAGTGCATCAGCATATGAACACCTGTTGAACGCTTGATCAGTCACATACCTAAGCAATGGTAGAAGTCATATTGTGAAAATTACTCAACAGTGTCAGTGATGTATGGGGGAGAGTCCCGGGCCAGAGTCACGCACACTCAAAATTTCTTTAGGAATTTTTTTCTAGTTATTCCATCAATATACAGAAACATGAACTGAACGGTATACATCTCCAATTACACAATTTCACACTAGGGATATGGCATTTCTACAACAGTCTAGGAAGGATTCTAATGTCATATCCAGACATTGGGAATCTCAAACCAGATGTCCATACAGACTTTGGAATACCATCTAAGATGCATAAAACACATACACACACCTGTTCGAGGAAGTTCTCTGTGAAAATGCGTGTGTAGTTAGGGTGAATGTACTTTTCTTTCCAGTCCTGTAAAAAATAGGAGAACATTGGAATCCAGAGATTTACTAGGGAGACCCTTCCCTGACCTGCATATCACGCCCGATTATCATCTGTATTGCCTTTCACAGGCCCTAACACAACCCCCAGCAGACTGTGCTTTCGAAGCTAAAAGACCTCTCACAAGAATCATTCCACACGAGTACTAGACAGTATATACTGTCTTGAACTGCTTGAAATATAACATTTTTGTTTTTGTGTGCTAGGAAGGTAAAGGTAAACTGATGACTTACCACAGGGTTTTCAAATATTTGCCACAAATCACTGTTATAATGTGATGTGTTGTAGTTAGCAGTGGAAATTAGTCTCCCAAACTCCTGACGATTTGTGATGTACATGAAGATTCCCTGGAGTGGACATGGAAAGTTAAATGAGGTCCCAAACAACACACTAACACATCACATTATAAACAATTTTTTATGACATGCATTTCACATATTGTAGATAATACGCTTCACATTTGACAAGGAATTTACATTTGAATGTTCAACCGTTAAAATGTTGCTGTCTAGAAATGGTACATTAAAAAGGGCACCAGTAGATCATTTTGAATATGTTAATAATAAATAAATAATCTTTGATTATTTATGGTGAGGGGAAAGACTGGGGAATGTTGAGGATAGGATGGGAGGTGAGTGCTGGGGGGGGGGGGGAGGGGGGAGGGAGTAGGTAAGACAGGCATAGGAGAACAAGGGAGGTAGGTTTGGAATATAGAGCAACTCTGGGAATTACGTCCCTCTAGGATAAAGCAGGGCAACTGGCATTTAGGGGTGGTGTGGGTGAGGTCAGACTCACTTTCAGACTAGGCTTTTCCAGATATTAGATTTTTGTTGTCTAGTCCCACTGTTTTCTTCTGTTCAATTTGTGAAATATCTTAACATTTCAATGTACAAAATTGTTTGTTTTGGGAAGAATCTGGGACCAGATAGTGGTGGATGGATTGTGGATTATCTGAGCCTAGTCTGAGATCAGTCAAGGTTTTTTTTTTAGGAAAAAGCTTGTGCTGTTGTGCTGGGAGGGGGGCTCTTGGAGGTGAAAGCATCAGAACAGGGAATTTGCAGGTGGACATATCCGTTATCCTCCCTTCTTGTATGTTTCCTTGATGGGAGCGTTCCCAAAGGGATGTTTCAGATTTATGATGAATGTGGAATCAAAACCGGTGATTCTTCTAAATCCTTTTGAAATTCTACACCTCAAACTTGTAATCATCAGATAAAATGTCAACATTGATTTCCAATAGGTTTAGCAGACTCTCTGGTTGCCTTAAAAAATACCACTGTTTGGGTCTACTGGTTCTATGAAAGCTTATCTTTTTAAAATGATGTTCACGTCAAAGCAATCTACTATTTTTGTTGTTATTGCTTCTGATAAAGAAATGTTTGTCCATTTTAAGACAGCGCATCAGAAAACAAAAAAAAAGAAAGATGACTGTGGCAAGAGTAAAAATTTATATTTTTAGCTGTCTATTAATATCTTAGTCTCAACTTTCTAATAAACCAAACAAATATATTTTATGTTCATTTCTACATAGCCAACCCACAGGCAATAAATACTTATACAGGTCAGAGTAATAAAACCAAAAAAAACCTTTGGGGGTCTGAGCATATGGAATGATTCCGGAGAAGGGGAGTCTTTTTCTCTCTGATTTGTCTAAAATAAAGGAAAAGCACCATGTAAATAATATGGCATTACTGAATTTTTACCCAGAAAAACAAAGAACGCAAAAGACCTGTACAATGTCACATATAGTCGGAGCAACTCAGGAGGAGTGGAAAATGTGCCTGCGCAAGAGTGAAGCGTAAGATTCCCTCTAAAGCTGATGTTTTGGGTGGTTATTTTGGAATAAGGACGTGCTGAGGAAATGCATGTTAATTCAGACATTCGCAAAGCTTTCGTTAGCATGAGGTAACATGAATGGCGATTGAGCGCTAGCTGAATATACAGAAGTCACAGGTTTTAATGGTGTAACAACCAAAACCAACAAAATGGCAGCCGGTCAAACATTCCTTGAACTGATGGACAGCACACAAATCATGACAAAAAATGTAGGAGTAAAAGAGGGGGGGTGGGGATGCAGGAAGACCATAACACGTAACAGAGGCTGTCGTAAACAGAAAGGGAGATTTCATGCCTTGATGACAGACAGCAGATATACAACAGACTGCTATTATACTTGCCAGTCCGTCCTGTTATTTGCCTCTGTGGGGCTGTAAGCTTTTTTAAACAATCAAATACAAAATGGCACTGACATACCAACAGTCTGAATTTCTTTAGTCTACACAAGAAGTAAACTTACAGTTGTGGTCAAACGTTTACATACACTAGTGAAGATCATGTATGCCATGGCAATATAGGGTTTTCAATAAACTCTACAACTCTTATTTTTCTGTGATGGAATGATAAGGAGCACATATTTCTTTGTCACAGAAAACATTCATGAAAAATGGTCCTTTTACGAATTTATTATGGGTCTTTTGAAAATGTGTCAAAATCTTCTGGGTCAAAAATATACATACAGCACCTTGAATTACCAATTTGGTGATGTAGAAAAAGTTGTTTCAATCCAATTTGCTTTTTGGCATGGCCTCCTAACTTCTTACGAGTGATTATGATTGACTCCAGCTGGTGACTTCTTTCAGTCCATGTAAATAGGGCTTGTTTGACACATTCACTAGACTCAGCCAGAAATACTACAATGGGAAAGTCTAAGGAGCTCAGCACGGATCTGAAAAAGCGCATCATTGACTTGAACAAGTCAGGAAAGTCCCTTGGAGCCATTTCAAAGCAGTTGCAGGTCCCAAGATCAACTGTGCAAACAATTGTTTGTAAGTATAAAGTGCATGGCACAGTTGTATCATTGCCACGATCAGGAAGAAAACGCAAGCTATCACTTGCTGCTGAGAGAAAATTGGTCAGGTTGGTCAAGAGTCAACCAAGAACCACCAAAAAGCAAGTCTGCAATGAGTTGGAGGCTGCTGGAACACATGTGTCAGTGTCCACAGTCAAGCGTGTTCTACATCGCCATGGGCTGAGAGGCTGCCGTGCAAGAAGGAAGCCATTACTCCAGAAGCGGCACCTTACGGCTCGACTGAAGTTTGCTGCTGATCACATGGACAAAGACAAGGCCTTCTGGAGGAAAGTTCTGTGGTCAGACGAAACTAAAATTGAGCTTTTTGGCCACAATGACCAGAAATATGTTTGGAGGAGAAAAGGTGAGGCCTTTCACCCCAAGAACACCATACCTACCGTCAAACATGGTGGTGGTAGTATTATGCTGTGGGCCTGTTTTGCTGGCAGTGGAACTGGTGCTTTACAGAAAGTAAATGGAATAATGAAGAAGGAAGACTACCTCCAAATTCTGCAGGAAAACCTAAAATCATCAGCCAGAAAGTTGGGTCTTGGACGTAGTTGGGTGTTCCAACAGGACAATGACCCCAAACATACATCAAAAGTGGTGAAAGAATGGCTAAATCAAGCTAGAATTAAGGTCTTAGAGTGGCCTTCCCAAAGTCCTGACTTAAACCCCATAGAGAATATGTGGACTGTGCTGAAGAGACAAGTCCGACTCAGAAAACCAACAAATTTAGTTGAACTGCACCGATTCTGTCAGGAGGAGTGGTCAAAGATTCAACCAGAAGCTTGCCAGAAGCTTGTGGATGTCTACCGAAAGCGCCTAATTGAGGTGAAAATGGCCAAGGGACATTTAACCAAATATAAACATTGCTGTATGTATATTTTTGACCCAGCAGATTTTGTCACATTTTCAAAAGACCCATAATAAATTCATAAAAGAAAAAATTTTCATGAATGTTTTTTGTGACAAAGAAATATGTGCTCCTTATCATTCCATCACAGAAAAATAAGAGTTGTAGAGTTTATTGAAAACCCTATATTGCCATGGCATACATGATCTTCACTAGTGTATGTAAACTTTTGACCACAACTGTAACTGTCCGACTGTTCTCACAATGACTTGATTACAATACAAGCTTTACTATACAGGGAAAATACTTTACTCCAGAAGGATAAGTCTACATAACACACAACTGGGTCTTATACTCACCAGTTCTCTGGCATTTCTACATAGAGCCATATCAGGGTCCAGTTTCTCCAAAACAAAATAGTTCCTCTCCTTCATTTCATTCCTCAAGACCTCCCCCTTTATAAGGTATACATGGGCCATGTAAGGAATGTTCCATACACCACTGGAGGCATGAGAAAAAGGGAAAGAGAAAACAGTCCTTCTGTTTAATGCTGACCATAATACATAGTCTTGGACTGCTCGGCAATGATTAATTATATGCAAGATGTCATCTGTGACCACTACAGGACTGTAAATGGCAGAAGATGCAACACAGGGCACAAATGTTCCAAGCTCTTTAGTCGCTGGTGAAATCGGATGAGAACATCATTAATTAGCATTTTCCTGGCTTGTTTTCATACACATAGCCCAATAAGCATTTTTTGGTAAATCAGCAATAATCATATTTTCTAATAGTCCGTCTGTGATGGAAATCTGGAGTATGAATCTGTGGTAGTTATTTGAAGAGGGGTTACAGTACATACTATGTTACATACTATCCACACCTCACTGGTGGGTCACAAAGGCTTGGAACTTACACACGCTTCCCCTGCACAATGTCAATGTAGTCTTCGGATCGGGCATAATAACCATCCAGACTTAAGGCTCCCCAGAAGTTGGACCACAGTTTACCATGACGAGTGACAAGGGGTGCAATTATTTTCCTGTGAGGAAAATAGAGAAAAGAGCAAGCTGAGTGCGACGCTATCAACGTGGGTAAAACAAAGTGACATTTCAGAGCAGGCCTGTGAGCCAGTAGGGGTTTTCCTTGTAGTGAAAATAAACATTCCTGGGATGAACTGGGATGTGACCAAGTTGGTGATGTCAGACAATTATCTCACAGTAAGTTAATGTTAATATTGATCTTGCTTTGGTAATACAAGCTTCAACTGTTTTGGTATATTTCTACATAGTTGCATGGAAGTTAGGTAACCTTGATGTAAAGTGTAATCAAACTCAAATATGTATAAATCTGCATGTCATAAAGGCAGTCTATGTCCATTCAAATGTAGGGTTAGGGTTAACCTAACCCAACACATCACATAAATTACTGTTACTGTTAGTGAAATTACTGTTACTGTTCACAATAAATTAATATATTAAAAAGCTTAATTTTAATAGTTTAGTAATTCTGCACGCAATTTGTAGGTCAACTGCAACTTCTAGGCCAATTGCAATTCCCATAGATTCTTTAAATATACCCATAAGGGGTTCTGTTTTTTGTGCTCGGGTTTTAGTCACATGACGTGCACCACAAAAACATCTGGTATAATCGCATTTTAAAGATGGTGAGGTGGGGAAAAGAAAAAAAAGGCGTGCATGTTTGTTTTCTGTATAAAGCAAAGTGGCATTTTAGGCTTGACCAATAGAGCCCAGTGCTGTTTCCATGTGCCCAAGAGAATAAAACAGGAAGCCAAGCCATGCTTATTTTTAAATGGTTGAGTTCGGCTTCACTGTAAAGTTTCTGTGGTATAGCTACTTGAGGAGTACAAGTATATGGTCTGTCTATGGACAAAACAACCAGTGTGTTTCTAGAAAGTGCACTCAAATGAATCGTGGTGGTATTACAATGATCGTACCTGTTCTGCTCTATAAGGATCTTCAAGGTCTGTTGGTTGGTGAGCATCACATCTGTGTCAATGCTGAGGTAGAAGTCACAGCCAGCATCCATACGACACAGATCCCTGAGCCACAGTATCAAAAGAAAACACACACAAAGATAAAAATATTATTTCTAAATCTGTATTATTTCTAAATCTTTCCTGTCTTAAGTTTTCTGTCACGACCAGTGAGAATACATGACATTACCTATCCCTAACCAAGAGATGGACTGTTTGTTACTTAACGAATGCAGTCCCATTTGTCAATTGTGTTTACCTGTTTGTAAAAATCCAACTTAAAATGATGCTTTCTTAATAAAGAGATTTACAATTACATTACATTCCTAAATAAAAGTTGAAGTGCAGGATTATGCAGTCTCACTTCTACAGCAATCTTTTTATATAATCTCTTTTTTTTTCTCTCGCCCTATCGTCAGCGGCGGCCTCCTCCCTGCAGAGTGGATGTGTGTGTGCATCTTGGGCAGTGTGTTTGGGTCTGCACCTGCAGGCATATGGACTTGCACAGTTGACCTTCCTGTTATGTGTTTGTGTCACAAGCTGTGAGGTCTGCTTGGTTTGCACCTGCAGGTATTTGGACGTTTGTGCAATAGACCCCAGCCACTGTGTACACCAGAGGCACTGTTCTGTTCAACCTGAGACCATTTTCAACACTACTCCCTGGTCAGAGGGAAACCTAACTAGACACTGCATCTCAACGATCTTGTCTCAAAAGCAAACCTAAGATGAGTATTCTTTCCCTTGTTCCGCAATAGTATACAAATAGACACACTAAAATATGTCTAAATTACCCCCCCCCCCCCACACACACACACACACACAGACACACACACACATGCAGCCACACATACATGCCCATGTTTCTAGCCTCTCCTTGGCTTAAGTTCTCCTCGGGCCCGACCACCTTGAAGCTGTTGAACACATTCATGTGCTCCTCCCAAAACCTCTGGATGTGACGCTCATGGTAGACTTCCTAAAACAAGGGAAAAGAGGTTTGTACTTTGGGAGAGGAGAAAGGCTTGTGGGGCCAGTGGAATCATCGTAGCATCATAGCGAGAGACTGAAACACAAAGGGACAGCGACAGAGAGTCAGAGCGAGAGAGAGAGAGAGAGAGAGAGAGAGAGAGAGAGAGAGAGAGAGACAGAGACAGAGACAGAGACAGAGACAGAGACAGAGAAATACAGAGATGTCCAGAGTGGAATGCATTAGCAATGTCATTGTGCAGCTGGGTCGACTCACGTTGTTATGCACAAAAATGCTGAGTTTGTGTTTGGGGTAGTCAAGGGTCACAAGTCGTTGGAAGAATTCAATGAGGAATGGACTGGGCTGCTCGATGAACACACCAATCATCACACTGGGATATTCCTGTTTAAACAAGACACAGGAAAGTTTAAACAAAATCATCTTGACGCTTTCCCTTAACAACAGTGTTTATCATAGCTTAATCATACATCATCATCCCTAGTATACACACGTCTGAAAGCCAAACATTGAATAAGAGAAAAGGGAACCACTGGAAACTAAACTAAAGACTAAAAGACCATTTTTTTCTGAGGAGACTTGAGAGAGCAGAGAGAAGAGAAAGAGAAAGCTTTTTCCCATGACAATCACCCTTAGCCCGTGTGGTCTGTCTCCTTCCTCCCGTTGACCAGTCTGAAGTCACAGTCTGGAGCCGAGATGAAAAAGTCCAAACATCTCATTTGCAAGTTCCACAAGGACTTCACATTACTGAGAATGAAGGACACTGGGGATCAAGCCAGCTGGGCCACTCAACTTTCACCCCAGAGGGAAAAGGAGAGAGGGAGGGTGAAGGAGAAGAAAGCAGAAAGGGAACAAAATAGAGGAAGGATGTTGCCAACGTGTCCACTGATTCCAAAGACAGGCGCTTATGACTGTGTCATAAGTCTGAATCATAAAGAGAGTGCATACTTTGGTTGTACACTGGCCCAAAACCACAGACTGTGACCCTGCCTTCTCCTTTTTTCCAGGCCTCAGATACAGCAAGCCCAGTGTTCTGGTTCTATGCACTCTGTGGGAAGCCTTCGATTTTGCACACATGGGCACCCAAATCTAACCTCTTCCAACTTCAGAAAAGCTACTTCTCAATGACATAGCAGTGCAAAATATTTCACCCTCGGTTTTTAATACCCCCGCCCGCTATTATCATCCAGCTGAGATGCAGGCTGTTCTGGTATTCCCTCTGTCCATAGACGAGGGTCACTGAGGACAACTCATGGACATTTCACACAGACGCCATTTATTTTGCGGAGTTTGTATTGAATGTGTTCCAGATAGACTACTGAATCACCTCTATTCATAAGACGCAGAGGGCAAAGAGAGGGAAAAGGACACACCTCCTGAGTTTTTGGTGTGCTTTCCGCAAGATTAAAATGATTAGCTGGATCATCTCCTTGACTGTACAGCTATATGTCCTTCATTCTACAGTGTTTCCATGTCCTAACTACATTTAAATGTATTCATTTAGCAGATGTTTTTATCCAAAGCGACTTCCAAGAGAGACCTTTACAAAAGAGCAGCGGTCACTGATCATAGCAATGTGATAGTACCCAAACATAGCGGGTTTATAGATTATGAACCATACATTGTGAGAAACCAAACAGCCGGAGGGAAGAGCCATAAGAGCATTCAGCTGAACAAGTTACAATTATAAGGCAAGCATCTCCGACGGGCAATAGTGTACCTGTAGGAAAGCAAACAACAAAGCAAACAACAACAACAATGTACCTCACTGCTATTCTAACTAAGGGTAAAGAGAGAGAGAGCAAGAGAGAGATGGAGTGAAGGAGGCAGGTGTTTTGGACTATATCTGAATTCTTATGTACAAGTATATTGTTCTGCTTCCACCAAGCAACTTCATACATGTTCAGATGCAGAAAGTATCAAAGCCAGAAAGAGGCACAAACGCTGCCTGCTGCTAGACCTCTGAGCAGCCGTCACCAGACTTGACTGATCTCAATGACAAATTCAGGGGCAACCACTGTATCATGACCCATGGTTGATACAGCCCGCACTGTGAAGAACTAAAAAGCAAGCGGGTTGACAGTGACACCCCTTTAAGTAGCCATATCCTGTACCACAGCACAGTACTGTTTCCTGTTCCATTGAAAGGCTCCCTTGGTGCTTATGTTCTTTTAATAAAGGTCTGTAGAGACCAAGAGTGCCCTAGGCCTGTTATTGTTGGAGAGGGTGTTTGTTTGAAAAATGGATGACGAGTGAGTGGTCGACTATTCCAAGCAAATCACAAAATGGGGAGGAAACGTGTAGGGGAGGAGAGGCGAGGGGAGTGGTGGAGATGAGATGAGAGGAGAGGAGGTTACTCACTTTGAGTTGAGACATATCCACCATGTTGAGGTCACAGATACCACAGCCCTTTTCATAGTTCCAGGCATTCGGGATATAGTTGGCTAAGTAGTTCAAATAAATCTGCAAAAGAAAAAAAGAAGCAAGAATAATAATTGATGTCTAAGAAAGAACATCAAAAAAGTGTATTAATAATGTCATTTTTTAATTCAATCATGTTACACCTAGTAATCAATTTTGTGATTTGCGTTCACTGCACTATAATTTAGCATTAGATGACTGCAGAGCACTGGGCCAGTTCAGTTATAGCGCTTGTCCTACGTAATTTAGTTTTGATTTACCATAAGGATGTGGGGAGGGAAGTCAGGTTTTAGAGGCCACTCACAGTTCAAACTACAGAACACAAAACCATAAACACCCCCACAAATCTATGTTGAATAATTGGATTGCAACTGTCTCCATAACTGGGAACTTATTAGGGAAGCAACATTTTTAAACCCAGTTAAGAGTTCACCAGTCTTGGATCTAGTCAAGAATTTCACATTTCTTCTGATCTTGGATTAGGTGAAATCTGACAGGATTTAATCAATCAATCATTTATTAAAGGCCACACAACAGAGTTGGTGGAATTTGCTTTCGATACATGACCTATGTTAAATTTACACTAAATAAATAATACCTGATCTGTTTCTGTTTAGGTGTTGGAATTAAATAATTACTCTTTCTTTGTTGTCAATGCTGATGAAATGCTTAACTCTTGAAAACATATTTTATACACAAAAAGGAATCCTGAGCACTTATACACGGGAGGTAGGTAAATCAACATGACGGAACTATTCAACTATAGAGCAACTACTACGACTTGTCTTGGAAGAACACCAAGCCCTCTGGCAGTTTAGTATACGAAAGACAATCTTGAACGCTCTTTTGGTACAGAGAGCACCTCTCGATAATTCTAGTTAAAGCAATACCGAAATCCAAACTAGAGATAGCAGGGAGGTGGTGGGGTCAGGGTCCTCAGTCCAGTCCAGAACATTCTGATGACATGATGATTATGATGACATTACAAATGGCTTCCATACACAACAACCCCCCTTAAATGTATTCAAAATATAGGTTTTGAGGCTGTTATTGTAATCCCAGATTACGGGACCCTTGTCTACGATGGTAATCCTCCAAAGGTGTGTGAAGGAGTCGTGATAGGGTGTTATACAGATACAGGGAATTAGCATTCCCTACATTCGCAATCCTTCCTACTGAAAAGAAGAATGAACCAAAGCCAAACTGTCTTCCTTCTGGTCATAATATACTGCAATAGGATAAACACCAAGGGGGATCAACACTTTTGCAAAAAGTCCAGGCTTATTGTTCAAGGCTTTGAACACTCTCCTGTCTGCCTCTTGATCCTGGACCAGAAATTCTGGACTATGATTGTTCATTAGGAGAAAATAATATGGCAGATGGTTTCTGGGGGGATATATAATAGGGTGTAAGTACGCGACTCTACATGTGCGTGCACATGCATGTCTGCATGCAAGTGTGTGGTAACAGTGGGGGGAGGGGGGCAAGAAAAACTCCCAGTTATTTTTTCTTCCAGAAAAGTATGACTCTATCTCATAAGCATCTGACTTGGCCTTGCTAGAATGTTTGGGGGGATGTAGAAGGAGGCAGGGAGTGTGGGAGTGAAAGTGATACAGCCCAGTCTACTGTTGGTTTGACCTCTCCACAGCATTCTTTCCTGGCACTCAGTGACAGCCCGTAAGGGATTGTAGTAAAATGACTTCAGAGTCCTTCCCCACTACTTCCCAAAATCTACAATCAACTCACTTCTTAATATTCCACAGAATAGTATGCCACTTCATGAATTTCATCTGTTGAATGAAGGCTTGTGCTACCTGCGGAAACTTGTATTTCTCCTTTTGTGAGTGCTCTTCCTGACTTAACCAAGCAACAGTGAAACATAATGAACAAGTGAAACTATGTTTTCCAGAAATCCTGAAGAGAAGGTTTTGAGAAAGTGGACTGAAATGGACATTGAAAGGGCACGATCGGTTTAATTCCATCAATATTACAAATTAGAACAGTCTGGTCAAAACACTGGTCAGTCTACAGCAGAGCTGGAAAAGGGTCTACCGTTCAGCAATGCTAAAAGTTATGAGTCAGAGGACAATTTGATACTCACTTTAGTGTTCCCATTGCCATGGACAACAACTGGTAGTGTGTCGTACACTGTGTTCCTCACACGCACTCTCTCAGTTCCAAACTTGAGAAGAACCTCATCTGCCCGAAAAAAGAGTCAATATTAGGGCAGTGCACTGCTTTATAACTATGCAGTCCTACATTCACAGAGTTCATAAGACCTTGGACTGTAAACCTAGAAACCTGAAATCAATATTGGATTGATTAAACACCAACAAATCTTCTTCCAGACATGTAAACTGATGTGTTATTTTGTTTGACACTTTTTTAATTAAGCGTTTGTCACTGACACAATTGACTTCAAGTGTTGTGTCATGGCAGATGTATATTACAGTATTTGAATTCAAGATCAGTTTATCAGGGCTTTAAATCCTCACCGATTGCTCCATTTAGGTTCTGGAAAATCTGACACTTATGGTCCAAAGTCATATTCAAGCTATTCTGAAACACACAGAAGAAAGCAGAAAGATGGAATTGTCTTGCAGATCCTGCCTTTCAGGATACTTTTAGCTGTTTGTTTGTTTTCAAGGGTGCGATGTGTTTTCAACCATTATATGAGGACTTGCGGTTGGGGTTACAAGTTTAGCTAAGCTGTCACACCAGATGGTGCCCATCAGGCATGTATGAAACCAAATGTAATTATGCCTTTATGCAATTATCATCCGCACTAACCCTTTGAGAAAGGTCGAGGTATATTTTGGTGTAGAACAGCTGGTCGTCGTCGTTGTCGTGAAGGACCCACTGTTTGACAACTTTGTTCAGATAGGGGGCATAGCCCATAATGCCTGCAGAGTCAAACCAGACGGGGTTAACACATTTAACTATATAAAAAAAGTATAGGGTGTAGCAAAGGAACATTTTGCTGGGTTTCATGGCAAGAACCACCCTTAGTATTAATTGCGTTTGCAAGGAAAAAAACACTTAGTTCCCTACCAACTTAAAATTTCCGTCTGGCAATTGCCCAAGCACAGTCCACAAAGTGAGAATTCAGACAGAATTCAGAAATACATACTATCTATAAACATGCACAGACTATAGAGCTCTCACGGCCACAAACCACATGCATGGAATTATGCTGGAGCTGAAACACATCATAATGTGACAATGTGTTTTGAGAATGGCTTGACTTTTCTTCTTTATTTACATGGAAGCAGATTAGTCGCTATTGCTCTCACATAGTTCTACATGGCTTTCTTCATGACCCCTTACTCTTCCAGCCCACTCAGAATAATGGGCAAATATACACACACACATGCACACTCAAACACACACTCCAATCCCTAAACAATAGGGTCAACTGTCCTCTGTGTAACTTGTATTACTAGTATTATTTTATTTCCAAATAAAACGTACAGCAATGATCCACTAGGTTGTTTTGGTGGGAGTCCCACAGTGACATAAACAAAGATATGGTATTTTTTCTAAATGTGGAACAGAGAATAACCAAGACCAATGTACAATTCAAATAAACTGAGTGGCAGGTGCTTAGTCAGGCACTTGACAAGAGCAGAGCTGACTGTCAGCCTTGGGAGAGCCCCAAGAAGCAAATCAGAGCACCATGTGGAAGGCAGTTAATTCGCTGGTGGGATAACAACTGTACACAGCCAGTCTGTTTACTTAAACACAATTGAACACATTTACATTTTACATTTATTCATTTAGCAGACGCTTTAATCCAAAGCAATTTACGTTAAACTCTTGAAACTAGTGTGTCTTGAGCCTTTTCTTGAAGGCACATATCCTCATATTGTCACACGTCATATAAGAAGGCATTTAAAGATTAGCATTCATTTAAAGATTCAATGGTCACAAAGTTATTTACTGAGTTTTAGCATTGAATGTCATGAATATCCATGGAACATGGTTACAAAGACCCTTGAAATGCTGTAGCTGAACCTTAAAATTAATTACAGTTTTTGTTCAAAAAGGAAAGAAATAGATTTCCCAACATAGATGTAACTGCCTAATAATATGTCAGTAACCTACCTCCTGAATTGAGGAAACGTTTTCCACTGCGGACCGAGGGGTACTTGTCCACCAGACGCTTATCAGGCCAGACCAGCCCCTCGGCAGCAAACAGAACTTTGTGATTGGCCTGCTGGAATTTTCTGAGTATCTCATCTGGTCCCCCGGCAAAGATAAGATCATAGCTGAACACAAAGAGACACATAGATAGATAGGGAATGAGAAAGAGAGAGATCGAGCGAGAGAAAGACATAGAGAGAACGAAAAAATAAATACATCCATTAAATATTTGTACATCCACTATATATTTGTATGTATTATTTTTATACTATGTATTTTTTACTATATATTTTTCAACAGGTATATCCTTCCTCCCCTCCTCTACCCCTTGCTCATGTAAACTATCTAACATCTGACAGACACACTTACAAACTAGGCCCTCACTGCCCTCACATGCCAGGTAGATATAAACCTAAATGTAAAACATCCTGAGCATTCTTCTTATTCCAAAACACATTCTAAATGTTGCAGGGAACGAATGAGAATAACACAAGAATTCAATCTCAGCAGACAGATGGACAATCAGACAGATGGACAGACAGACAGCTACGTCACACCACATACATATAGGGCATATTATGGTCTCTTTCAGTCTCGCTAAATTGACCTGTCCAGCAGCCTTTCTACTGCTATTATTAAATGTTATCTTAGGCTGCGATATATCACGAGGAAGAAGACTGCAAGGTGAGAGAGGGTGCTCTACTGGACATACAGTAACAGATCAACATCTGGCCAGCACATGTATGAACAGACAGAGTCCCCTTCGGTTTCAGTGGCCTTAGACGTTATCCATCATGGCATGCATGTTCATGGCTGAACACGGAGGTGCCACCTAGAACCATTTGTTCAGCCCTTAAAAATCAGTTTTATTTGCAATGTAAATTTACACAAACACGGAAATTAGTGTGGCAGGATGGTTCAAACAATAATCATATACGGATCTTAAATTTAAAAAGTACAAGTACAATTAACTAACCATTTTAATAATAAACAATCTGAGGTATAAATGAAAAAGATGGTGAAATATATACAGTACATGCATTAAATAAGATAAAATAAGAAAAACCTTTATTTGTCCCCCCAGGGGGAAATTGGACTTCACAACAGCAGCAGAGTAAAGTACAGCACACAGAGTTGCAGGGTAAATAACAATAGAGGGGACATTATATAGTACAATATAAAAAAGAACAAGCAACGATGGTGGATTCCTCCTGGAACAATTTATGAAATGTATATGTAATAAAAAATGCAATCTGTAAGTTTGGTGTGAATACATCCAAGACTGTAGTGCCCCCTGTGCTGTAACGGACAAAGGATTGTGAACATCAAAAATCCCATTGATAACTTTTAGAAGCGTTAATCATCTGACGATGACAACTGCCAAGGAGGAAGATTGGACAAAAGTTGTAGGAGTAGAAGCGAAGAAAAATGTTTCCTAAATCTATATTGTACATAAAAATCTAAGGGCTTGCCATTATGAGTTGTTGAGACTTTATTCTTCATCGTGACAAATGAGGAATCTGTAATGAATTTCAGGACTCAACAACAACAGGGATCCAAATTGGTCTCACATGGACCAAATTGGGTAGTTCATAATGTTGTGATGTTACACCATGCCACAAATCTCAACTTTTTACTCATTTGGTCCAAGGGCTGCCATATACTTCCACATTACAAGAATAATTTAATTGTCTTGTAATGCAAAGTGCACCCTGCAAGTTTGGTGTGACTATGTCAAAGATTTGCTGAGATACAAGACAGGACTACCAGTGTCATGATCCATCCAGCAGCCAATAGCAGAGTGAAGGTGGGGGCTTACTCAGCCCACTTTGTCAACAGACTCTTGGGCGTGTGAGTTTTTTTGGAGCCACTGGGTCTGGCATGACAGATTGATGATTTGCAAGACAGCCTTAGCCTTTAGCCAACCAGTCATATTTCAAATATTCATAATTCATCTACTTTTCATCTTACATTCAACTTTTTCTCAGACGTGTACACAACACATTGTCAAGAGTCTACATATGAACTTGTGATTGATTGATTTGGACTATCAGTTTTTGCTTGGCACTTGTATACACATTAAATTAACCTTAGCAATAAATTATAATTATTTAAATCATTTTGAAAGATATGAACTTAGCTATTGAATCATGTTGTAGATATTTTAGTGTGTTGTTGGTGGCATATCAAGTTTGGCATTGATTTCTCATTCACATGGAATGGAATTCAGGATTCTAGGACAAAAGGGCTACAAATGGCATCACTTTTAAAAAGGCCACAAATGGTCAAATTGGGGGGTGGCCTGTAGCACCCCCTTTGGTCTCAAATGGATCAAAATGGGTGTGGTAGTTCATTAGGACTCCACTCTCTCCATTCCCTGGATGTTCACCGGTGGAGGGGTAGGTTGGTGTCTGCGGAAATCCACCACCATCTCTTTGGTCTTGCCTGCTTTGATGAGGAAGTGATTCGGCTGACACCAGTCCACGAAGTCCTGTGTCAGTTGTCTGTACTCCCTGTCATCGTCGTCGCTGATCAGGCTGACGATGGCGAAATTATCGGACAACATGAGCAGGACGCAGCCCTCCAAGAGTGTCTGAAGTCCGACCTGCCCCTGCACCGACCGGTGAACATCCAGGGAATGGAGAGAGTGGAGTCCTATAGTGGTGGATTTCCGCAGACGCCGACCTTCCCCCCACCGGTGAATATCCAGGGAATAGACATTGAGAGAGTGGAGTCCTATAAGTACCTGGGTGTTCACCTGAAGCAGAAACTGAATTGGACTCACCACGCTAACGCACTGTACAAGTAAGGTCAGAGCCGGCTCTACTTCCTGAGGAGACTGAGGTCTTTTGGGGTGTAGGGAGCAGTGGTGGCCTCAGCCTTCCTGTATGGTGTTGTCTGCTGGGGCAGCAGTGTCGTTTAATGTATCTCTTGCTTTATGTTCACAATCGTTGTGTTATGCATTTATAGTTACCTGTATCATTGCACTACTCGCATCATTTGTATTATTTGTAACATTTGCATTCCATGTTACCTGTATCATTGCACTACTCGCTTCATTTGTATTATTATTGTATTATTTGTAACATTTGTATTCCTTGTCTATATGTATCATATCTGCAGTGTATCTTACATGGTATTCATTTTCATTTTATTAGTAGGCCACATTTATGTTCTATGTTTGCTCATTCCTGCCAAAGTAAATTCTATGTTTGTTTATCTTGCATAGCGAATAAACCCCCATTCTGATTCTGATTCTGATTCTGATTCTGATAGTTCTTCCCTTGGCACTTACTGGTTCTCATGATGTATGATTCACAATCTAAAAAACCCACTGTGTTCGGGGTCTATCACGTTGCTATGCTCAATGACTGATGCTCTTTGTAAAAGCTCTCTCTTGTAAGTTGCTTTGGATAAAAGTGTCTGCTAAATGAATAAATGTAAATGTAAGTCATCAGTGTAGAGGGTGAAGCGGAAGGGTGCTAGCACTGTCCCCTGGGGGGAACCCACACTGTAGGTCAGGAGATCAGACACACCGTCCCCGGTTCTCACAAACTGCGGTCTATTTGTGAGGTAGTCCAGGGTCCAGTCAGCCAGGGGTACATCCACCCCAGCCCGCACCAACTTGTCCCTCAGAAGCACTGGCTGAATGGTGTTGAACGCGCTGGAGAAATCAAAGAATGTGATCCTCAAATCCCTGCCAAGCTTCTCCAGGTGAGTGAGAGCATGATGTAGCAGAAAGATCAATGCGTCATCCACCCCAATTCCAGGTCGGTAGGCGACCTGCAGCAGGTGTATTTCTGAGCTCACCTCAGAGCGGAGGTGGCCTAGGATCAGCCTCTCCAGAGTCTTCATCATG